>NC_051173.1:14436364-15636364 GCF_013339725.1 Rhipicephalus microplus
CGTCGTAGCAGAATTCGTCCTCCTCGCACAGTGTTTCAACGAAGGAGCAACCTGCAAGCGAACATAAAACATGAGAAGTATTAGACATGGTCACCAGACATACAGAACAACCGGCATGTTTGAAGCCTCTTCAATGAAAAAGTCGACTACCATTGCGAAAACCAATCGACATTTTTTTTCCGCACCAAGCAATCAAGCAACTATTATTCAGGAAAATGAGAGAAGCACAATAATTTTTTCAGTTTTCTTTGTTTTATAGCACATAGTGTACTGTTCTCAACTTTTGCACCTCCACCTTTTCTCCTTGAACTGAACATGGGTAGACTGGCAGTTGCTCCTTCTGCGTGTTATTCTGACTGTTCCGTTGCGGCACAGTTGTGTATGTGCTCACTGAAACAATATCTTCTTGTTTTATCTCACTCGTTCAAGCTAAGTGCCGTTTCTCGTAAAAATTGCGCGTGCGCGCAGCAGGGGCTCGTTGGCTTTATGGTCAGGGGTGCGATTTGCGACTCAAAGTGATTTAAGCCACAAGCGGGCGGGAATAAAGAAAATATTGCCGCCCACACATTCCCAGATATCGTGGTTTTGGAAAGTAAAAAAACAAAAACAAAACAGAAATGTGCACGCAAAGACAACTTCACTAATCCTTAGAATCATACTCTTCTTCTTGTTTCGTGCCAGTACCGCATTTTAAATGACCGGTCGATCGAGTACCAACACCTGGCACGTGGCATCGTTAGGGTGGCCTCATTGGGCGAGGAACATTCCACCACAGTAGAGAAACTAGGCACGTGCGGATACTAGTACTTTTTTTAGGTCACATTATGTAAAAATATGAAAGAAACTAACAAACCGTTGCAAAACTTGAGGAAAATCAAGTAAACCAGGGGAGAACATTTTTTTTTTTAACTGCAAGCACGAAGCGTGGCGCACTGGCACGGGGCGTCGGTTTACGTCGCCCTGCGAGCCCAGCGCAGACTGTGGAGATGGCGAAAGACAGGGACGTTGGATCGGAGAGAGAGGGGGAGAAACGGCGGCGCTTCTTTCAGTCCCTATGACACGCGGGAGCACGCTCCATTCAGGTGATCTCTCTGCGAAGGCTTCCAAGCTTCCAAAGAAAAGGCGGGCGGCGGCCTTTCGGACACGGCCTCCCCCGGTCGCCGAAACCTGATCCCGGGCGCTCGGGTGACGCTCTTCTCTGCTGCTCGAAAGTTCCCCCCCATCCCGATCTTCCCTTCTTCCTCATCATCGTGCTTTCCCCAAACTCCTCCCCTTGATCCATGTGTCACCCTCTGATGTCCCGCGGGCTGTGAACAAGCGCATGCTCGGGTTCACTCGGCGCACACAGACGCTCACTGCCCTCTGAACGTCGGCGCGAGGGTTTCGATACCGTTGGGAAGCTCCCACGGCAAACTACACCCCTCCCCCCTCCTCTCCCTTTTTTAACAGGGATTTCTGCTCCTGCGTCTCCCGAACTCATCGTGTCTGGACCATCAGCGGTGCAGTGCGGGTTTCCGCCACCCACCACCCATTCTCGTTCGGTACCAAAAGCGTTTCCTATTGAAACGAAGCGACTCTATCCACACAGAGTCGCTGGGTCGGAAAATGCATTAAAAAGCCCCCCCCCCCTCCCGCCTGCTGAACTTTTCAACCGGCTTCATTTCTTTCTTTAACTGTATTGAAGCGCCTGCCTTTCTTTGTGTACACGAGTAATTAAATACCTTCGGCGAGTAGTAGCCTTTTCATGGTCAGCTTTGTCTCTCGCTTCTGTCAGCACTGAGTTGCTAGATTTTTTTATATTTTTTGTCTGCATCAGTTACTTTTATAAGTGCAATCATTGTTTCGCATCTATTTGCAAGATTTTTTTAGGTTAAGTAAAACCGCGAACACCATGTTTCCTCCGAGGCTTTCAAAAGGTGAGTTCACTGGGCGCCATCAATTAAAGAAACGTAAAGCAAACGCATAAATCGCGCTCCTTTCAAGCGTGATTTTTTATTTTGGCAGATCAAAAGCAAGGAGAGATACCTAGAATGAACTGCATTCGAGCTGTGCCCCTTTCAATGACAACGCTAACAGTCCCCCAAAGTTTTTCCTTTCTTTTTCGTTCGTTCCCTTTCATCCGCTGTTTTTCATTTCAATAAGGTTTCTGTTATGGGCTATCAAGTTTTCATGTTATCGAAAACGGATCGACTAGTCTATCGTGGAGAGCGGCTGTAAAAAGTACAGCGTTACTCCATAGAAGTTTCACCTGCTTCTCGAATGTTTCGTACAGACAAGCAAGCTTCCGCCAGCAATCAGAACAAAAAAAAGAAATTGTTTAGAAGAAACGGGATATGCTTCAATGTGTTCAAGTGTGCGCTCTTAATGCAACCTCGAGTGGGCAGATAGTTTTTTTTCACTTATTTAAATTAATTATGCGTCCTACTGCACGAAGACACATATACTTTAGATTGTCTGTCAGACATAAGGCAGTTGAAAAGAAAATCGTACCTTAATCAATACACAAATAAAAACTGCACGAGGATGACGCCGCTGTTATAATACGCAGCAAAACTAGTGGCCGTTAGCCGCTCTTTCGTTAACATTTCCATTTAACCATGTTTAGCCAAGAATTGGCTGTAGCTAAATATAGACAACATTTTCTCCACCATGATACCAGTTCACCCTTTTTTTCAAAATTATCCAGTCTAAAATAAAGGCGCCACTCTGCTTCAAACTACAAAAAAAAGTCACTTGTCTGTTTTTACCTTTTATTATGTGAGAGACCTTTCTTTTTTTAGGGGAAACGGGAACTCGCTTTTGGGAGTCATTTCACACTTAGAGGAGAGTCATAGAACCCAAAAAAGATAGAGTCTGTCTCTAAAGAGAGTCATATACATTGGAAATCAGCATTCACCTAAAAAAAACGAGACACTGTTTTTAGCTGTTCCTGTACAAATATAAGCGCATCCTGGACCAAGTCCTGGAGTCGTATCACAATGCTTTCGCTATACACACTCGCATTTGTGTCTTCGGAGCAGCATTAATGTATAAATGAGCAGCAGAGTCAATTTGGAGACATAATGTCCCGCCCACTTAACGGAGCGTTGCAATGTCCGCCCACATAACGGGCGAGATGTTTCATTTTAGTCCAGTCAATGCAGTCTCCGCTGCTGCCGAAACAATCGAACGACGCTGGCCTGACAACAGCAGCATGGCCTTATCGGCACTGGACAAACAAAACGTTGAGAGCTGTCGTACGATTTGCGAAGAAACAAGTACACTATACGCAGCTCTTTTTTTATTCTTTCACTGTCTACACAAGTGGAAGAAGGCCGTCGAGGTAGGTGCTCAAAGACGTTTTTTTTTTTAACTTGTGAACGTGAAAAAATGTTACGACGGTATCTTAATACGGCTTGTATTGCAGTTAGAGCGCGACAAAAGTACAACCACGACGAACCAACTCATCCAAATTACGTTGTTGTTGCGCAATACGGCATGATTACCAGCGCAAAGGGGTCGGGAACCTAAAAAGGAACGTGGGGCCACGCTATACATAAAATAAACCTTATTAGCTTAATTTACTGGCTATTGGCTGCTGACCCCGAAGGTCGCAGGTGGGATACCGGCCGCGGTGCTCACAGTTCGATGGAGGAGACACGCTAGTGGCCCGTGTAGAGTGCGTTGTGAGCGCACATTAAACAGAACCGTATACCGTAGAAATTACCGGAGCCCTCCACTACGGCATCTCTTGTATTGGCATGTCATGGCTTTCATATGTCCAGCCGCCGATGTTAATATTTCTATTATTAATATTGATTAAATTCAATATACAAAGCAGGACCGGTGTCGGTGCCACCATGCTGGTCTATTAGCATTGGCATTTCGTGCCGCTGAAATGAGAACAGTGCTACCATAGAGGCGCATGCATGAAAGCTGTTAGGTTGGCACATCGACCATTTCATGACCATATCAATTCACGTCACGAAATGCAAGAATAAGAACATATATTTAACTGTCCAAGATGGGAACGCCGTTTTGTCTTGCGCAAAATCGTCAACACGTACATACCAAATCAGTGACTGCATGCTAAAGGTCAGTTTTAACTAACAAAAGAAATTCATATGGTCGCAATATCTTCGCGCATGATGAAGCCGCTTTTCAGAGAGACAACGAGAGATTACTAACGCACGCGTCAAGTTGTGTGCCCCTCAGAAGTTTCGTAACGCATGCAGTGGGAACGTAACTATTAACGTTTATTGAGGTACTGAAGAAGTCGGGCCCAGCTTTTAGTGAAGGAAGACCATGGGCCACTGCCACGTCGGGACGGGAAGCCCAAAACTCGGCGCTGCGTCGTGGACCTTCTAGACTTCCTGGAGTTCGAACAAATAGCGGCCCTCGAGCAGTGAATAAAAGGTGTCTGGCAAGCTCTCATCATCCGTGAAGTGTTGTATGAAGCTTTGATTAGATAGAAACGAAGCCGACGCGTGTGTTAGTAGTGCCTCTTTGGCACTCCTTGACAAGTAGCTTGATTAAAAAAGGAAATAGGGGTTATAAATTTTTTCTCAGTTATAACGCACCCCCAGCAATCATGGCGACACCAATATTTACGTTTAAGTGCTTGCATGTAGAATGTAATAAAGTTTTCTTGAAGTATGCCATGGTCCCGTGTTCATTCTTCGCGTTCTCGTCGCCTCTAACCTAGTAATCTTGTCCTTTGTGCAAAAAGGAAAATATAAGAACAGAAAAACATCGGTGAAGAGTCTAAGACTTTTGAAACTTTGCAAGATGATATAGATATGTATTCCGTAGCAAGTCATTGGCTGTAGCATTTCTGCATACTTTTGATCTATTAGAGCTGTAACATAGAAAAGGCTACACAGTAAATGTGTTCGTGTGCTTGGCGATATATGCAAAAATGAATGCGATGGGTGGATTACCTTTATTTGGTCCTTCGCAACATGCTTTAGCACATTGCGGGCCGCTCCCACGTCGGGACGGAAAGACCAAGTCTCTCTGTTGCGTTGCGGGCCCGGTAACTGTAACCTCACTGTAACTGTGTGACGTGAGCAGCTTGCATGATGCCCCATTTTTTCGTACGCCAAGGATGATAACGGGTATCGTGCATATAAATATATGTGATTGAAAGCAATATATTTCTTGCTGCGAATAATAGCCGAAAGCCATCTGAAAGAACATGCCACCTGTGTTGCGTGTCAGACCAAAATGTCACTTCGTCGATGTAGAATGGAGGCGTTTATGGCGGTAGCACCATTGATTGATATGTGGGGTTTAACGTCCCAAAACCACTATATGATTATGAGAGACGCCGTAGTAGAGGGCTCCGGAAATTTAGACCACCTGGGGTTCTTTAACGTGCACCCAAATCTGAGCACACGGGCCTACAACATTTCCGCCTCCATCGGAAATGCAGCCGCCGCAGCCAGGATTCGAACCCGCGCCCTGCGGGTCAGCAGCCGAGTACCTTAGCCACTAGACCACCGCGGCGGGGCATGGCGGTAGCACCAAGCGACACTGTGTTCTTCAAGCACCTTCACGATCGGCACTCGTTGCAGACCGATATCTGAGGTCACGTCAATACCAGAATTCGCCCACAGCCTACCGCAAAGCAAGCGTTGGTACGAATGAGACGAAACCAGAAAATATAAAAATTGGGTTATGGCGCAGGACTTTTGTAGTATACATGTGACATCACATCTTAAGGTTTATGTAAGATAAAGGTCAATGTACTGTCAGCATAATCAACAAAATTTCACTGAATGGATTCATTGCAAGATAGGGGTGTTTTCTTGGGAGCAGATGCGATCACTGCGGCACCTGGTGCAGCCGATCTAAACCAAATGCTTTACTCTGCGTAGCCTCTGCGATCAATTCTGGCAATGCGCCTTCCTTCTGCCGGGGTTGATCGCAGAGGCCACGCAGAGTTAAGCGCAGCTCAACTCGTCGAATGCGCTTAAATTAATTCAGTGAGTTTACTGAAACAGCATGCTGCTGCACTGCATGTGCCGCCTGAATGGTGCATACCAACTTCAGAATTAATTTCTTTCGCTCTTAAAGGGACACTAAAGTCAAGTAGCAGTTTATGTCAGAGTGGAAGCTCGATGTATGACAACATCTAAAACAACAATATTATGAACAAGAGGGCCCTACTTACCGAGAAATCAAGGTGAATGCACAAGAACACATGCGCCGCAGTAGGACATTCTCAAAAGGATCCTGATGACATCATAACCGCCTACATTAATCATTAGTAATTGATCTAGTTGAACTAAATAAAGAACCTTTCGTGCATCAAGAGACGCAATAAAATGCTGCTTGTTCGTTTCTGTTTGATTCATGAAAAATAAGAACCGCCGAGCGTTACTATGGGGAATGGCGCGAGTGGTTCGCAAATTCAATTTTCGCGTAGTTACACTGAACATGTGGGGCCATCTAGCAGGGCGCAGTTAAACCAAAAACGTCTGCAATCTAGGAGTCAATGGCGGGAACTCGATCAAGGGTCATTGTTGCTGCTGTGGTTCTCTCTGCTTTCGGTATGCTGCTCCAAGCGCAGTAAAGCCGGGCAACGTTGTGCACGGCAACAGTGACGTCAGTCGGTCCGGTCGGTTCGTTTCTTGAGGTAGGTAATTTGAATTGCGCTAACCCGATGTGAACCACTAAAACATGATTTTATCTCAAAATAGGCCCTTTCTTGGCACAAAAAAGTAACACTACGACGTTTCTGGAACACTATTTCAACAATTAACATCAATTTAATAGTTGCCTTTAGGGTATATTTAAGTATTCTCAAGTAAAGCAAAAAGTTTTCCATGCGCCAGAGGCTCCGCCATTAAAAAAAATTAGGTGACCTTTCTTCCACCATGAGACACTTAAGTAGGACATTTGGGTCACCTAAAGTTTTTCAGAATTCATCAGCGTAATTGAAGTGGCGAATTATTCGCGTTCATACTGCCTATAAAAATAGAATATATAAATTATTGCTTCATTGATTAATTACGAATAGAAAATTTTATATACTCTTCACGCTCGTCATGTTTACTGAAGGCGGTATAGGTCGCGAACAGAGAGATTTCTCAATACGCCTGCTATAGCACACATGAAAATGAAGTAAGAGCGATTGGCACGTGGCGCACCAATAACGAAGGTGATAATTCAATAGGCAATAGCAGCATCAAAGTTTAAACAAAATCAGAAAGAATAATTTTGAGGAGCCCAAAATGATCTTTGCTTGACGCAGAAGATATTGCAGTGCGCTGGCCCCTGTAGAGAACGCAGAATAAATAAATACTGCGCAGTGTACATACTTACGCACCTATAGTAGAATCACTCTCTGATTCTGTATGTAGGCACTTGGAATCCCATTGCGAAAGTGGAAGTATTTAATTAAGCAAGTTAATAGGCAGAGGTCCCTTCACCAGCGATGGCAGAAGAGAAGATAAAATTACATATGCACGTGAGTCGAATGGTGTGCAAGCCACATAGCAGGGTGCACCCCGACAATATATCGCCTTCAACTGGAATGCGTGCCAACCTAGCTACTTTTTTATCAGTGATTCCGCGAATTACCATCGGTCTGTTACGAGTTATTTTCCTGTTTTCCTCCACATTATTTTCGTTGTATTTTTCATTCTATTCATTACACGCTAATCTCTACGGGCAAAAAGTACGGGAACTCTAAAGAAATGAGTGCCTTTCGATTTTGGAAAGTGTTAGTTTAAATTCCACCACATAGGCTAATCCCTAATCATGTATGGATGACTTCGTTTCCTGCAGTTTCAAGCGTGGCCACTCTTTGCAAGGTTCCACAGTGTACTCAGCATGCGGCTTGCAATTTTCTCAGGCCTCAAGCCATCGAAACGACCTCAAGCGGCACTCGCTATACAGCCCTGAATGGAACTTCACTATTAATAAAGGAAGTGTACGTTGGGACAGCCATCGTGATAACTAGTTAGCCTAAGCATAGCACCTGATATGCTTGCTTCCCTAGATACGGCTCCTAGCGCCGGCGGCAAATCATGTGCTCTTTCCTCCGGCCACTAGTTCTACATTTAAATGCAAAAACCCGGTGCGCAGATCAGTTCTCCAGAACCGCGAAATGGGAAGGAGCGTTCATGAAAAGAAATAATTGACGCTCACACGCTCGTAGTACGAAACTTACAACTGAAATCTACGCGAATGTCTCACGATATGCTAGCCTCCTGGTTAGCTTACGTGAATGGTAGAAGGAGACATAAAAAATCCATCCTGGAGATCCCGATTTCTAGAATGGAACTCGGGAAGACCTTCAGAAAGTCGGGAGCCTATGGGTTAACTGGAGGACGCCAAGTTTGAGCACAAGAACAAGACGAGTCCTTTGTTCATTAGCAAATTTTTTGTGGAAGATGTGTTTGAGTCACCCTGGAAGCTTTATGTTACGAACTGATCCTCTTAATATAAACGCAGTAATGGCTTACTGACCTATTGGCCTCACGTATCGTTGTGGTCTACGTCAAACTTAGTGAAATTGGAGTTCCCCGACCTCTCTCATTACACAAATGGGTGTGTCACAAGATCATTCTCGGTCGCACAGGTCATTGATGTGAAGTCACACACACGTGCTACAGTGGTTACGTTACTAGACTGTTGACACGAAAGACGCGGGTTATAAAGCCACGGCTGTCGCATTTTGTCGGAGTCGAAATGTCAAAGGTCCTAGTGCTTAGAAGTATGAGCCACTTAGAAAACTCCAAGACGTTCAAATTTCTGTAGCCTTCCAGTACAGCGTGCTTCATAAACAACCATGTTTATGTCACGTAAAACGTGAGAAATTATGACCAATTACAAAGCTACGTGTGCGTTACTATGTTTTCATGCTGAAGCGACCATGCTTCAGCGACGTCCTACCGAGTTCAAGCTATGACACGCGTCTTCGGTGATGGCACCGCAGATTTACAAGTCCTCTACGCTGATGCAGCACGCTGCACAGAAAATCTACCTATGTGTTTAGGTGTTATACATGACACAGACGCCCTCATGGCATCTGCCACACTACGGACAAAAGTTCCGCAGAAGAGGAAGCTTCTCGCTCTGCCCAATGTTACCGCCATGACATTGCCACATGACTCCCCTGTTGTCACAGAACGAGCGCTAAAAATAGGCGCGCCGCAAATTCTTGCGGTAACGCGCGGAAGAAACGCCGCGAAGTCAAAAGAAACAAAAAAGGAAAGAAAAAGAAAACAAACGGCCAAGGCTCCCCGGGCGCGCGCTCTCCCCGCAGAAGCGTGGCTTCCTCGACGAACCTCCTCACCCCACAACGGCGGCCGAGCAAGCCCGCGATTTTTCTAGAACGAAGGAGGCGTGGTCACGCCGAGATGAGTCATCCGACGCGGAGGGCAGTCGAACCGTTTCGCGCCTCTCCCCAGCCTTCGTTGCGCATCGCGCCGACGAAATGAGAACTTTCTGGAAGGTGGCGCGGAACGTATTTAATCGAGCAGCCGAGACGAGAAATCAGGAGAAGACGGAAGTTAACGCCAGAGCGCGTGGGGATTCCGCCGTGTAGTCGGCGAAGGTTTTGGTCCGTAGGGACGAAGCCGGAGATGAAGAGGATTTCCACCTGAGGGGTGAAGGCTCGGGCTACAGGCAAGAGCGTGTGTTTACCGCTATTGAGCGAGGACGCGTGGCAACAGCTGCGGGTGTGAAGCCGACGTGTTCCGGCGAAGAAGTTGAAGTTTAAAGAGTGGCCAATTGAAGACGGGAGGTTTCCTGGAAGAGAAACTTCAAGGGCTGCGGAACGACAACAACGCTGCACTTTGAGTGAGTGATTCTCGGAAGAGTATCATTCAGACTTTTGTTCCAAGGACTTTGGACTGAATAGGTTTTCTATCTCTTTAGTCTTTAAGTGTCTTGGTTGTTCAATGCATGCGACTGCATTGTAGTGCGTATTGTTGTCCGTGTCCGTTGTTTCAAGTGTGGCTGATTGTATTGTGTAGTACGTTGATTGATCGGTTTGATTGGTGACATATTGTATGCAACTATTGTGGAGTGTGCATTTTTGTGTATTGTTTTCGATCTGCCATTATTGAGAATATAATTTTGCTTGTTTATCAACTCTCGGCTCTGACTTGTTCTTTGGGCCACAGCCGGCGTCCGCTGGCGCGCCAAAAAGGACCACTTCTAAATTGTCCACGCTTTCGTGGTGCGGTTCGGGGGGCCGATACTTCGACCCTTGGAATTAGCCCGGCGATCGCCTCCCTAATTAACGGGACAGGTGTCACACCTGTCAACATAGTGACAGACTCACAGTCTGCTTGTCATGCCTTTGCTCAGAGACTTGTGGCTTCTCATACACAAAGAATCATTTCTTCTGTCTCACCATCCTCATTACGCCTGGTGCGGTGCCTATCGTCTGGACTCTTGTACATGCTTCTCTCCATGGTAATGAAAGCGTTCATGCGGCTTCTCTCCATGGTAATGAAAGCGTTCATGCGGTTGCCCGAGGTCTGACCGGCCGGGCATCATCGGGGGAGCTGTCCAACCCAGAGGAGGCTCCATCAGAACTACTAAACTACGACGCGACCGTGGATTACTACCGACAGAGCCGTTCTACATATCCTTCTCCTCATCCTTCAAACAACAGAGAAGATGCTGCCGCTTGGCGGCAACTACTGATCAATTCGTTTTATTGCTTGTACATGATAAATCGTTTTCATCCAACTCCATTCGCCTCCTACAGCCCCTTCCATGACTCTGTACCGACAGTACACCACTCTGCGTGGAAAGCTCTGCAACATAGGGTGTTCCTCCCCTACCCAACCCTACACCTTCTTTTTGGGAGTCTGCACTGCTCAGCTTACGCCTGCAGGAACAGCAGCAGCTGGTACAGCGGGCTCAGCCAATGAAGGCTATCTGTATATACATTCGCTAATAAAAGTTTCTTTCTCACTTTCTCAGTGACTGACTGCATAGTATATATATATGCGTAGTGGCCGGCATTGCACTACGGCCACTTTTCTGTATAGTGTGGTCGCACGTATTATCTAAATTGAGCTGCTCTTCCCCGTTAACGCCTTGAGTCTGTACATACTAACTGTAGGGAAGATGCGAACGAACTCAGACCTTTCTGCACGCACCACCAAGATTGACACGGGTATTCAAACGTACGTCGGTTGTGGTTCTTCTCACTCTGAACTTGTCGGTACCCGGTCGATCAGTGATGAATGTCATGCGAAAAAGCCCTGTGTTGAAGTCCACGCAGCCTGGAGGCAACGCAGTGGAAATACGAAGGAAGTATTTCTTTTGGTGAACAAGCTCACACGCCATGTGACAAAGCTGGCGTATATCAGATTTTTCTGGCTGGGGCTTGTGGACGGTGTTTTGTTTTGCTGGTACTGGAATCTCGGAATCTGAAAGGTGTGAAATAGAGTCCTGCTCATGGTCGGCATCGGTGTCGAGCGCATCTCCTTCCGCGTTCGTGATTCCGTCTGCGCAGGGACTCCGGGGTAGAGATGGAGATGGGCAGTCGAAGTATTTACCGTTACAAGTTCTTTCGCTGAAAAAGAGCTGGCTGGTGGGAGGTAAATCTGCACCTTTACGACAACGTCCTTCCCGAGCTTCGATGCCAAGAGGTGCACTGTCGAGGTGGTGAATTGCAGAGTTCCCGTCCGTAGTAGAGTATGGGCTAACAGGGATAAGGTCGGATGCATGGGAAACCGTCCGGAATGCATACGTTAACTTGGCACACCATTCCAGCCAAGATAATAGCCCTATGCCTTCGTAGGCACACCAGGCTTCGGCAGCATCGATGACCACCCTCGATTTCCTCTGTTCAGTACAGGCTTGGCGAGCTCCGACAGCGTTGATAGACGCTACCCAAAATTTAGGGTGGTCTTGAAAGGCGTGGTTCTCGGGTCACCTGGCCTCAAAGACGTGTGAGACGCCTACACACAACATTACATCGACTGCGTACAATTTGGGCGAGTCGGCAGGCGACAGTTTGGAGCTCGACGCAATTAGGGCGTTAGCCCTGACGTGGAGATGTGAGTGGTACTTTCATCATCATGAGTGGTACTTTCAGCATCATCATCATCATCATCATCATCATCATCAGCCTGACTACGTCCGCTGCAGGACAGAGGCATCCTCCATGTTCCGCCAGTCAACTCAGTCCTGTATTTGCTGCTACCACTTTACACCCGCAAACTTTCTAATCTTATCTGCCCACCCAACTTTTTGTCTTCCCTTCACCCACTTGCCTTCTCTCATTTTGCCTTGGAGCTAAGTGGTTCACATTAACTCTAATTGATCGGTTTAATTTTAAGGTTCAATTATTAATTCTTGCCTTTAACCAACATCTTGTTATCTTGCATAGTCATCACCAAAGACACATTGTCAGCTGAGGTTTCAAGCTAGTTTCACTGCAAGTAGTCCTCAGTGTTGCTGGGTGAGATAAATTGAATGGCAGGTCTTTGAGAGATATTCCTCTGTGATCCCCTCACCGATAGCGATCACCAAACTGTTCAAACACTTCAATGTACGGCGTGAATAACACTGGATATACCATTTCTGCTTCGCTAATCACCTTTTCAACTGTATTGTTACACAGAGGGTTCTCTGCGTGCACTACCACTATGACGACAATACAAACAATCATTTGTTATCCATGAAAGGAACACGGTGTGTCCGGTTATTCTTCGAAGCTTAGAACGTGGTTTGTGACATGTTATTATTATTAATATTGTCTCTCAACAAAGCAAACTTGTTTCGGCAAGCTAATTCATGTTACCTTTACTCGTTTACAATTTACCTGAAGTGATCATTGATTCATATAGTACCGAATCCAAGGTATTGAGCTTATAGTATTTGAATTCATTAACATCTCAATTTTCGCAGATCAATACGATGGCGACGTATCTACGTTAGACCACATGCTCTGGCAGTGCCCCTCATCACGCGATGCTCAGCACATGACCGAGGAGGAATGGAGCTCTGCGCTCAGGAGCTCAGAACTTGCACATCAACTCTGGGCTGTCCAGAGGGCCCACGACGTGGCGGTGAGGCTCGTCCTACCCGTTCCGACGTGGGAGCGGCCCGCTGCTCTACCTCCTTGAGGTAGTGTTCCTTAGGACCTCAATAAAGTTCTGTGTCTGTCTGTCAGTATATGATGGTATTCTTCCTGCTTCCTGGTACTCTTAAGTCATGGGGTACTGAGAATAAAAACTGATGCCCACATTTCTAACGCGACAGTGTTAAAGAGCTAGTTACGCAGAAATTGTGGCGTCGGCGTTGGTGTTGGCGTCCTTGGTTGTGAACGAAAAATAACCTTGTGCGTGACCTAAATATCGCGAAAGATGCAAATATAATCAAAAAAATTCTGCGTGCGAGCGGGGATTGAGACCCCGGTCGTTTGCATGACGAGCGTGTGTTCTACCACACCGCCACGCGTCTACTTGTGAATGCAGTGAAACTACCTTCCTCCACTTGGTAATGCAGCGAAAGTAACTTTCATGTTTTACAAGCACATGCGTCCTGTATCTCATGAACAACATGTACAACATGAACTGTTGTCGTAATAGAGAGTGATACACGAACACATTGGCGTCGGGAGTTGATGATTTGATTTGATATGTGAGGTTTAACGTCCCAAAACCACCATATGATTATGAGAGACGCCGTAGTGGAGGGCACCAGAAATTTCAACCACCTGGGGTTCTTTACGTGCGCCAAAATCTGAGCACACGGGCCTACAGCATTTCCGCCTCCAACGGATATGCAGCCGCCGCACATCGGATTAGATCCCGCGACCTGTGGATCAGCAGGCGAGTACCTAAGCCACTAGACCACCGCGGCGGAGCGTTGGCATCGGGAGTCCTAACATCCGATTCTCATAATAACTTCATGTTTTAACGCCAGTCACCCACTACAGAAGGCGCACACGTTAATGCGCCTACTTGCTTATTGCCACGTAGTCGGTGCATAGCAAGCTCGAAAAGACTTCACGCATCGAATGTTATCACGCATCGAATGTTAACACGTTTAATTCTTAAACGCGACGCTTAAGTGACATTTATTTTTGTTGCAATATCTTCTGCATCATTTCGTAAATCGACTACAATATCTGTTTTTCCTGTCGCTGTTTCTCATGCCTTATTCACATAGTTTTCCATGTAGGACTGTCCAATGCTTAAAAGAAATAAAACAAGCTGTGTGTGAGGTATTAACAATATTGTTTATTTCAAAGCACCTTGTACGCCGATACATATGGAACATACCATCGCTCAAATGCCTGCCGCGACTTCACACGGTGGCACAGATTCGAGTGCTACGAACTTCAGTGACTCTGCCAGAAAATCCCGTCTAAATGTCACTGAGGGCCTGGGCTTTGTTGACTAAAAGGGCATCATCAATTGTGGCTTATTGGTATACACCTGCAGCTTCAGGCAACCCCGCCAGAAAATAATCTAGCTGGATGAAACGGCAAAATCTTCGCGGGCATAAATCGCGCACCCACAAACCATTCACACAAAATGTCCATCGTTAAGTGCGCTGTGTGGCCCATGCCACCATTCTGTATGAGCCACATGCCATGTATACGTCCATATTGTTTAGTTCGGGTCAAAGGAAATCGGTTATAATTTTTCAGTAGCCCTCACCGTTCACGTTGATAAGCTCATCAACGTCGTTCTAAAAAAAAACCGTGAAGCGATCCAGAAATTCCCACCAAAACAGTAAGGCGAGTGTTCCAAGGGCCATTGTGATCGCGATTGAAGGTCCATGGGGATCGTATTTCTCGATCGCGATTAACAATAGTCGTTCCTACACGGCCCTACATAATCTATATGCAGTTTGGCGCAGACGTCCAGATCGAGATCATCGCAGTTATTCCGATCGGGCCTGATCGCGACTTAAAATTACCGCGTAACAAGAACTAATCCGGATCTAACCTGATCGAATACAGATCCAGCTTAACCCATACCGCGATCCAAATTGGCCGTGTGGCATCGGTATAAGTTTTTTTGGATTGACTGATAGACGGTTAACATCGTGTTGGCGGTCTTCGTCCCGTATATATAGGGCAATCATGCTTCGTAACTTAGGTATTCACTTAAAAGTGCACCTCGACGCTAAACATTATTTTTTTGCTCAAAGTTTGCATGAACGAGCACTCATTTTCATCATGAAATTTCATGATTTTTGAATGCTCTGCTCAATCGTGTAGCTTACCATGATTATTTGGCATCAATGGCTGAATAATGAACAAATTCAACGCCACCGGAAGACCAAGGCCCCCACAGATCGCCCACATCCACCCACCCTTAATGAAAAACCCTATAACTACCTTATCTGGCCATTGTGTCATTCATTTTCACAAAATTATCTTATTCGAGTGTTTATCGCAACAGCAAGACTCAAGCCAGCATTCGTGCTGGGTAACCTGTAAGGGGAAGCACCCAAGCTATGGAAAAGATAGGTGACATTATTTCTAGCTTGTTATCCGCATTGTAATTATTCTCACTTAAACTGAAATAAATCATAGCAAACGAAAACTTACCCTCTACATCGGTGCACTCCGAACCCATAATCTCCGCATAGCATAATTGGCTTAATTGTTTTTCTTACGGTTCGACTAGTTACTGCTCTCCCATAGTTGAGTACCAAGTACTCAAAATTGCTAAACATTTCTTCTAAACATCCAGCTCTGCTACATCTTCAAGTGTGAGGCCCACAGGACGGCTTTTTGCTCTTCCATCCAACTTCTTCGACTTTGAGCGCATCTGTCTAGCCATTTACGTTTGAGTGCTCTCCTGGTCTCCCCCTTTACTTGGCATGAACCAAAATTAGCATGGGAGGGTAAGATGGTTTGACGAATATGACGCGCTGGTCAAGATATGAATAATTTCGCCATCCCGTCCCGTACGTCGTCAAACACTTCCCGCCAGACAGTGGCACATACTCACGGCGGGTATGTGCCACTGGTATGCAGGTATGTGCCACAGGTGATTGACACTTAGTATCTACCCAGGAACGACGAGAACACACTTGGGCAATTTTAACGCATGAGTGTTAAGCGCTACCCGACATCGGTAGCGTCGACCCAACGAAGGCATAGAATAAATGTCAGTGTTAAGAAAAACCTGACATAAGCACCATTGACCACCCGACGAATGCAAATAATAAATTTCAGAGTCCCAGCAGGAATCTAAACCCAAGCATTGTACCACAGAGCTACGCCTGGTCTCGGAACTACTTTTAGAATAGACGCTAATCTTCATGAAACGTCAATAGTGGTTTCAGTGCTGCCTACCCAATTTTATAAACATTACATATGTACTCCTTTCATACAGCCGTCACGTCAATTAACGTCAATTGTGGTGAGGTGCCATGTGCTGAAATTTATTTATGTAGCAGTGTGAAGGGTCAGCATCTTCGCTAGCATCAGCGCTTCATATCAGCTTCTGGTGTCGCTAAAACACATTTCCAGCAGGCATCGTTGGCAAGTGGAATACTGGTTATATAAACATCTGCAACTCTTCAACATATGACTCTGCGTGCAGCATTTGTACATATATTTAGAGTTATTTCATTACGTGTCACTCAATAAAAAAATGCAACACGGCCACCTTTTTCCGCGTGCTTCGCATAAAGTTGATTCCCAGATACGTAGGATCTGCCGAATTTTTATCAAGACTAGAATATCCGTTATCTTCACCATAAACGACAGCGGCAGTGATGGCGTTGCGCTCGTGGTGCTCGGCCACTGATCCAAAGGTCGCGGGGTTAAATCCAGGCCACTTCTTTTAAGTAGGTAAATGCCACAGGCCTATGCGCTTAGATTAGGCGCGCGGTAAAGAAGCTTAGATGGTTAAAATTTCCGGAGATCTCAACCACGGTGTCTCTCATAATCATATCGTGGCTCTGGGACGTAAACCCTGGCAGTTATTACCACCATAAACGACGACTGTGTTCTCTTTCGGGCATCATCAACAACTCTCACTCTATGCTATGCAGTAGCGCTTCTGAAACTTCACCACATGCACGCCACGTGCGCACACGCAGGCATACTGGCGGCACCTATGTGAGCTGAGCGCAACTGGTGGCTCGGAAACTGCCGGCAGTCGGCCGGAGATGTCGCCAACGACGACGCCGACGTACGCCGACGTGCGAAAGAGGCAGGCTGAAAGAGAGGAAAAGGGGTGGGCGGGCCCAGAAAGGCGAAAGCCTTATCGATCCCGGCGTGCCCACGCCCGCGCTTTCCCCCTTCCTTCCGAACTTCCTACAGTTCCCGCCCCGCTAAACGCCAGCAGCTCCCATATCGAACGAGTGCACCTTTCAATGGGTCCGCTGGCATCGAGAAAGGCGGGAATAAGCGGACAACCATGTGCGCGTACTACTATTTTCATGGCGGCTTCCCCCACACTCATTCCCCCCCCCCCCCCCCCCCATTCTGTTCGAGCGCGTGCTCGCTTCACGGCACCGTCTGCATAGACAAAGATGGGCTTCGGCTCCGCTGACAGGCAGTGTTCGGTTGCAACGCTTCCGAAATGATATCGGAAGCCTGACAGCGCTTGGCGGCGCTCGCCAGTCGTGCGAGCTTCCCCAAGCTAATCAGTTATGCCGAACACTGGCAGTGACAAACAACCTTCCAACACTGAAGTAAGGGAGTGCTATGAGAGTTAGTGTAGCAGATGAGATTAAAGTGATAACATGGATGGATATATACTCTAAACGGGTCGTCTACAACCTTTCCATTCAAGCCAGCATACATATCAAATAACCAAACTGGTTTTTTTAAAAAAAAGCCATGCAATCAACAGCAGTGTACCCTCGAAAATTATAGCATTGTGTCTGCAATATTTTCGCCCAAACATGTCTCTCTATTATTCTACAGTCTTGTGTAGCGCGTTTGCGACAGGCCTACGTGAAATGAAACGCGTAAACTTCCTTACAAGCATTAGGACAAGAGCCTTTACGAAAATGTCTGTTGTAGTGCCTCAAGCACCATCGGTTCTGAAGCGGTTTCAACACACCCTAATTAGACGCAAAAACTGCGTTTACCCCCTCACTGTTCGGCTTATTGTTCCAGGTACATTTTCAACATTGCTGTCGCCGTCGCCGTGGCGTCCTGATTAAATTCCAGTTGTGATAGACTTCTTTGAGCCCATCGACACTGTGCGTACAAAGAAAGGTGTGTGTGTGGGTGACGTCATAGAGGTCACACTTCTAAGCTGCTCCCCCTTTGCTGTATGCCCCTTAAACGCATAGAAAGGATCCTTGTGAGATTACGGTAAAGTAAGGCGATGCTTGTCGCGGAAGTGAAGCGTGCTTGAAGAGGAAATAGCCCGT
This sequence comes from Rhipicephalus microplus, assembly GCF_013339725.1. Taxonomy (NCBI): domain Eukaryota; kingdom Metazoa; phylum Arthropoda; class Arachnida; order Ixodida; family Ixodidae; genus Rhipicephalus; species Rhipicephalus microplus. The sequence continues at coordinate 14,454,683 of NC_051173.1, forward strand.
CAGAGGGGGCAACTATCAGAGGGGGCAAACCACTCGTCAGAGAAATTGATAGATATTTCTGTCAGCAAACACTTCACATAAACAACTTCGTGTTGCTGGCTAAAATTATGAGCCAAGTCTAAAGATGTCCTTGGACTAAACTTAGAGATTATTCAATGTCATGCTTTGCGAACAATAACCTAGGGTCGTGCTTTGCTTCGGAAGCTAAGCAGACTCTCGATCACTCGCTTGAGGTGATGTTCGCGCTTGTGCTCGAAGTGTTTCAGCACTACTTCACCAAATCAGCTACATTTGTGTGCCTCGACATCATACACTTGGCCACTATGAAAGACCTGTTTAATCGTTCTTTTTTTTAACATTCTGATACTGACATTTACAGGGTTGACACCTGAAGTTACATTTACTAACTGAAGAGCGATGTTCTAAGCGAGCACACAAAGCCCATGCAAACTAATGAAAACGCAGCTATTCTATCGGAAGCGTATCGTAAGAAAAGCGGTGAATCTCCCGACAGACTTGCGTGCTGGTTGAGTGACCAACAAACCTCTGAGGTCTGCCGAGTTCTCATTCAATGGGTACGGAATATTGTTGAAGGCGTCAAAGCAGTACCGGAACATGAAACCCCTACTCGTTTCTCTTTTCACGCCAAGAAAAATGTTTGCATCCTCCTCATTCTCAATGTCTTTCGAAGTGCCGGAATCGGTGGCCACAATCGCAGTAGTAATGTTGTCGGATACTTTCGGTATAGCGGATGAAAGTACCTCTCTCACTATGTATATGTTCATTGGAAAATTTTCAGAGTAAGAATGGTAACCTGAATGTGCCAGTGAATGAGTGTTGGAGTGAAAAAAAAACGCCAGGCCAGCGCGCTATACGCAGCACAGGCACAGCGAAAGCAAGAAGAGCGGCCTTTCAGAGCCTTTTGAAAACACTCATTGGGTAACTACTGCAAGCACACTTGCTTCATACCCACTAGGGCATTAATAATAAACTTTTGGGTAGAAGGCTGGCATTCACTATGCTATTCTTCGTCATTCTTCTGAGAAGCGTGGTATCCGCTAAACACTCGCAAGGAATTTCGTACCAATTGTTCATGCAGTGGCTGACGACGGTGAGAAATGATGGCTGAAGTGGGTATGCGCCACAGGGGGAACAAAAACAAGCTTTTGTAATGGGTTGGATCGGTGGACGGCCCGCTCGCTACGCTATATGCATTGTGCGACGACTGCTTGTTATTTCGCTATTCTAAAACGCTTTATAAGTCGCATTAACGCGATTGCTTTCCCGACACCAAGCCTGCCTAAGGCATGTTTGTCAACAAGTCACAAGCACCATGCGTGTCATTTCTACGACATTGTTAAGAGAACCATCAAAAAAGAATTTCCTATTATAGCTCATGGTGTTAGGTTCCTACAATTCAAAAAGACCCTTAAGAATAATGTTCTATACGATTGAAATATGTTATTGGGCTTTTTTTCATTATGGAGGAGCCGCAGGATTGACAGACATGCTGAGCTAACTCGCTCGACCAAGTCTGTTTTTCTAGAAGAGGCAGCCAATGTGCCTAGCGTTGTAGAGACTTTCGGCCCCGTTCCGGAGTGGGATCGACTTCTGGATATGTGTGTTTGTTTACCAGACTTTTGAAGATTCGTTGTACTGAATGTAATTGTGTTTTGTGCATGTGTGCACGTGAGCGTATATTTGAAACGATTCATTGAATAGCTATACATCACATTATTTGATTGCGTTATTTCCATGCATTAAAAAAAGCACCAGCGTAGCTCAGTGGTGGAATACTGGGGCTGGCACCCAGTGGACCCGGGTTTGAGCGCCAGTGTGTCTTTGGTGCTAGGCTCATGCACAGGTGTACCTCAGTGGTAGAGTACTGGGCTTGCACCCAGCCGACCCGGGTTTCGAGCCCCACTTTGTCTTTAGTACTACAGGTGTTTTTTTTTTTCAGTGTAGCTCAGTGGTAGAATACTGGGGCTGGCACCCAGCGGACTCGGGTTCGAGAGCCAGTGTGTCTTTGGTGCTAGGTTTGCCAACAAGTCACATGCACAGGCGTACCTCAGTGGTAGAGTACTGGGCTTGCAGCCAGCCGACCCGGGTTTCGAGCCCCACTTTGTCTTTAGTACTACAGGTGTTTTTTTTTCAGTGTAGTTCAGTGGTAGAATACTGAGGCTGGCACCCAGCGGACCCGGGTTCGAGAGCCAGTGTGTCTTTGGTGCTAGGTTTGCCAACAAGCCACATGCACAGGCGTACCTAAGTGGTAGAGTACTGGGCTGGCACCCAGCAGACCCAGGTTTCAGCCCCACTGTGTCTTCAGTGCTAGGTTTTTTTTTTCTTTTTATCTAATTTCGCGCGATGTGGTTACGGACATCGGCGGCGGCAATGGCGGCGGCGGACAACTGCGCGTGACTCGAGTTGTGATCTCATAACAGCTTTCACTGTAAAAATAATGCGGGGGTTTCTGTTCAACTGTGCTGGAAAGGACGCAGTAAGTACTTAGACTAGCACCTGACAGGGTTTTGACAGTTCTTCACAATTTTGTGGCAGTTGACAGCCGACGCGCCACTCATTCATTATTCATTTTTCTTCTTGATAGGTTGTTTCTGCGTACGTATTTTAATTTTTTTGTTAGTATTTCTGTTGATGTATTGATGCATGTTTGCATAAGCCAATACGTATGTGTACCTAATTTTTATAAATGTTTTATTCATTGTATAGCAAGATCAAGTTTACAGCTTCCAAGTCGCTAATTCTTCCTAACATTGGTTTCATCAATGCACGTGAAATTACCAATTTTTTTTAGAACCGATTTTCCGTCACCTATTTAAGTAACATTCTTTTAATGTGCATTGACGTAAGGCGGTGCTAAACTTGACAGCGAACTTGAACGTCTTTTGTGCGCCTATTGGCGAGGCTTCCCCGCTTCTTAAAAAACACTTTCCGCCCACGCTCTCTGCCTTTCATGATGTTGTAGCAGTCCATGTACTCCCGAATTTTGAGCATCCGGTACTCAGTTGCTAGGCCGGATCGCCTTTCGTCCCGCTCAAGTCCAGCAAGCGTGCCGTACGTAATTAGGGAATGGGGATTTAATAATTAGTTTCATTGGATTATCAATGTTTACCTCGCCATCGTCCCAGCTCGAAACACACGGCAAACAGATTGAGAGTCCATGAACACGACAGTCGAGTCCCCTTTCTGTTCTGCTAATCTTATCGCGAAAGCGACCGCCACAGTTTTGGACGTACTGACTGGTGGGATTTTATCGATGCCGTCAAGGATGTATACAGGTCAGCTCACTGCAATAATAGTGTAACGATTGCCGTGCAGTCTGCTGGCGCCAGCGTAGATGAAGGTTGTGTTAATACAGCAACGCCTTTGTAGTCACACAGCCCTGCCTCGCTGTCCGCTTGGGTGATACTTCGAGCTTATAATCTTAGAGGCACGGGTTTTTTTCACGATATCACGTTGAACTGCCCAAGTGCCGTTTTGCTGGAAACGCCGGAATGATTGATTAATGTGCGGAGTTGAACGTCTCAAAACCACCATATGATTATGAAAGACACCGTAGTGGAGGGCTCCACAAATTTCGACCACCTGGGTTTCTTTAACGTGTGCCCAAATATGAGCACACGGGCCTACAGCTTTTTCGCCTCCATCAAAAATGCAACTGCTGCAGCTGGGATTGAATCCCACGACCTGCGGGTCAGCAGTTGAGTAGCTTAGCCACTAGACCACCACTGCGAGACAACGCCGGGATGGCGAATCTAAATCATTTGCGCTGTGTCAATGTTTGACCACCTATTGTGCCGTGATTTTTTTTTCTGTAAAAGAAAACCGACATGACAAACACATAATGTTCGGTTCGTTCCTAACTAAATGTTATTAACTGCCGAAGAGTACGAACTTTTACACGCCAGAAAACCTTTAGCCAGCCTTGTCAACGCGTTAACGCCCGTTCGTAGAGGCAATTAAAACCGGTGATTTCTTTGATAAATACGTTGCGAAGTGCTTAGCTTAAGTTTTCATTGCGCAGGTTTTCGTTCTCGCTAATTGAAACGACTAGCCGTGACGTGTAGCTTTGGTCCACATACTGCAGCAACAAGTTTATGCGGGCCTTTGTCACTTGGGCAGAACAGTGGAATAATCTAACAGAAAAACCAGACTGCCGAGTGGCCGTCAGTGTTCTCACAAAATAAACCGAAAACTCTTCTCGTGTGTCCAAGAGTTGTTTATCTGGGAGCAGTGGACAGGGAAAAAAAGAAGAGCGAAGCGAAATCACAATCGCCACCAGACCTCTACGGCTGATGTCGCCCTATCTGGGAACTCTCTCCCATTCGCAGACTGCACAAGCGCAGAGGCTCAGATAAGGAAACTCGAGTGCGGAAGGCGTCAATCGGGACGCTAACATCGTCAGCTTGCTTGCTGGTTGTGTCGCACTCTGCGTTCATTTGGTGTTGCTCGCGTCTTCAAGCCAGTACGCCAGTGTGCTTCCGTTTTGCTACAGGAAAGTGCCATCCTGTGCTCTGCTTTATTTCGAGAGTGGGCGTTCATCGAGGACCGCGCATATAGCTACAACTGCGTCTTAACCGTGAATTATGAGTCCATTTACAGTTCTGGGCGTAGGATGTCTTTTACTCGTAGCCTTGGCAGCACCATCAACGGGTCGTTACTCGCCGGACTGGGACTCCCTGGACACTAGACCAACCCCGGACTGGTACGACGATGCCAAGATCGGCATTTTCCTGCACTGGGGCGTCTTCTCCGTGCCCAGCTTTGGCAGCGAGTGGTTCTGGTGGGATTGGCAGGGGGCAAAGGTACCGGCGTTCCGCGAGTTCATGGAGCGCAACTACCGGCCCGGTTTCACCTACCAGGACTTTGCTCCACAGTTCAAGGCCGAGTTTTTCGACCCGGACCACTGGGCGGCGATTTTCAAGAAGGCGGGTGCCCGTTACGTAGTACTGACCAGCAAGCACCACGAAGGCTTCACTCTGTGGCCCTCCGCGGTGTCGTGGAACTGGAACGCGGGAGACGTTGGCCCCCGCCGCGACTTGGTGGGGGACCTGGCGCAGGCCGTGCGGAAGAAAGGAGGCATCCACTTTGGCCTATACCACTCACTCTACGAGTGGTTCAACCCGCTCTACCTGGCAGACAAGGCGGCTGGTTTCAAGACGAACAACTTCGTCGCCCGCAAGACGATGCCGGAGCTCGTCGAAATAGTCACCAAGTAAGTCCACGCACCACACCTGGAGATTCACGGGATGATCCTGCGCACTCTTCCTTGTCTTACTTAGCCCTTTCTGCGTTACTCGCAATTGTTTCAAGTAATAACCTTTTGCAAAGTTAGTTCTGGTGTATCACTTTCTAAAGCAACGACGACGTCATAAGGAGGCATGACGTCATGGGGAACTCTGTGCTAATATCAACTCCCTGAGAATTTCAACATGTGCATGAGTCCAAGTACAAGGTAGTTTTGCACTTAGCTCCTATCTGAATGAGGTCGCTATGGTCTGGAATTGAAATCGTGTTCTCGAGTTCAATAGCGCTAGACCTTACCTGTTAAGCTACTACAGGGGATTCTGTTCACCTTTACACTTCAAACGTTAAAATGCATTGCTTGTTCAAGCTCAGTATCTCTGTTAGATACGACACCACGGGCTCCATAAACATCTTTATCTCGTTTTTAACGAGAAAGTTTGTATACAGAACTTGTGATCGTGTGGACTGCAAGCTTTCATTTATATATATTCTTAAAATATTATTTTATTTGCAATTTCCTGATTGGATTTTCAACTTATTTTTATGCATCTTCACAGCCGCAAATGTTCCTGGAAGTGTTTTGTTACATATGAAAATTGTGTTTATAAAATTATTTGAAGTCTTACCAGAGGCTATTCTTGAGTCAATCTTTAGAAAGGAGGAACACCAAGCACGGTTAACGTTTTTTTTATATTTGTTGCGATATTACCACGGCTAACGAGCACACACGTTTAACGGCCGCTAGTGATAATGTAGTGACCTCTTTCTGCATCCAACTTTTGGCTCCCCATCTTCAAGTGTGTGCACGTGATTAGCTTGTAGCCAGAAAGGCCCCATGCATCATCATGATGATTAACAGTAATCAAGCTCTACTATAAATGCGGTAACTTCAGGACAAGAAAAAAGAATACCAACTGTAATAAGATGTAAGAGGTCTAGCTTCTATAGGTCACGATAACAGCTGCAGTCCGATAAAGTCTGGCGACTCTTTCTTGAGGGCTCTATCTGTTGACTTTACGCAAATGGGCACTCCCCATATGGAGTTTCACACCGTGTGTACTTGTTTCGGCGTTTCCCCTAGCCATTCAATGTTCGTTTACATAATCTCGCTAGCGTTCTGTCTAGGCCGGCCATCAGGCAGAGGAACCGGGGGCTGCAGCCTGCAGAGAATAATTTATTTTATCACCCATGACACTTCCTGCAATTTTATATGTGCGGCAGACGAGAATGAGGAAATACTTATAATTTGCAGAAGGGTTTTTTGAAGGGCAAGTTGGTACATGATACTGAGGAGAACAGTGCAAAAGACGGGACGGTGAAAGAATGAACACACGACACAAGCGCTTGTGTCGTGTACACAATCTTTCTCCGTCCCGTTTTCTGCATTGCTCTCTTCAGTACTTCTCATTCGTCAGCGCTACATAGAATGTTTAACGTAATGTAATCAAGAGTTCAGTGGTTCACGCGACATCACTCTAAGTATGCGCTTTCACTCGCAAACTTTGCTTGGTATAACTGTAGCCTCCCTGGCCACGATAATAGAACTGAGAGCGTTATCATGAGACGATGTAGGTGAAATGTCGCTAGGAGCGACATTTCGAACATTGCTTGTTCGAACTTCTGTTCTACAAACCTTTAGCATTACTGTCAGCCTTAGTTTGATTCACGTTTTTCCTCCCGTTTACTTGTATATTTTCCCAAGCAGTATTGTTCATACACCGTTTCAATATTTATTAATCAGAGGCGTGAGTTGCGTAGCAGGTTCATTTACCTCCCCCAGCCAATTCATCGAGAAATGTTCTTGACAAATTTATCTAATGCTGTCATCTGTTCCAAGAAAAAAGGTACTTACTCGTTTGCAACTACTCATGACTCGTTTTCCAATGTACTATATCAAAAGGCCCCAAGAAAGACACCGATACGGCAGGCACCGGTTTTAAAAAGAATTGACACCATGTACCAACAAGCTAATTTTAGGACACACGGACTCACTGAGACTCAGATCAAGCCGAGAATCTGAGTGAGTCCTGGTGGTAATAATTTGGTGAGCTTGAGTCTGAGTGGGTGCGGTTGAAGAAAATTTGGGTGAGTTTGAGTTCGATTGAGTCCAAGACGAAAGACGTATTTTCTGAGTGAGTTTGGGTGTGCTCCGAAATTTCTGCACACCTATGGTCCTAGCACGTTTTGTTGTTGTTGTTGTTTCCCTGAAGTTATCTCCCATTCGCATTTAGTAAGCATGGTTCTAGAATGCTTCTACACAACTATACTGATGTTTCGGAATAAATAACAGAGTAGGCTAAAAGACCGTAGCAAAATTACATACAATATCTATGAAAGGCGCTGCACCTGTCATAGCAGCGCAGTTCAAGAAACAACTGTCAGAAGTTCCAGACCTCAAAATGCATCTGATTTCGGGTGTCATGCTTTGCAAATACTGAGCAGACAACCGTAGTAGTCGCTACTCGTTGAGCATCTGGCTGCCCGATGTGTGGTTAGAAACACTACAGGTGGGTGTTATGTACGGATGCTTCAAAATTAGCCACATAGTTAATGACCTTTGTGTATTGGGATGTTGCTGGTATCTACGAGCCAGCTATTCTTGCTCTTCTAGCTACGATTCCATAGGAATAATAATTTGTTCTCTGTGATATGTTACCATCCTGAATGCACACAGCATTACAGCTTGATGGATCGCATTTTGAGAGTCTGCAATTTAAGGCTGCCGCTTGAATACACAGAGCCAAGAAGTGTGTTATCTCTACTTAACCACGCTACATTTTCGCTATCACCGTTCACTTGTACTTATTCCTTCCCTTTTTATTCGAGCTTTGCTGGCATTTTCAAGCGAAGTTACCATTCTGATCCGCGCGTGGTTGATGCGTATTGCGTATTTTCATAGCATATTTCTACCACTTCTTCAATAGAGGCTGCCATGGTGGATGCACCGATAACTTACAGACGAAAAAAAAATTGTCACTAAGCACAGGCAAACAAATAGGACTAGTAAACCAGTCATCATCGCAAGACTGGGACTCTACGTGAAAAAGGAGTTCATAATATACCGCAAGGTGCACATTCACCTCAACGTTAATAGGTTCATATGGTCAATGATACAAAATAAGCGATGAGCCTTTCATCATTCACACCCTCATTTTCTTCGTAATGACATTGCGCCCCCTAAATTGCAGGTATCGTCCTGAAATCATCTGGTCGGACGGTGACTGGGAGGCCCCGGACACGTACTGGAACAGCACGCTCTTCCTCGCCTGGCTGTACAACGACAGTCCCGTCAGGAACACTGTGCTAGTCAACGACCGGTGGGGTAAGGGAACGCCGTGCAAGCACGGCGACTTCTACAACTGCAAGGACCACTACGACCCGGGAACCCTGGTCGTTCACAAGTGGGAGAACGCTATGACCGTGGACAAGGAGTCGTGGGGATACCGCCGGAACGCCAGGCTGACCGACTACCACACCATCGAGGAGCTGCTCGCCGAACTGGCCTCCACGGTCAGCTGCAACGGGAACTTCCTCCTCAACGTGGGACCGACTAGCGACGGCGTCATCCTCCCGGCGTTCGAAGAACGACTCACGCAGATGGGCACCTGGCTACAAGTGAACGGCGAGGCCATCTACGGGTCTCGGCCTTGGAAAAGCCAGAACGACACCGTCACTCCGGGGGTGTGGTACACGTCCAAGAACGACACCGTCTACGCGATCGTGCTCCAGTGGCCCAAAAACAACAAGTTACCCCTGGGGTCCCTGTCGCTCAGCAAGGGAGCTACGGTCTCCATGCTTGGCCTAGACGGATATGACTTCACGCCATACACTGCGACTACGCCAGATAATTGGAACAACGTGGGTCTGACTGTTATAACCTTCCCGTCACTCACGCCAGATGTCTTGCCGACGCCTTGGGCCTGGGTGCTCAAGATCCGTGGCGCGTTGTAGTGGTGACAATTTTTGCGAGTCAAATATTTGCGTACGTTTCTCTAGGTTTTCTTTTTGATGCAGTGGTAAAAAGAATTGCATTAACAATTCTCTATGACGTGAGCTGTTGATGCAGTGAACTTTCACAGTGACTGCGTTGTAGATCGGTATTCACGAGATTTTCAGACGTGCTTAGCCCTGTCACCTCGTTATTAATTTCAAGTGACATTTCAAGATACCTCAGTCAGTCGACTCTTAGGACAGAGAATTAGGTGAATAAACGTAATTAATTTTAAATGAGAAGACAGGAAGTAAATTTAAATTATTAGTGTGTACTTATTAGCACGTCAAATGAAAACAACTTCTAACGTGCGATTTGTGCCTAATACAGCGTCAGACACTGTGCACAATGCGCCTTGTTTTTGTTACATCGCTGAAGTAATGGGCAAATAGCTGTTGTTTTGTTGGTGTGCTCCTTCATACGTGTTAATAGTAATAATTGATTACGTTTAACATCCCAAAAGCACGGTACGATTATGAGAGACGCCGCAGTGAAGGGCTTCAGAAAGTCCCACCACATGGCTTTGTTTAGAGTGCACCTAAATCTAAGCACACGGGCCTCAAGAAATTTCGCTTACACTGTAAATGCGATCACCGCAGCCGAAATTTTATCCCACGACCTGCAAGTCAGCAGTCGAGTGGCATAACTGTGTAATATATCTACACGGCCCATTTTTATACGCGTTTTTTAAGAGGCATTCATAAGCAAGGGAAACAAAAAACTTGCCCTTCGTAGACTTCAAGTGTATTAGAAGACATTTCATTCGGAGCTATCTATCACATAAAAATGGTGTTGGCATTTTAGTCATACACCTTACACGACATAATGCAATTTGTTATTTCGCCCGAAATTTATTATAGCCGCCAACACTTTACACAACATAATACAATTTGTTATTTAGCCGAAATTTCTTGTAGCCGCCTATTTTGAGACACCGGTCAAGCCTAATAACAACTGTACACGAACTCGTCCAAAAGTTTAGACATTGCGTAAATGTGTCCGTCGGTGTACTGTGATAAAGAAAAAAAAAAGCCTAAATGAAATTCAAAGTGCAACATCTTCCGCAAGCAATGATACAAGAGTACAATTCCGAGCCGATATTTACGTGGTGACCAGGTGGTTTATGCCTTAAATTAAGCACGCATGTTGAATTTGAAGCCTTAATGAATGTATCGGTGAATACATAAACTGTAGTAAGTATTTTAGCTATGGCTGTGGCTTGTTCATATTTCAAGTGCCTGTGACTTTGTTTTGTTATTTTCGGTGGTATTGTTGGTTATTGTAAATCTTCGTTGTACAGACGTACACATAATACTTGCACCCGACGTCACAACTCCTATTTGCGTTCGCACACTATTTTTTGGGATTTTTTTTTCTAACATGCGGTAAAATGATTAAGGAAAAACCACATTGAGTATCTTACGCATACGCCTAAGAGCACTACAAGGTGAAAGACATCTGGCATGACTTCATTATCATCCTCATTATCACCATCATCGGAGCTTGAGAGGTCCCGTGGGTAGATGCACCCTTTGTTGATGCTGTGCTTGATTATGGTGAATAATATAGCTCGACCCTTTTTGATGGGCTGGCAGCTTTCAACCTCCCACTGGTTACGAAATTCACATCGTATGACGCCCGGTGCGATTCTATGCCTCTGGCACGTAACATTACGATGATGACTGTACAGGGTCTTTTTCCAAAAACGGTCTCAAGCACTGGCGTCACTCAGTGCTAGAATGCTTGACTGTCTTTAATAATGTCTGGTTCATCTTGCTTCTTTTTTTTTAGGTCACTACTCTTTTTGTACCACACGTGGCGTTTTGCAAGACCACCATCTGATGAGTCACATAAGGATTTCGCCTTAAAGGGGTACTGACAAGATTTTGTGGCCGGAATAGCCTGTGGCCCCGAATTCCGTGAACATGCTTATCTGCAAAATGTGAATGGTGAATGTAGCTTGGAAGGTATTTTACATGAATTTTGAAAAGTTTGCTTGCGCGATGGAGCACCTTGTGGTGCTGACACCCTTAAAATTACCCCATGGTGCCCCCCCCCCCCTATTTGTACTTAAGTCACCCCGATGGTAGAAGTTATGATAAACGCCATAGCCCTTTTTTTAGATTTGAAGCAGCTCTTTGACTTACCTGTGTAACGCCCTACGCACGTGCGCCTGTACAAACGAACGCGCTGCCATGCGTTCCCCTCGCCGCAAGTAATGGAGCTGTGCCAAGTAGGTCACGCCACATCTGCGAGTTGACGTCACATCCCCCTCCCGCACGCTTCCCTCGCACGTGCGCACTGACGTCACTCTACCCCGCACCAGAATCAGGCTCGGCGTAGGGCCCGCAGCTGCCGGCTCCTCCACCCGCTTGCAACACATCCCTTTGACTCCCCCCTTTCCACCACCCGCAACACTCGACCGCACGTCGAGTGGAAACACTCTGTTGGCTCGTTTATCTGCATGAAGCTTACACTAAACCCTACCCACCATCCGTGTCTTTGCGTTTCAAACGAACGTTTACTCGAGTAAACGCTACACCAAGTTTCCCTTCAAACCGTTCTTCCAGCACCCGCTCGAAGCCGTTTCAACAGGGTCAACGCCGTGCGCACGCACCACTGCTGTTTCGCATCCCATCAGGGTTCCCTTCGGAGAGATGATTTTTTCTTTTTTTTTTTGCCGCGTTTGCTGCAGCAGACTGCTACTCGGTGACTGCTCAGCAGTCCGTTGCCGCGGCGGACGTGCTGAAAGCTTTGTGTTTGGCAACACTGCTTTTCCGTCTCCGCGTGTTTTGACGTGATCGAGCGTTGCACTCACTAGGTCGTGATAGTTGCACCCGGCGGCTTGTTTTTGCAGCTTTTTAAACCTAAACTAAGAGTGTTTGGTAACGAGGAGCCTTCAATTAATTGTCTGCCGCGTACTGCAGCAAACTGTGAGTCATGTTATGATTAAGAGGCCCCATCAACACAATGCAGCACAAGAAAAAGAAAACAAGAGTAAGGATGAAAAATAACTTTATTGTGTCCTGTGGAACGCGACAAAAGCCAAGATGTTTGAGTCAGTACCCCTTAACTAACAGCGAATGTACCAGATTCACGAAGTTTTTTTTCTATTCATAAGTGAACCTTGTCATTCGCCGGTAATTGCTGATATAATTTTGAGCATCACGATCACATTAGTTTAATTTAGTTTTTTTAATCAGCAGGTGCTCTAGGTTTCTTAATAATGTCTTAGTATTTCAATCAAGGTAATCAGTTGATTTAAATGTTAGAAGACTGAAGCTATCCACTGTGGTTGGCCACTCTTGACCGTTCACTCTCGCGAGACCAGATAAGAGCGTGTCCACCTGATCTGAGCTATTGAATGAGTAATGGAGTCAGCGACTTTGCGCAGTTATAGATACGCCTTGAAACAATGTTTCAGCCAGTGAGCGCTAGTAAAAAGGATAAAACTCATTAAATAATGTCGCTCAACATTACAATGTTTGATATAAGCAAGTGTCTTGACCGGATTATGCAGTTGTTGATCGAAATAATTCAATGACTACAAGACGTTGACATTCCACGAGTTGCATAAGGCGCAGAACCGTGACGCAGGTTTGCATAGATTACAAGCATTTTTAGCATAAAGTATGTGCGAGCTTCCTTTTGATTTTCATTGGTAACTGCGTGAATATCGAACAAAGAGTGTCCCATCAGTACACAAACGTTACTCCTTAGCCCGAACATTCCAACGCATAGGCCACAAGTAAGACTCGCTATTCTCAGACATGTGCAGGGAGACGTACGATGTTTAAGGATTGAAAGGCGGTATGAAAACATTCATCTCCACGACTGACATGTGTAATGCCAGTATTATTCGCGCCATTTCACTTCGAATGTGACTGCTAGCTCTCACCTATAAGTGTAGGATCTACTATTTTGCGAGCTACTAGCTGCTATAAGTGTACCAGCCTGGGCTGCGGGAATGGCGACGTTTCTTGAGAGATATCAGTCGATGGCGACTACCCTCAGGTGATGTTTTCATCGCTTATTTTGGCAAAAAAAGGCGAGTGACAGCACGAAACCACTTCGCGCACTGGAGCAGCCGTATTCCATTACGTCACCATTTCGTAGAGTTACGTGAGATGGGATCCTAATTGAGTTAGTGCCGGCCTTACTTTGTTAACAATGCGATTTGTTCATATCGGATTCATCGCTCCACATTTGCGGCAAAACTGTGACGCTTCAATTTATTTATTTATTTATTTATTTATTTATTTATTTATTTATTTATTTATTTATTTATTTATTTATTTATTTATTTATTTATTTATTTATTTATTTATTTATTGGTACCTTCCCCGCATGTGGGGGGTTGCAAACAAATTAGCTGCTATGGTTATCCTTTATGGCTTTCTTTTCTTTCATATCTGTAACGAACAATTTCGAACGGGTGTACTTACTTTTTCAAGAAACTTAAAATATGAGGCAAAATTATACGTACAGCATGGAGAACACCATGCAGTAACTCCATTACATTGATCGGCCAAGCCCACTCACCATTTCCACGCACTGCAAGGGTTACAATCAACATATGCGGTCGAAGCAAAATGTGAAAGTTTGGGGCCGAAAAAAGAAAGGCTTTGACGTCAGCCTTTTATAAAACAAGGTGTAACTCCATTTTTCTTCCTTCCGTTTCGAGCTAAATCGATGCAGATGCCACCCAGCAACCCACATACGTCATGCACACTTCCGTACGAGTGCTAGCACAGGCGCCCCCGCTTACGCGCTCGATAAGAAACGCATAAGCCGATAGAGAGGTGCACCAATCCAAATACATAGAAACGCCAACGTCACATTTTTTTTTTTAAAAGTCCACTGCACTAATTTTCGTTGAATAAATGTATTTAAAAGAAAAGGGGAAAAGGTGTCAAAATTAAGTGATTGCGGAAAACAACTTCATGGTCGCCTTTTCAGCATAAAATGGAGGAAAGGCCGAAATATATAATATTTAAAAGACGATATTATCAAGCTCAGCTATATGACTAAGCATTGAAATGTACAGTCGCGGCCACGTCTGTGTAGAGCCCGCGAGCAGCCCCTTTTCGCCCGGCGGCGCGACAGCTTGAGGTACTTTCGGGCTCTGAAGTGGTGTATGAGGAGCATGCATGGTCTAGTTGCCAGGCTGACCGCGTCAGAGCCCGATACTCCCTCAAGGTTTCGAGCCGCAGAGCAAGAAACCGACGGCTCGCGTGCTCTACACAGATGTGGCCACGGCTGTACTATCACAGTTTCGTAAGCTACACTTTACAGCACACCTAAAGTGCGAAAAAAAAACAAAATCAAACATTGTACGTCCCTCGAAAACATAGTCTATAGTTTTATATGAGCGGACTTTTTTCAATACCCTTGTGTGCTTTCATCGCTTTTCAATACCCTTGTGTGATTTCATCACCGATTACACACAAAGGGGGAAATTATACATGAAATGTGCTTATGATACTGTTAAGTGCGCTATTTAAAAGATGTCAGAATTTCTTTCTTTTTACTAATAAGATGCAAACGTTTTGTTGGAGTTGTTGTCAGCAGCTAATATAGATAAGGACTCACACTGAAGCTTGTTATCTTTAGTAGCGCGCTTCTAAAGTGGGCTTCACCTTTCTACGTGCAACGCACAACATTATTGTCTCAAACAAAAAGAAAATTGGCCCCAAATATGCATGTTTCACTGTAAATGCCGTTGAATGACGATAGCCTTCCGCCTAGACAGAGTGAATAAAACATTCTTTTTGTGTTCCGTGCGCGAAAATTCGTGAATGGCATTCTGAAGGCGCTGCGTCAAAGCGTATCGATGCGCACAGCGAGAATATCACCGTATCGTCTTCGCAAAGCGTAGCAGACACCCACGTTTTCGTACATAGCGTTGCATTTTCAGCTCAGCGTAATAAACACCATGTTTCTTAGAATAACTTATGTATGACCTTTACAGAACAAAGGAACACGCCACATTATATTGATGTGTTGATGCTCTGTCTCAAATGTGTGCAACATTTGTTTGTTTAATCGATACTACGCTCAAGCATGAACGCAGAAACCAGAGCAATTTTTTTGGGCGCTGCAGATGTGGTTGGATTTTAAAGCTAAAGGCAAGCAGCAAAACAGGCAAAGAGACAAGCCGTTTTATGGGACAGACTGACACACAGACAGACCAAAATTTTTGCGTCGAAGTATCTCAAGAAAGACTATCGTCTTTAAACGGGTGTAGAGAAGTACAGGTTTCTCGTATCCAGCTTACAGTGACAAGCAAGATGTGTGAACGGGGCAATATTATATTCGTTTTTCAATGAAGCTTGCCATTACTGTTATATGAAGACCTCTGTAAGTGGCGCAGGAGTAAGCTGCTCCTGGCACTTATAAAAGACAATTCAGTAGGTCGTCCGCGCTCTTCCTCCCTTGCGTGTATTTTTTATTGAAGATGGAGACTTTGGACGCAAAAATTTTGGTCTGTCTGTTTGTCCGCCCTTAACGGTACCTCAAACGACACCAAACGATACTCCAAACAGCGGACCCTATCCGCAGCACCACCAATATTGCTGAAGAATTAGCCTTCATACTTGTGCGATTGTCAATTAAAAAGCAATTATTGCGCATATCTGAGGCACCATAACAACACGTCAATATTCTGTTTGTGTGTCTTTATACTAGAAAAGGCATACATAAGGAATTCTAAGGATCATAGCGTTTATCACGCTGCGCTGATAATGCAACGTTTGCACGAAAAGGCAAGTGTTTCTAGTGCTTTGCCACGGTGGCGGAAAAAATATGAAACAAGGTTCTCGCTTTCAAGGCGTCATAGGTGACTGTGTAGGAGACTATGTTCTCGAGGGGTATGCAGAGAATGCAGATGTTCAGAATCAGATGGATGCTCGAAAATGTGAAAAATTCTTGAACCGAGGGCGTTGCCTGGATGGGAGGTTTCGTCAAGAGATCTTGCCAAAACGTTGGCTTTTACCCATCCTGCTCAAGGGAACTTAAGTAAAGCGAAAGCAGTCGTGAGATCACAACCAGAGTCATGCGCAGTCGTCCGTCGCCACCGCCTCAGCATATCCATGGAGTGAATGATAATTGGTGGGGCGAAGCGTTCGTCAGTCCGTCCGTGCTTTCGTCCGTCCATTCGTTCTTGTTTCCGTCCTTCCATGCGTACGTGCATCCCTCTATTCATGCAGCCGTCCCTCTGTCAGTTCGTCCGTCTATCTGTATGTCCATCCGCCTTTTGGCGCACATTCTAAGGACCGATTTTTCGGGTATGTGCGACTGGTAGCTACACACATGTGCACCTTCGGAGGATGGACAGATCCACACCCTAAAGAGCTTCGTCCCTAAAAAACCTAGCACTAAAGACACAGTGGGGCTCGAAACCCGGGTCTGCTGGGTTTCAGCTCAGCATTCAGTCATTGAACTACACCGGTGCTTGTGACTTGTTGGTAAACTTAGCACTAAAGACACAGTGGGGCTCGAACTCAGGTCGGCTAGGTGTGGGCACAGTATTCTACCACTGAGCTAAGCTAATGCTTGTGACTAGTTGGCAAACTTGCCTCAGGCAAGATTGATGTCGGGAAAGCAATGGCGTTAATACCACTTATAAAGCATTTTAAAACAGCGAAAGAACAACCATGCAACGCACAATGCGAATATCGTAACGAGTGGGCTGTCCAATGCTCCAATGCATTGCAAAAGCTTGTTCTTGTTCCCCTGTAAACTGTGGCGTGCACCCACTTCAGCCATAATTCATCATCTTCGTCAGCCACTGCATGAACCATTGGCACGGAATTCCTTCCAAGTGTTTAGCGAATACCACGCTTCTGAGAAGAATGGTAAAAAATAACATAGCGAATGCCGGCCTATTATTAATATTAATTCCCTAGTGGGTATCAACCAAGTGTATTTGCAGTGGTTACCCAATGAGTGTTTTGAAAAGGCTCCGAAAGGCCGCTCTTGTAGCTTTCGCTGTTACTGTGCAGCGCCTTCCGCGCAGGCCTGGTGCTTTTTTTTTTCCTGTTACCCAGAGTGCAGGCGTTCCGTCCAAATCCGTGTGCTTTTCTTTTTAAGCAACACTGCCGAGTGCAACCGTTCCGATAAAAGTAGAATAAATTACTGTACGCCGTGTTTCTACCTGCAACCTTGATGCCGCGTCATCAAATACATCACTCAACATTGTCGTGCACGCTTCGTCTCATATTGGCCCATCAGCTTTCATGGCAACCTTGTTACTTATCTTATGCACTCTTCGTCTCTGGTGCTGCTCTTGTTCCTAATTTGCTCGACGACGGGATGACACACGCTTACCGCCCTGTTTCTTCTCTAAATTATTCTTCGCGTGTCTCCTCGCCACCACTAGTACTTCCTTACTTTAACCTCGTAAAGAAACTCGACGTTTCTGAAATAAACATGACATTTCCACGCCATTCATTAGCCTAGAGACATGCTTTGTTAATCGACATCGCGCTCCCCCCCCTCCCCCTTTTCATGCCCCGTCGGCTGAAGATTAATGTGAGTTGGAGGAAGCGGGATGGTTGCTATGTCATTAATTAGAGCCATTCTATAAGAGGCCGTTGACATTGTTGTCTTTTTGTCAAATGTGGAACGGTGGTTTAACATCTGTGTGTGGCCACGCTGACACGTTGATGAACACAAAGGAAGGACACTGTGTCTCTGCAATCTTGCCGGCTCGCAACAGTAGAAGACAGTTTCAATGCGGCTCGACACAAAGGTAACACAAGAAAAAAGGATGAATACGAAGACCTTGTTTAGAGCTCTAAGATAATTAGTAGACGATTAAATTATTAGATTGAAATTACATAAGACAATGTTCGTGTTACAATAAATAGCCAGTTCTCACGAGTGAGTGAGTGAGTGAGTGAGTGAGTGAGTGAGTGAGTGAGTGAGTGAGTGAGTGAGTGAGTGAGTGATAGCCTTACAAACACATCATTGGCAATACATGGTTTACCACGATATCGAATGTTATCTGCGCCCTCACGGCACCTGCAGATATACTGATAAGTACAAATTCATTTAACCAGAATCTCCGTTCGAGATTGGCAGCGGAAAAGGCAAATGAGTAGGGCAGACATCGGTAGAAATGTCTTTTTCTAAAGCATTAAAGAATGAAAAAGGCCCCGTGTTCCCTTCTATATTATAAATGCACTTACAAACGAGCCAATGAAAGAAAGAAAGAAAGAAAGAAAGAAAGAAAGAAAGAAAGAAAGAAGGAAAGAAAGAAAGAAATAAAGAAGGAAAGAAAGAAATAAAGAAAGAAAGAGAGAAAGAAAGAAAGAAATAAAAAAAGAAAGAAAGAAAGAAAGAAAGAAAGAAAGAAAGAAAGAAAAAAAGAAAGAAAGAAAGAAAGAAAGAAAGAAAGAAAGAAAGAAAGAAAGAAAGAAAGAGTAATGCAGTTTCTTTAGCTGTCTTACGCCAAGCGCGACCCAAGCCACTGCAAGGAAACGCCGCGCAACTTTGACCTAGCTTCTGTTTACTGCATCACGGCGATCTGCTTGACGATTTTGTAGCTGCGTAGCCCCGCGTGCTTGCTAACGTGTCCCCGCGGGGCGGCCGCCGAGGTCGTTTCCCTGATCACCGCTATTGTCGAGAATGCGCCCCGGTGCCTCCGGCGAGCCTCCCCGCTGGTTTTATTTGCGCGGCCGGCAACGATCGCATCCCACCTCTGCGCCGTGTTCCGCATTTGCGCACGTTACCGTGCACATTGCGCGGCACGAGGATCAGACAACGCATTCTTCGACGTCACTGCTCTGACGTGCGTCGACTGCATGCGGATGTGGTGCCATCTCTTCATCTGTTAGCCTGAAGTGAGCACAATATTTAGGAGTAGGAGAGAAGAAGAAAACAATGTCTACTTGCAAGAAAGGCTATGGTCCTGCGAGGAGTGCTGGCAGAGCAGGAGAGAGAGCAAATGAATGAATAAAACGGAAGGACAGAAGGCTCGGAAGAGAATGACAAGAGCTTGCGATTAGCTGCACTAAGGAATCAGAAGAGGGAAAGAAGGCTGTCTAATTCACCAACGCATGTGAGACTGCACGAATAGTGTTAAGACTCTTTCACACCTGCAACTAGCCACGGTGATGCGACTAAGACAGCCGCAGAGCAAAAAGTATCAAATGGCCCTTTTGATCGCAAAGCGACGACTTCGCTCAATCGATAACTGTTCGTTTTTTTGATTTTTTGTTTTTAGTCGCGCGACTGCAGTCACTAAGCTCTGGGCCAATTACGTGTGCATGAACATCAAGTTCGCTTATTTTACGAGACAATGGCAATGCGAACTACATACTAACAGACGTGAATACCGGCGTGGCGGCACATAGAGACTTATTCCACGTTCGAAACATCGGTAGGCACCGTCAACATACAGAGGCGATTGTAGCCATGTCGTGGCGCAGGTGCCGCCAAAGCCAAATATCGTCACTAGCCTTTACGACCACGTGACAACTGGCACAGCAGCTGGGCACAACGCATCGGGGAGCCTCCCGCGCAGAGCTTCCGGGCCGGGACGTCGCTACAAGTGCCTCAATGTGTCGATGGCGCCTACCGCTGTTTACAAGTATAAAATAGATCTGTAGGTCGCCTGAAGGTGTGAACATTGGTCGCTTTGAGTTGCTTTTTGACCGTCAGTCCCAAACAGGCACGCAACCAGTATCTGTCGCAGGGATGATGGAACATTTAGGCGTTTGCACAGGGTACCATCCTCTAGCACAAGAGTGGCTGTTGTACCTTGTGAGCCGACCAGAGAGGGCGACGGAACAATAAAGTAAGAGGAGGGGTACAGTGTTAACGAAAAAAATTGGCAGCTTATCCACGGAGTGAATGATGAAGAGTGGGGCGAAGCATTCGTCCTTCCATTCGTTCTTGCTTCCGTCCGTCCATGCGTCCGTCTGTGTGACTGTCAATGCGTCCATCCACCCGTCCGTGCGTGCATCTGTTCGTGCGTCCGTCCCTGCGTTCGTCTATGCATCCGCCCCTGCGTCCGTTCATGTGTCCATCCATGCATCTGTCTGTGTGTCCGTTCGTCCATTTATTCAACACTCTAAGTATACCACCATCTGGCATCTTTTCATCATATATTCCCCATATAGAAGCACCGCCATCCAGCGGACATTCCAAGGACTAAACGAGAGGTGGCACACGCACACTTTCTTACGGCTTGTGCTTCGGGTCTACTTCCCATGCACCTTTAACCACCTCGAGTTCATGGTATATACTAGTCCACTGTATTCATGGCAGTGCGGCTCAATGCTCGCTAAACCTTTCTGAAACCAAGGAGGTTACGCCCAGCGAGTAAAACGTACCAACGTTTTCCTGTCAGATAGTGCTCAATGTACATGCCAACGGCTGCTAATTGGAAATGAGAGACAGGAGAATTCGGTTTTTACTTTCTTACGGCTTGCGCTTCGTATCTACTTCCCACCTTTAACCACCTCGAGTTCATTCATGGTATATACTAGTTCATTGTATTCATGGCACTGCGGCTCAACACTCGCTAAACATTTCTAAAACTAAGGATGTTACATCCAGCGAGTATAACGTAGCAACCCTTTCTTGTCAGGTAGTGCTCAATGTACATGCCAATGGCTTCTAATGGGGATCGCAGCGTGCGCGTTAACTAAAAGCCGATTGCTCCTGTCTCTCATTCCCCATTAGTAGCCATTGCCATATAGATTGAGCACTATTTTTTATTGTTCAACAACGCACTGAAGTCTCTCACTGGCACCACCTTGAAGGTCAAAATGTTACACTTGTTACACACTACAACGGATACGAGGGACGAATGGGTGCCGCTATAAAAAGCTTCGCCCCTAAAAAGTCACAGCTTTGCCGCAAAGGCGAAGCAATGAACGCGATAGCAACAAATTGGAAGGTCACGCGCAGGATGCAAGCAGATCGAAACGTGCCCCGCGTTTCTCATGTGCACGCACAAGTGACGCACGAAACGTACTCACAGGTACAGAGGATCGTTACTTTGCGCTGTCTGAAAAGCGCGCCCTTTTCGCAAACGGAGGAGATGCAAGGATTGCAGTGACCTTTGTGCACTGGGTGCGTGCGATTCTTCCCACTGCAAGATAAGGGTGCATGATCGAACGTACAACCTCTTATACTCTACGCGGGCCCAACTACGCGTGAGGGATGAGAGCCGCCGCAGCCGCCGCTAAAGTCCCTCTATCTACGTTATATATATATAGGTACCTTACCCGCCGCGAGTTGACTGCGCCATCTTGCTGATAACGCTGAAAACACAATAGTCCCCCCCCCCCCCCGAGATGTCCGCTAACAGCGGTAAGTGGTAGATATAAATAGCTTGCCGTTTGAACTTCAATGGAGGTACATCACGGTGGCTCAAATAAAGAAAAAAAACATCACGGTGGCTCAGTGGTGACGCCTCGCATTCACGACGCAAAGGTCCCACGTTCAATTCCGCGCATAGGAGTCTTTTTAAAGACGATAGTTTTTTTTTTTTTTGACCTTTGACGCAGAAACTTTGGTCTGTCTGTCTGTCTGTCTGTCTGTCTGTCTGTCTGTCTGTCTGTCTGTCTGTCTGTCTGTCTGTCTGTCTGTCTGTATATTTGTCTATTTGTCTATTTGTCAACCGCTACAGCGAAGCGGGTAATCTAAACAGCACCAGCCGATAGCCCGAACGGCTGACCCCATCCGCAGCGCCCACCAATGTTGCTCAAGAATCAGCGTTCATACGTGTTCGATTATCAAATAAAAATCAATGATTGCGCTTATCTGAGGCACCACAACAACACGTATATATTCTGAATGCTCGTCTTTTACTAGAAAAGGCATACAAAAGTAATTCTAACGACCGCAGCGCTTACAACGCTGCGCTGACCATGCAACGCTTGCACGAAAATGTGAGTGTTTCCAACGCTTTGCTAAGAAGACACGGTGTTGGCCCCTACCCGCCGCCTTGCATTCTGCCTCTTATCACCTCACGCACGTCTCAGAGGTGATAAGGCGTGCATGCCCGTCTCAGGGCCACGCGCTTTGTTTTCCAAACAAAACTGCCAGATGGCACTCATGTCTCATGTGTGATGTGACTTGATGCGCTCGTTCGCCTCCGCTGCACGCTCGAGGCACTCTAACGCAGCGTCTGCAGAATACCATTCACCGATTTTCTTGCGCAGAACCATCAAATAAATGTTTTGCTCACTCTCTTCGTACGCAAGAATCCTCTTTCGACGACATTTGCAGATTACATGCAGATACGGGGGGCCAATTTTTTCTGGATCTTTTTCTTTCTTACGTTTATATATATATATATATATATATATATATATATATATATATATATATATATATATATATATATATATATATATATATATATATATATATATATACAGAGCATGACATCGACGTTGACGCCGACTGCATAATTCAGCTAAAAGTGTCCATATAATTGCTATCGCCATAAAAGTTGGCGATATTGCAGCGCATTTATTCTAGAACGTAATTTATATTGAGCACACTTAAAAACACAACTCCGCTGCTAAAATGAATCACCTGCGACTAATAAACGTTAAACAATTGCCATACCAAATGACACTGAACACTTCTTTATAGATTGGTGTACAAATCGTTCGAATATAAATACGTGCAGCATCATTTAAAGCAATGCGCTTTTTCTCGTTGTGCAATTAAATCACTGATTGCGTGCACATGACAATGGAAGCATTCTGTAGAAGCCACAGCACTGGCTGCTTAACGGTAGCGCCACTGGTAATAGATGACAGAAGGAAGGGAAACTAATTCAGGTACTCGCCGTGAAAACCAATGTTTGTACTTGAAGATTAAAATAGGTCTTTCACTCACTTTCGTACAATGTAACGTGGGACTTTCTGTTCAAAAAGACACTGCGAAAGTCATGTGACATAATAATTCACCAGTCGCAAAAAGCTTACAATCTCCACACCGCATACTATTTTCTCAATATATAAAAATGTGCATCGCGCATTCCATCATATTCCGCACGACTCTATAGACTACACAAACAGTTTATTAATATATATATATATATATATATATATATATATATATATATATATATATATATATATATATATATATATATATATATATATATATATATATATATATATATATATATATATATATATTATAAAGGAGATTTATTAAGCAGAAAGGTTGGTGCTTGGAAGGCTTGGAAGGCGATGCACCAGCCGCAATTTCCGAGCTCGAGCCGCTGCTGCACACTCGATGCTGCTGCCTCTGAGCCGGAGTACTTCCTCTTCTTTACAATGGCCCCACGGAGAAAAAAAGGAGCCATCCTGGCGACTTAGTCCTGGGCAGGCGGCGTTGAACCGTGGTATTGCTTGAGCCTTTGGACGTGTACAACCTCGCGGTTGCGACGTCGCAAGTCTGATGGTGGCGTAAGAGGCTCAATGAGGTAGTTTACTGGCGAAGTTTGCTCGAGAATACGATATGGCCCATCGTACTTTGGCAGAAGTTTGGAAGAGAGCCCAGGTGTGCGATGCGGCACTGACAGCCATACAAGAGAACCCGGAAGAAAAACGGGAGTTGAGGTCTGGGCATCACGAATTGCTTTTTGCCTGTTTTGGTCATCGCAGGTAAAGCGACGAGCTAACTGGCGGCATTCTTCTGCGTGTCTGGCGGCGTCCAAGATCGGTAGGCACTCGGACGCGTCTGGTCGATAGGGCAAAATGGTGTCAATGGTGTGGGAGGGGTGACGGCCGTAGAGGAGGTAAAAAGGGGAGAAGCCTGTTGTCGCTTGCGTTGCCGTATTATAGGCGTATGTAATGAATGGGAGAACTAAGTCCCAGTTAGAGTGGTCAGGCGTCACATACATAGATAGCATGTCACCGAGAGTACGATTAAAGCGCTCGGTAGCCCCATTGGTTTGTGGGTGGTAAGCGGTACATGTGCGATGTACAGTAGCACACTCAGCGAGCAATTTTTCAATGACCTCGGACAAGAAGGCGCGGCCGCGGTCACTGAGGAGTTCTTGAGGGCCTCCATGACGCAACACAAAATGACGCAGTAGGAAGGTGGCAACCTCCTGTGCTGTAGCCGTTTTAAGAGCAGCGGTCTCAGCATAGCGCGTTAGGTGGTCTATAGCAACTATTATCCACCTGTTGCCAGTCGGAGTCAATGGAAGTGGCCCATAAATATCTATTCCAACCCGTTCGAAGGGTCGGGAAGGGCATGGTAAAGGCTGCAGTTCACCGGCGGAGGCGTGTGGTGGAGATTTTCGGCGCTTACATTCGGCACAAGAGCGGACGAAGTTGCGGACGAAGGTATACATGCCACGCCATTAGTAGCGATGTCGAAGCCTTTCGTAGGTCTTGAAGACTCCTGCGTGGCCACATTGTGGGTCAGCGTGAAAAGAGGAACAAATCTGCGACCTCAGGGTTCGTGGAACGACGAGCAGCCACTTGCGTCCCTCTGGTGCGTAGTTACGTCGATAGAGAAGCGTGTCACGTATCGAGAAGTGTGGAACTTGGCGCCGAAGCGTTCGCGTCTTTGGGAGTTCAGAAGTGTCGGAGAGATGATTGAGGAGAGACGCAGTCCACGGGTCATTGCGTTGTTCGATAGCAATGGTGTCAAAGTCAAGCGATGACAATGTGGAATCGCAAGCGGAGTCAGCTGTGGCATTCTGGGACAGGGGGGAACGGGAAAGGGCGTCGGCGTCAGCATGCTTCCGTCCTGACCGATAAACCACGCGTATGTCGTAATCTTGAATTTTCAACGCCCAGCGAGCGAGGTGGCCAGATGGGTCTTTTAACGTCGAAAGCCAGCACAGCGCGTGGTGGTCGGTCACGACATCAAAAGAACGACCATATAGATATGGGCGAAACTTTCCAAGGGCCCACACAATGGCCAAGCACTCCTTTTCTGTGACGCTGTAGTTGCTATCAGCCTTGGTAAGTGTGCGACTAGCGTATGCCACGACGTATTCCTGATGTTCCGGTTTACGCTGCGCGAGCACAGCACCCAGGCCTACACCACTGGCGTCGGTGTGGATTTCAGTTGGAGCTTCAGGATCGAAATGGCGTAGAATGGGTGGCGTCGTAAGAAGCCGTCGCAGGGTGGTGAAAGCCTCGTCGCAGGCAGGGGACCACGATAAGAGGTCTTTACAGCTGCTGAGAAGTTGCGTGAGAGGTGATATAATAGACGCGAAGTTTCGGACGAATCGCCGGAAATACGAACACAAGCCGATGAAACTTCGAAGTTCTTTGATGGTGGCAGGTTTAGGAAACGCCGTAACAGCTCGCAATTTCTCGGGATCCGGGAGGATGCCTTCCTTGGAAACAACGTGGCCCAAAATGTTCAATTGACGCATGGCAAATCGACATTTTTTTAGGTTTAATTGCAAACCGGCGTTAGTTAAGCAAGTAAGGACGTGCTGAAGGCGACGTAAGTGTGTGTCAAAGTTAGGGGCGAAGACCACGATATCATCGAGGTAACACAAGCATATCTTCCATTTTAGTCCACGCAGGATGTTGTCCATCATTCGTTCGAACGTTGCAGGTGCATTGCAAAGTCCGAAGGGCATGACGGTGAATTCATATAAGCCGTCTGGCGTGACAAAAGCGGTTTTGGGGCGATCGGCCTCCGCCATAGGCACCTGCCAGTAGCCTGACCGCAAGTCTAACGAGGAAAAGAACTCGGCACCCTGCAAACTGTCCAAAGCATCGTCAATGCGCGGTAGTGGATAGACATCCTTCAGCGTGATCTTGTTCAATCGCCGGAAATCGACACAGAAACGAATAGAACCGTCTTTCTTTTTGACGAGAACCACCGGAGATGCCCATGGGCTCTGTGAAGGTCGAATGACGCCTCTGCGAAGCATGTCGTCTACTTGGTCAGCAATGACGCGGCGTTCTGTAGCGGACACGCGATACGGTCGTTGTCGCAGCGGTGAGTGGGACCCAGTGTCGATGTAGTGTTCTACTGCTAAGGCACGGCCGTGAGATGTTTGTTCAACGTCGAAAGAGTGGCGGTAGCTCTCAAGAATGGTGAGGAGTTGTGAACGCTGCGAAGATGTCAAATCTGCAGCGATGAATGGTTGAAATATGTTTGCCGACGTTGAGTCAGGCGCTGAGACGACAGCCAGTTCACAGACGGAGGTAGAGGGCACCTCATCGGGGACGGATATAATTCTGGAAGAACTGATTGTCTCGACGTGGCCAAGGCACTCGCGACAAAGTAGGGATAAAGACGAAGACTCATGATTATAAATTGGCATTGTGGTTGACCCTTCTACAAGATCGAGAGCAGCAAAAGGCAGGGGGAGAGCTCTTCGGGCGACGAATATTGGAGATGATGTGAAGAAGACCGTGCCGTCGGATATGGCGCTGCATGAAACTGGCACGAACGCAAAAGAGCATGGAGGGATGTAGGTGTCATCGCTAACGACAAGTTTAGCGGCAAACTGGGTGTCGACGGACGCTTGGTCATCCAGTGAGCAAAATTCGACCTCAGCCTTAGCACAGTCGATTACGGCGTTATGACGCGACAAAAAGTCCCATCCCAAAATAATAGTATGAGAGCATGATGAAAGAACCACGAACTCTATCGTATACAGAACGTCCTGAATTGTCACGCGGGCTGTACATACTGCGGTCGGTTGAACAGGTTGAGCACTGGCTGTGCGAAGCGATAATCCGGAGAAAGGCGTCGTAACCTTACGAATTGAGCGGCAAAATCCAGCATCTATAACCGAAACAGCTGCACCGGTATCTACAAGAGCGACAGTAGGGATATTTTCGACAAACACATCAATAACATTGGTAGGTGACAAATGAGGACTTGGGCAAACCGAAACTTGCGCAGTTCTTGCCTCAGGAACTGCGTCATCTAGTTTTCCTCCTCGTTAGGTGCGGGTCGTCGACGCATAGGAGAAGGCGAGTGGCGGCGTGGAGAGGGCGAGCGAAGACGTCCCGGCCGATGGCGGTGGTCGTCCTGGTAGCGGGCTGGCATTGGAGTGGAGGAACCGTATCGCGCGTTGAAGTCAAGCGGGAAGAAAGGCTCACGGCGGTTTTCATTGGTGATATGCGTCCGGCGGCGCAATACCTTGCGACGTGTCCGGGGTATCGACAAGCGTAACATATCGGGCGATTATCGAGGGTGCGCCACGGGTTGGCGGTGTTAGTGCTGGTCCAGTGAACTGGAGCTGGGGGATAGCTCGCGCGAGGCTGGAACGGAGGCGCAGGCGCCTTGCGAGTTGGCATGGCTGCAGCCGCGGCGTAGGTGAGAGGAGCAGCCACAAGATTAGGCTCGCGAGCAGCTGGTAAGGCCTCGGCGACCTCTCCTTGAATGACGTCACGTAGAGACGATGGTAAAGTTGTGGTAGCTTCTGGTGTGAAAGGCACCAAGGAAAGCTGTCGTGCAACTTCTTCGCGGACAAATGCTTTTATTTCGGCTATTAGTGACGCGTGGTCATGACCACTGATCACACTAGACAGCGATGCCAAATCATGCGCTGGAGGACGTCTTGTCAGAGCTCGCTGCTTCCGCAATTCATCGTAGCTTTGGCAGAGGCTAATTACGTCGTTAACAGTCGTCGGGCTTTTCGCCAAGAGCATTTGAAAAGCGTCGTCGTCAATCCCTTTGAGGATGTGTTTACATTTTTCAGCTTCCGTCATTTCGGCGTTCACGCGTCTGCACAAATCGACGACGTCCTCTATGTAACTTGTGAAGGTTTCACCCGTTTCTTGTGCGCGTGTGCGTAAACGTTGCTCGGCACGAAGTTTTCGGACGGCAGGTCGATCGAAGACTGCTACAATCGACGTTTTAAATTGCGGCCACGTTCGGACGTCTGCCTGGTGGTTTCTAAGCCAAAGGCTGGCTACACCCGCGAGATAGAACGAAACGCGTGTCAACTTGTCCGCGTCCGTCCATCTGTTTAAAGCGCTCACCCGTTCGAAAGTCGAGAGCCACTCTTCAACGTCGTTGTCATCTGTTCCACTGAAGACTGGAGGCTCCCGCTGAGGAACACTGCCTGGACAGGTGGCCGGAAGAGATGGAAGCGTCTGCTGATCGGCGTCCGGCATAGCAGAAGGTAGCCGTCGAGAATGGAGTTCCAGGATGGTAGCGGGAAGGTGTAAGGGACGGTCCCCGGCACGTCTCCACCAATTATAAAGGAGATTTATTAAGCAGAAAGGTTGGTGCTTGGAAGACTTGGAAGGCGATGCACCAGCCGCAATTTCCGAGCTCGAGCCGCTGCTGCACACTCGATGCTGCTGCCTCTGCTGCGCCGGAGTACTTCCTTTTCTTTACAATATATATATATATATCCCCTCCTTTCTTGCCTGTAGTTAAAGCGTAGAGAAGCTAGTTAGAAACACTAGGATACATATATAGCTAGTTAGGAGGGGATATATATATATATATATATATATATATATATATATATATATATATATATATATATATATATATATATATATATATATATATATATATAGTTAGAAATATACAGCTAGTTAGGAGGGTATATATATATATATATATATAATATATATATATATATATATATATATATATATATATATATATATATATATATATATATATATATATATATATATATATATATCCCCTCCTTTCTTGTCAGTAGTTAAAGCGTAGAGAAGCTAGTTAGCAACACCCTACCTCAGAAGAACCGTTCTACCTCCTGTCAACCTCCGTCTTTGTGTCCTGCCATTCGTCGTTTATATGCGACAAAATAAATAGAAGACTCACTACGCGACAGGGATCGTATACACGATTCTAAAGATGAGTCGAGTGTAGACGACTCAATAACCTACCACATGGTCCCAGACTTGATGAAATATCACGCCTAAATTAACTAATTTCTCGCCACAATAATTCCGCCATTCAACGTTAATCAGACCGGTATAGAGAGAGCAAAGAGTTTTAAACGAGCTACGGGATATTTTAACGTGCATGAAGCATGCTTGGCGCTGTCGAATGGTTCATAAAAAACGCCGCCGCCGAAACAAGAGTGCGACCGTCTCGCCGGTTTCCATCGATCGACGCTGTGTACACTGTCTGGCTGCGGAAGCCAGAGACCCCGCCGGGAACATGAGAGAGCGCCGAAATAATTCACGTGTGGCGTCGCTCCCGGCTTCTTCGGTAATTTATTTGTTTCATTTGCTAAATGTTACGTTACTGAATACCATGTATGGGGCATTGAAAAACAGAGAAAAGAGAGAGAGAAAAAGAAATGGTTTGTACAATTGCAACTTTGTACAAGTAAGATAGTTGCATAAAGATAATGTAAAGAATAACATGATAAGGAGAAGAGGAGGATGTTTTAGGTTGCCTGCGGATTTACCCCTGTATTCTAGAATGTCCCTTCATTCTGCGCTTCACCTTCGCTTGAGAAAGCCGATGGGAGCGCCGTCTCTAGGCGCGGCAAGTCAGTGCATATCAGCGATAATCTGCTGCGATTCTTGAGTAGTGCAGCGTCATTTTCAGTCGAGTGGTGTCGCAGTGTTCAACTATGTCAAGTGAAGAATGGAAGTCGAGTCGAGAAGCGTTTGTGAATACGGGGGATAGCCTTGCGAGATATAAGGCTCGACCCGGTTGTCTCCTTTCACGTCATGTTCAAAACTTTTGTTTAATCGAAGCATGGGCAGCCTACCAAGAAAGCGCCCACAGCATGATCCTACATTCCCCATGACAGTCACCCACGAGCCAGCCCGTGGACAGTCCTGTGACGGGAATCCATAACATGGTATCCATACCTTAGGGTTTCTCGTCGACATTCACATACGAGGTCTGTAGCATTTAACAACTTCAAAAGTAGAAACACTGTAAAGATAACACGAGAAAAGAGGACTCAACGGGGGAAACACCCATGTTAACATAGCGGTGAGTAGGGGAGAAACAGCTTCGGCATGAGAGAGAACACAAAGGCGACTGCTTGTATTACTTATAGCATGTCAACAGAAACCGTAAATGGACAAAATATTCCGTAGCCCTCAGCTAAACCACAATTAGCGTCTCATAGCTCTGCATTGCTGAATAAGCGTGTCAGTCTAACGCCACACATTCGCGTCTGCTGAAATTTTAGAACGATTCAAGAAACACTCGGAATGTGCAATATTGAAGTACGTAGTACAGTATCGTATGGCTTTTTTACAACTACAGCGCTACGAGCTGCGCGTTACTGTGCTTACGCAGAATCAGAAATCAGAATAACAAATTTTATTATTTCTATAAAATCTAGTTTTGCGATTGAGTATACAGGAGGAGGTCCCGGAGTCAGGGACTGAATTGGGACCTCCTATGCAGGCTAAACATGGAGAAAAATGTGACAGTTTGCATCAACAAGAAAGAGGAAAATTTTCAATGTGCATTTTGAGAACGGTGGATAAAAAGAATTCTAATACTTACCCCCGTATTCAGAAACGCTCATCCACTCGACTTTCACCCTTCACTTGACAGAGTTCAGCACTGCGCCACTGCTCCGCTGAAAATGACGCTGCGCTATTCAAGAATCGCAGCAGATTAGCGCTGATATGCAGTGGCCTGTCGTACCTAGAGACGGCGCTCCCATCGGCTTTCTCAAGTGAAGGTAAAGCGTTGAGTGAAGGGACGTTCTAGAATTGGGGGTTAATATGTGAAACACTTGAAAGAAAAATGTGAAACACTTGAAACGAAAAAAAAAAGGTTTGCAATATATATAAAATAAAAAAATGACCCAAAATTATTTTCAGGGGCTGTGTAAATGAAAAGTTATTCAGCGTTGTACTGATTGAGAAGGAACTTTTTAAAATTTTTTGACAAATGAGCTTAGAGTCATTGATTTTAAGGTGGATGGCAATGAGTTCCATAGGAAAAATTCACTGAAATGAGCGCTTTGCTAGCCGTAGTTAGTACGGATACTCGGCAAAATGAAGCTCTTGTACGAAGCATTATGAGGATAGCGCAGGAATTGCTGAGGGAGCACGAGAAACCACTGGAAAATTCCTTCATTAATGCGTACGCCTTCGCAAGAACGTGATTGCACAAGCACGTGGCACGCAGAAGTGTTTTTCCGGCTGCAGCTAGTTGTGACATATTAAAATATAGGTCGCTTGTTATCTCCACGCGCAAGCGTGCCTTGATTCAGTTTTTTTCCTCACTTCAATTACGCTGATACACGCATGTTTGGAACATCGACACCTAAAAGCAGCAACAAAACATTGCTCCTGTGTGCGTTGACGAAAACCAGAGCGAGCCCCGCCGCGGTGGTCTAGTGGCTAAGGTACTCGGCTGCTGACCCGCAGGTCGCGGGTTCGATTCCCGGCTGCGGCGGCTGCATTTCCGATGGAGGCGGAAATGTTGTAGGCCGCGTGCTCAGATTTGGGCGCACGTTAAAGAACCCCAGGTGGTCTAAATTTCCGGAGCCCTCCACTACGGCGTCTCTCATAATCATATAGTGGTTTTGGGACGTTAAACCCCACAAATCAATCAATCAAACCAGAGCGAGTCACGTCATGCCACCTAGATATCGGGCCTGCTCACTGCCGCTGTGACGTCACGCGCCTTGACTGAGCGAGCGCGCACGGAAGTCTGTGAAGCCACTGCCACCATCGTCTTCCGTGAAAATATAAAACGTTCGCGGAGAGAACACAAAGGCGACTGCTTGTATTACTTATAGCATGTCAACAGAAACCGTAAATGGACAAAATATTCCGTAGCCCCCAGCTAAACCACAATTAGCGTCTCATAGCTCAGCATTGCTGACTAAGCGAGTCAGTCTAACGCCACACATTCGCGTCTGCTGAAATTTTAGAACGATTCAAGAAACACTCGGAATGTGCAATATTGAAGTACGAAGTACAGTATCGTATGGCTTGTTTACAACTACAGCGCTACGAGCTGCGCGTTACTGTGCTTACACAGAATCAGAAATCAGAATAAGAAATTTTATTATTTCTATAAAATCTAGTTATTGCGATTGAGTACACAGGAGAATTGGCAAGATTGCAACCCCTCCCCCTTCAAGGCAATTACCGGCTCTCGCGTAATCGTCTTCAAGGGGAAGGGGGACGCAATCTCTCCGCTGGTTCTATATCAGCAACGAATGTTTGTTTCGCTCGCCGCGAGATGACGCGAAAAGAGACCGTGGTTGCTCTCGCTCTCGCTTGAACGCGCTGCCAGCAGCCGCCGGAGCGCACAGGCCACACGCTCCCGTGTTCCCTTTCATAAAAGAAGACACTGTACAACAGCTCAATTCAACCGTTTGTGTCCGCATTGGCACTTGTTTATCGATTATATTGCGCTTTAAATTCTTTGGTGATTTATTTGTAAGCATATATTATTCTGATTGATTGATATGTGGGGTTTAACGTCCCAAAATCACTATATGATTATGAGAGACGCCGTAGTGGAGGGCTCCGGAAATTTAGACCACCTGGGGTTCTTTGACGTGCACCCAAATCTGAGCACACGGGCCTACAACATTTCCGCCTCCATCGGAAATGCAGCCGCCGCAGCCGGGATTCGAACCCGCGCCCTGCGGGTCAGCAGCCGAG
This sequence comes from Rhipicephalus microplus, assembly GCF_013339725.1. Taxonomy (NCBI): domain Eukaryota; kingdom Metazoa; phylum Arthropoda; class Arachnida; order Ixodida; family Ixodidae; genus Rhipicephalus; species Rhipicephalus microplus. Next base: position 14,487,503 of record NC_051173.1, read on the forward strand.
TACCTTAGCCACTAGACCACCGCGGCGGATCAAGCATATATTATTCTATCTGGACGTAGAAAAATATTATGCGCTATTGAATGCTCGACCAATTTATAAAAATAAAGTTTGGTCGCCCAACAAAGAGGCGAACTAAGTAGGGTAAATCTTTTTAAGTTTTATTTACACACACACACACACACATTCCAGAACCACACAAAGCATTTCTATTATTTGCTAAATTTCTGCAGTTTTCTCTGCTGAGTTAGTGCGTTTGTTCTGTTGTGCATGTTCATGGATCGGTCTACTTGGTAGTCGACATGAAGTATTTCGGCTTGAAATGAAACTCAGACACATTAAAAAACATCTAACAAAGCGCTTTATCACAAGCTTGCCGCTACACATGCACCTAATTGAGAAGCTACAAAACAGGAAAATCATTGAGGTATGCACAGGCATCCAAATTAAGTTAAAGAGCAGCAGCACATATTTCAAAGACAATAGGTTAGCTACACATACCGAATGGACTAGTGCGTAATTATAATATCGTCAAAAAGTGATCGAAGCAGCGGTAAGAAATACTACGTAGTATACGTACAGATGTACTACGACACCACGCACTAGCCCTCCTTCCCTCATCTAAACACAGGGACCGGAGGTGTTACAATAAGCCCGAGGTGCTATGCGCAAGTAGCGAAATGTTTAGCGACCCTGAAGGAATAACGCCTGTTCTCATAATACATTTTTAAGCGGCGGTTATTGCTTTATTTTGATGGGTTTGCGGTGCCAGCAGCGGAACCTCAAGCACAGCTGGTTGAGAGGAGCGAGAAGCTGCCTCTACTTAAGTTCACCGTCGATTTCAGCCAAACAGACTGCGTCTCGGCAAATTCGCACGTAAAAAACGCAAAATCTATGCAGTTCCTAGCACTATCCCGGGACGATACGTTATTGTGGGGGTGAGCGCCAGCGCCGCTCAGTTATAAGTGCTCAAGTTCAAGGCTTCCTCCAACAGTTCGGAAGCGTACTACATGACACCATTTCACTGTAAGAACTGAACGTGCCAAAGGTGGTGCCTCTGAAACAACTCAAAATTCATTGATTTGATTGATTTGTGGGGTTTAACGTCCCAAAACCACCATTTGATTATGAGAGACGCCGTAGTGGAGGGCTCCGGAAATTTTGACCACCTGGGGTTCTTTAACGTGCACCCAAATCTGAGTACACGGGCCTACAACATTTCCGCCTCCATCGGAAATGCAGCCGCCGCAGCCGGGAATCGAACCCGCGACCTGCGGGTCAGCAGCCGAGTACCTTAGCCACTAGACCACCACGGCGGGGCAACAACTCAAAATTGAGTAGTAGAGACACAAACATACCTTCAAATCACGGATTGATTGATTGATTGATTGATTGATTGATTGATTGATTGATTGATTGATTGATTGATTGATTGATATCTGGGGTTTAACGTCCCAAAACCACTATATGATTATGAGAGACGCCGTAGTGGAGGGCTTCGGAAATTTCGACCACCTGGGGTTTTTTAACGTGCACCCAAATCTGAGCACACGCGCCTACAACATTTCCGCCTTCATCGGAAATGCAGTCGCCACAGCCGGGATTCGAACCCGCGCCCTGCGGGTCAGCAGCCGTGTACCATAGCCACTAGACCACCGCGGCGGGGCTTGAAATCACGGAGAGAACGCTGATCGAAATGCTGAAACCATCGGCGTATTGTCAATATCAGTGGTGGTTGGGTCCGCAGCACTGCCCATTTGCGAGAGCATGCTGGTGTACGTACGCTATACGCGAACATTCAGTGAATGAAGCACTTGACATCACGTCGCAGCATTTCATTATACGCTGAAAAACAGATTCATCTTCACGCAGTCGCCAAAAAAAAACACGAGCACTCCACAAACAGGCTTAGCAATCCTGCTATCTCGAAAGGCAGCCGCATACATGCGCGCGTCTACTCGGCAGGAGACGAGTGTCAAAACTGAGTGACGTCAGAGGCAGTTTTCGGAGTTGTGAGCAGGCCTGAATTATTTGGTCTAAGTGGCGTTGGTCCAAGTGGCAAGTGTACGGACGATTGCCGTCCGTGTACCTATGCCGTCCGCACCATATAGTTGCGAGCCATCTGCTGTGGAGAGCATTTTTTTGACGAATTTCGTCAGAGCATTGCTCTCGACAGCAGTTTGTCAGAGCAACAATTTCGACAGCAGACGAGACGCCAGTAGACGACGCAGACGCCGATTTCAGTGCATACTTCCGTACTTCGTATTCGCTCGCGTGTGTGCACTAGTGCTGAAACGAAAGTGACGTGATCGTAATTGATTGATAACGACTTATTGATTCAACAATTGTTCTTTAATCAACAATTTGTCACTGTAGTGAGCAACGTTTTTGAAAGAAATCGTTATGATTCCCCTGAGTTTTCTTTTTTCTTCGCCTTTGACACGCCTATCACGTTGCCACCATCGCTGGCCAATATAATTATTGCCTTCCATCAGCATCTACCACGTAATTTCAGTCATTAACGCAACAAGAAATCTTTACGACCATAAGTGGAAGTAAATCGAGGACAAACATTTCTTTTTTCAGCCATTTTTCCACCCTTGTTTGCGCGAGCACATTAGAAAAGCTTCTCTGCTGCGAGCATGCCAAAGATGCTACCACGCGCACAATGTGAGACCGAATGCCCCATCGTCACTTGTTCCTCCGCTTTGCATCCATGGTACAACCCACTTCACGGGGCCGGAAACAAAATCTGCCTTGCCGTTCCGGCAGTCGTAATGGAAACGAATGAAACGACCCCAGCCTTCCTTCGCGGACGTCCAGTCTCGGCCGTTACGACCCCGAAAGAAGAAGCGCATGAAGTTTGCCCAGACGGGCCATATAAACCTCTCGGACCTATCGACCTACCTTCGGCGAGGGGCGCGAAATAAAGAAGACAAACGAAATAAAGAACCAAGAACGCGTTTGTAGCGCAGCGTCGTTGCCAAAGATGCAGTAAACGACGGCAACATTGCCAGGCGCCAGCGAATAGCCGAGCCGGTCTGCGAGGCGCGGACGAATCTATATCGATGTGGCGGCGGCCACCACCGTCCCCCGGTGCCACATTATCCGACGTGTGGAGCTGCACCGCATGCAGTGCGCCTACTGTACACGCTGAAGCCGCATATACTGCCACCTCGAATGCTGGCGCATGCATATATGCGTTCGGCGTGTCTCTATATCGCGAGGCTGCAATCGCGAGGCTTGGAAGAGATGAACGAAAAAACACTGCATACATAACGATAACACCATCGCGCACCCAATCTCGATAAAATTGCTATAAGATACACACGGTACCATTATAGCAAGTAACGTGAAATCAAGCCTACGAAATATTTACCCCCTCAACCACCCTGCTGAACTTTTCCGGGTACGGTTTACTCGGTTTCTTCTTTTGGAACTTCCGGTTCCGGTCCACAACCGATGCGCACGTAACTTTCGGTTAATATCCCGTAGACACTGGCTCCAAACGTTTGTTTGTAAACTGTGCATCGGAGAGAACGCGAGGTAAATTTTGTAGTACATACCCACCGATTTATCTACATAAATCTTATCATTCACACATAAGAACTACGTCAGCGCCACAGATGAGACGATAAACTAGACTATAAATCGCGTTTCTTTTTGGCGTGTCGACTCGCAAATGCGGCTATATATTAGACCAAAAGCGTAACGACTCGCTCCAAGACAACGTAAGGAGACCATCGAATGGGAAGCGCTTGCAAAATAGTAGATTTGTGAAACGAGTACCAGTGACCCTCTTTATTTGCACTCTGGTGCTGTTTTCTTAATTTTTTTCAAAAATATTTTTCTCCGCAGAGCTAAAATGACACAACTCGGCGCCTGCTGAAATTGAACGGCATTTATTGCCCTAAGGATGGGCTTTTTATGATGTCGATAAAGTGAAACCGTATCCATCATTGTTTATGACTCTACCCATTCAAGCACTCCTCAGCACATATTTGTTGTTTCGTGCGCGTTATTTTGTTTCGAGCACGATGCCGTGCAAATAAATTTCAATTCCTAGCAGCTTCCGGCGTCTTTCATAATAAAGCTGCACGACGCCGCTGACGCACTAAGCGACTCCAAGGAAAGTTGGGGCGATGCGACGTGAGATGGCGCCCCAGAAATGTCGCGTGCGAGAGATAGCGTTTTATCTCTGCCTAGCTTTCTGAAAACATTAAAGCAAAAAATTTGGCAGGTCCCACATACCATGGGAATTGATGTAATGCGAAACCTGCGGTGTGAAGGTGACCACGGTGAATTTCCCTTTTATTGATCGAATTGATCAAAACCTTAAGAAATGACGCTATAGAGATATTGTCACGGGGTCATGTAGGCGAGTGTGGCGGCAATATGTACACATGTGCGCACCCACGTTTCTTTTAAAAAAAGAAAAATCCCTCGAGAGGGTCAAACAGCTTCATAATCGTGTGCAGCTAAAGAGATCAATAAAGCGAAGAAACACTGTGGGACACGGCACAGTGAAAGAGACGGACAAAGGGCTGACTCCGTCTCTTTCACCGTTCCGTGTATCGCGTTGTTTTTTCGCTTCGTTTAATGTACCAACTGGCCCAAATAAGCACTTTAGATCTAAAGAGAAATTCACGGGGTCAAAGTATATTTGCCCATGACGACTCCAATGTGGAAGCCATGTTATTCTCTTCTCTCGTCGGTCTGTAGTATCAGGACATTTTTGACCCAAATTCGGTGCATTGCACTCCCCTCCCTCTCACTTCGCGGAATACCTCCAAGCTCTAATAGGTACCACTTAAGGAGCCTGCGGCCACACGGGCCAGCAACAGCGTTTCTGCATGCCTATGAGAATCGTGCATTGTAATGAGGTAGTACTACGCAGTACTGTACGCAGTACAGCGGTGTACTGCGGTACAACGGAAAAACAAAAAAAAGCATAAGACGCAATCATTAAGGCCAAATGCTTGGGTAAGGATAGCTGGAAAAACAAGGGGAGAAAGGAGTTTTGTGGTCGACACATGGAATGAATACCTTTGTAAAGAAAATTAATACATGAAAAGAAAAAGATAGTGATAAATACCAACACGTATGTGTACGGATGATAAGAGCGAAAAGCCTGAGCCACAAATTATGTTTGCATAATTCAATTGTCTCAATGCACTTCGAGGAAAGGGCGGACAGCCACTAAAGAAACATGGCTGAAAGAAAGAAAGAAAGAAAGAAAGAATTAAAGAAAGAAAGAAAGAAAGAATGAAAGAAAGAAAGAAAGAAATAAAGAAAGAAAGAAAGAAAGAAAGAAAGAAAGAAAGAAAGAAAGAAAGAAGGAAAGAAAGAAAGAAAGAAAGAAAGAAAGAAAGAAAGAAAGAAAGAAAGAAAGAAAGAAAGAAAGAGAGCGCAACCTATACTCATGCTGAATAACATTTTTACTCGGAGCCATTCCAATGCACGAAACAGGAGTCCGAGAAAAAAAAAAACAAATTTCGTTATTGCTAACAAGGTTTCGCGTTGCGGACATCTTCCCGCAGCCGCACATACCACCTACGCGGCGGGGACACTACCATGAAGACGACATTGTCCGTACTCCGTACAGAGATTCCGGACAACCAGGCTTCGCCATAAGCAATAGACATTTTCTGCGGAGAGGAGGATTTCCTCCTTTCTGGACTCGTGCACGGGAGTACGAAAGTTGACGTCACAAACTCGGCGGAGCCTAGAGAGGACTCTAGCAGCGCCCAGGGAGCTTTTCGCGAACAGGTCTACAGCACGATAGTAGGAGGGAGATGGGAGGCCTGCCACAGTGTTTCTTTCCGGAATCCCAGAGCTTTTAACGCTTTCACTGTGAAAGAACTCACAGTTTTATAGATCGCTCTCGTTATAAGTCGCGCGAAACGTTATGTGTTTCTAGGCTCAAAACATGAGCGAATTAGTCACATCTCTAGATTTTCGGGCCCTCTATTTTAGAACGCTTGTCTGTGTTTCCTGTGGCCTTTGTTGCGTTTCCATGCTACTATACGTTATAGATCATGCAGTGCTAGCTAGTACGAACGGCTATCATTCTACATTTTTGACGCAGCAAAGTCGCAAATAAAAGCTTCGCATGCATCGTCCTGTGTGGTGGGTGAAGCGGCCCCCTCTGTCTCATCCTCTTTCTCTCACATTTTCTTATACATACGTAAAAAAACATGAGCGGATGTTTTTGAGGTGTAGGCTCAATGCAGCCTCGGGTGCAGTTCACAAGCAACAGTACACCACTAGCCGGCCATTAAGTCGTTACTGCCGGCGTTCAGTTCATCAAGGCCGCCACCATCACCACCCATTCACGAAACTTTGTTTACCGTTAAGATATCTCAAGACACTAAACTCTCTTTACTGCTGCAGTTTGCGGTGTTGTTAAGAGCGAGGGTTTTCATCAGCAGGAAGGCTTCTTGTGCGTGATCGGAACTGAAGCTGCATAAAACCTCCGGGAGTTGCAGCGAGGGTGGGGGGTCAAAACGCTGAACTGAAAAAAATATACCGACCTGAAAAATATACCGACCTGAATAAATATACCGACCTGAAAATATACCGACCTGAAAATATACCGACCTGAAAAAAATATATCGCAGGCCGGGAAACTTTGAAGATTACAAGGTTGCACAGAAAGTATATTCTGCAATGCAGAACCAGCTGCGAGAGCTTTTAACGAAAAGGTGGCAAGATCTCTGCACTTCGCCTTCTCCATTTATCACGGCATTCAACTGTGGATCATGATGCATGCCCTCCGACAGCCAGTACTCCACTTGAGACCACTCCAGGCTCTAGCACTGTCTTGAGGAGCTGGCGAACGTATGATTGCCAAAGGATTTTGCGATCTAATACTGAAAAATAGCGAGGCCATCCAAACGGGAGAGTGTGAATCATCAGCATAATCGGCTTCGATTGCTGTAGCGAAGTTTTCTGCGGTCAGTTCATCAGATCTGGACAATCGCTTCACACCAGATGCGCTCCAATACCGGCTGTCTTCAATGAAACAATGGAGTTCACCAGGACCAGGTAGAGTTACATACATCGCACTTGCTAATTTGTGTGAGAAAAGAAAGTTACACCTCTTGGACATATACAGGAAATATTGGCAATAAGCAAAGGTCCCAGAAATTTGGAAGGTATCAAAGGCAGTGCAGTGCCATGTCTAAAACCAGAAAAAAGCCTTATGAAGTTGGATGTGTATTGGCCAGTGCGTTTGACAAGTTGTATTTCAAAAGTGATGAATGAAATGATAAAGGAACGACTTGTATGGTGGCAAGAGATTAAAAAACAAATACCGAAAAGTATTCACAGCTTCAGAAGAGATAGATGCACAATGAACTGCCTTTTAAGTTGATCATAGTTGAGGAAAACCAGCATGCTCGAGGAAACCTTACCATCGCTATATTCCTTAATGTCCAACAAACATATGACACAGTAATCCCCGTTCATGTTCTAGAAAACCTGAAGCGTTCCAGGGATTTGCGGGCGAGATTCTGCGTTGGATGGCTGACTTCCCGAAGCACCCACCAATTTTTGTGGTTACACAGGAGGGCCCGAAGCCAGAGCCCGCCCTCAACGAAGGAGTGCCACAGAGCAGCGTGCTAAGCCTGACGCTCATTGATGGAGTCTTGGCACAGCTCCCGTGTAATCTTCCACGTAACATAAGATGTTCACATATGCTGATGATATAAGTATATGGACATCTGGCCCATTGCTTTCGCACGTCCGACAAACTTTGCAAGAAGGAGCCACTTGCTATTGAAAAGAAGCGTGCGCGTATGCCTTGTTTTTCATTGTCGACTTGTAGACTTCCAGTGATTTGGCGTATGCAGAAGCTCCAGAACCACCTTTGGCAGTACTTCGAGCAAGAGAATCATCCAGATATTTCTTAAGAATTTTCACGCGACATGACAGTCATCCTTTATCCGACGAACTAACATGCAGGACGGCAACGCGACTAGAGGATAGTGTGTCATCATTCCAAGCAGGATATAAATAATGGAAACCACCAAATACCCCATGCAACGCTGCTGATTTTGAACAGTATGAGTGAAACAGATGGCATACGCAAGAAGTCAGACATGGTGCCTCTAGCGTCCGTTATTTTCATACAATGCACAATAGAAAGACGAAGAATTATACAGATGGGTCCTGTACTGAAGAATCATCAGCCTTTGTGGTTTTTAGATAGATAGATAGATAGATAGATAGATAGATAGATAGATAGATAGATAGATAGATAGATAGATAGATAGATAGATAGATAGATAGATAGATAGATAGATAGATAGATAGATAGATAGATAGATAGATAGATAGATAGATAGATAGATAGATAGATAGATAGATAGATAGATAGATAGATAGATAGATAGATAGATAGATAGATAGATAGATAGATAGATAGATAGATAGATAGATAGATAGATAGATAGATAGATAGATAGATAGATAGATAGATAGATAGATTTTATTCATCAAGCGTGAACATGAAAAAGTGCATGGGTACAGATTCACTGGGAGGTCCCAATGTAAGAACCGCAGGCGGGACCTCCCATGATGAAAAAAAAAGGTAATCATCATCAAGCAACACTGAAATACATCGTCAGCAAATAAACACAGCATAAAGAGAAAGATGAATAAAAAACAAAAACAAAAAAACCATTAGAATAATAAGCAGGAACACTAAAAAACAAGAAATACATCGTCAATCTCGTCATCGCCAAAAAAAATGTGGATATGAATACCACAACAAAAAAAAAGACATGATAATACAGTTACAATTCAATCAAACAGAAGGGCCTAACAAGAAAGTCTTTAGTTTGGATTTAAAAACGCAAAGTGATTTAGAAGATTTAATATCAGAGGTTAGTGATTTCCAGAGCGAAATGGCCGAGAATAGAATCGTTTGTTTGCCGTAGTTAGTGTGTATACACGGAAGTAAGAGATCCTGGCGTGTGGCAAAGCGCGTTGAATTGAGATTATTAGTGATGCAGTGAGGGAGAATATCTAAGACAAGGTGATCGTGCAAAACGTTAAAAAATAAAATACCAATGCTGTACCTAAACAGATGATGAAGGGGCAAAACACGGAGGTGATAGAACAGCGGGGAAGATTCTGCTTGTCGATGGGAAAATGTAATGATGCGTAACGCTTGTTTCTGCAGTGTTATTAATGGGGCGATGTGGGTATGACACGTACCACCCCAGGAAGAAATGCAGTAATTTAGGTGACTGTGGACAAAAGCGTAATACAAAGTTAGGAGAGTTTGCAAGTTGAAGTATGGTCTAGCTCTAATCAAAACTCTTATGCCGAACATAACTTTCTTTGAAATGAAGATCACGTGCTCATGAAATTTAAGGTGAGAATCGACTATTACGCCAAGAAAATTAGTGCTACGACGAGGTTCAACTCCCGAACTTCAAGAAAACGATGTATAAATTATCGCACAAATCTTCAACAATGACATCAGAATTGCTGGCTTTTTTGAACCAGCTGAGTATTTTCTACAACAATTCTGGAACACGACAGAGGGTAGTATGCACGGATAGCAAACCGACCCTTTAAGATAATCAAACGTGCCAGATCACCTTGCGAAAATGGCAATGTAGCCCAATGTATTGCAGAATATGGGAAATATGCCTCGACGCAGGGTCACAACATTGTATTTCAATAGGTACCCAGCCACATTCAAATCGATGGTAATAAAGAGGCAGGCAGCCTCTCCAAAAACCTTGAACCGAGGACGGGACCGCACAATCCCTGTGTCTTGGGCGGATATTCGAAATTTTATAACACAAAAAGCTAACCACAGTTCTATGAAGAAGTGGTTTGATTGCTCTCAGTCGAAGCAATCATTACTTTATGAAGTTGGTTCGCAAACAAAATCTTCAATAGCGACGGATCTCCCACGACACTTAGAGATGTTAATCCACAGACTTACACTGGATATAGCATATTGCCACCTGGTGTTCTGTGCCAGTGAACAGTGGGTCAGTTCTGTGCCGGTGAACGAGGAAGACGAAGACGAGCAACCCGTGCCAGCGGAGACGTCCTTCTTTGTCTCTGAGATTTTGGACAGTCGCGTCCCTTTGTACGTTCGTTCGAGCTCTTAGCGCGTGACAACTGGTGGAGGTGCTGGGTACCCTATGCACCGAACCCCTCCCAGTACAAGAAGCTCCAGCCCCATACCGGTGGTTACGCCTGTTCACCGTGCTAGCCGCAGGATCCGTGGACTGGACCCTGAGTTCGGACTTCTCTCAGAAGAGATGACGGCCCCAACTATTCCAGGCAGCGCCGTCCCAAGCGGCTCCAACACAGCCGGTATGGAAGGCGCAACGCCATTGCAATATACACTGTTCAAACCACGAACGCCGAATCCCTTTCATGGTGCTGTCCATGAGGATGTTGAAGATTGGCTAGTCCACTATGACTTCGTTGCCGCTCATAACATGTGGGATGACACAGACAAGCTCCGACATGTCTACTTCAGTTTGAATGACGGGGCACGTGTTTGGTACGAAAACCGGGCAGGTGTGTTCACGTCATGGGTGGACTTCAAACGCCGGCTTCTCGAAACGTATGCAAGTCCCGATCGCCGAGAGCGAGCTGAACGTGAACTCCAGTGCCGTATGCAAATGCCAAATGAAGGCGTAGCAATGTATGTTGAGGACATGACGCGTCTTTTTCGACGAGCCGACCCTCACATGCCGGAAGAGAAGAAGGTGCGATACCTGATGCGTGGAGTGAAGGAGCAGTTGTTCGGTGGTCTTGTACGCAGCCCCCCCCAAGACTACGTCAGAGTTTCTTGCTGAAGCCGTCCTGATTGAAAGCACGCTTCGGCAACGGACCCAGACGTACGAGCGACAAGTGAACTTTGCTTCTGCTACGGACTACATGGGTGGTTTTGGGGCCCACGTCGACTTCTTCCGAGAGCTCATACGCTCTGTAATTCGCGAAGAACTGCAGAAGTTATCTGTACCCTCGGCGGCCACTGTCAGTTCTTTGTCCGGCATCGTCCGAGATGAAGTTCAGCAGGCACTACGAGAACCGTCCTGTCAGACAGAGCCGCGGCCCCTAAATGACTTCCCTCGCATGTCGTATGCGCAAACTCTGCTCCAGCCAGCACCACCTTTGCCTCCGCTTCCCACCGCGGCCCCTGCCGTGCTTCCGGCAGATCAAACTCTGCGCCCACCTGCACCACATTTCAGTCCGCCTTATACCACAGCCCCAGCCATGCTTCAGGCAGTCCAAGCGGGCCCGTACCTCAGTGACCGCCGACCGATTCCGCGAAAATCAGACGTGTGGCGGGCCCCCGATCGACGTCCCCTTTGCTATCACTGTGGTGAACCTGGGCACATCTACCGACAGTGCACTTATCGAGAGCTGGGACTTCGTGGTTTTTCGGCCAACTCCCCACCTCCTAGGTTCGGCCAGCGGCCTCCGGAAATCGCTGACTACGTTGCTCAGCAGCGCGGATCGACATCTCGGCACCACTCACGCTCTCCATCACCGCGGCGGTTCCCGCCGAATCATCGCACCTATGCGGGCATGGCGCAGGGCCGGTCACCTAGCCCGCGTCGGGAAAACTAGCCTCAGCGACCTTCAGGGGCAAGGCCGCTCAGACTGGTCATGCTCAAGACCCCCTATCGACGCGGACTGAAGATACCGACGATACATCGACAACGACACCACCGGCTGATTGCGGAAGAGTTTCCTTAGATATTCCTGTTCTGCTAGATGGTCGCGAAGTCAGCGCCTTAGTGGACACTGGTGCGGACTATTCCATAATTAGCGAAAAGCTGGCCGCCCTTCTCAAGAAAGTAACGACGCCTTGGAACCGAACGCCGATTCGTACAGCTGGCGGGCATATCGTCACGCCACTCGGTATGTGCACGGCAAGACTGCAAGTCCGCGGTTGTACATTTGTTGCCAGTTTGAGCGTTCTCCGGCAGTGTTCTCGAGACCTGATCATTGGCATGGATTTTCTCAGGGAGCATGGTGCTATAATTGACATTCGACGACGTCTAGTCACTTTCGCGACCACAAACGCCACAACAGTTTACGCCGACCCCAGCCACTCCCGAGTGTCTCTTCGCGTCGTCGACGACGCTGTCACGTTACCGCCCCGTGCAACTGTTGTGGTTCAGGTGGCGTGGGACGGAGTGATGCACGGTGAAGCAGTCGTAGAAAGCAATCACTCGCTTTTGCTGTCTCAGGGTGTCTGCGTAGCGAGAAGCCTTGTCGACCTTCGTGATGATCACTGCAACGTTTTTGTCACAAACTTCAGCTACGAGCACCGGCACCTTTTTCCTAGGAACTGTCATCGCCTACGCCGACCCAGTCGCCAATGTCACAGAGTGTTTTGCTTCCGAGGCCATCGGCACTGCTGAAGCGCCTTTCCGCAGCGTCGACATCAATCCAACGCTTTCTGAAGCGAACAAGCAGCGTTTGAGCGAGCTGTTGCTGGAGTTCCACACATGCTTTGCACGTTCTTCAAAGATACGTCAAACACCGATAACGAAACACCGTATTATCACCTACGACGACGCGCATCCCATACGGCAGCAGCCTTACCGTGTTTCGCCAACCGAACGGCACGCGATTCAAACGCAAGTTAAGGAAATGCTTCAGGATGGCGTGATACAGCCTTCAAGCAGCCCTTGGTCATCACCAGTCGTTCTTGTGAAAAAGAAAGATGGCACGCTTCGCTTTTGTGTCGACTACAGAAAGTTGAACAATGTCACAAAGAAAGACGTGTACCCGTTGCCCAGAGTCGATGATTCTCTGGACAAGCTGCGACGCGCGAAGTATTTTTCGTCCGTCGACTTGAAGAGCGGTTATTGGCAAATAGAGGTCGATGAACGTGACCGGGAAAAGACCGCTTTTGTAACGCCGGATGGCCTTTATGAATTCAAAGTGCTCCCTTTCGGCCTTTGTTCCGCTCCAGCCACATTCCAGCGAATGATGGACACCGTCCTGGCAGACCTCAAGTGGAAAAGCTGTCTCGTCTACCTCGATGATGTCGTTGTGTTTTCAGAAACGTTTGACGAGCATCTTCGTCGCCTTCGGAATGTGCTCGAAGCCATTAGATCGGCCGATCTCACACTCAAGCCTGAGAAATGTCATTTCGGCTACGAAGAATTAAAGTTTCTTGGTCACGTCGTGAGCGCCGTTGGTGTTCGGCCTGATCCTGACAAAACTGCTGCCGTCACCGCTTTTCCACCTCCAACTGACAAGAAAAGTCTTCGACGATTTCTGGGTCTGTGCGCTTATTACCGGCGCTTTATTGAAAATTTCTCTAACATTGCGGAGCCACTATTACGCCTCACGCGTGATGACACACCATTTGTCTGGGCTGACGAACAGCAGACTGCCTTTGCGGAACTACAGCACCGGCTCTCTTCCCCTCCCGTGCTCGGCCACTTCGATGAAGATGCTGACACTGAAGTACGCACTGATGCCAGCAATATTGGTCTTGGAGCTATTTTGGTACAAAGACAAGATGGCATTGAACGGGTGATAGCCTACGCAAGTCGCACACTGTCTCGCGCAGAATCTAACTATTCCACATCAGAGAAAGAATGTCTCGTGGTCATTTGGGCAATTACAAAGTTTAGGCCATATCTCTATGGAAGACCATTTAAAGTGGTGACTGACCATCATGCTTTGTGCTGGTTGACCAATCTACGAGACCCTTCAGGAAGATTAGCACGATGGAGTCTGCGCCTTCAGGAATTTGATGTCACCATCGTGTACAAGTCAGGCAAAAAGCACGAAGACGCCGACACGCTATCACGAGCACCTCTTCAATCCGCCAGTACTAGCGCAGAAGAGGACGGCGCCTTCGTGGCAACTGTCAGCGGACCGGATCTGATGTCGCATCAACGAAATGACGCCAATCTAAGAATGATTATAGATCATTTAGAAGGTGGCACTGCGCCCATTCCTCGTCCGATGTCGCGAACGTTGCCATCATTTTGCCTACGAAATGGCGTCTTATACAAAAGGAACGCCGGTGCTGGTGACAGATCTCATCTTCTCGTCGTGCCTGAAGCCCTCCGCGATGACGTCTTATTAGCTTGCCACGACGAGCCCACATCTGGCCATCTGGGCTACTCGAGAACTATGGATCGGGTGCGACAACTCTACTACTGGCCTAAAATGTCTGCCTGTGTCAAACGCTACGTGAAGGGATGCCGTGAATGCCAGCGTCGCAAGACACCACATTTAAAGCCTGCAGGCCATCTACAACCGATCGATCCACCACGTACACCGTTTGAACAAGTGGGGATGGACCTCCTAGGCCCGTTTCCTTTGTCTTCTTCTGGCAACAAATGAATTATTGTCGCAACCGATTATTTGACGCGTTACGCTGAGACGAAGGCGTTGCCACGAGGGACCGCATCTGAAGTTGCCAGTTTTTTTATGCATCAAATTGTGCTACGGCATGGCGCCCCGTCACATGTCATCACTGATCGAGGGACATCATTCACAGCGAAACTCTTGGATGATATCTTCAGGTTGAGTTACACAACCCATCGAAAGACCACTGCGTATCACCCTCAGAGTAATGGTTTAACAGAAAGGCTAAACAAAACGCTAGCTGACATGATCTCTATGTACGTGGATGTGCAGCACAAAACGTGGGACGACATCCTGCCGTACGTAACATTTGCGTATAACACTGCAACGCAGGAAACTACACGCTTCACACCATTCCGGCTCGTTTATGGTCGAGATGTTAGAACTATGCTGGACGCCATGATTCCATATGAGGACATCGACAAGCTCGACCAATTAGCCCCCGACATCAATGAGTACATTCAGCGCGCTGAGGAAGCACGTCAACTGGCCCGTGTGCACATCCGAACTCAACAGTGCGCAGATGCACGGCGGTACAACACCCACCATCGAGAAGTTAATTATGAACCTGGTGACCAAGTTTGGGTTTGGACACCCATTAGGCGGCGAGGTCTCAGTGAGAAACTCTTGAGGAAGTACTTTGGACCTTACAAAGTACTCAGACGTGTGAGCGACGTGAACTACGTAGTGGTTCCAGACGGAGGCTCGCCATCATCCCAGCGCAGGTTACCACGCCCAGAGACTGTACACGTAGTCCGCCTAAAACCATACTTTACGCGGTGATGCGAATTTCTTCTTGTGCCAGTGAACTCTTCATGTGAACAGTGAATGCCGTTTATTTCCGATTGCCGGGCCCAGGACGCATTTTCTCTCGTGCACTAATTTGTTTAATGTTTCTTTATGTTACCTACTTCGACCCACTGCTGTGCACACTTTTGTTTGAGCATCGGGTCGATGCTCTCTTGGGAGGAGGAGTAATGCCACCTGGTGTTCTGTGCCAGTGAACAGTGGGTCAGTTCTGTGCCGGTGAACGAGGAAGACGAAGACGAACAACCCGTGCCAGCGGAGACGTCCTTCCTTGTCTCTGAGATTTTGGACAGTCGCGTCCCTTTGTACGTTCGTTCGAGCTCTTAGCGCGTGACAATATATAACAACTTCACGTACAAAAAACATCAATCCAGCTGACCGGAATGTCATTGTTGTCACTAAGATGAAAATGTTCATATTCCTTTGTAATGCGTAATCTACGTAAATTAAAAAGACAAATTAACGAAGAAATCAGCAAGTTTAGACAGATGACCCCTCACTTAAAGAAATTACTTGAACCATGGTCTGAGATGCATCATCAGAAAAAGGCGAACATGTTCCTGAAAGACTTCTTGATGGAGAGAAGCTGGATAAGCGCTTGTGATATAAAGCTACAAATTGCGATATACGGAATGATGATTTAGTACATATACTGGGAGTAGAGTGGTGTGCGTGTGAACGTTTTATGACAGTGTGAACTGCTGCAAGTAAAGTGTAGATTGTCATGTTATTTCATGTTGTTTCACTGTGCTAGCTATTATGTTTTTTTTCTCTCTTTTTGTTGTTAATTGTTCATTTTAGGTAAAATTCGTTATTTTATGTTGCGCTGCAGAACTTATCGATATGGAGTCGCCAGGGGTAACATGGACCTCAACTTCGTCACAGCAAAACAGTCATAACCGAACAGAACATTATTTTTTATGCCTGTACGTTACACAGGAAGGTGAAAGCCTACATTCATAATGGCATCCGTGTTCTCAGACATATACAGCGTCAAAAAGTTATTCATACAGTGGTAGCAGAACGTTTATACGTCATATAATGATGCATTGCAAATAATGAACATTTCTCCTTTTTTCACGTGAGTCAAGAATACACTGCTTGCGTATTCGACAGGATAGTTTTGTTTAAGGACAAACTTCCTTAGGGCGAGACCTGGCCGGTGCTCGAGCGGCGTCAGTCATCGACCGTCCACTGTGCGGTGTTGTGGCGTCGCTGAACCACATTCTCTGGAGCTGCCCGGATAATCCCCCCCACCCACCGAGCTCTTTCGCTCACCCCCTACCGTGGAACAATGAGGGGCTCTTTGTAGCACCGACAGAGACATCCAAACATGGATCCTGCAACGAGCGCAAGACGTGATCGAGAAGCACGGACTGGCAGCCTACTAGGCTTAGCCTCCCTTACTCCTCACATCTTCGATTAATAAAAGTTGTTAATCCCTCACTCACTCTATTTACTAACTCACTATTTGTGCTGTTTGAATTTTAATGCATGACCCCCCTCACATAATATTCCAAATACGAACTTGTTATGTACTTGAATAAAACAAATAAATAAATATTTTTAGGGCGAGAACATTAGAAGTCTCACTAAACGCGAAAATTGACCGTAGGCGACGTCAGCGTCCCACGGTGTCGGGAGCAATACGAGTGGCGCCAAAATCGATGACGTCATCACGTCACCATACGTCGTCACCACGTCACTGATCGCCAGAACTTGTGACGTCATCATATGACATATTCGCTTAGGAAAATGTGGATCGTTCTCGGAGGCAATGTAAAGCCAAGTGAAGTGCAGGGAGCTTTCAATGCACCCGATCCTGGAAGCAGCGCAAATCCACCTTACGTGCAGAAAGCTTTCGGAGGGAGCAGGGGAGGATCAAAGCATTGAGTGAGAGAAACAAGAAACTAGGTTTGGCCCTCGAGTCACATTAGGCAAATCGCATAAGGGACAATAGGTTGCTGTTTTATTTTTATTTTTCTACACAGTTTTAGTGTTATAAAACTTTTTGTTCTCTGCCCTAAACTTACCGCCACCAATACCGAAACCTCCACTGATTGTTGTTAATTCTTATTTTTTGCTCAATTCGGGGCCCTCGATGCACGCGCGGTCAATCCCCTCTAAGCGCTCAGCTTTGCCAACGGATATCGTCCGTGCCCCTTCCCCACCCAGAACTGAGCTCTCGTTCCAACGTTTGCCGTCGTGAGAAGGGTTTTTCCAGACAGCGCTCGGGATCGGACGCAGAACAGTCGTCGTCGCATTGTCCTCCACGTTAACTTCATCGCGCCGAGGGGCGCGTGCAATTAAGCCCATACTCAACGACGGGAAATTAAGCCGGCACCATAGAGAGCCGAGCGGATGGGCCCAGACCCCATATAGTCGGCGCCCCTCCAATACGAAAGGCAAGCCATCGCGCGCAAGGGGCACAGGCCAGCGTGGTTATAACGGCGATGCAGCGCCTTATTGCAACCCTAATGAGCCTTGCGATGGCTGCCTTGCTCTCTCCTTGTGGATGAGTCTGAGAGGCTGCACTGAGTGTCGTTTCGTGTAAGAAGTTACGCGCAGCTGGTGGAAGGCGTGCGTGCGCAGTGGAACACGGAAGAAGCAGGATAGGATTGCACCTATAGCTTGAAACAGGGGCCAGCAAGTGTAGCGCTGTGTGGTGTTAGTTTGCGTTACTTATCTATAGTTTATGCCCACGTCCTTTCTTTGTTGTTTTTTTCATCATCGTGCCTTATGCATGTCGCTGCTTTCTTTCACTTTGCTACGGGACGGTAATGAGCTTGTTGGAGCACAGGCTCTCTGGGCGCTGGTGATTTTCGCGATGAAGTTAATAACGCGTGAAAATTAAACGTTCGTTTGGCGAAACAGAGCTAGCACGTTGTTTAGGCATCGTAATGAAGCTATCTTTGGCTGAACAACCTCTCACTTAAAAGGAGTTGGTTAGTTTGTTTATAACATGTTGATCTCCGGTGCCGCCGTTTTAAAGCTTAAAGTCGTAGCCTAGATAAGATGGATGTTCCGCACTATGTCGAAGCATTGAGGCACACGCTGATGACTTGTCGTTTTACATTTCTTTTTTGTTCACTCAGAGGAAAATTCGGCAAATACTTCATACTTTGGGAATCAATGCTATGTGAAGCATCCGGAAGGAACGTGACCATGCTGTATTTTTCTTTATTGCGCGACGCGTTATGACATGACGATGAATATACCTACAGACGTGGCACACACAGACATATGCTGAACAGTCGCAGATGTTTATATAGCCAGTTGTTTGCACTTGCGCAACGATGCCAACGGGAACGTGTGTATTAGCAACACCAGAAGCGATAAGCTGATATGAAGTGCTGGTGCTCGCGACGATGGTAGTCCCGGACAGTTCTACATAAATAAACTGCAGCGGATGGCACCTAACTATACTATTGACGTTAACTGGACGTGACGGTTGTATCGTAGGAGTAGACATGTAACGTTTATAAAATTGGATAGCCAGCACTGCAACCAGAATTGGTGTTTCACGAACATTAGGGTTTATTTCAAAGGTAGTTACGAGACCTGGCGTGGCTTTGTGGTATAGAATAGTTGATCGCCACGCAGAATGTTAAGGTTCAATTCCTGCTAGGACACTGACATTTATTTTTTGCATTAGTCCGGTCAACGCTGCCGATGTCCGCTTTTTTCTTAAAGATGAAGCGTTAAAATTACCCATGTGTGTTCTCATCGCTCCTGGGTAGATACTGAGGGTCCAACACCTGTGGCACATACCCACCTACCAGCGGCAAATATTTGCCCGTGTGTATGTGCCACCGTCTGGCGGGAAGTGTTTAATAACGCACGTGACGCGATCGTCACATTATGCATTATTCATGTCTTTACCAACTAGTCATATTCGTTAAACCATCTTGCCCACCCATACTAACACTCTGCTCACGCCAAGTTAAGGGGGTGATCACGAGAGCAACCAGACGTAAGCGGATAGATAGATAGATAGATAGATAGATAGATAGATAGATAGAGATAGATAGATAGATAGATAGATAGATAGATAGATAGATAGATAGATAGATAGATAGATAGATAGATAGATAGATAGATAGATAGATAGATAGATAGATAGATAGATAGATAGATAGATAGATAGATAGATAGATAGATAGATAGATAGATAGATAGATAGATAGATAGATAGATAGATAGATAGATAGATAGATAGATAGATAGATAGATAGATAGATAGATAGATAGATAGATAGATAGATAGATAGATAGATAGATAGATAGATAGATAGATAGATAGATAGATAGATAGATAGATAGATAGATAGATAGATAGATAGATAGATAGATAGATAGATAGATAGATAGATAGATAGATAGAACACAATTTCATGGCCACACAAATCTGGAAGTAACAGCACTATTTTGTGGTTTCAATGAATCCGCGGCCATCCACCAGTACGGGAGACAACGTTCGAGGTTTTTAACCTCCTATTATGCGAGCCCCAGTTGCGATTGCACAACCATTCGCAGGGATAATAGGTGGTTTCGTTTGATGTTTAGTGTTGTACGGGATAAACAAACGCCCCCAAAAATTAAACGCTGCCCATTGCGCAAAGCATACATGTATTTTAAAACTGCATAATTCTCGATTATTGAGCATACTAAACAGCTTGCTGCTTCATCACGTGTATTTAAGGAGGAGGAAGAAAGTTTAAGCGGAAAGACAGGGGGGTTAGTCAGTTCTTAGACCGGCTGGCTACCCTATGCTGGGAAAAGGGGTGAGGGGAATAGAGATGGTAAAAAGAAATGTTGCGAAGAGAGAGAGAGAAAAATTACAAAAACAAATTGCGACAGAGCAAAGGCAGCATCAACGAGTATAAGACACTAAAGTCTGTCTCTGAGGCCAGTTGTCCGCAAAAAGCGCAGCAAAGCTTTCAAAGCCTTCCGGGCTGATGATGGGCTCGGCCAATGATCCAGAATCCTTTGTTCCGACAAAGGCTGATCGTCCAGTATATCCAGCGCTGCAGTGAGTTCTTGTCTTTGCGCGTTGAAATGGGTGCACCCACACAGAAGGTGAGCGATGGTTTCTTCGCCGCTGCAGTAAGTGCATGTAGAAGAGCTGGCCATTCCAATGAGATAAGAGTATGCGTTCGTGAAGGCCACTCCAAGCAACAGGCGGCATAGAAGAGTCTCCTCAGCTCGAGATATACCTGGGGGAAGACGAAGCTGCAGATCGGGATCCAAATTATGCAGGCGCACGTTTGCGAAGTCTGTTGAGTTCCACTGTACCAGTTTCAGGTCGCGTGCAAGTGAACGAAGTCTTGTAGCTGCGCCGGTTCTTGAAAACGGGATGGCTGTGTATTTGGTACCATCGTGTGCAGATCTAGCGGCCTCATCTGCGCTGTCATTGCCATGTATACCGCAATAACCTGGTATCTACTGATATACTATGCTGTGCTGTTTCTCGATTACTTGGTGATGAAGAAGCCTTATTTCAGCTACTAACTGTTCATTATGTCCATGGCGAAAGGGTGACATAAGACATTGAAGAGCTGCCTTCGAGTCCGAGAAGATAGACCAAGTTTCTGAAGGTTCTTCAACTATAAACTCCAGGGCTGCAAGTATGGCGGCGAGTTCTGCAGCTGTCGACGACGTCAAATGCGATGTCATGAATTTAATTGTGATGTGCCTCGCGGGAATAACCACCGCCCCTGCAGAGCTTACAGAAGACACTGAGCCATCCGTGTAAATGTGAAGGCGTCCGTTGTGCTTCTCTTGCAGGAAGAGTAATGTGGCCTGTTTCAGGGCTAGATGCGACGACTTTTTCTTATTTAGGATGCCAGGAATTGTAAGAAGGGCTTTGAGTGGGTGCAGGTACCATAATGGTATCGGCAGCCGTGCTGCATGCGTGAAGTGCAATGGAAGCACTGCGCAATGCTGAGGTACAGTTTCGCTGAACGTTGAGTTGAATCTAGAAGTTCGAAGTGAGGCGAGGTGATGAGATGCAAGCCGAGCGAAATGTTTTATGTGCATTCTCAAAGCGTCTACGTGGATGTATGCGTTGATTGGATAGTCACGCGCAATGATGACTATCGCTGCTGTAGACGCGCATCTCGGAAGACCAAGGCATATTCTCAGGGCTTGGGCTTGCATCGACTGGAGGACGCGCAAGTTTGTTCTTTGGATCCCGCAAAGCATGGGTAAGTTGTATCACATATAGCCGAGGAACCGAACAGTGTAGAGTTGAAGCATTGCTCGTACCGATGCACCCCACGTTTTGCCAGCAAGAAACCTCAGCACGTGGGTGATCATGGTGAGTTTAGTTTTGATTGATATGTGGGGTTTCACGTCCCAAAACCACCATTTGATTATGAGAGACGCCGTAGTGGAGGGCTCCGGAAATTTCGACCACCTGGGGTTCTTTAACGTGCACCCAAATCTGAGCACACGGGCCTACAACATTTCCGCCTCCATCGGAAATGCAGCCACCGCAGCCGGGATTCGAACCCGCGACCTGCGGGTCAGCAGCCGAGTACCTTAGCCACTAGACCACCGCGGCGGGGCATGGTGAGTTTAGTTTTCATGTGGGCGATGTGAGGGCTCCAGGAGAGGTCGCGATCAGCTATGACTCCGACTAATGGGTGTGTCTTCACGTAGTTGATCGTGTGTCCGTTGATTTTAATAACATATGGGCTCATCGCCCTATGCTTGAATGCTATAAGCGAGCACTTCTCTGATGACAGCTCTAGTTCACGTTCTTCCAGGTACTTTGTCGCTAGTGTAGCCACTCTCTGAAGCCGGGCACGCAAATGAAGGAGTGTTACGCCTGACGCCCAGATGTACATGTCATCTGCCTATATTGATAGATGGACAGATTCTGGAAGTGCGTCAACAAGGCCTAGGAGCGCTAGATTGAAAAGTGTGGGACTAAGAACACCTTGAGGCACACCACGACGGGTGCAATGATGCGTTGTTGTGCCATTCTCCGTCTGTACAAAGAAAGTTCTGCCTTTTAAATAGCTGTGGATCCATTGGTAAACCCAACCCCCTAATCCAACATTTTCCATGACATCAAGAATGGCTTCATGTGAAACGTTATCGTATGCACCTTTCACATCCAAGAACAACGCCGCAGATAAACGTGTGTTTAAGCTTATCAATAAATGTTTCATGGAGTAGCGACGCAAAACGTGTGTTTAAGCTTACCAATAAACATTTCATGGAGTAGCGACGCGGAACAAGTGAGGTAAGTTGGACAGCGCATTTTATTTGTTTTTCAGCACCTATTTCGCATCTATTGAGCTATATTATTGGGAACGTACAGTTAAACACTCACGAGCCTCCGATGCGGCAACTTGGCAGAGTTGATCACACAACAGCTCTACCAACAAAAAAGGCAAGAAAGCAAAAAAGGTTGTAAGTAACGCTTTCTATCGGTCTTTCGTTTGTTCTTGTTAGTCGGAACTCCAGTTCTGGTGCAAGCTTTCGTCGCATGCACCAAGATGAGCCTCCAACGTTAGCCCTATTTCCCACGGTTTCCTTCTTCAACAACAACAAAAATGGTGATGTTACAGTGGTGGCATCCGCGCACGAGCCTCGTAACGAATGCCGTACTATATACCGCACACCTCGGCCTTCGACGCTCCTGCGAAGGCATCGCTGGTGGCCCCATGGACGTAACGCAAGTTTCGACGATACAGTCGGACACGCCTCCACTCGATCTTTCGGTAGCACTCTGCATCGCGCCGCGGCTCTGTGCAGACCTGGAGCGACTGCAACAATGGACCTCCTCGTAAACAGGGGCAACAATTTGCCTCGACACTGCAAGACCGATCCGTCTTCCTCTGTAGACCCATAGCCCGATCTGCTCCCACGTCCACTCATTCCACCCATCTTATCCCACCGCTCTGCCTTTATTTTCGTCTCCGACCAGAGCTCCCTTCTTTCGCGGTTCTTCTCTCTTAGCGCCACGATGGAGTCCTCGGAGCCACAAAACAGTTTGCCCGTCCCTTGGGCGTCTACCAGAGCGTGAAACCGAGCGTGCCGCGTAGACATACGGGCACCATCACTGACTGGACGGAGAGCAATGAAAGATAAAGCACCCTCATCCCACTCATCCCGTCTCACGAACATAAGGAGTATAGTAGAAAGGGAAAGGTGAAGAAGAGCTATGGACGTCAATGGTGTCTTGGTGGCACCTTCCTTCCTTTTCACTCTTCATATAGGCGTCCAGACTTCATCGTTCGCACCGCTGACCCTACCGCCTCTTCCTCCTTTCTGACGACACGTGAAGGCCGAGCAGGGATCAATAGAAAAGGTTCCCCGAGCCACCGACCCTCGAGAAAGCAAGCAAGCAGGAGGCGCGTACGGCCTGGCGATCGGCGAGAGAAGGCGAGGCGTGGAGGCGGACGGCCGGCTCTGCTATAAGAGACTGCACCGGTTAGATAGATACATCGCGTGATGGGAGGAGATGAAGAAAAGCCCAAAGCTGCTGCTGCTGCTGCGTTGTCGGCGACGACGCGACGACGCGGTGGCGAAAACCGATACGTTTCAGTTGAGTGGTTGCCCAGCAACCAGAGCGGCCTCTCCTCTCGTTACCGCGTTATTTCCCGCCATCGTACGCGTATTCTTTACCTCGACGGCCACTCGCCCTGTCCATCTTCCTTTTTTTTCTTGCTGCCCTTGATTTTGTTGTTTCTTTCGTTTCTTTCTCTCTTACGCAGACTGTCGTCTCTCCGAGGCTCTCGCTATTTCCCTCCCATAGCGCGACCGTCACTTTCATTCTCACTCTCAGCTCAGGGTGAGTTTGTACATTTAGAACAGCGTTGCTCACGATGCCCGCTGTGTGGCTTCCGGAACGCTTACTTTTTTCGGTATTTGGTTCTTCATTGCTATAAACAAGATACGACCTTTGTGTACACTCTCCTCTCTCCCTCTCTCTCTCTCCATCCGGACATTTTCTCCGCTTACGACGGCCGTCAGACGGATTCTGCGACTTTATGTCGGCCCAAGCCGTAATGCAAGGTGGCTGAATTTTTCAGCTGCCCCTTCGTATACGTTACTTCGCCGTCGGCGCCGCGTCTTGGGTCAATAAATTTTTCTTTCGCTCCAAGTGACGAGCCGTGTTCCGTCGGGGCTTGTTACTGCGTTATATGTGTGTGTGTGTGCGTGACAAGAGCGCGCCTTCCGATTCCTTACATCGAGACCCCTCCGTGAAAGCCGCGCGCCACCCTTCTCCATTCGTGACCGGCCTGCCACAACCCGAAGTTACGGCTCGAAAGAGCTAAGGCGCGGCCTAAAAGCTTGCTTTTTTTCCTTGCATGCGCGCATATAGACGTCGCTGCTCGTCATTCGAACGCGTTTGTGCTCACTTCGCTGACTCTATACGCTCCGTCCTGCTCCGCTTCGGGCGACGTCCGCTGGCCAAATACTGCCACGCTTATTCAATTCATTTTTCACGTCCTTCGTTCCGATGCGGTGCGACTTGAGTTGACAGCGGTGAAAGCGCGACTGGCACAGACGCGGGACGACTCCGCGCGTAGTTGTTTATACGATTATCTGTCTTTTTCCCGTATTGTCTTTGTTTCGACGCATTTCTTTGATGTTGGCTATGCTCCCCAGGCTGCTGATGGACGACGCAATTCACGCACGCCTGAGCAAAACGATCTTCGCACTCGCACCGTAGCCTTTTATTCAGTTCACTCCTCTGTATCTTCAAATATGGCTCGCCTTTTATGTGGCACATATTATACCGTATCCTAAATTCATATTGTCAACGTAAATAGACAGTTATAGTATACCAGGCTTAGCGGGATAGCGGGCTTACTATGATAGTTGAACCAAGTCCGCGTGCGTATAGATACGCACGTTCGTACGTTATCCATACCGCTTACCGTACGCGCGCTATTTTTCAGATTTAACGTTATCGTGTTGGCGTGGGTTACGTAGTGTCCGTAAAACATGGCGGCGGTTTCGGACGCCTGCTTCGAAGTGATTTTGACGTAGCTGTTTAAAGATTCAATTCGCAGCAAACTACTGTTCAAAAAGGCTTCGCTTGCCTTCAGTTAGCTTCGATTACCGGGTACCTATTACGAATAGTTTAGCGTTGTTCTTGAGATAGCTTTCCATTTCGAACGTCACTAGGCCTAAATAGGCGATCGATGTAAACAAATCGGTAACATGTATGTTCTCGTGTTTGGCGCGTGGCTCATATTTATTTACTTTTATTATTTTACTAAAAAAACTTGTAGCATTGCTTCGCGCGGCTACACAAGCAAACATTCTCGTTTTAAATTTACTTTTCACTGTTCTTTAACTTATTCATCCTCCGATAGGTGGTGCCACCGTCTCAGCTGGGGCACTTAAACCACGTAAACGGTATCGCGCTAAACTATAAGGCGCTTTACGCAACGAATGTCTGCGGCCCGGTAACGCTATTCTCTTAACCTCACTTTCACGCTAACGGTAAACTATAACTGTCTAATGCTACGAGTGAGTGAGTGAGTGAGTGAGTGAGTGAGTGAGTGAGTGAGTGAGTGAGTGAGTGAGTGAGTGAATCTATTTTGGTGGTAGCGACACCAAATAGACACTTCTGTAACAACACGTGCGGCGAAATTGCGTTTGAGGTCACGCGTAGCTTGGTACCTGTCTTAAAACTATATTTTAGGCAATATGGTGCTTTGACAATGTGGATAAGTATGGAGCACCAAACAGTACGCCACAACGTGTAACAATTACACGCACCGTGCGTGATTATACATGTATATCGTGAAAACACTGTCCCCGCAAACTCTTCATAATCAATGAATTCACGATCAGAAAACACTAGAGCTATACAATCAGGAACGTTTGGGTGTCCACGTCTGCACCATGTGTTCCAGCTGTTTTGCCTGAGTACTCCTACATTGTGCTATCGGCGACCAGTGTCACAGATAGTGGCCAATGTGAAGTCGTAAAGTCGTTCTATTGCGATGACAACTATACGGGCGCTGCAGGCGCATTTGTGCCATTACGGTCGTTGTGATGTGCCGAATACCTCAATACTATAACAATGTCATACGTCGTACCTTGTTTATGCGAGAGAGAGCGTGCAAGGGCTGCCAGTGATCATTGTAAAGCAGGCAGGAAACGCACCGACCACCTTTTGTCGGACGAAAAGTGCGCGCACATAGAATCTGCATCACAAAACAGCGCACACACGAAGACTAAGAAAAGAAACAAGTGGCTACACAAGCGCTGAAGATATACCAAGAGTGCTGAAGATGTTTTTTTTTTTTCTCATTGAACTTGGCGGAGCTGCTTCAGGGTCCCGGCTGTAAATGTACGACTTTGAGCAACAAACTGTTCCTACCTTTCTACATGACGTGTTCTCATCGCATGAGAAAGAAAAAAATGCTATGCGGAAAGGAAGGCATGTTAACCGGAAAATAAGAATCCTGTTTGCTACTTTACGCTGTGGAAGGTGCAAAGGGAGACAGAAAAGGAAAATTTTGAGGAATACGAATGAGAGAAGAAAAGAGGTAAGTCTAAAACAAACACAAACACACAAACAAGTGTCGTAATCACTCAACTATCGGGTGATTCGCTACAGCGTCTGCGTTTTCTTACGGCACCACTTTGTTCAGTTACGCCAGGTCGTATGCTAGTGGAGCGTCTTAAGATGAAGACTTTCTAAAACTAAAACCTCAGCAAACGTCAAAATTGATCTTTGTCTCACACCGGGGGCGTCAGTATCTAATGATAAAAAAATATCATTGCATGATAACGTCATCATACGACGTCATAGATCACCAAATTTTATGACGTCATTATGGCGTCACCGAGACGACAAAGGGACATCACGATGTCATGGACACACAATATCGTAGCTGGGCCAAAGGTGGGGCTGATAACA
This sequence comes from Rhipicephalus microplus, assembly GCF_013339725.1. NCBI lineage: Eukaryota > Metazoa > Arthropoda > Arachnida > Ixodida > Ixodidae > Rhipicephalus > Rhipicephalus microplus. The sequence goes on from NC_051173.1 coordinate 14,514,591, forward strand.
GCCTATGCAAAATAAGATGACGTGCCTCCGATCTTGGAGGCAGTGCGAACACTTGCACGTAGCATGGTCCTGCACCTAACATGGTTATGTTAGGTGCAGAAAGCTTTCGGAGGGTTGCGGCATTATAGAGTTTCCTAAAATTAACTGCAGGGGTGTCTGGCACTGCGATTGTTAAGCAAACATGAAAATTGTGGGTAGTGCACAGATCTGCCTAGTATTCGTGCTTGCGGGCTTCATTAATTACCGTGTTTGGGTTTCGTTTTCATTGAAAGAACGAACTGTTTTTAACTTCGTGACCCGATTTAAATTGGTGAGTTTAAGATGGTGAGGTGCAACTGCAGAACACTTGCTGAATGTCGTTTCGTGACAAAGTAGCTCCAAGCCACGCGATGCCAAATGAAGGCAGAGCCCAGAGGCAGTAAGATCAGACAAAGCCGTGCAATACTCATCATTCCTATGCTCGCTGAAGCGCCGTACGTTGAAGATCCCGTAGACACTAGCGCCAGAGTTCTCTCTCGTTTTTAATGAGAAACTCTATGGGAGGCGGGACAGGAACAACACATCTAGGGAACCTTCATATGCGTCCGTCGGTCGCGCACACAGAGGCTTCCCTAAACAAATCGACTTACAAGACGACGAAGGCGGCGTTTGCCTTCCTGGGGGTGTTCTGTTCTGTTATAACTGTCTTAATGTTGAGAGGTTGAAGTTTATATTACATGCTCTGCAACGAGAAAAAAAAGAAATTAAAATAAAAGGTTCCCAAAATTCATTAGTGTCATTACGTTCTTACTGTAATTAGCGATCATGTTCTTATTGTACTAGTGATTATGTTCATGTTGACTTATTGTGTTCTAGTGAAATTGCAACTTTCGAATCCGCTGTCTCTGCTGCCCCAGCGTGGTACGGCCTAGTCAGGAGGTTTAAGTCCTCATTTTTCCTTACCTCGCGGGCAAACCCTGTATGTGTTATGTCCAAATAAAAAAATAAAAAACAATGAGTCGCTAAAATAAATACACATATAACACTTAACCCTGCTTCTGCAGTGCCTTCCAGTCATCTTAGATGAGCGCATAAGATATCCTGTGAGTTTTAGGGGCGAAGCTCCTCTTACTCTAACCTTGTCCTGCGTAAGGCGTAACCGAGAGACTGAGAAGAGACGAGAAAGAAAAAGCAAGGCAGTATCTCCCGAACAGCTCCCGACGGAGCTTTCTGATAGAAGTACATACAAACTGCAGTTAAGTGAGGATATTCTAGATGGCGCTGTACCGCTACTCTCAGATTGGCTGCTCCACGGGTTTTGCCTGGGTGCGCGAGGAAGGATTGTCGCTGTACGTAGTGGATTGTTGGTGGGGCATGGACGAAGAAGAGTGGCACGCACGGAGCCGCGCGGCGGCTGGTGCTCGTCACCTCGTTGGTGGAACTTGGAGGAAGCGGAGTGGAGGACCTCAGCGGCTTGTCCGCGGAGTTTATTGACGGACGGACGCACAGACACATACATACATACATACATACATACATACATACATACATACATACATACATACATACATACATACATACATACATACATACATACATACATACATACATACATACATACATACATACATGCTACATACATACATACATACATACATACATACATACATACATACATACATACATGCATACATACATACAATACATACATACATACTACATACATACATACATACATACATACATACATACATACATACATACATACATACATACATACATACATACATACATACATACATACATACACACTATACATACATACATACATACATACATACATACATACATACAGACGGAAGGACGGATGAATGGATGGATGGACGCTTCGCCCTACTTATCATTCACTCCGTAGATATCCTGTGATTTTTTTATTTCTTTAGTAGGTTGCACAACTCCTTGCTTGTCACTTCCCAATATTAAAAAGACAACTTCGCATCTATTCATGAAGGGCATATTTACATCTTGAAGGCCCTCTGAGCAAGCATACTCAAAGCAGCTCCGAGACGCGAATTCTCATAATAATGATAAAAAGTACTATCAGCTACCGTAAACAGAAAAGAACGTGCCCGCGAAATTGAGCGAATGCTATTACCATCCTATGCCCAGAAATTGAACGCGTTGTCACGTTACAAACCTGGGGATGTTCTTAGTCCCTGTGTTATGGTTTGAAGCTACGTATCCGTAAGCGTGCTACATTTGTGAAGCGACCCAGGTTACTTCGTGAATTTATATGAGCAGTGTTCAAAACTTGATCGGCCGCCCGTCTCAAACTCGCCTGTGCAGAAAACGTAAGGCGAGCCTCCGACACTTAGGTAACCACGATATGATTATGAGAGAGACCGTCGTAGATGGCGCCGCAAGTTTCGACCTCTTAATGTTCTTTAACGTGCACCTAACTATAAGTACACGGCCTCAAGCATTTTCGCCTATCGAAAATGCGGCTGGCGCGGTCAGGATTCGATCTCGCGACCTCCGAGTGAGCAGTTGAGCACCACAACCGTAATACCATTATTACTGCTAAATTAACTCAATAGGATACCATGTACGCAATTCTCGAGTTATCGTAGAAAGTAAAAAAAATGTAAATCATTCTGTGAATTTTAAAGAAGGAAGAAATCGAAGTTGTTATTTATATTTATTTATTTATTTGTTATTTTTGCGGGCAAGGCACGTGCCCACTCCGATAGTATACTATTATTTTCTAGCTTTTGCTCGAGATGCTTTTTTTTTGTTTCTTCAATTTTTTACTCAAGTTGAGGAAAGTGTTCTGGTTTCCATTTGGAAAAGAAATTAAAGCCTCCTGTATTTCTAAGAATAAACACTCTCTAAAAGTAAACAATAAAAAGCGGTGCTAATACTTCAAATTATTCAGCAATAATTTCATTACACAGTTCGGGGTAGCATATATGCTATCTTTATTCTAAAAATACAAGGATAAAACGAAAATTAACGTTTTATTCTCAAAGTTTGAGGCCGGAACCCTGTCGCCATTATGCTGATTTGCTTTCACGTATTTTCTCAGGGATCATATTAGTCTTTACGCATAAAGTAGAGTTCACCTGTTTTTATCACAGGCGCCATTTATCTATACCTCGAAATAAGTGTCACCTGCTCAATTGAAAATTGAGAACCCGTCAAGGTAAGATGTTGCAAGTTAATACAGCAGAGCTGGTCTTCAACACGAATATTAGGCTCATTTCAGGATTGAGTAATTAATTAGTTCAAGGAAAAAGTCGTAGTAACAACGTGATAAGCTTTCAGACTTCAATGACAAGGCATGTCTGTATTGTCACTTTGCATGTCTATGAGTATTTTTTCTTGCGTAATTCAATTCGGTTAATTTATTAGCTTGAAATGAACTGCAGGAACTGCGGTATAGGTCGCTTATATAGTATTTATTATTGAATGTTTATAACTTCTTACCAAATTACCTTTATGTGCGCAGCGGTTTTATACAACAATTTGTCTCGAAACAATGTATTGTTCGTAGAAAAACCTATAACACAATAGTTGACTCCGTTTCTAGTGTAGTGAAAATAAATTAGTTGTCAGCATTCAAGTTTTATTTTTCTGATATCAGATATATTAGCAGCTCATCTGTAAACGTCAGTCGAACTTTCTATAACGTTTGGCTGTTCTAAGATACATTGTGCTCAGTTTTTAGCCAAGTAAAAAATAAAAACTATAATAATAAGTGAATAATTGCACAAACATCCAGGTGATGTCGCCACCCTGCATGGTGCCCTGTGCCTGCAGTATCTTTTTTGGCAGAAATTGCCTCGTCTCCTGGTAAACTTGGTTTACTTTTTCTAGCGGGTCAATATGAGTGAATTCACGACCATGTGAATGAATGCTCAGTGTTCAAAATCAGATCATTGTTGCCTCTTGCGAACCCTATTTGCGTCGCATATGAGTTGTTCTCATGACAAGATGGTGATGGGCTAGCGTGCGATTCTTCGCCGCAGTGCTCGTGAGGACAGCGAAAAATATGAGTTCTGTTAAAGAGACCCGTCGCACAATAAAGGTGTTACACTGAGTGTCACGCAGAATGCCTGGGTTCGACTTATCACTTTATTCTTTGCATCCAATGTAATTTTTTTGTTCACAACTAACGCCGTCGATGGCAACATCGGAATTTTCGCGGCACAGGATATTTCATGCTATCGTGTTAAAACGTGCGTAGTTTGTGTGAAACCTACCGCATTGTATGGTACAACAGCGGCTAACATGGGTTTACTGTCGGAATAACTGCCGGTGAATTCCGACCGTTGGGTTGTATAAAAATGTAATAAAATAGGTACTGTATAGCGCTATTCATCCGTCTTACTCTACTGGATCCTACGCAAAAGACGAAGTTTTCCTTCAGAAAAAAAAAATGGCGGATTGAAACGGCGTGGCTAGACGACTACGAAGTCTAATCCGGTGGCTTAGATGTTGTTGCTATGCGTTAGCTACTTGACGCTAGATTGCTTTCACGTTAATTCTCCGCGCAGAGAAGTTTGAGTTAAAGAAAGGGCAGACACGAAGCAGACGTCCAAACTCTGCACTCTAAGCCAAAAACGGCCGAAATGGGAGCAACGGCTGTTTTTACTCCTTCAGACCGACTGTTACTCTCCGAAAAGACTAAGCGGAACAAGATGGCCGGCTTGTTCGAGAATGGGGGAGCAACTATATTCATCTAAGTTTGTAAGGGAGCTACGGAAGGAGGAACCGCTGTAAATGCTCTCGTCACGCAACGGATACTTCCCGGCAGGACACCGCACACAAATATGCATGCCACCCACATTGATATTCATGGACCAGATTATTGTTTGTTCTGTGTGCCAAACTTCGCCAAACCAAAACAGTGATTTATTTTAGCATCTGCAGATATTAAGATAGCAGCGCTGGCTGAACACAGAAGGCCTGAGAATACAACTACGGCAAGTACCTAACACACGCAGCAGCAGAATGGAGAGTAGGCACGTCAAAGCGGACCGAACGCCGAAACACGTGCAAAACAACGATTAAAAAAAAAAAAAGCCTAGACACACCGTTCGTCCGCGAAGGAAGGGCGTCAAAGTCGATCAAGCACCAAAACACGTGCATAAGGAGCCCCCCCCCCCCCCCTTCTAGATATATCGGAGAAGAAAAAAAAAAAAGCGGACCCAGACGCGCTTTTCATCAGCCGTTCACTTAGTAGCACGCTTCACCATGTAGTTTGAGGGCAGAATGACAAATCTGTGCCCGCACGACAGCGGTGGCGCTAGTGTAGTAAGCCATGTAATTTACAAAGTAATTTTTATTCAGTGTTTATGTTTACTAGCACCTAATAAAAATTACACTCAATTTTTTATATTTAATTATGAGTTTTAATGTACCTCAGTTTTTTTTATAAGTGTATTAGGAAAACACACTGAAAGCATTGCGCTGACGCCTGTGCTGCCACTGCTCGACGTTTTTTTTTTTTTTTTTTCGGCGCAACTAGGTTCGCGTTCGCACTACTCATATTCATTTGGTCTGTGGTCGGCGAGCACATGGACATGCGAGCTTGTGAGCTATGTTTTGATCGGTGTCTGTGTCGCAGATTGCGGTTTCTACTTATTCGTGATGAAGGTTAGTGTATATTTATCTTTATGGAGCGCGAAGTTGTTGTGGATTTTGCTGCTGGGTGCAACAAACACATCGTAAACACGTCTTCAGCTATCTGCAAGCCTGTTCGCTCATCGGACAAAGGACTGTGCATGCATCAGCGTGCAGGTAAGTGGCATTTCCAGCAACATTTAATGCTCTTACAATACATTGTTGAATGGTTGCGCTATTAAAAGAGAAATGATTTGCTATTTCTTATTTACCGTATCCATTGCTTGCCGTATCGGACTAAATTACCTCTATTATTACCGCCTGCATACCCTCTTGCTTCCCCTGTCACCACTGCAGTGCCAGTGTACTTTTGCAGTTAAAAGTTCATTTCCGCAACACTACCTCGCTTGAAAAAACATTGGGGCGGGGTTGTAGCCGCCTTCATACTGGCACTTTTCTACCATTGGCTTTATGTAACGTTAACGGCTGAGTGTTGGGGCCTTGGGCCGCATTTTTTAGAGTTGTAAAGTGTATGTAAATCAGTAAGTGAACAAATCATTGTCGCATCACTTCACTGGCATAGCCAGGCGGTCGCGCACAGAATTTTTTTAGGCCGGGCGTAGGGAGCCCATAATGACGACCATATTGGCTTGCCCGGCCTCCAATTCACATAAGCGGACCCCCCCCCCCCCCTCCCTGCACGCCTCAAAAAAAAAAAAAATCTGCCCACATCACTGCGTCACTTGCTTCACCTCTGCGCTGAACGTACTATTTTAAAAGCGCACCATCAAGCGAGCAATTTACATATGGACTGAACAATTGGAGGAGGAATGACCCAAATCTTTCAGAATTCTTTAGTCATGCAAAACCTTCGCAAAACTGAATATTGTAAAAGACAATCATAAATGCTGTATGTTCTCGTTAGCGTTGTCATTATTCTGCATCATGAAATCTTTATGCACTGTGAAAACTTGGCATGCCGTTGAAGTCACATATCGACGTTAATACCAATCGACGAAAATTTCGACAACCTCAATAGCGCCGTTTGAGATTTGCCGCATGCACATAATTAGGCTGATTCCCACTTGGCTGTTCTTAACCTAACTTCACTGCTACCAAATGAAACAATATTTGATGCATGTCTTTTACTACTTTTTTTCAGGGATATGACACAAATTTCGTTATACTGCAGATAAAGATGCTCCCAACGATGCTAAAGTACAGAAAGCAAGTGAATTTTGGTAAGTGCAGACTTTTTGTACTACGTATATGAAAGCATCGCTTTTTAGGGGCAAATTGTGCATGTGTTGGCCAGAGAATAGTTTTATCATGCCACATGGTTACACTGGCACTGACAATTTGACATGGATCCGCTGGCCCGTGTGAGTGCTCACACTGTTACCGTTAAGATAAAATGTTTGTTTTCATTGCAGGTATTGCTGTTTGTACTAGAAAGCCAACTGCAAAGTTTTGTTTACGCTGGTGCTCCTAAAAGTACGCTTTCCCTATTTACATGGATTTTGGCTTGCACAAAACATAACACTTGGGCCTAAATTAACAAAGCTGTCCATGCGCAGACCTTTATAACAGCGTTTCTTGACTTGTTTTTACCCTGTTTTCTGCAGATGTTTTATGGGTTTAAAAGTGCCACAGCATGTTGACCTCCCCCACTCCGAAAAATTCGCATTCAAAGTTCTGCAAGCGTGAGCTTAACTTTCTTGTGCACCTCCTTGCTGTTCAAGATCCTGAAGTGTTATGCTCTTACTAGAGGTGGCAGTGTTTTTAATGTTTGTATTTCCATCACATTGACCAAGTATGCGATCTTGGCTTGACTGGTAGCACATCCTCAACAAATGTCTGTGGCACATGTAGAAGGCAGTACAAAATAAATAGGCAGACATTCACACCGGGAGCTAACTTCTAATAATGCTTTTTTTTGGAAACCACGGTGCGCTTATTCCAATTTGTCTAACAGAGCAGTAACCTGTTTGGCTGTGAACCAACAAGACATTGAACTAATAAAAGCTTCACATCTTGTTACTCTCGGATATATATGTATTGGCAAGCTATCTGTGACACTGTCAAACAAAGAATCAGAATATCTGTGCATGCCTTAGAATATATTGCTTCGTTCACGTATCTCGTGGCTGTGACTCGTCAACCGAGTAAACAAATGCACCCTAGTTTACTAAATTTAAAGCATTTTTCGAAGGTAGCACGGTCTACATTTATTTGTGTATAGTTTTGTCCAGCCGTTTGCGTCAGGTACAAAGAAATATACTGAAGATTATCGTGTAGCCTCTGCAAATGGTTGCTTTCAAGCAGGCTTTGCATGCTTGGCTTGTGCCTACAGGTATTGCACAATTCAAGACGCAGCAGCGTATGATAGAACAGTAGAATGGAGAGCAACTATGTGCACGAGCTAAATAAGTATTTTAACATGAGCGGACCGTACGTGTTATTTGCCACACATGATCTCACTTAGAATGCCCATTGGTGAATGGGCTCATAGAAATGTCACTCAGCTGTGTATAGGAAACAAGTTAACTTAACCTAAGGGTATCTTTAACTGCTACAAATATGCCTTGTTGAGGTGCTGCACATTTTCTTCCAGAATATTTGTCTGAGACATCATGTGAAAAGCGTCTACCACATCAGCATTTATATGGCTTGCCGAGTAACGTTTGGCCGAACCTTCCTTTTTTTTCACATTTCGTTTTGCAGTAGACATCCTAGAATGTAAGCGCTGCTGCAGTGTGTGTGACTCATTGTTATGTATTGATTCTGGCATGTTTAACCTCACACTTCTATTTTTTTTTCTTGCAGCAATGAGATGCTTCACATATGCCTGTGGTGACATTCCGCTGCGCTAGCCTGATGGAAACACCAGCTGCGAAACTTGAGTCCTTCAGCATTGGAGAAGTTGCCCTTCTCTCACCAATGATCACACAGACTGCCCTATGCTAGAGATTCAAGATTGTTTTTCCACGGATGATGCAGAAAACCTTTGATGTATTATGGTGCTTGTTTAGTGCTGGCTGTGGTGTGGCGAAGTCTACTTTACGTGTGCTCACACGTCCCTCATAAAAGAACTGCCGGTGAATTCCGACCGTTGGGTTGTATAAAAATGTAATAAAATAGGTACTGTATAGCGCTATTCATCAGTCTTACTCTACTGGATCCTTCGCAAAAGACGAAGTTTTCCTTCAGAAAAAAAAATGGCGGATTGAAACAGCATAGCTAGACGACTACGAAGTCTAATCCGGTGGCTTAGATGTTGTTGCTAGGCGTTAGCTACTTGACGCTAGATTGCTTTCACGTTAATTCTCCGCGCAGAGAGGTTTGAGTTAAAGAACGGACAGACACGACGCAGACGTCCAAACTTTGGGAACACTAACTCACGCTGAGACCGAGCGTCCGCATCTCTCATCAATCTATACGGGCAGGTCTTCGTTGGCTTACAGCCTCCCACGTACTGTAGGGGACCTCCAAATAATTGAGTGATCTTATAAAATGTTATGAAACTTTGGAGTAAGGGAGGTCTAGTGGTTGCAGGGCTAGCGGTTGCCGTATTCATCTTTAGCGGACGAGCAGGATTTGCCCAATTTCGGTGGCACGTGCCCGTGACTGTAGCCATTTTTTAAGGCTAACTGTTGCATCCTTCATTTTAAGTGACCAGTGGTCAGTGTGGGATTTGCCTCGTTCCTGCAGCGCATACCTGTTCATGACGATGATAGTTTTTCGCGAACACGGGCGTTTTACGACTTGATATAACAGCTTCACTCTTCGAAATCGCCGTTCTTCTTTCGCGTTAGTGTGCGTTTAAAGAAGGAAGCGACACAAACGACGAGATGGGCAAAGAGAAATGACGCCATCCGCGATGCTCGTCCGGCATCGTCCTCGCATCCTTCCGACTCCCGATTGCTATTCCACCGTTGGGATTACTTACAAGCGATGCGCGTAGCCTGGCAAAGAGAATGGCCAACGCGGGAACGCTGTGCCTCGGCGAAAGGCCCAGACGCGCTGTTTGGGTACCGAGAACCACACTGTCTTGCAGCCTTTACGTTGGCGTGCAAACACACAGTAAGGAACGACCGAGAGCAAGGCAAATAAGACGATGCGCCGCCTCTGCCGAAAGCGGAGAAAAAAAGATGCGCGTGTGCGGGGCCTCTGGCCCAGTTTTCCACGTCGCGGTAACACAACAAGCGTACATGTATACGTGCAAGATATATGCGTGCGCCATACGCGCAACGCTAAGAAGGCGCAGCCGGAAGTTACACGAAGGACCCGCCGGTTGCGAATTGGGATGGGCGCGAGTGCGCACGAAAGAACGCTTCTCTGGGCAACTTTTACACCTTGTAAAAAAGAGGACGTGCAACGAAGTTAGTGCTTATTCATGAAAAAAAACTTAAACTATTAAAAGGCCGTCTCCTCTATGCAAAATTGATGCAGGCGAAGCTTGCGTGTTTATGTGTTTGTTTCTTTCTTTCTTTTGGTAGCCTTACGCAATGCTTCCTGCAGACTGTCTCCTTCCTCCATTCCGAGCAGGCAGACGCCTTGGCAAACGAAGCGCACCACTCTGCCATCTCTGTGTGCCGTGCCATGGTCGCCCCACACCTTTCGAGGCTCATATTGAGGAGACTGTTGCTTAGATGCCACCCTGACGATCGTGTAGCCAGGATTGAACCACCTACCCGGCTGCCAGACCGGGGTTTTACCAAAACAGAGAGGTCCCTTCTACTTTGTTTATGCATTGGCTGCCCCTGGCCTGCTACCCGACGTCATCGGCTTGGCAGAGCCTCGTCCCTGCGTGCACTGCGTGTGGGGCAGATGAAACCATAGACCAACTGTTGTGTTGGTCTATGAAATGACCAACTGTTGTGTTGGTCATTCATTGTGGCCAGCGCTTCGCACACAATGATTGGTGTTCCCGCGGCTACACATAGGGACCTCTTCTTCCCTGCACGCAGCACAGCCAGGTCTTTGAGGCAGTTCTTCGCTTCCTTGGGGGCACTGGACTGAACAACCGGCTATAGAAGCCGTCCGCCACGTCATAGATGCCATGTCTTCTCTTCTTCTCTCTTTTCTTCTTGTCTCTTCTCCCCATCTTTAATACCCTCATACCACCCCTACTGGGGCTGAGCCCTGCTCCCAATTAGGGCTGCGGAAGTTGCGTCTTTTTGTTTCCTCAACCTCTCTCTCTTCTACTCCAGCAATAGAACCTCCATGCCAGCGCAGAAGTTCAATCGCTACAGGCGAAAAGGTCGACGGTCATGCGTACATATAAAAAGGAGCATAAAGTGTGGCAACGCAAAATGGGAAGTCACCTAGATAAAAGATCAGATTGTTATATCACAAACAACTGTTATCCGGCAAGCCTGAGAGAGCAGGAAAAATATTGGAAGTCAGCGCATACAAACACGTGTCATCGGGGCACATACGAAGGCCGCAATTTTGTAGACTTGCTGCAGCTAAAGTACTTGAAGCATTACTACATAAGGTATGGTAAATGATCATCAAATGTGAGGCCCACGGGACGTCTTTATGCTCTTCAATAGTAAAGTAACAAGTACTCTAAGCTGTTGAACACCTTTTCTAAACACACAATGTCCTTCCGCTGACTGCTACGTTATCCTTACGCAATCCCATAGTAGTGTATCTAGTACGCTAAGTCGATAACAACTTTTTCTGAACACACCACAAACAATATGATTCGCAAGTAACCATGCGTTATATTCGGATAGGAGAGCTGACCACTCTCTCGAGTAGACTACAGATAGTATTCTAAATCGCTAAATCTTCTTTTTTCTAAACACAAATATTCTTTAGTCGTCGGGACGGTGTTTCTGTTTACCAACAGAAGAGTACCAAGTACGCGGATTCGTGAACACACGAACGAAATGAGCGTTCATTTTTAAATGCGGGGCATTTCTTAGTCACATGACGTCACGCTTCGGCGTCGGCGGTTATCGGCGACGAGGCCGCCCACACTTCCACTGCGCATGCTCGTGTCTCGCGCCTCGTGCTGCCCAACCGGTCACTTGCCACGCGTGTATATATATAAATAAATAAATAAATAAATAATATATATATATATATATATATATATATATATATATATATATATATATATATATATATATATATATATATATATATATATATATATATATATATATATATATAGGCCCTGGATCGCGCGTTTGGAATCCAGTCAAGGGGGTCTTTACTTGGCTTTCACTTGACATTGAAGGCAACGCTTCTGCTTCATTGAATGAATAAGAATTATAAAGACAAAACAACATATAAAATATAAACATTTAGATAAGATATGTACATTGCCTTTGGTTAATCGTTTTCCCTTCTTTATTGGCGAGGTATAGCCACTTGGGACGGCTTCACGCTCTCCCATAGTTGAGTACCTAGTACTCTAAATCGTTAACCACTTTTTCTAAGAACAAACATTTCCAAACCATACTAAATTACGTAACATTCACGCGATACCCTCATCACTATGTGACGCATTTACTCAAATTCCACCCGTGAAAAGATGTGGGTGGCATCTTTTTGTTGTTAATTTGCGCGCTTCCACGCTCGTTGCAACATTGAAGAAAAAAACAGCTACATCGCAAGGTGGTAGCAATTTAGGGAGCAAAGAAATGTGGGCAGAGAAACTCGTACTTACCAGTCAATCCGAGCTCGTTTCCTATTTTATTCCACAAGTCGTCCTTTAGCAAGCTGTCCTTGTGCTTGGGACAAGCGGCGAGTCAGGTGTGGAGGGAGAAAGGGAGGTGCGTCACCCCAACGAAGCGCGCGGTTCAGCTCGACGACTTCGGAAAAGCGGCCTTGCCCGAAGGGTCAAAGTCGAAAGGGCAGAGTGGCTAAATACCGCGCAGGGGTGAATACAAAGAGAAAATGGCACAGGCTCCCCCCCAGCTTCTGGCGTCACGTTCAAATTCCTACGGGGAATAGGACGAAGTGGAGAATGAGGCGTGGCGGCAGGACACAGCCTAACGTTCGTTTGTTTAGTAGCCTCAGACGTGCAGGAAAACCGCCGGGACCGCGACCCCATCGTGTACGAATAAAGGAACCATGAGAAAAGGGGGGAACGGTCAGTTCGAGTAACTTTTGCACAGGCGTGTCAAATATTGTTACTCAGTGTTGCATTGGAAATGCAGATTTGAGCCTTTTAATTTTGTAAGTAATGTAATGCGGTGTAAATTTTTGAAAAGGAAAACCACCGAACTAAAGGCTGAAAATTGAAGTCCATTAATCATTTGTACGAATATACCGAGAAGGTAAAAACTAAAAAAATTGTTGTTTTTTTTTAGTGTTTCAAAGGTTTAGTTTAATATCGTATGCCTTTACTGTCATGTGGATGTGGCGTGAATTGGCATTTAAGGAAGAAGATATTAACATAGAACAGATGATTTCGTAAAAGGGTTAAGTTTGGCGCAACACAGTGCAGTTGTCGTTGCGCGTTATGAGACTTGAGAGCCATTGGCACATGGTTATAAAAAAACCTTCGCGATTGTTGTGAGGTGCTTTTCAGGTGTTTTTACCTATGGTTATTTTTGTGTTGTACACGGTGTGTTACAATGTAACGTAAGAAAGACAAAGTGTGAGAGATTAAGCGTTTGGTTAATAGCGCCGTGTATTTTGCAATGCTTAGAAATGAGAGTAATTGAACGCTCAGGAGAGCCCAGTGAGATTTACTCAGAGGCATTAGCAAGGGCAATTTGCTTCAACCAAACGAACCTTCTAGAAAGAAGTGTTTGTCTCTGTTTTGTTGGTTTTCTTTGAAGACAATTGATCAAGGATCATATGAGCGAAACGGTAAGCTTTTTCTAATTCTGAGCAAACTAAGAGTATTTTGGCCACAGTGTAGGCCAAAGATTCAGAAAAGCTAGAGAGCTTTATGTCTGAGTGGTAGACAATTATGGGCGGCCGTAAACAAAGACGGACGTTCGGACAAAAGTAGCGCTCACTGAATCCGAGTTCCTGACTGATGCTCTCAGCGGGACAGAACCGATGAAAGTAGTCAGCGATGAAAAGAGCCTGCTGTTTTATATCAGGACGACAATGGTATCAAGCAAAGCTGCGCTTTGCTTGCACCAGAATTTGGGCTCTCGTGAGATAACGTACTGCGCTTCAGGAAATGAATGCGCTTGCCTTGTGTAGGCCATTCGTCAGTTGCAGGTTATCTCAGAGGTGCTAAATTTAAAGTAGGGACAGACCATTTTCCCCTTACTTGGCTGCAAACCGTGACATAAAAGAACAGTCGCCTTGTGAGGCAGAGCTTGATTCTTCGAAAATACAATTTTGGCATTAGGTAAAAGAAGGGCAAATTGAATGGAAACGTTGACACGCTCAGCCGCCATTCTGGGGTGCTCTTTCTGTATCAAAATTGATATTTTAGTTTTTTTTCGTGCATCTTATGTAAATTTGTAAGGTAGCACGTCCGGTTTTTCAGCTCAAGTGAGTCCTGAGAGTTTTGAGTGTGAGCTTTTTTTAAAGCTAGTAATTAAAATTGGTTTGTCATCCCTCTTTTGGCTTGGTTTGTTCGAAGGGGGCCGAGTGCTTGCTTGTGCATGTGGTCCAGTTTCAGAAACGGTGTCGAAGATTCGGCATTTACTCAGACCATGCCACAAGCGAAGGCCAGTTCTTGGGATTCGACTACGGACCCTTTCGTCGTCCCTGCGAGCAGCAGTGTTGACCGCTGCCCTCCGTGACTCATCTGGCGAGGGGGAAGCTGTTATGACCGCCATCGATAGGCGCCATGCTGTCGCTGAGAAGCGTGGCCGGGCAGCGTTCCCACGCCTAGAACCCAGTTTTATCGGAACCAGCGTCCAGAAATGACGGGGGAGCGGCGCTCTTTTAATCTTCAAACAAGTAGCCGGCTCGCCGAATGCCTATGCCCGCCAGGCATTGTCCCTGCTAGCCGGCGGATGAGACATCACGTCGCCACGAAGCGGTAAGCCGTTCCAGAGGGGACAACAAAGACAGCGTCTTCCTTTGTAGAAACGGCGACCGCCGCCACAAAGTGCCCTGCTAATTGAGCAGACAGATTGGCGGACCGTTTGATGTCTGCTGTCCGAAGCTTGGGACCCCTCGACCAGTGACACACACGACGAGCAAGAGCCCCTCTGGCGCCACCTTTAAGTGCAGTGATCTTGACTCGAAATTGGCTGTTCACGTGCGCCGTGCCTGCTCGTACCCCTCACCTGTTGTGTGTGTGTGTGATTGGTGTTCCACTGAAGAAGGAGGAGCCCGACAGGGCTTATAACGGCGCCGCAGAGTGCAGGACGTCGCTCTGAACCAAGAAAAGGTTCAACCACCACGTTCGTGGTTTGCGAACTCTTAACTTCATGCTGTAAATATTTGTAAATAGTGCCATAAACCTGTTTGTTTTTTCATATCCCCATCTTGTAAGCGCTCGTTTCCTCAACCCGAAGCTACACCACGCTACCACAGCACCCCGGGATCACAACAACTGGTGATCAGCGGAGGGATCACGACAAGGCCTACACTGTGGAGTCGTCACGCCTATAGGTATGACCAGCCTACGTTCCATATGCCACAAGCGCGCGAAAGAAACGCTTCACTTTTTTTTTTTGTTCGAACTGTTCCAGCCTCATAATGACGACTGAGACGGATTCACCCAAACGGCGGGAGAAGACGACAACGAAGAGACTTCGATAGCTCATTCGAGCGTCGCATCTAATGAATGACATCGAAACGACTGCGAAGATTTAAAAAAAAGAAACTGATGAGACGCGCCTAGCTTTGATCCGCCTTAATTAGTTCGGAGCTTGTAATCTCCAGAATGCCCTGCAAGTTGATTACTGAAGAGTTTCAAAGGAAATATGTTGAAATAATCCTACCGAGACCATCACCCCTTCGATCCCTTGTCAAGACTTTGAATGTTTGTTTCACTTATCAAGGTGACAGCCTTAGATGTCCCTTTTGTTTATCACGACGAAAGCCCTAAATGTCTCATAAGGCACGAAGATTGATTGCCTGCGTCGACCACCGTACCGCGGCGTTGTCGTCAACACAAGTGATGCACAAGATCGTGATCACGTGATAATCATCAGGCGATCATGATCGCCGAAATGTTCGACGTCAGATTACTTGAATTTGTGACGTCACCATGAAGCTACTGCGATGTAGAAGAACAACTTTGTCGATTTGTCAAAGGTGAGCTCTGCACGAAGGCCATGCGCAACCACGTGAGGTACAGAAGAAGGCTGGCAATGCCTCCGGTCCAGGACGCCGTGCGAAACCGTGTCAGATGCAGAATGCTTTCGGTGGGGGACCGGGGAAAATTCAATACATCGACTGAAAATAAGAACTAGAAGATGGCTATGTAGCTTTCCAATCGTCTTGGGTGAATGCATAAGAGAGCGTGTGAGTTTACCGTCCGGTTACTCGCCTCGTTAACACCACCTTTCCGCTCTCCCTCACTACCACACACCCCATTCTTACACTGATCCCCCCCCTCCCCAAAAAGTAATTACAAATGTTGCTCGTGGAAGTTGCCGAATCAAGTGTTCATGAGAGCTTAACAGGAGCTCCTTAAGTATCGTGGAAAATTATGTTGAAAAGAAATATGAAAAACGACATAAGCATCGCACGTCAAAGAAATTTCGTAAGGATTTCAGAAGGAATTGTCATGTTCCCACTTGATTTTTTTTTTACCGACTAGTTCAAGTCCTCTTACTGTCCTTCACACTTTATGCATCCTCGTTACTAGTAGTACATTTCTTTAAGTTGCGGTGTCACACTCTTGTTCGACTGATCAGTATGAACTTGTAGCGGCCGGAAATGTCGGCTGCCGGAGGCAGCGAGAAAGGAGACGTGAAGCAGGTTTGGAGTTGCAGGGTAAGACCGTTTATTTCCACTCCGTGCGAGTGACGGGAGCTCCCCTCGACGAGGGAGAGAATGAGGCACCCCCGCGTTCTTCTACAAGAAAGAGGAAAAGGGGGGCCACCGAGCGAGCAGACGTAGCATGCAGCCGGTCTAATCCCCAGAGCCGGCCCCGACAACACGTTGTTCCCCGAACACGGAGGAGGAGGAGCTGGCGCCGCGAGTAGGCGCGCTGTCTACGGCCGGCTGCAGACGGGATAGAAAAGAATGCGGTGGTGCTTAGCAGCTTCCGCTACAAAGGCTCCCCCCCTAGATTGCGGAGCTTTTAAAGAAGGACAGCAGTTACGGGCTGAATAGTGAAAGGTCACAGTCCAATGGTTAGCACTGAAATCGTACGTGAGAGGCTGCTTGAATGGAAACTTCAATATGAGCAGGCTTGGCGCGGTCAATGGCGACGACTTCTCGTTTCCCCCGCACGTCGATTGCGATGGTTTTGTTAGTACGTCCCAAAACTTTGAATGGGCCATCGTACGGCGGAGTAAGGGGCGGCTTCGTTGCGTCGTGTCGCACGAACACATGGGTAGCAGAGTCCATGTCAGGAAAAGTGAAAACTTTCCTGTTGCGGGCGATGCGAGGTGCTGTTGGCCTGAGTTGCGCGAGCCATGCGCGCAGCTTCTCGATGTGATCGGAGGCTGTTGGGGCGGAAGGTGTCTGGTCGGAGAAGAATTCTCCCGGGAGGCGCACTGTTGAGCCGTAGACCATTTCCGCTGCGCTGAAGCCGAGGTCTTCCTTCACCGTTGAGCGTAGGCCAAGAAGAACGAGCGGGAGCTTCTGCACCCAGTGCTGGCGGTCGAGTTTCGCTGCCAGTGCGGCTTTGAGTTGCCGGTGGAAGCGCTCAACCATTCCGTTGCTGGCGGGGTGGTAGGCGGTTGTATGCTGCAGCTTCGTGCCGAGGAGCGTTGAAAGTGCGGAAAAGAGGTTGCTCTGGAATTGCCGTCCCCGGTCAGTTGTTATGCGGGCGGGGCAGCCAAAGCGGGACACCCATGTTTGAATGAAGGCCTGCGCGACGGTCTCAGCTGATATGTCCGCAATTGGTATAGCTTCGGGCCACCGGCTGTACCTGTCGATGCATGTGAGCAGGTACCTAAATCCTTGGCAGGGCGGTAGTGGTCCCACGAGGTCAAGGTGAACGTGGTCAAACCGCGACTCAGGAGTCCGAAATTCCTGTAGTGCAGCCCGATTGTGGCGAGTCACTTTCACTTGCTGACACGTTTCACATGTCCGAGCCCATCGTCGCACGTCCGCGTTGACTCCGGGCCAAACGAAGCGTTGCGTTATCAGCCGCTGGGTGGCACGGACACCTGAGTGGCTGATGGAGTGGAAAGTGTTGAATACCACTCGGCGAAAGTTCAGTGGGACAAAAGGTCGTGGTGCTGCCTGGGAGGTATCGCAGGTTATCGTGCTCTGGACGTAGGGAAGTGCAACCTCCGAGAGCACGAGTGAAGATCCCCCTCCCTTCAGTCTTGTCAACTCGGGGTCGTCCCGCTGAGCTGCGGCCATAGCTTCGAAGTCCAGGACTTCTGTGCTGGAAGCATTGACGCGAGACAAGGCGTCAGCTGCTTCGTTTTCGACCCCGGGAACGTGGCGGATGTCTGTAGAATACTCGGAGATGAATGAGAGCTGACGGATCTCTCGTTCTGAGTAGGAGGAACTGTTGTTTTTGAATACGTAGGTGAGGGGCTTGTGGTCTGTCAAGATGTAGAACTCACGGCCTTCGAGGAAGTAGCGGAAATGCTTAATGGAACAATATATTGCGAGCATCTCCCTTCCAAAAGTGCTGTACCGTGCTTCTGCAGGCTTCAGACGTTTCGAAAAGAAGCCCAGTGGCTTCCACTGGGCGCCCTCCTGTTGCTGCAGCACTGCTCCGACCGATGTGGAGGAAGCGTCCACCATGAGGCGTGTAGGAGCTTCAGGCCGTGGATGAATGAGAAGGGTAGCCGCGGCTAGCTCGTCCTTAGCTTTCTGGAAAGCGTTCTGGTGTTCGTCAGACCAACAAAATTCTGGTGCCTTTTGGTCGTCTCGGCGCAGCAGGTCGGTCAATGGCTGGAGCACTCGAGCACAAGACGGAATGAAGCGCCGGTGGAAGTTTAAGAGCCCGAGGAACTCCCTCAGCTTGCGAAAAGATGTTGGAGCTGGAAACTTCTTGACGGATTCCACCCTCGATTCCAATGGCATAATGCCTTCAGCAGTGATGTGGTGGCCGAGGAAGTTGAGCGCCTCTACTCCAAACACGCACTTTTGAGGTTTCAACACCAGACCGTGCTCATCCAAACGCTGAAAGAGCTGGCGGAGGTGCTCTTCGTGGCGTGTTCGTTGAAGCGTTCGGGTCACCAATTTTGCAGCGGCCGGAAATGTCGGCTGCCGGAGGCAGCGAGAAAGGAGACGTGAAGCAGGTTTGGAGTTGCAGGGTAAGACCGTTTATTTCCACTCCGTGCGAGTGACGGGAGCTCCCCTCGACGAGGGAGAGAATGAGGCACCCCCGCGTTCTTCTACAAGAAAGAGGAAAAGGGGGGCCACCGAGCGAGCAGACGTAGCATGCAGCCGGTCTAATCCCCAGAGCCGGCCCCGACAACACGTTGTTCCCCGAACACGGAGGAGGAGGAGCTGGCGCCGCGAGTAGGCGCGCTGTCTACGGCCGGCTGCAGACGGGATAGAAAAGAATGCGGTGGTGCTTAGCAGCTTCCGCTACAAACTCTAGACACCGGGTTAAAAGATGTGCGAACCGAGTTTCTTCATTGAACGCCGTCCCTGTTCCTTTGGTGAAGGTTAGTCCGGGACTTCCAATTCCATCGCCATCAGCAGAGAAACACGCCAGTCACCCTATTTCGCAACGCCCGTGTCGACTTTCAATAAAGCCAAAATAACCTCGCTACTCGTGGCAACAATTTGGATTCCATTACAAAGGCATCGTTACCTAATTGCTTCCAGTACCTCCCGTCGATCGCGAAATACGATGACAGAAATCACGTGACGTAACCTCACACTTTCATTGGACTCTAGCGGAAGGTGTACATTCTCTCACACAGCGTTTCCACGCGCTAAACAGCACGCCTCTCTTTATCCCTACACCTTCAACGAAGCATGTCATGCTCTAGTTCTTCTTGCACCGCAATCAAAGACGTCAGCGTAGAGGTTTCGTGGGAAAGACTTAGTAGTGCTCGCGTAATCATGTCACATTCGGGAGCTTATATACCTACCTGAATGGAGACAATCAAATTACATAAATGCACCCCGAGTATCCTCCGAATAAGTGGTGGTGTTTATTCCTACGTGCATCCTGGGAAACGAAAGTTTCCCTGCCGCATTAGACAATGAAACGAATAGCTCAGGCAAGAAAAGTGCCTTGTTTATTCTGCCTGCTAGCGGGCACAATAAAGCTAGGTTGCTTCAAACTTGGTGATAATTACCAACTATCAAATATTAGGAACCACTCATCTAAAAACAAGCGTAGTCTCGCATCGGAAACCAAAAAGAACCAGCTATCGGCCCGCCATGCAATGATATGCTGCCCAACAATTTCCAATCTTCAGACAGGTCATTCAGCGCGAGCTCAGTATAAATTAGGCGTTGGGCCATCTTACTCAGACGCTCGACGCATGCAAACGCTGTTTTAAATGTTTGAATTTAGCACTTCCAGATACGCGAAACACCTGCGAAAAGAAACTACTGTGAATCGAACACTGCGGAGTCCTCTCAAAATATCTGATGATACCGGCTGCCGAACTCAGCATTCCAAAAGCGGTGAAATTTGCGGAAGATCGCCGCCCTGTTCATTTGCGCACACCCACTATAGAGGCTGACGATTTCGCCGCGATTCCGACAAGACGTTGAAGCACCATTCTCGAGAAATAACGAGTTTGAGGAAAGAGGTTGAGACGAGCAGTTGCAGCTATAGTCGCGTACGTGCGACACGAGTGACCGATGTTTTTTTTTTTTTTCTTTGAATTGTTCACTTCATTCGTGACGTCTCATCTTTCCCAGATTCGAACAACAAAAACAAATTACTGAGCCTGGTGACATGCGCAGAAGCACAGCTGCGCAAGACCTTGTACAGGTACCGTGTATAAGCAAACAACTAAGAAACCTTCAGATGATGAGAGGAAGACGATTGAGATCGAAATGAAGATGAGCGTGGCTCGTCGAACCTACTTCCAAAAGACATTGAGGCGTTGATATCACCAAACTCATGTCCTGAAGTAGCTAACTCTATAGTTAAAAAGGAGTTTGGCTTATCATGACAGAGGGTGAAGTGGGAAACAGTGATAAAGGAAGTATAAGTACTCCTTTCGGTACCGCCACTGTATGGCTATAAACATTGCTCCCCTCTTCCTCCTCGGCTAGAAGAAGCGCGCATAAGCAATGAAGCTCGCTGTTTACTTAAGTGCACGATCCTCGTACTCGGTACATCGGAAATCAATATGCGCATAAAGATCCCGCATTCGAGGACGCAACGGCGTTCCCCCGCTGGGCCATGGCTCTCGCAGTGTCGCCAACGAAAGAGTTTTCCTCTTGGGACACTCTTTGAACGCCTCCGCCCAACCCGCGTGCGTGCGAATACAGGCCCGAGAATGAGAAAAAAAAAGGGCAAAACAACACTACCTCACTTCGCGGCGAGAGTAAATATAAAAAAGAGAACTTCTATAGGAAAGTGGAGTAGATAAATAAAAATGAACGAAGACCATGCTACGTCCTACTTCAGACAATTCAGTGCCGTGGAAGTCACACAGTGACACCACGTCCTGAAGTACAGTTGAACCCCTTTATGAAAGGCGTGCTATAAGCTGCAATTCATGTCTTTTATATGAGATGTCTCTAATGAGCAAGGTACCCCGTTTGCATTTTGTGATCAACCCGTATTTTACTGTAGGAACAGTGGTGTCTCTTATAAATATATCAGTGTCTCTTATAAAGGGGTTTGACCATATTAGCAAATAAAAGAACCAAATTTATCAAAAAAAAAAGAACAGAAAGCCGACCAGCTTGCACCTGTTTGTTCGCGCTGACCCATGTGAAGTGATGCATCCAAATTGATTTCGTAGCCACGTCACGTAATTTGCGTTTTCTTGTTTTAGCCGCTAAATTATAGTACCGTTAATTTTCTGTAAGGACAACTTTTATTTTCTTTAGTGTCTTTCTCTTTTTTGAGCGCGTCCCCTCATGCATACACATATATTTTACATGGCTACTGCAAGAAAAGTAAGGCAGTTTCGCACCAAAGGTGCCAAGCCTCAATAGGGCCAAGAGCTGGACAGCCCTCATCGTTTCTCTTCGGTTTTCTTTTTTCTTTTCTCCTCTCGTTCTCTCTCTTTTTTTCTTCCAGTATCTTCAGTCTTTTATCTGCCTATTTGCATTTTTCCTCTATTCCTTTCTTCTTTTTTCGATCTCTTTTTATTATTCGCTTGCTTCCTTTTTTTGCTACTCTTTATACGTAGTTGTACCTACGTTACGTGGAGCGTTGACAGCATTCGACAACCTGCAAGCCCTGTTAAGAGCTCCACACTCATAAGTACGTTTATAACAGCTCTTGTACTTCCCGCTGTCTCTGGATACCGAGCAGAGGATGTGGAGGGCTGCTTGGCCAGTCAGAAAGGCAAGAACTGTTAAACGCATACTTTGGGTGCAGTATTGCCACCACTCCACATCGTGGTTTGAGTGTTTTCTTCGTCCTGTTTTGAGCATATATATGGCTCACGCGGTGCGATGACCACGATATTGCCATTGGCAGAGAGAAAGAGAGAGACACATATTTGATTAATGCAGAAGATTCCTTTCCAAACATGCAGATATATCTGAAGTCAAGTGTCCTTGGTTCATAAAACCACAAATTCCTTATATATATATATATATATATATATATATATATATATATATATATATATATATATATATATATATATATATATATATATATATATATATATATCGAGAGAGAAAGAGAGAGCGCCCTCAAGCAAACAAAGAACGTAGAGGTACACGTGATTTATACTGAGCAGAATATTTGAAAAGAATTGTTAGTACACCACGCACCGGCTGAACTAGCAGCTGTGACGGGGTATAACAATATTAACAGAAATTATTATTATTATTATTATTATTAAT
This sequence comes from Rhipicephalus microplus, assembly GCF_013339725.1. Lineage (NCBI taxonomy): Eukaryota > Metazoa > Arthropoda > Arachnida > Ixodida > Ixodidae > Rhipicephalus > Rhipicephalus microplus. Next base: position 14,537,223 of record NC_051173.1, read on the forward strand.
ATTATTATTGTTATTATTATTATTATTACTATTATTATTATTATTATTATTATTATTATTATTATTATTATTATTATTATTATTATTATTATTATTAATATTATTATTATTATTATTATTATTATTATTATTATTATTATTATTATTATTATTATTATTATTATTATTATTATTATTATTATTATTATTATTATTATTATTATTATTATTATTAACGCAGTGGCTGACGAATATTAGGAGAGCAAGAACAAGCTTCTGTAATGGGTCAGAGCATTAAACGACCCACTCGTTACGCCATTCGCATTGTGTGACGGCTCCTTGTTCTTTTGCTGTTCTTAAACATTCTTTATTACTCATATTAACGCGATTCCTTTCCCGACATCAAGCCTGCCTAAGGCAAGTTTGCAAGCAATCTCAAGTACCGGCATGGCTCAGTGGTACGATACTGGGCTAGCACGCAGTGGACCAAAGTTCGATCTCCAGTGTGTCCTTGGCACTAGGCTTTCTTTTTTTTTTTGCTTATTTCGCGCTAGCGTTTACGGACACCGGTGGAAGTGACAACTACGGCGACGCGCGTGATCCGAGTTTTGATCTCGCAACAGCTTTCGCTGTAAAACATGATACTGAGGATGATACTAAACAAGAAGAATTTCGAGGTTTACGTGCCAAAACTGCGATCTGACCATCTGGGGCTCTTCAAGGTGCACCGACGTTGTGCACTGCGCAAGCCTCTAGAATTTCGCCGCCATCTAAATGCGACCGCAGCGCCCGGGACCGAGCGTCGTAACGAGTGACTACCACCGGGGACCCGGCGCACAGCGATGCCAGCTCCGGATGGTTTTGAATCAACTTGACCCCGGACCATTTTGTGTGCAGAAGATTCTAGGACCTTGGGCATCTGTCTCAGTTGCGCAGAAAGCGACTAAAGCACTGCTAATTTACCTAAAGTCAACAAACCTGAGCGACCGCCTGTAGACTGTGTGCGCTCCCCGAGTGTGCTCGTGATTGTGTGTACCTTCTCATCTCTCTGCAACCTCTTTTCTCCCCTTTATCCCTTCCCCAGTGCAGAGTAGCAAACCGGATGTGCGTCTGGTTAACCTCCCTGCCTTTCCTTGCATCTTTATCTCTCTCTCTCTCAAGATAAGATCCTCGAAGAATGCCTTTCCCTTACCAAACGTTCGGATGCCCTTCGAGCCAGGGAGCTCTGCCCGCGTGACCAGAATGCTGTCGGGTATCTGCCTCGTGCTTCAAATTCAGAGCTGAGAGTGCATGCCTTGAAGTGCCTTGGCCTAGAGCCCGGCACCCTCATTGAAAAGAACGAATGTACTCCGAGTAATGAGTCCGACTAGGCGAGTTTAAAGCGCGCCATTCAGTGCTATCGAAATCGCCCCGCCGAATGCCCAAGCAACTGGACCTTTGTTGTACGCTAAGCCAAGCTTGCACCAGCGCCGCTGCGTCCCAAGTATACGCACTGCAGTCCACATCAAATCTCACACAAAATAGACCATTTTCCTAATCCACAAGTGTGCTTGCTTGATGCTGCATATTCGTTTAACTAATGGTGCCACCAGTCTCTCTTAAAGTGGAGGCGAAAAATTTCCTTGGTGGAGACGAGGTATACTAGTTCAGCGTGCCATAGCTCGTTTGTAATGTGTGTTTACAGAAATAGAGCCCAGTAGATGTTTTCCGTACACCAGAATGCAAGTAAAACGCGCTTGAACGCACTGCTGCACTAAATAGCCAGCTGCCATTAAATGGGCAAATTGCATTGCAGGAAAGCTAGCTTTACAAACTCGAAAAGGATCCATTGTTCTTAATAACCCACTTGTGAAATATGCAAGACGCACATTTCGCTGACGAGTGTGGTAGTTTCGTCACATAGCGCCGAATGAACGCATCGGTGTAACGTAATAGCATTCTAGAGACGCGTGAAAAAATGTGTTTCATTTCCGGCTGCCATCTAGCAAATATTAATTTGGTCGTATTGGCGCCGTCATCGACAATACGAGGAATGAAAGTCAAAAACGCCTCTTATAAGCCCTGTTTCCCGTCTTTAAGCACATTCTGTCTACGACAACTTGCCACCCACTTTATCTCTCCCCTCCCTCTCTCTTTTCCTTTCTCTCTCTCTCTCTCTCTTAATTCAGACACACGGTAGCACCCCACGGCACGAAAATAACTGCTACAAGAATTTGAGGTGTCGATGGCTATGTGAATACAAGTTCCATACGTCAAAACTGCACAAAACTTTTCATTCTTAGCTGCCTTTTGCTTTCATCACTCACTTTCATGAATAATACGCTGGACAACACAATAAGTCAAAGACTTTTAGCCATCTAACAATGTAGTATTTTTCAGCACGCTTTTGCAATAATTGGTGTTAATAGTATTGTAAGGCACTGTATTTTGAGGCGCGTTTACGTTGCAGCGCGTTTGTGTCGTGTCTGGCCTTTTAAATTGACCTTCTGTTTAGGCACAATAGAAAATATTCCGACCACTTTACTCTCGAAGGCACATAGGTAAGGCATGAAGATCGTTTTCGGTCGATTGTGTGGCTTGTCTCAATAAAAAGGTTGGCAGGCAAGATATTAGATTTCTACGCACCAGTGTGTGTGTGTGTGTGTGTGTGTGTGTGTGTGTGGTGTGTGTGTGTGTGTGTGTGTGTGTGTGTGTGTGCGTGTGTGTGCGTGTGTGCGTGTGTGCGTGTGCGTGTGCGTGTGCGTGTGCGTGTGTGCGTGTGCGTGTGTGCGTGTGTGCGTGTGCGTGTGCGTGTGCTGTGTGTGTGTGTGTGTGTGTGTGTGTGTGTGTGTGTGTGTGTGTGTGTGTGTGTGTGTGTGTGTGTGTGTGTGTGTCCAGCTCCCATTCGATGCACGTGGACCTTCTATCTCGTACACTGCAATCTGCCATGCCTCAAGACGCTTTGCAGCAAACTGTGCTGCCCGCTTGTCGCGGAGCCCAGTTTCTTCAGATTGGTGATGAACAACGTCGTGATGCTTCTCTGCGACAACTTATTGACCGTCTCGAAGCTGCTCCGAACGACACGTCATTTCGCATGTACGTCCTTCTGAATGGCACGCTGTACCGTCGTAGCCTCCAGCCAGATGGCCCTGAGCTCCTTCTTGCCGTGCCGAAAAATTTGCGTTCAACCGTGCTGCATGAGCTTCACGATGAACCAACTGCTGGTCATCTGGGTGTCTCTCGGACGTACGACCGCGTGCGTCGCCGCTTCTTTTGGCGCGGTCTCGCCCGGTCCGTTCGCCGTTACGTGTCCTCCTGCGATAAATGCCAACGTAGGAAGCGACCTACTGCGCCCCCGTCTGGACTTCTTCTACCAATCTCCATCCCAACCGAACCTTTCTTCCGTGTTGGTATAGATCTTCTCGGTCCTTTTCCCGAGTCGAAATCGGGAAACAAGTGGGTCGCCGTTGCTAGAGACTACGCGACTATGCCATCACTCGAGCGCTCCCCTACCAGCACCGTTACTGACGTTGCGGACTTTTTGCTCCACGACGTCATCCTACACCATGGCGCTCCTCGCAAATTACTCACGGATCGCGGCCGTGTATTTTTGTCCCGTGTAATCGACGATCTTCTGCGCTCTTTCTCGACGCACCACAAGCTGACCACTTCCTACCATCGCCAAACCAATGGCCTTACCGAACGGCTAAATCGGACCCTAACGGACATGCTCGCGATGTATGTGTCCTCCGACCACCATGACTGGGACCTGGCACTACCTCACGTGACCTTCGCTTACAATTCTTCACGCCACGACACTACTGGTTATTCACCCTTTTATTTGCTTTATGGCCGTGATCCGACGTTACCACTCGACACCTTACTTCCAACCACTACGACGCCGTCAACCGAATATGCACGCGACGCTTTTTCTCGTGCCGACCACGCACGTCAGATCGCCTGCTCTAGACTTTCGGCTTCGCAAGCCACCCAGAAAGCCATCTACGACAGCCGGCATGCTGACGTTCACTTCTCACCCGGTTTTCTTGTTCTCCTGTGGTGCCCAGTTCGTCGAGTTGGCTTATCAGAGAAGTTGTCTCGCTACATGGGTCCTTACCGTATCATCCGCCAGGTAACCGACGTCACCTATGAGATCATTCCTGCATCCGAGACCACAAGCCTGCCTGCAACCACACCCAGTGATGTTGTGCACGTCAGCAGGCTAAAACATTACCACCTGCCTACTGAAGACCGTAGTTAATGTGCACCGAGACGGCACTTTTACCGCTGGGGGGGGGGGGGGGGGGGGGGGTAATGCTACGTAGCTGATATATCTGCGGTCAGAAGACGACAACGAGGAAGTGGTCTGTCGGTTGTGCGTGCTGTCTTCCATCTTAGTCGAAGCCATACGCATCAGTTTTAATATAGATTTTAAATAGACACGCCTCGTGTCATTTTTACGTAACAATATGAAGAAGTGCCAATTTGCAGCACGCGATAGAAGCAAGTATGAGACGGTTAGTGTATTGGTGGCACAAAAGTGGAGATAAACGACAGAATAGCGGGGGAAACGAGATTATTCTGCCTATTGAGGCAGAGAGATGGACCGTGAGTTTATATTTTTTCTTACTTTAGTAAGACTGATTTATTCGAAGCTAATAAGGCATTAGATCAACATAAAAAGACAGTTTTCATTTATTTCTTTTGAGCATGGTGGCACGCATGTCAGCGCCCCGTTATAAAAGGGACGCTCATAGCATTCATTCATTCTTTCGCTAGAATTACTGTATATGCTATCACCCGCTGCATTCATTCAAGGATCAGCAACTCCAAGACAGTTTAGTTCCGAGACACCAACATTAAGAAGGTCTATAATTACTGCAAAACAGCAAACTATAACCAAAATGACAAAACAATTTTGCAATTTATTCCATGGCTTTTTTCAGAACTGTAACAGTCTGGGCAATTCATTTATTGTAATTGATTACTGGTAAAATGATTCTTTCTTTGAGAATCATGTTTCAATCAGTCTTTCACGGCAGTTGTGGTCCCGAAAGATTTGCCACCACGGTGTCTGGACGCCCCCGTCGTACAGGAGGGGGGTACCCTACCAACATATTTTTTTTTACTTTTTTCCCATAACAAAAAAAAATGTGGAATAATCATCGACGACATGTGTGCGTGTGTGTGTAGGTGGGTGTACGCACGCACGACGGTTCTTTATGGTGCCTGGGGAAGAAATTTTGAACATTCACGTATTTTACGCCAGATTGTAGGGCTGCAGTTACACTTCAGCCGCATGACCAAGGAAGCAGAGCCTACTGGTTAAAAACGTTTTTTCGGCATCTTCAGAAAGTGTTGAAAAGCTTCAGTGATGCTGCCTGAATCCAATGGTGCAGTTTCTTAATGACTTTGAAGGGCATTTTACTTTGAAAATTTTCCAACTTCTGTTTCTGCAAGCGCAACAAAAGACTTGCCTGCAAATAGTTACAACCGGCTGTGGCCACAGAAGACTCAGTAGTTATACTAAGCCTGCCCCTTACGCAATGCGCTGAAGAACGCGTGTCCCCTGGCTCTCCAATAATCGCCCACCTTTTACATCCGAGATTGCTCGCGACTGCTCACCGAAACAATAAAAGGCACTCAATCATGGAAGTCTCCTAAGCACAATGACGGAAGTAAGTTGATGGCTGCCGGAATATTTACCCTATTACACAAAGTAGCTGCACTTAAATAACTATACGACGACGGTATCTCTAGCCGGAAGATGCGGAAAAGACGCGTGAGTGAATCCTTCCGTTTCCTGTAAATCTGTGGCCATAGATAACCGACAAAAGGTCACCTGTCACAATGAAGCCCACTGAGAAAATCTTGAAAGGTGTTTCCACCATACTTGAAGGATTAAAGATGATGGAAGTGGAAACGTGGGCCTGTACTTTATACGAAGCCGGAAAATTATGCATGCCACCTGCTGAGCAACGAAAGCAATTTCCAACGCGAACATTATCGAACGATTAATCATCTTAGCGCCTTGCTCGGTTCCACTTTTTCGTCTACATAGCATGTCGGGTTACGCTCTTCGCAGAGAAGGTAGAAGAATGATCCCTACATCGCTTTTCCAAGAAAAGAGGGCCTGAGGGATAACAGGGACATAAATAACAATGCACCATGTGAGCGTAGAGCTACGCCGAGCTTTGACGCCATGCCGGCACAGTGGATGACAAACGTTAGATAAAGCATTCTAGTTTGGAGTTGTCATGTTGTTGTTAGTCGTCATTTCGAAATCCGTTATCTAACCATGCTATGGTCACATTAGCCATAGTTTGCTTAAATCATCGAACTCCGAATTTATTTCGTTGTGTGGGGTTCAACGTCCCAAAACCACCATATGATTATGAGAGACGCCGTAGTGGAGGGCTCCGCAAATTTCGACCACCTATAGGGTTCTTTAACGTGCACCCAAATCTGAGCACACGGGCCTACAACGTTTCCGCCTATATCATGGAACTCCGATGAACGTATGGTCGACTACGTTAAGAAAACTACGTCAGCAAGAGAGACATGGCAGCGAGCAGATATTAGGGGACCCGCATGAGCACCGTTGCTCTTGGGGCCTTCTCGACAGGAGACGCCGAGCCACCAGATAAACCTTGGTGAGCTGTCTCATGATCTGCACATAATAACGACAATAATAATAATAATAATAATAATAATAATAATAATAATAATAATAATAATAATAATAATAATAATAATACTCTTTACCGTTTCACGAACCAAGAAACGATTTGATTACGGGAGACGCTGTAGTGTGGGGGAGGAGGGAAATCTAGAAATTTTGACCATCTACTGTTCGTTAATGTGCACTGACATCATCGCCCAGTACCCGGGCACGTATCATTGTGCCTCCATCGAAATACGACTGCTGCGGCAAGCATCTAACCCGCGACTTTCAAATCAGCAGTCGAACGCAACGCTGTTATCGCTTCACCATCACTAAACACACCCGCCCACTCTTGCTCACTGGCATACCTTTTAGCGTCTTGTCTCCCTCCGTGCAATTCGGTCGAAGTGTAATTTCCCGTCCTTTCTGGTTGTTGTTACAGTGATTTTAGCGCCGCAAGCTGCACCTCTGCAGTGGTCAGCTACTTTGATGGAGAACGAGAAAGAAGAAGCAGTCTTCAGTCGAGCTTTCCTTGTGACAAAGAAATAAAGAAACTTCGTCTACATAGGCATCAAAAAATGTCGATAACAAACAAATTATTATCAAATAAGGAAAATCAATAGCGAAACGTTTTTTATTTCTTTTGCGAACCAGTCATTATGGGAATCTCAACGCTGGGTATTCATTGTCATACTTCACGGTGTCCCTGCTACTTTCTATAGGAAAATGCATGCCACCTGGACAGAATGATTTATCAATCACGAAATTATTAAAGGAACGATGATGGGAACAATCAGTTTACCACCACTCATTTTTGGCGCTGTCAGAAATGATTCAGTACTAACCTAACTGCACATAGGACTTCTACAACAGCTAATTGAAATACCTTCGTTCGTTCATTACTAGTTTTTTTGTTTCATTTTTAAACGTCATTGTTGATTTATAGTTTCCTTATATGTTCATATTTTCTTTTCCTGAAAAGACATGCTTGTGTGAACGCCTCTGACATGCGGTAGAGTTCTAGACGCTGCAGTGAAATTACTGTCAGTCTCTCCCCCACCTTTTTTTTCTTTTCCCTCTCCCCTTTTTCTCGTCTTTCTTGTCCCCTTTCCTAATCCCCCAGTGTAGGGTAGCCAACCGGATGTCTTTCTGGTTGACCTCCCTGCCTTCTCCCTTTTGTTGCTTCCTTCCCTTCCACATATCTTCTTTGCTCATATCTGTTCGTAAATGTTCCACTCTCTGCTTATCGCATATTCCTGCATGTTTTTTACACGTGCGCCCACTCCTGCCTAAGCGCTAACGAGCTGCAGTGTGCATGTATAAATAAATAAATAGTTACGCTAAATGGTAAACAGACAGTCACAGCCGACCTTAAGCTGTAAAAAGAATTTATTTGTTCAGTAATTTTAAAGAAGCAGGATATAACCGAGTTACTTGATGCGAATCGATACTCGTCACTCTTCATCTGCCTTGTCATTAAGATCGCATCAAGGAAGCTCGTTACTGCGTCGCTTCATACAATGTATCCAAACTAACTTTGTTTTCCCTGTGGCGCTCCGCTCCACTCTCGCGTCCATTCGCCACAGCTGTTGTCCCTTTGCGAATTAATAAATTGATGAAGGAGTTGTCAGACACCAGTTTCTGTGTCACTTTCTCTTTTTTTTTTTTGACTCATGGTGTTCTTCAGCGACATTAGTAAAGAGTAACGAGTATCATCTGATGTCAACTGATGTCATATCGAGCAAAATTATTTAAAACGAACCCGATCATCTGAAGCAATGTTTTCACGAACGTACAGAAACTTTGATGCGCATAACACGAGCACTCAACTATTTACTTAGCAACAGAGGACAGACTCGAAAAGCCTGTGGTCTGTTGCTAAGTGTCTTAGCAACATACCACAGACTAGTAAAGCTACAGATAGCGTATTCGTTTCGGCGAGGCGATTCTAGAAGCCCGTATATCTGAGGAGCGAACATTACTTTCATAGCATCCTAATTGGCAAGCCACTACTTTCTAACATCTCTAGGGTACCTAGAGTGAATGCGTGAGTCCGAAGGTACATCACAAGACACGGCTCTTGTGTTATAACCTCTCTCACTTTGCCCGTCCTTCAACACACTGTAAAAATGAACATATGCCGTCTACACCACCCGTCGAGGCGTCTATATAGTCTTATTTCATGGTTGTAAACAGTGGTAGATTCCATCAACATAATAAGGCGCTTGTAGTGACGTCACGGCGCGCAGACTCCACGCAGCCCAAAGCTTACCACGACCCTCTATGATCAAGTAACATCTTGCACTGCGGCTGCAAGTCTGCCTCTGAGCACAGCATGTCGGGAAGCCTCCCGTGAGAAGCTCTCCGATTTCGCCATTTTCAGTTCAGATAGCGTGTTTCAATTCATAGTGAGAGCGGCTGTACACGTTTAAGACGCCTGAAATGTAAGACTGCTTGCTCTTTAGACCGAGCTATTCCAAAGTCACTTATCCATGTTCCTAAGTTAAGAAGAAAGGGTTGCCTCGCGGGATGTACTGGTATAACACGGTCCAGTCGGTGAGACAGTCATTCATTTCATCGGCAAGTGCCGGGCTATACTGCGCATGTGTTGTTTTTACAAGGTGCGATTCGCGTATATGTTTGATCGCGGACTAAGGACAATAAGGCTGCCGCACGAACACTTTCAGAAGAGATGAAAACTTGAAAGTTTCTGCCATTGCGGAGCTGCGAGATAGGCGTCGGAAATAGCGCGCAGTGTATCAGATTAAAGACGAATAAAAATAATTGTGTAGGGCACTGACCGTCTTACCTACACTTATGGGGACATTAACGTTATGCACTCTGCGGCTTAGGTGAAGCAGAAAACGCTATGTAGCTTCATAAACTGCGTTTCGCATATCACTCCTATAACGGGCACTAAACGTAAATCTGTCCAAAACCTTCGACCACCAACGCGCCGCGCGCTTGACGTAAAGATGATGGGAAGTGGTTATGGAAGATACTGCACCACTCACTGGAAAGTCAAGGTGACACTGAGGAACGCAGGAAAAAAAACATTCGGTGATCACGCTGCCACATTTTCCTAAAGAGCCCATCTCTTTATTGGGCGTAGGAGATGTTTTGAGCCACGCAACAACGATCCGCATTGCGCCGGCCTTGTGAAACTGCTGCACAACCGTGCGTCGTAAAATGACGCGACTGCATGCGCGGCCGTTAAGCGCGAGGGTCGACCTGAGCTCTCGTGACATTTATGCTTCCCTTTGACCTAATTTCTGTCGTGTAACAGGCGCTGAACCGTGCTCCCAATTAGGGCTGAAGGAGTTGCGCCTTTTCTTTTCCTCGGCCCATCTCTTTCTTCTTTCTTCTCTCTCTCACACTAATGTCAACCCTTTCCAGCGACAGTTAAACGACTGGCTCGAGTATCGGTCCTCTCACTTATCCCCTCAAATTGACAGTTCTTGGCACTTTCACATTTAAAACAGGCAGGCTTGTCAAGTTCTTCAGCTTACGTGTCAAGCATTTTCGTTGAATCAGCTAGCTAGTTCGAACAGACTATCTCGGTGCTCTTTTTTTTGTTTGCTATTATCCTGCACTGCATGATATTACCGCGCGACCATATCGGGTGGAATTTAAGCATTACATTGTCACACATAGTAATATTTGGCCATAAAATACTAAGAAGTACCACTGCACCTGTTTTTGTCGAGTAATTCAACCATCAATGATAAATATATAATGCTGACGTGTTTTCAGCCATGTCTAACAGATAGCGTTGACAAATTCTAATGTTCAAAATGAAGTATTACGTATTTATAGTGTGTTCGAAAATTTTTGCCTTTGCGTTATTCCGTTCATTCGTGGACAAAACCGCACTCGTCGATCCTGGAGACCATTTATTATGGGCTCGACCACTTAATAAACCCCAAGTGGTCAACATTTCCGGACCTCTCCACAACGACGTCTCTCGTACTCATATAGCCAAAAGTGGACAATGACGCCTTCCGCGGCTCACGCGTGACTCAACTGTACGACTTCCCCCAAACTAATGGCACAAGTTTTATGGCGCGTTGGAAATATGGCGCGTTGGAAACATGGTGCGCAGTTGTTCATGTCAGGATAAATCCTCTTAAAAGAGACCGTAAGTGCACGCAACTAAACGAAAAAAAAAATGTGCACGAAAGGGACAACTAGTGTCTTGTTAATTCCAACCAGAGTTGCCAACCTGCAGAACAAAGGCTTCCCAGAAAAAGTGTTTACGACAGAGTAAAAAGACAAGCAATTTGATGCAGCAAAAAAAAAAAAAAGTCGAAGTTGACTCGCCCCGTTGTAAGAGGGGATGTGAAGGCATTCTGTGGACCAGAATAAAAGAAAACGGCCACCTGTCGGAGGCAAAGGAATTTAGATCCGATGGAGGCGTATACAGGCAGCTGCCGAGATAACTGAAGGTATGCCGAATTGAACAGGGCGGGAAAGAGACGAAGACGGTAGCGTTACAAGAGTAGTAGGTAGCATTATAAAGTAAAGGAGGCTGAAGAAGGTGCCCCGTAATGATATAGCAGATCCTATTCTGCAGATAGGCTACAAGGAGAGCACTTCTTTGAGTCAGTCGGGGATACATGTTGCAGTGCACCAGCGGGAAAATTTTTTTTAAAATGGTGAGTCGGGATCTGAGCGAGTCCGATTGAGAATCTGAGGACGAGCAAAGAAGTGTAGGAAAGTGTGTTCCATCTCTACAAACGTGAAATCTGAGGAGGGACAAAATGTGAAGTCTTCTTCTTCTCCCATTAAGTGTAGCGCATACCGACTGTGAGGAATTGGTCGAGAATTGAATAGTTTTATAAAGTGGTATAAAGTATGAGAATAACGGAGGTCATAAAAGAAAGATTGCAGATTACCTACGAAATCATGGTGCTTAGTCTAATGCATATATCCTTCTTCTTCTTCTTCTTCTTCTTTTTCTTTTTCTTTTTCTTTTTCTTTTTCTTTTTCTTTTTCTTTTTCTTTTTCTTTTTCTTCTTTCTTTCTTCTTACTTCCTGCATAGCTTCTTATTTCTTCATTAACCGCTTCTTCTCCTGCATATCTTCTTCTTCTTCTTCCACTTCTTCTTCCTGCATATCTTCTTCTTCTTCTTCCACTTCTTCTTCCTGCATATCTTCTTCTCCTTCCACTTCTTCTTCCTCCTCTCCCTCCTCTTCTTCTTCCTACTTCTTCTTCCTCCTCTTCTTCCACTTCTTCTTCCTCCTCTCCCTCCTCTTCTTCCTCTTCCACTTCTTCGTCCTCCTCTCCCTCCTCTTCTTCCTCTTCCACCTCTTCAACTTCCTCTTCCACTTCCACCTCTTCAACTTCCACTTCCACTTCCACCTCTTCAACTTCCACTTCCACTTCCACCTCTTCAACTTCCACTTCCACTTCCACCTCTTCAGCTTCCACTTCCACTTCCACCTCTTCAACTTCCACTTCACTTCCACTTTCCACTTCCACCTCTTCCACTTCCACCCCTTCCACTTCCACGTCTTCCAAGTCTTCTTCTTCTTCTTCTTCTTCTTCTTCTTCTTCTTCTTCTTCTTCTTCTTCTTCTTCTTCTTCTTCTTCTTCTTCTTCTTCTTCTTCTTCTTCTTCTTCTTCTTCCCTGCATGCCCGGCTTAATTTCCTTACGGCATGTAGAGAATGGTGGTTTACCTCCACTAACGTTGACGTGTATTCCTTGAGCTTACTGTTGTCTCCTTCAGTTTTAGTGGACCGGTAGCGAGTAGTGGGATTTACCCAATCTTCGTGGCCCATACCCATTTTTACGGTGGACCGCCATTTCATGACACGTCATGAGGACTGGAGATATCGACAAGCCGAGCCGCTTCTGGAGAAAAGGACGAGGTGCCGTCCCCATGACGAAGCCCACCGTCGACCTCTGCTTTATTCGAACATACCCAAAAACTCTGTCCACTCGTACTGCCTCGACCCCACTGCCCTTCTTCTTCATCTTTATGTCGGCGCCGCGCACACTTCTAACACCCCTAAGGTGCTTCTCCTAAAAACCACAGACAAGACAACACGGGAGATCAATAAACGTTTCTTTTCGGTGTATCTCTCTGTCTCTGTGAGTGAGTGTTTTGGGGGGGGGGGGGGGGGGCGGCTATCATCATTGCAGTTTTTTGGGATAGTGCTAGAGTTCTGACGAACAAACTCTCAGCCTTATTTATAGTTAGCTACGGCGAAAAACAAAACACTGGGCACAAAAGTATAGCCACATCATGCATCGAACGGTGGCTTTGCATTTGTCTACCATAACTCCAAGGCAAATCCATCGTTTTTTTTTTTTCATCACAGTTGATGGTATCGATCTCCTCTAACCCCGCCGCGAAAGCTTCCTGCATCCAAGGCGGCTTCGTACTGCCTGCGATCTCAGAGGCATTCGAAGCTTTCCGCATCTCACGTGGTCTCGCGGTACCTCCTTGAACGGCCTAACCTTGATCAAGTAACGATAGCACGTAATTACGTCATCGCATGACGTCACGTCATGTGACGTCATCGTAAGAAAACATTTTGGTGACCTGGAACACCACATCCATATGACGCCGTATGACGACGTCATCATAGGAAGTCCGTCCATCCATCATATCCATATGACGCCATACGACGATGTCATCATGGCGTCATCATAGGAAGTTTAATGATTGATATAATGACGTCATCACTTGATGATGACTCTTGCATCACTCGTGATGATGCCGAGGCCAACAACGACGTCACTTTTCGCGTTTGACGAGGCGTCTAGATCATTCGCCTGAATATAAAAAAAAAACATCCTCGTCATGAAGCCGCAGCATTTGTACATGCGCAGGTCCGTACCGGAAACTGACTATCAGTGTTGTAAATGCAGGGAACGGACGGAACATGAGCGCGTTATTTTTAATGCCAGTACTATTTTCCTATATTCTGTTGTTGTTGTTGATGATGATGATGTTGTTGTTGTTGATGATGTTGTTGGTGTTGGTGTTGATGTCGTTGTCGTTGTCGTCGTTGTCGTCGTCGTCGGCGGCGGCGGTGGTGGTGGTGGTGGTGGTGGTGGTGTTGTATTCACCAATCCGCTCACATGGGCTCAATATAAAGAGCAGGGCAGCACCAGCCATTAATCTTTTTCAAATGAGATGTCAATGGCGATTTATCATTTAGCGGGTTCTCAATAAAAAAATAATCGCTGTCGAATCGAGTCCCCTTGTTGTGCTTTAGTCATGCCTCAGTTTTTTAATAACATATCTTGTTCACTTGTAATGACCAAGAAGTCAATTACACACAAAAAGCTTGACGATGACGAATTGCACTACGCCAGCAGTTTTCCGGCAAAAGCAGGAAATATAGCAAGGCGGCAATGCGGGCTAGCTTCTCATCTTTGTTCCACAAATGGGGCGCACTCAGAAACGGGACGTATGCGTCTTCGCAAGAATTTCTCTAATGTGGAGAACCATTCTGCTCTTAGGGCGAGACAAACCTGTCTGTGTAAACTACATGTGCGTTGCTTCTTCAATAAACTTCCAGTTGCGAGTTTTGCACCGGCGTCATCTTGTGCCCCGTTCGTTTTTCTTTTTTATTGTTGTTGTTTGCAGTATTACGAGCAAAAGATTAATTTATTTTTCATTTTCGTGATACGAACCGGAGATGTCACGAATGGCGAAATACACCGAATGACAAGACTTGTTTCGCGCGCTTTTTGAACTTGACCGCGTTTATGGCCCAATAGAAGCGCTAAATAACGACACATTTAAAATTCGCAAATCTCGGCATGTAGCGATTACACGGGATATAAAAGATGGGTCGTTCACATGTGGCATGCCATTTCACAGCCTTCGCTTCCTGTTGTCCATGATACAGTTGCAAAAATGGAAGCGTCGTAGCACCATCTTGTCAATGCAAGTTGCCACGACTTTCGAATTGCATCCCGTTTTTTTTATTTTTACTCTCTGTTAGTGGTAATGAATCTCATTACGTGTTATCAACAACACAGTATTCCTTCAACATGCCCGTGCCCCCTCCGAGCGAAATAATAACAAAGCAACATCCACAGACACGCGCGCGGTGAAGTGCTGCAAGCAGCATTTGCCACGTGGAAAAAAGCAGAAGGATGACGTTTAGCGCCAATCCTTTTTTGCGGGTACAACGTACAGTGTGCGACTCAGATTAGCCGTACTGCGTACGACAAACAGGAAATGGGACGAGTAAATTAAGCCAGTGGGTTTTTTATACATGCGATAAATATTGTTACGAATAAATGTTACGGATTAATGTCGGTGAACAAAGGGGTAAAAAATAACCAGCTTGTTTTCCGAGCTGTCTTTTTTTTTTCATCACAGTTGATGGTATCGATCTCCTCTAACCCCGCCGCGAAAGCTTCCTGCATCTAAGGCGGCTTCGTACTGCCTGCGATCTCGGAGGTATTCGAAGGTTTCCGCATCTCACGTTGTCTCGCGGTACCTCTGGGAACGGCCTAACCTTGATCAAGCAACGATGGCACGTAATTACGTCATCTCATGACGTCACGTCATGTGACGTCACATGTCACAGGTCACATGATGACGTCACGTATGAAGTCACATGACGTCACATGACGTGGCGTCATCGTAAGAAAACATTTTGGTGGCCTGGAACACCACATTCATATGACGCCGTATGACGACGTCATCAAGGCGTCATCATAGGAAGTCCTTCCATCCATCATATCCATATGACGCCATATGACGACGTCATCATGGCGTCATCGTAGGAAGTCCAATGATTGATATAATGACGTCATCACTTGATGACGACTCTTGCATCACTCGTGTTGATGCCGAGGCCAACAACGACGTCACTTTTCGCGTTTGACGAGGCATCTAGATCATTCGCCTGAATATAAAAAAAAAACCTTCCTCGTCATGAAGCCGCAGCATTGATTGATTTGTGGGGTTTAACGTCCCAAAACCACCATTTGATTATGAGAGACGCCGTAGTGGAGGGCTCCGGAAATTTTGACCACCTGGGGTTCTTTAACGTGCACCCAAATCTGAGTACACGGGCCTACAACATTTCCGAAGCCGCAGCATTCATACATGCGCAAGTCCGTACCCCGAAACTGACTATCAGTGTTGTAAATGCAGGAAACGGGCGGAACAGGAGCGCGTTATTTTTAATGCCAGTAATATTTTCCTAATTTCTGTTGTTGTTGATGTTGTTGTTGTTTTTGTTGTTGTTGTTTCTGTTGTATTCACCAATCTGCTCACACGGGCTCAAAATAAAGAGCAGGGCAGCACCAGCCGTTACTCTTTTTCAAATGGGATGTCAATGGCGATTTATCATTTAGCGGGCACTCAATAAAAAAAAACAATCGCTGTTGAATCGAGTCCCCTTGTTGTGCTTTAGTCATGCCTCAGTTTTTTAATAGCATGTCTCGTTCACATGTAATGACCAAGAAGTCAATTACACACAAAAAGTTGGACGATGACGAATTGCACTACGGCAGCAGTTTTCCGGCAAAAGCAAGAAATATAGCAAGGCGGCAATGCGGGCTAGCTTCTCATCTTTGTTCCACAAATGGGGCGCACTCAGAAACGGGACGTATGCGTCTTCGCAAGAATTTCTCTAATGTGGAGAACCATTCTGCTTCTTAGGGCGAGACAAAACCTTGTCTGTGTAAACATACATGTGCGTTGCTTCTTCAATAAACTTCCAGTTGCGAGTTTTGCGCCGGCGTCATCATGTGCCCTGTTCATTTTTCTTTTTTGTTGTTGTTGTTGTTGTTGTTTGCAGTATTACGAGCAAAAGATTAATTTATTTTTCATTTTCGTGATACGAACCGGAGATGTCACGAATGGCGAAATACACCGAATGACAAGACTTGTTTCGCGCGCTTTTCGAACTTGACCGCGTTTATGGCCCAATAGAAGCGCTAAATAACGACACATTTAAAATTCGCAAATCTCGGCATGTAGCGATTACACGGGATATAAAAGATGGGTCGTTCACATGTGGCATGCCATTTCACAGCCTTCGCTTCCTGTTGTCCATGATACAGTTGCAAAAATGGAAGCGTCGTAGCACCATCTTGTCAATGCAAGTTGCCACGACTTTCGAATTGCATCCCGTTTTTTTTATTTTTACTCTCTGTTAGTGGTAATGAATCTCATTACGTGTTATCAACAACACAGTATTCCTTCAACATGCCCGTGCCCCCCTCCGAGCGAAATAATAACAAAGCAACATCCACAGACACGCGCGCGGTGAAGTGCTGCAAGCAGCATTTGCCACGTGGAAAAAAGCAGAAGGATGACGTTTAGCGCCAATCCTTTTTTGCGGGTACAACGTACAGTGTGCGACTCAGATTAGCCGTACTGCGTACGACAAACAGGAAATGGGACGAGTAAATTAAGCCAGTGGGTTTTTTATACATGCGATAAATATTGTTACGAATAAATGTTACGGATTAATGTCGGTGAACAAAGGGGTAAAAAATAACCAGCTTGTTTTCCGAGCTGTCTTTTTTTTTTCATTCATAGAATCTGTCTATAAGAACCGACGTTAATACTACGGGAAAGCCGATTTCCTAGTAATGTCAGATGAACTTCTTTTTTCAGTCGTTTTTTGCCTGTGCGTTCCATGTTGGTCCACATTAACGAACCAAGCCATTAACGAAGAGAGAGAAGAAGATCAAGCGATCACTGAACTTTCGCCGCGCCTTGTTGCAGCCTTCATCTATGGCCGATTCACGACAAGCGCTTAACCTTCCCAAGAAGACTCGTGCAGGGGAACGTCGAGGCGCCGAGGCACTGTGGAAAGATGGGACCGCACCCCAGCAGAACGGCCTTGTGTCAAGCGTCATCAGCGAGGACCTTGCGAGCGAAGCCTCCTGCAAGCGTACAGCTGCCATGCCTATGCGCTCTGTCTCCTGACCGTCGCTGTCGTCACGACAATCGCTCTCATTCGCGTGACGCGTTGGGCGGCCATGACCGCGTATCCCGACGACGACCCCTTAGCGCCGATGACGTCGGCACCGCGGCATCTACTCGTGGGCCAGCGAGAAGTGTACGAACAAAACCACCTCAAGCAGCGATCGCCGCTGGTCTCGGCAGCCGGCCGTTTCTTAAAGACGCGACTGCAAGCGCACTGCCCAGCACAACGACTGTAACTGCCGTAGCGGATACCACGCCCTCAAAACAGTCCACGTTGGCCGAGGGACTCGCACAT
The DNA here is from genome assembly GCF_013339725.1 of Rhipicephalus microplus. Taxonomy (NCBI): domain Eukaryota; kingdom Metazoa; phylum Arthropoda; class Arachnida; order Ixodida; family Ixodidae; genus Rhipicephalus; species Rhipicephalus microplus. The sequence continues at coordinate 14,555,057 of NC_051173.1, forward strand.
GAAAGAGCGTTAATTTCGGACGGACGCACTGAGAGTCGCTTGAAAAGAAAAGTGTGGGTCGTCAAATCAACGCACGGTCCGATCATAGGGAAAATCACTGACATCAGAGGTAAAGAGGTTGCCGCATTCAGAGGCATTCCTTATGCCGACAGATTGGACCGAAGGCGCCGCTTTGAAAAGCCTCGCCCCGCGATGCCGTGGCAACGCGTTCTGAGAGCTTTCCGAAACGGACCGTCGTGCTATCAACCGGGGCCTGCCCGTGACCATCCGGTCTTTGACGCAGCCTCGCAATCGGAGAACTGCCTCCACGTCAACACGTGGATTCCTCTGTGCGCGCCTTCTCAGCCGCACTGTACACAGCGGACGATCGTCGTGTATTTCCACGGAGGCAACCTACGTCGCGGCAGTAACTCGATGCCTGTCTACGACGGCGCTGTACTGAGCGCCGTGGGCCAGGTAATCGTGGCCGTTCCCAACTACAGGCTCGGTGTGTTCGGCTTCCTCAGCCGCAAGGTTAACGGTACGCACGAGAACCTAGGCCTCCTGGACCAAGTCATGGCGCTCGAGTGGGTCGTGAACAACAGCGAAGCCCTCGGCGGCAGCCGCGACAACATCGTCGTTTACGGCCACGACTGGGGCGCCTACACGGCAAGCCTGTTTCTCGTCTCACCCGCGCTACAGCAGCGTTTTCGCAGTCACGAGAGCGATCCTGGGCAGCGGCTCGCTGCTGCTTCCTTCGCGCTTCGCGAGCAACGACTCTCACTGGCAAAGTTTCCTGCAGACGCTCGGCTGTGGCGCACGCTTCTTCGACGACACGCTGTCGTGTTTGCGGAGGGCCCGGGTCGAGCAGCTGCTGGTCGCTCAGTCTCGATACCCGGGATCCGTGGGAGTAGTCCACCCTCACCCCTGGCTTCCTCGGCAGCCCGGCCAATTTCTGCGCTTAGCGCACAACTTCAGCCGAGTCCAATTGCTGTTCACGAGCACGTCGCTGGAGGGACTCGGCGCGCTCGACAAGGTGACCTCCGGCGTTAGTGACCGAGAAGCCACCGCCGGAGCACTTTCACCCGAGCATCTTTTAGCCAGGGCCGGCCTCCACACTGGTGGTCACGAATTTGACGAGTTACTTGCACTCCAACGAGGCATTATTCGGGAACGCTACGAGCTAGCACCAAACAAAACCCAGTACGGATCGGCGTTCGCCGTCAGTTTCCTGGGCGACGTGCTCTTTAACTGCCCCTTGGTGCTCTTTGCTCGTCGCATGTGCCAGAGTGGCGCTCATGCTTTTCACGTCATCGTGGGTCAAAAGCCTCGCTTCTGGAACCCGACTTCAAGCTTCCAGACAGGAGCTTCCCACATGGACGACTTGTACTTCGCCTTCGGCGTCCCCATATCGCAGAGACTCAATCACGATAGCCGCGCGAGCGCTTACGAGGCCGACATATTAGTGCGAGAGGCCGCCTATTCCCGGCGACTCATCCGGCTCGTTACCGACTTCGCCAAGAACGGAGCCGACGCTCAGTATGTGAAAGACTTTGCACGGCCGTACTGTGAGGGCGCGCGGTCGACGGAGATGTTCCAAGGCGTTCGCACTGTGTCCGCTTGGAGAATCGAACAGTGCGAGGTGCAAAACAAGTATGTCAGATACATTTGACAGTAGAAGAAATGCTAATGCGTTAAGGTCTCATTCGCAACTCAGTAACTTCTAGCGTGATCTTTGCTAAAACAGCTTTATATATTAAAAATATGTCCTTCCTTACGCTTTATTCTTTGTCTGCGCTTTACTTTTAATTCAAAATGACAAAGAGGCCAGCGTGGTGTTTACACACTGATCAAGCAACCAAAGAAAATAGGTTAAGCTAATACAAATATATATACACACATGCTAAAACCAGCAGTTTAGGCGCCTAGTAAACAAGTTGAATACAACGTGAGATACATGTCTGCGCAAGCTGTTGAGTGAAATCAACATATCACTAGCGAACCTTACACGAAAATGTCTTAAGTGACAAAAGTAGCACAGTGATGTCCATAAACAAGGTCAAATTAGTTAACAGGGCATCTGTACAAAAGCTATCTATCTATCTATCTATCTATCTATCTATCTATCTATCTATCTATCTTTCTATCTATCTATCTATCTATCTATCTATGCAGTTAGCGAGCTATCTACCATTCTTTCAATCATTTTTTTTTATTCTTTCTGTCAAGAAAAGAAGTGTGCGTTCAATGGCTCATTTTTTTTGTTAAACACAGTAATAATGAGACCTAACAAATCTCTTTCATTCATTCTTTATTTGTTTGTTTATCTATATATTTATTTCTTTACTTGTTTGTGCTCCCTCCCCTTCTCTAACGCTTCTTAGCCCCACCCCTTTCTTTTTTTCGCTAAATTATCAAAAACGTCGCAGTTTTATCACAGAGGCGAAGCAATGATTGCGACAGCAACAAATTGGAATGTCACAAGAGCAATGGTAAGCATATCAAACATGTTTCTCGCTGCTCACGCACAAATGACGCACGTAACGTACCCACAGGTACAAATGAATGCGAAGAAGTGTCTCAGTTGTTACTTCGCCGTGCCCCGCCGCGGTGGTCTAGTGGCTAAGGTACTCGGCTGCTGACCCGCAGGGCGCGGGTTCGAATCCCGGCTGCGGCGGCTGCATTTCCGATGGAGGCGGAAATGTTGTAGGCCCGTGTGCTCAGATTTGGGTGCACGTTAAAGAACCCCAGGTGGTCTAAATTTCCGGAGCCCTCCACTACGGCGTCTCTCATAATCATATAGTGGTTTTGGGACGTTAAACCCCACATATCATGTTACTTCGCCGTGTTTAAAAAAAACACGCCCTTTTCGCAAATGGATACTGTGCAGCAAGTGCAGGGCCCTTTGTGCGCCCAGTAACTACAAAATCGTTCCGGTAAAAGCCCAAGGCGTATGATTCTCCCCGCCCCGAAATAAGCGCGTACACTCGTGAGAATCCATCTCCCCCCTCTCTCTCTCTCCGCGGGGCAAATAAACGCGTGGAAGATGAGAACGCCAGCCGCGTCGTGACAATCTGCGCCACCTCACTGATAATGCTGAAAACACGATAGTTTTCCCGAGACGGCCAGTGGTCGATATATATAGTTTGCCATTTCATCGCTGAAGGAGGTACTCCTTCGTGGCTCAGTGGCTAACGCCTCGCACTCACAAGCAAGATGTCTGACGTTCTGCGTGCCGGAGACTTTTTCTAGACTATTTTAGGGTTAAAGCCGCTAAAGCCGTAGGTCAATCCCGCCTAACTCGTACGTGACCGCCTAGTTAGATGACTCACTCAGCAGGCGCGGACGAACGGACTGACAGGCACACAGACGGACAAACGATTCACGGTTTTTCAATAAAACCGTCCGAAACATCGCCCCACTCATCATCATTCACTCCTTGGATATGCTGTGATTTGTTTTCTCTCTTGCGCTTTCATGAATATAGATACATATACATATACGGTGAATGACTGCGGTCGTCGACGCCAGCGGCAAAATCCAGCCGAAAGTGTCCACATAATTGTTATCGCAATAATAACTGTGTATAACAACTCCAATATCGATGCGCTTTGTTTAATCTGCCCTTTTGCTGTCAGAGGGAAGAGAGTGGGAGGGAGGAGGGGGGGGGGGCTAGCCGATAGCATCTATGTCTCGCAAATACCTTCGCCATGGCGGCAATGGCGACGATAGTGCAGGCGTAAGACGCGTACATTTTCGCTCTCATGCCACCAGGTCTGCACGAACGAAGACGCACGCAAGCACGCACGCTCGTTTGCCCAGACGTACGCCCAGACGTACGCCCACACGTGTACGAGTCGGCTTCCATCTCGGCGCATGATATATCTCCGCGCAAACATGTAAGCTTTCTCGAAAACGTGAGCCTAATGTTTACCTATGGGCCCACCGCAACGACAGCTGCTTTCGGCGAGCCATATCGCGAGGCTAAATAGACCGCGTCGTTTATATATAGATCTTGCGAACGTTCTGGCCGGATTAATCTTCCTTTTTTCCCCTTTTTTCTCAGCTCCATCAGGGTGATCTTTTTAGTGTTTTTTCTGTGTAATGTGGATTTATTTATGTATACATATTGCTGCGGCGCAGGCCTGACAAATTCCAGTTCGGGGTGACAGCTGAACAAGCCGTCGCGCCTTCGAATAAATGGTATTTCGGGTGTTAAGAGAAAAATAATAAAACGATTAAGAAAGAAGCGGAAAGTAGAGCTTGTTGATTCAGGCGAATCCTCGCGAACGAGAAATGTGGTGTTGTTTGCGTGTCCTTCGGTTGATCTTCATCGGACGAGAGCGACGGGAAAAGCACAGGCCCTGAAAAAACACCGCAAACTGTGGGGCAATCTGGGCGTAATGGCTTCACTGCGCGTGGCTCAACAGCTGCCGAGTAAATGAAGAAAGAGAAAGATAAGAAGAGATACATCTTGCTTATTCGCATTGCAACGTTTATCGATAAGTTTGGGGTTTCGTGTGGGCACGGAGGCACGTTAGAATAAGACAATTTCGGAAACCTCCATCATTGGCTCTATATCTTGGGTTGGTATGTTTGCAGAAACGAGTGTTATTATGAATATTATTCATAGTACTATCATTGTATTAATATTATAATATTATTACTACAAATTATGAACCATACACCCGTCTTTCCTTTTGATAAGCACTATGATGCTTTTTACCGCGGACAACAAATTTTAGAAGCACTGATTGATTGATTGATTGATTGACTGACTGACTAATTGAATAATTGATTGATTGATTGATTGATTGATTATTAATTAAGTTGTTAATAATTTGATTGATTTATTGATTGGTTGATTGATTTATTGATAATATTGGTAATCTTTTCAGTACCCATTTCTGTGTCGATGCAGAAGCGCACACAGACTGGCTGATGAGCGCAGCTGCAGAACAACTTCGAGCGGATGCGAGATATTCCGATCATTTTCGGTTACTGCGTTGTCATTACGTCATCAGACATATTGCCTCTGAGCAGGTGTACAATTCGCTACTGCGGCAAGCTAACGCCACCAGATTCACGTGAGTCTCTACGATGTCCCTGAAGAGGATTTGGGAATATGTTCACGTAGCGCTACCTCTCGAAGGCGACAGCGGTGGCTTGCCGTAACTGAATGGGAAGTGGCCTGAAAAAAATCATAGCGGATGAACAAAACTGGTTACCGAGAGTGATTCCCGGTTTTATGCAGCAGATACCCATTGGGACGTTCTGCGAAAATTACGAGATCGCATTACACACCACTTGGCTTCCCAAGCTGTTTAATTTATTGGTGGTGCAACTGCAGAGTACGTAACACATTGCACAACAGCGCTGAAACGTGCAAATAAACGCCCTTCTGCTCGTAATCAGCCCTGCTTAATTGACTTCATGCTTCGACACTTTTCTTTTTCAGCAGCCGGACAGAAATACTTGAGTTAATGGCAACAACGCGTTTACCGATTAGATGGAAATAAAGGGGCATTTGCAGTCCGGTTTTTACGTAGTTCCTAGTTAGCCAGGAGAGGTATACCTTACCGGACAGCCCCGTTTACACATCAGTTCGCTAACATCGTCACGTAACTGTGCGGAAGGACTGCTTTCTGCATAGCGTGCGTTCCAGAGGCACATTTCCGTATCATTTGCTTACGCCGGCTGCCTGGGACGCTCTGTAGTTATTCCTGACGGCCACTTCTTCCGAGTGGTATGCATACGGCCACAAGGAGCCAATGTCTGTGATGCACTGCGCAGCCAGACGCCAGCGATCATTGGGCCACAACTATGGGGACGTTAATGCTGGCCTTTAATATGTATATAATGTGTAAAGCTGTCATATTCTATCGGGCAAAGAAGCATATAATCATCATAAAACAAACTCGAAACAAGCGGAAATTTAATCAACTTAATCAATTTCTGGCCAATCTCCCGCAGTGGGTATGCGCCACGGGCAATAGGTGAACAAGAACAACAAGCTTTTGTAATACCCGGAATTCCCCACAGTGGGTATGCGCAACGGTTAATGGGTGAACAAGAGCAAGCTTTTGTCAGGGCTGGAGCATTCGACGACTTACTTGTTGAGCAATTCGCACTATATAACACCCGATTATCCCTTTGCTGCTCTAAAACACTTTATTGCTCATATTAACGCAATTCTTTTCCCGACATCAAGCCTGCTAAGGCCAGTGTGCAAAGGTGTTTCATGCTACATTGGCACTCACGCGCGTCAGACGCACAGACTATACTCGGCGACAACTTTTCTGGCACCGAAGGGAAAGCTACAGAAACGGAGATTCTGCACCTGTATCACTACGCGAAGAAGTCCGTTCTGGCGCGCGTCTCGTAACGCTGTGCAAAGTGACTGGGGCCCATCATCAGCGTTTCATGTAGACGCAGACGCCGCTTGAAGTTCAAGGTGCACGTAAAAAGGCGGAACTTTTTCACGCGTTCAAAAAGTGCGAAGTCACAACAGATAAATAAAAAACGAATATCTTACAGGTGTGAGCAACGTCCTATCGCAAATAGCTCCGCGTATTTGGATTTCACGTTAAAAATTCGGGTGCGACTTTAGAATTACTTTAACTGGCGGTATTATGCACGTGATCATTTGGCTCCGTAGCTTTGCATTCAGTGCCAAGAAAAGTTGTCGCAGAGTATAGCCGCGCTAATAGAATGATCAAAGATCAAGACGCAGAATACCAGATTATTTTGCCACCTCTGCACTGTTTTTACACAGTGATTCGCGAGGCATAACTATACCGATTTGATGATTTCCGAGACGCGCTCGGTCCTACGGGTCCGCTGCCGTAGGTGTTGGCCCTGGGGGCCTATCAGATAAATTGTGTCTGGGCTGTCACCATGAGCAACGCGAACGCCACGAAACGTTTGCTTGTCGTGAAGGAGCTGCTTCGTCGTAGACCCGCAGGATCAGCAGGTGCGGCTGCACTTTCATCAATTGCTCTACGGTGTCGAGGATGAAGACGTGCGAACGGCGTTGGCAGCTTTTGGAAAGGTTATTAAAGTCACCCGGGAGCACTGGCGCGCCCAAGGAGTCAGTTACAAGGGTCAACCACACGATCTCAGCTTCTTAAGCTCAAGAGAGGCATGATGGTTGAATACCTCCCACATCAAATCAGGGTAGCTGGTGAATTGGCCCTCGTGGTTGCACCTGGTCGGCCAATGCAGTGTTTGTGCTGCCAAGGTACGGGTCATGGTAGAAAAGCGTAAGGTACTCAGATGCTAACGCTGTCACCGGTTCGGCCACAATGAAGATGCGTGCATGCGTACGTACGCATCAGCGATCGGGCCCGCCGAAGAAAAAGACACTGCGGATACGGTGATGGACGCCACCGATGCCGAGAACGCGGCGAAAGGGACGGGTGACGTGGTGAACTCTGATGCTTCAGTAGGTAGAGCCGCACCGATTGGTGGTGATTAGCTAACATCACAAGCCAGCAAGGAACCTGGGGAGGTTATTCAAGAGCTAGCCTGCCAAACCGAAGAAGGCTACACAAGCACGCCAACGAAGGTACCAGAGCTGGTGGAATCAACAGAACAACTTTCACTGACGACCGAGAGCCCCAATGTCGGGGCCCCAAGCGAAACACCCCACGAAAGGGAGCGAGGTGTCCATTAGAAAGAATGAAGATGGGCCACCTGCGAAGGCGTCTTCGTTCCGACGCCGCAGCACAAGGCTACATCCAAACCACGTGGTCCGAACCCAATTTCGGACAAGCACAAGCCGCCACTGGCCTCCAGTGGCACGGGTCCACCTGGAGGCTCTGGAGATGTGTAGCTCCATGCTAAACGCTGTTTCAAGTTTCAAGTTTCAAGGCAGTTTCATGTTTCAATCGTTGTTGTGGCTGAGCGATAGAGCACCTGATTACCATGCAGAGTGACCGTGTTGTATTGTCATTCCAACCAAAAAAAATATAATTTATTTCATTTGCATTATTCTTTTGCTCGTCGACAACGCTGATTTTTGGCTCACAACCGATGACATCGACACCGGAATTTCGACGAAGGGGGCTCTTCAACACTATCACGCTGAGAAAGGCCAATACAACAAAATATACCTTTCATTTGGTAGCGAAGTATGTTCCTTTGTCTGACTTGTGTCTCACTATTTAATTTATAAATTTAGAACTCATCAGGTCAGCCACGTTCTAGCGTTTTCTAGTTTCTATTCTCACCGTACAAAAAGCTTCGTTTCTAACGGAAGCGTATGGTTCGTAAGCCAGGCCGACCATCCTCGTGTGATTAATAAGCTCGCTGAGGAGATTGGCGGCAGCTTCTTCCAATAACCCGCTTTGCCACACTAAATGCCTCACAAAAGTTTGTGCCCTGCGTCTGAAGAAGAGCCACTAAAATAATAATGCTCTATAAATTATTTTCAGCGGAGAAATAAGAAAAAAGAAACGGATACTTCCACGTGCCCTATAGAGAACGTGCAGCACTTAGAGGAGAGATTATGATCCCCCATCTCTGTTTTCAATTTTAAGGACTCACTCATCACCCGCCATGCTGCTGTACCGTACATGCGTGAATTATTAAGAGGAAAAAAAGTAAATGCGTTTTAGGGAAAAGCAAGTAGTAGAAACAAGAACGTTTTGTAATAACTCCATTTCGAATACTCGGGACACACGGTTCTATTGGCTCTATACCTGCGGCACTGCGCCAAAAAAAAGTGAGAGAAAAATTGGGGAATTAAGAAAAAAAAAAGGAAATTCGCAATGAAGCGCTTAGTGTGGTAGCATATCGGAGAGGAGTATAATCATGAAAAGGGGGAATATCCCGTTTCTCGGCATAACAAGATATCCGCCCAGCCAATTTCGCGTATTTCATCTGAGGTGGCACTCACCTTTATTCAAATCTATTACCGTTCGCGAAGATGGCGTGGAGAAATATGCGCACGGTGTTAGCGGACGGATATCGCGAAAGAGCGCGAAGGCTGACTCGAGTTAAGCGAGTTAATAATGAGTGTTATTGAGCCTGCTTCCGCCTGACCCGTACATCCTGTTATATTAGTTCGGATGCCGATTGCTCTTTTATTACGGTGAATAGAAAATCTAAATTGACGACACTGTAAGCATAATCTTTTAATCTCAATTCGCCGGAGCGCGAGGAGAAGGAAACGCATGATGGCGACGGTAAAATTTTGACATTTTGTTTACGAAAACAAGTATGTAAAAAACTGTTGAAGCGTTTCGTGCATCCTCCATGTCCCCAGGGTTAAAATGAATCGTTCTTAACATTGCGCGTCGGCTAACGGTTACCCGCAACAACATTGTGTTTGTACGTTGACGAGAATCCCGGCTGTAGCGGCTGCATTTCCAATGGAAGCGGAAATGTTGTAGGCCCGTGTGCTCAGATTTGGGTGCACGTTAAAGAACCCCGGGTGGTCGAAATTTCCGGAGCCCTCCACTACAGCATCTCTGATAATTATATGGTGGTTTTGGGACGTTAAACCCCATATATCAATCAATCAAATCATCGTTGACCAGAACGTTAAAAGGCTCATAAAACCCAACTATCGTTCATATTCTACGCTGTGAGGGTTAATTCTTGGGTGTTCGCAAATACGCTGGCGAAATGTCAGCGCACTTGTTCGAGCTTGATTTGTAACGAGCATTTTTTGTGCACACGTGAGCGGCCCGACAATCTCACAACAGTTATTCACTCGCGAGCCATGACGCAACGAGCCGCTTGATTCGCGAGCAGCTGTATTCCAGTCAACAATTTCATTTAGCGATCAGCTGAGCGTACAACGGAGCTATTTCAGCTTGCTTTAGTTCAGCATTGAGTAGTGAACCATTTGAAGCGGCTGAAACTTGGGTAGAAGACGGCTGCGTGCACTTTATGAAGCACATGAAATCGCAAATGACATGTCAAGATGGCGGTCACCGGCGGTAGGCCGAAGCGTTCCCTCTCACCACGTCTTAATGGTGAAACCAGCCATTTTTAGGGCTCATTTTGCAATGAAATAATCTTTTGCAGTCTTTTTTTTGTCTAATATGTACAGGGACAATAGACCCTCGACTTCTAGGTTTCTCTGAAAACCACAATTTGGTGCATGGGTGACAGTGTCATAGCCCCTTTAGTCATGGATTCTGCATGCGAACATCCGACCTTGGGTAAGTAGGTTTACGCTCCCATGGTTAAAAATTCGCATCCAGTCGCCCCTTTCTCCTCCCGCAACGTTGGAATCGCCAAGACATTATATAAATGCCCAAACGGGAAACACATCTTCCGGCTCAGACTCAAATACTTAAGTTCCGCCTCACCCACACGAACCACTTCTCCATGAAGAGAAAAAATTAGTTACGTGGCTGCAGTTTCATAACAACAAGGGGACTATAGAGTTGAGCAAGATTGCCTTTTTTTTGCATAAACCGATGGGAACGCGGCAGCTGGCCACGTCATCAGAACGTTCTGTCGTAATGTTTCACGCTATGCAAACTGCGTCATATCTGACAGTCCGTTAATAAAAAGTGTACTACTCAAATACAGTGTTTTTGTGTACGTGTGGCTTCTCATTTTCTGAGTATATATTTCGTCCTAATGCTCTCAAGAGGGCGCTGAATGCATTTCTCCGATCTTAATAACATACATTATCTTAAATGCATACGGTGTTGAAACAATGCTATGCACTGTATAGTGTATCTTAGTCTTCCATGTTATGACACATCTGCGCTCGCTGTTCCCCAGCGTGAAAAAATACTGATCAACTATATGTCGCAATTATGGGAACACCATTAAATTTACAACATTTACGTGCTGTACAACGTGACATATGTGTAATACAGCGAATCATGATCTGCATCTGAGCACATGCTGCGACTGCTATACAGGAGTCATGGTATAAGCGAAGTCAGGAAAGTGTAACACTTCTTGTCATGCACTCCCCCTTTCCCTCACTTCGAGAGCGTTTGTTTGAAATGTTTTAAATGTTTTAGTGTGTCATATGTGTCCCCTAAGTTGCTAATTGTTTCTCTTGGTTAACAACTTATTTCTTCTTTTTTTCTCACTGCAAGATTTGTACAAATGAAGTAGCCGAGATATTATAAACAGCAACTTATCCACAATGAGCCATTATAACAGAACAGAACAAAACAAGGCTGTCTGATAAATAAAATTAACGAATTAAAAAGACGTTCTATGCGCAACGTTCGCGTTTGATTCGATGGCTCCGTATGTTCCCTAAATTCTAGTAACTACTGCCTTATTTTATAATTCAGCTCACAATCAGTAAATCTACACAGCTTAGCTCACACATTAAATGGCGCTAGAGATGAACTGTATACAATTGAAATGTGAATATTAGCCGTCTCAGGCTTAGTAGCATTTATTTATTCTTGATGAGCCCGGGCCGTTTCTTTTCTATATAACCGGGATGGTTGATGGCTCTCCCAGATTTGAGTGCATATGGTGCTCTAAAGCGTTTACAATTTATTTCAAACACCGTAAATGCAAATATTCACGATGTCAAGAAAAATAACTGTTTCAATACCAGAAATGGGCAAGGAATAAGAAAATGAAAAGGTAAAAAGAAACATTTTTTTCTAAATCAAAATAGAAACTATCCACATCGGTGATGTTTTACAAATTTATATTGAAGATTACAGTCTTCATTCTGAAATTTCGGCTAGACGCCAATAGTTGCGCAAACGTCCTCGAATAGGCGTGGAATTGCGCAATATGGTGATTGCGCAACTTTTTTCAGACCCAAAATCTCCGTGCACTCTCTCGCTACATTATAAAACAATGACGTCATCGAACCTGAGGCCACCTTCAGCAGTATTCAACTCGTTTCAAGCGTATTTTTGGAGTTGCGTCAGCTAGTATTACCGTCTCTAAACTATACATGCAAAGTACGGAGTTCAATCTAGCAGCGGCTCAGGGGCGTACCATCATCTTGAATCTTAAACAGTTGAGCCATAAGTAAGCTAGCCAGTTTTCCAACATTTCAAGCAGGGTTACGATTTGGCCGTGGTTCCCAGTGAATAAACGTGAACATGACATGCAATTTGCAGTGTGGTTGCTATGAGTACTGCCATTCCTAGCTTACTTAGTGTCCAGTCTCCTCTTACCCTTTCCCCAATTGAAAGTAGCAAACCGCATGTTTATTTTCTAGTAAAGTTCCTGCTATTCTGCATTACAATTACAATTATCTCACTCTCTCTCGCTCTCTGTCTCATTAACGGACGTTAATTTGTTGGGACCTTTTTATTACTACGTACTTTCTTGTACGGGAGATACGTTATAGGAGAGGCTATGAACTTTTCTGTTGGCCTACATGGCCATTACTGTATATTGAGGCATATCAATAAAACTGCAGAACTACGACCATGATAATGAACCAGTCGATGCTATTGTGGTGTGTTCATCTAGGTTGGTTACATAGAATTACACTGACACCGTCTCTTTCTGTCTAAGTGATATTTCTTGTCGGAACGCAACCCACACTTGTATTGTATGAGGCGGTCTGAAATGGCTGGGCACGATGTCATTCCTGTTGTCATCGTCGTCACGGTCATGTGTTTATCTCTCTTCCCTCTCTGCTCTCTATCTTTCATCTCACCCATCCCCCTCCCATGTGCAGGGTAGCGAATCGGCTGCCTATTGGCTGGTTAACCTCCCTGTCATTCCTTTCCTCCTATTTTCTTTTTTTCTTAAACCCGGTAAGCCAGGAAATGTGCTGTCATCCTTTCGATCAGTGAGCCTAATCAACTACATTCGCAAAGTCATGGAGAAACTTTATTTTACCGAACTTTTATCTACCTCTGCTTCTATTCTATATCGACCGCTGCGCAGTGGTGAATAGAAAATATAAAAGGTTTTACTGAGCAATTATCAAGTTTTACACTACGTCGCCGTGCTTTAGACTTTGTTTTAGACCTTGTCACTCTATAGTGGAGCATGAGAGGACATTCGGAACAATGACAGTTGCAGCTTTCTTAGACAGGCATGCCTTTGACACAGTTAGCCACGTACATGTTCTGTACGGGCTATACAGTCTGGGAATCTATGGACGCCTACTCCTTCGGATTTTTGATTGTCTGACTGGTCGAACTGTATTCATGATAACGAGCATGGACAGCAGCCCACCACGAGGACTCAAAACAGGGGTACCTCAACAGGGTGAATAAACCCTATACTCTTTAATATAGTAATTCACAAACTGTCCACTGTTTTACCATCATCCGTACATGTTTTGATGTACGCAGATTATATCTGCCACTGGTCGTCAGGACATGAACGCCGGGAAGTACAGCATCTGCTTCAAAAATGCGTAAATATAATTGTACGCATTCTGACAGAATGCGACATGGACGTTTCAGTAGAAAAGTTTGCAGTTCCGCCTTTTACCAGAAGACGTCACGGCCAGCTCAGTCTCTCGATCCTCCAGACTGTAGCGGGAAGCATCATTTCCCTGGCATAACAATGAATCACCTGCTAACCTGGGGCCCTCATATCTCTAAACATTTAAGAACCTATCAATCGGTTACTCAATGCTCACCAATGTATTACAGGAACCAAATGGTGCGAACCATCAGAATCATTTCTGAAGGTCGATAGAGCTCTAGTTCGACAAGACATCGCATATGCACTACCCGTGATGCAAGGTATGTCTCAAACAAATGAACGTATGCTACACAACATCGTAGCCTGCAGTCCTCGGATCCCCGTGGGCTTGCCACGGTCAAGTCACAGACACCTTGTAATCGCAGAATCGAAATGACCGCCCATTCAATTTGTTGGCATCCGAAAGCTCTGCCGCCACTTCCTCCGCTTATCGCATTATGCTCATTCGCGTCGTAAAAAAACTCCGTCAGAGAAACGGGCGAATCGGTGACGCCTTGCGAGCTCATGAGGCGACACTTCAACAAAAGCATCATTTCTTGTGTCCAGATATCAACTTTCCTTCTTGGCAGCTTGTATTGCCTTCAGTCACTTTGGGCATCACAGGAATAGAGAAAAAAATCTATGATACACTACCTTGAAGCAAAATGTCTCACGCTTCAACAAATGTACAATTATCGAGACCGTTTGACATTTGTTTGCACGAACTACTACAATAGATGAAATCTCGGCTACGGCTCTTCATATGCCCCTATATAAAATAAAAAAACGAGATTTCCAACTTTCACAACGGCTACAGCCGCGAAGCTCGTTGCAATACTACAAACTTAAAAATCCTCTTTCCGACCCTTTTCCCCATCACCGTACAGGGTAGCAAACCAGTTCTTCTCGGTTAAACTCCCTGTCTCTTCCTTTTATTTATTTCTCTCTCTCTCGAAATTCATTGTTGAAAATCATCAAAAGGAAAACTAGTAATATAGCTTAACTCCAAAGGAGCGCTAGAAATGATTAAAGAATTTTAATTTTCATATAGATCATAGCATAGTATATTAAATCCTAAAAACTATTACTATGGCGTCTCTGGACCGTCAAGAGATCTGCTTTCAGTGGCTTCCCAGTCACGTAGGAGTGGCGGGAAACGAAAGTGCTGACAAATTAGCCACTGAAGCGCACAAAAAAAAATCACTTGACACCGTTGCCAGCTTCCTTCTCGGAAATCAAGAAGGTTATTTCCGAACCGCGCTACAAATTGTGCAAGGACGCTTGGTTTGATGAGCATACATAGTCATAACTTTTTTTATCGAATATATCCGTTTCTCCTGATTTACACCCAATCAAAATACCGACTCGTCTCACTGCTGCACCGACTAAAATTAGGTGTTGCATACGCACTTCACCTCTTATGCCGTATAAAAAGAATAACTACCCCACACTGCGACCACTGTGCCCTTGCCGATGCGTCTGTGGAGCATATCATTATAGAATATGCGCAATATGGTGAGCAACGCGCTCAACTGAGTTATAGATTGAACCCCCTCGACAGACGACCCCCTTACATTTGGCAAAGTGCTTCAACCGTGGCCACATTATGATAACCAAGGACGCGCAGTGAGTGCGCTCTTCGTGATTTTATAACGTACACAAATTTAATTAACTGTCCTTAGTTTTTATTACCTCCTTGCCATTATCTGCAAGGACTCCATCCGCAATGTGATCACGCTACATGAACTGGACTATTCCTATTGATTGATTGATTTGTGGGGTTCAACGTCCCAAAACCACCATATGAATATGAGAGACGCCGTAGTGGAGGGCTCCGGAAATTTCGACCACCTGTGTACTATTCCTATAGACTGTGCTCACTGGTTATAAGCCATATAGTGTATATATGTACAATGGTCAACTCTAATATCTATAACGTCAGAGCGTCGCATGCCGAAAGGCACGAGCGACATTTGCAGACGCAAATAAGCCGCATATGAGCATGCGCGGCGCCAGAGATGTGCCTGCCTTGCAGTTTCCGCCCTTTTTTTTTTTATCTTTGCGGCTGCCATGACTGCTTTGGCCATCGAATCGCTGTCAACATTATAATACCGAAAAAAATAAAATAAAAAAAATAAACCAGCAATCACCCGAATAGGCACCTTTTATACTCTAAACTTATTCTCGCTTTGTATTATCATACCACCACGAGGACAGTTCACTAAGTTTTTCTGTTTGCTTTTTGTTTTGTTTTTTGCAAAATCATTTAGAGCACTTTCATTCAAAACATTCAAAGCGCAGTACATAGTGTCTCTGCACAAGCGCATTTCCTCTCCTTCTTTCGACCTCCCCCATCTCTTTCCCACATGTACGGTAGCAGACTGGCTATAATAGAATGGTTGAGCCCCCTACAATTCTTTCCCTACCATTTGTTCTATTCTAGTGCTTCAGATTATTATTTTTCTTCTGTGTGTGTATCTGTGTTTCTGTGTTTGTATCTTGTGCATTCTATCCGTGATGTTGGGATGGCCGACTCTAACGTAGCCTTCCCTCCCGCGTTTTTTTTAATATATAAATAATAAAAAATACACTCGCATCACTAGACATGTCGCATAGCGATTTCGTAAAAAAAGAAGACCTTTTACGCTAGTTGTGCAATGCTTAACAAACAGAGAAGCAGTCTCCATTTTACGAACTGTCATTTGCTTTTAGCGCAACCCATGAAAATATTTTATAATTGACTTTTCTTAATGATGTTGATGAAATGTCAAAAAAGCATCACACGTCGCTGCCAATGGCTTCGTGCGCACTACAGCAAATGCAATTGTGTATTTCACTTAGTGTTTCCTTCTTACTCCTTTACTGCGCAGGTTCCTTTGTCTCTATACACTGCTCCTCACTTTTCTTCTGGCGCCTCCATTAAAACGCTAAAAGCTTTCTGCTTCGTTCTTGTCCATCATTCTCTCTTTCTCGTTTTTTTTTCTCTCATGAACTTACACCATTTTTGTATTAGGCTATTCTTTCATTTCCTTAGTACTCCTCAATTTTCTGGGTGGCCTCACTACTTGTTTCGACAATATGCCACGCCTTTAGACAGACTATGTTCCAGCGCGTGTTCTTATCTTAAATCTTAACGTTTTCTTTTTTCTCATTTTTATTATCTTTTCCCTCATCCTGTTTCTCGCTTCTTGTGCCTTATTATAACGACAAACTTAGCCTATGGTCACGCGTTTTTGTCCGCAGAGCTTTTAAGCGTGCAAGACTAAATCTCTCTGTCGGTGTTTGCTGAGTACACTATAATAAGAGCGTATCGCTTGACCAAGCAAGTCTAATATTCATGCTCATTGATAACAAATTATTCATATATGTTGCTTCACAACTACTACAATTCTATTTTTTCGTTCCTGTCATAATCTAACGAGGTAATATCATTAAATCTAAGTAAAGAAATAGATGTCATCGGATGTGCTCTATAGCGCAAAATGTACAATTCCCGACTCGGCAATTATCATGTTCGAGCTTTGAAATGAGCAGCAATAACCTTTGAATCATTGTTATTTTCTGTAATCGCTCACGAGACGCAATCGACGTCCGCTTGATGACAAAGACTGAGTCGCAGTTTCTTGTCTGGAGTCGCTAACAGAACCATTGATGCACATAAGCTGCGGAGCGCAAGCACAAGTCTGTTGCACGTGACTGGAATATATGAGAGAGTAATATACGTTCGAGGCGTGTGTGTTTTAATGGTACAAAAATGTGACGTACCCGACAATCCTTACGCGCGTTAAACTATAGCCATCTTCTAATGATCTTGGCAGTGTTCTAACTGCAAGCGTGCTTCACCGCAGTTTAACTAATAGTATAAAAAAGCCTACTTCACAAGCAAGCTGTGTTGGGTGGGTTACTTAAGTCATGGGTTTCTAGACGGCCTTTTTAAAATGTAACTAACGTTGCCAGACCTTTGTTTCAGCCGTTGTAAGGAAGGTTTGACATTTTTTATGCGAGTACACTTTCCCTGCATCGGTTGTTACTACTTTACGCTTTTATACTAGTAAAAGTCTAGGAAGAAGATAACGCTCTAAACGTTCTGCTTACAAATGCATTAATTTACAGAAAATTTGGAAGAAAAATTCTTTCAACCCATCATCAATTCACCCTGAGATTACGCTACAGGTAGCAGCACCGTCAGCGCGCTAGTGTGGATAGGCGGCCGGCGGCGCGCATACAAATGTACGCAGCGGCGCTTTGTGGTGAGCGGTGTGAGCCGATTGTCCGCCAATAAAATGCGGTGACTGCAGCCTACTCGCAATATATATGTCATCCGCTGCCGAATGGAAGCACTATGCACTCTGAACGTTACTATACTTGTGACAGAAGCACAATCTGTCACTGAAAGAGATGTTCCCATTTGGCGAATGTCTGTGTTTTCGCACTATCTCACGTTTCTAGTACTTTCGTTTGTAGTTGTTGAGCTTTTGTACCACCTACTACGCACTGCTGTAGTGCATCTGAATTCTTTCTTAGCTTCGTGCATGCTGGTCTTGAATACTAAAAAAGGAAAGAAGGAATGCAATCTCTTATTCTTGGGCAAAAAGCTAAGGTAACCACGAATATATACGTATCAGCGTTTGTACTTATTCAGTTATTCATTTAACGAACGTAGGACAGTTGATAAACTTATTAGGAAAGCTATGTGGCTGACAGCGCTTTGGTGCACTTGTTCTTACTCCAATAACAGTACATGAAGGTAACACTTCACCACGCAGCTTTATTCGATTCCTTACCTGCATGACAGTTATGCAACAAAGGTTCGGTCATTTTCCAGGGGAATAATGTCCGCTTCTTCCGCTAGTTTATATTAACGCCTCAAAAGCAGTTTAGATAAAGGTGACCGTTTGCGTTACATTATAGAGCATAAATCTGTGGCACGTCGCCTGAATTAAGTTTGACCATCGGGGTTCTTTAAAGCGAACCCAAATCTAAGCACATAAGTGTGTCTGTAATCGGTTTCACCCAATGTTAAAATTGCACACGGCGACTCTAGTTTAATTGCCTTCTTGTCATTTCGTTTTCTGTTCTTTTTCAGGGACAATTCAACTATGAAAGCGTCAGAATTTACTAAACACAAATATATTGCTGTAGTGTGACCGGGGCCGTACAATAAATGGTTATAACGAGCAGAATTAAAGCTCGTCCGATAAGTAACAGCACCGCAGTTAGGCAGCCACAACAAAGCAAAACGTCGTTTACCACATGTTTTGGACGACGCCAAGTGCAGTCTTTGACGCATTTTAACTACAAAGCGGCAACTACCCCGAAATGATCCTGGCGTACAACTACAAAACACAGCACTCTCGGCAAGTTTCCAAAATTATCTTATTACACTGCGTATACAGCCTAGCAAGGCCGAATGTGTCTGTAGAATGTTTTAGGCAAATTCACACTCAGCTAAACTTGCGCTAAAAGAGCAGGATAAACCATTTTTTCAGGATGACCATGACATGCCCGCAAGCGCTTGCCTTATGTGGCTAGCAAACTACGCAGGCAGCAATCCACACTATCCGCGCTTCAGCCAGTGGCCACCAGGTGGCGACTCCGCTCGATCTCTGGGCAAACACCTTGCAATATTTTAGGCATAGGCTCTCTTAGGCGTGTTATTGCGCACATTTTCTGATGAACACTGCCACACAATGACCGCAAACGTGCTCCGCCGCAATAACATCCTTATTGAGGAAAAGCCCACTTCACAAACCGTCTTCCACGTTGCGGGTTAATTTCAAGCTTTGGCCTCTAATAGATGATAGTTTCAAAATGCACCCGAGATTCCCAAGCATGTACATGTCTTCAACCATCATTATGAACATGTCATACGTCAACACAAGGACACACTTGCTCCGCAATTTATAGGACCATGCGGTATACGCTTATGTTGACTGAAGTGTCTAGAAAGAAGATAACGGTACAAACATCATGCTTGCACAACTGTTTTGACCCGCAACGTATGTAAGTAAAGGGGAACGCGAGCTATCACCTATTAGGCTGCAACAGTTTACAAGTGGACTTCCATAGTGAGCTTTATAGCTCTTCGCACGTGAGCCTGACACCCAAACTGTGGGATCTTAAATCAGCTTCTTGAATCATCTCACAAACAGCATAAAAATAGTGGTAGTAGACGTATTGAAAAATTACAAAAAGAATGAAGTACAATGTGGCGGTGAGCTTGCAAAAAATAGGCATCTAAATTATAATGGCCATAAAAATAATGCTACCTATCCGAATCCATTTTTCTACAACACGCGCGTATCTTGTACATACCAAATAACAAAATTAGAAATCCACAAACAGATATATCGTTACAAGTTCAATAAACTGGAATTTAATTTACATGGGACATGAACAGACGCCACAGGTACATTAGCCTAAATGAGGAGCATCGTGCCACACTAAAAGTGGCACCCATGGAGTTAATTAATAATGAATGTCTGGGGCTTTAATTACCAGGACCACTATGTGATTCTGAGGCGCACCGTAGTAGAGGGATTCCGAAATTTCGACCATCTGAGGTTCTTTAACGTGCGCTTACGTCACTGAGTACACGGGCCTCTATCACATCGCTTCCATCGGAATTCGACCGTCACGGTCGGGTGCGAACCAAGGACTTTCTTCAGTAAGCAGCCAAGCATCGTAACAACTGTACCAACGTAGCCAATGGGGTACTCATCCAGTCAACGCAGCCGTATATCTGGATGGTGTGAAGCACACGAAGAGCTAACGAGCAGCCCGGACCACAGAGAGGGGCCCGTGAAAATCAACAGGGTAACAGAGTTACGGAGAGGGTGAACGATTCGGTCGGCCTGTGCACGAAGCAGAAGCGATCGATGCAGGTCTTTTACGCCGCATGCGGGCTGCCTCACGCACGTCGTAGTCGACGATGACGAAAGCGAGGCGCCATCAGCGGAGTAGTGAGAGGCATCGGTCGTGCCTATAGAAGACAACCCACGCAAAGGTGTGTGTGGGACGCTGGGCGAGAGGAAGGGAGAGGGTTGTCTCCCTTCACGGCTCTCGTGTCTCAGGTGCCCGCGTAGAACGCTCTCCCGCAGCTGATTGCCGTCAAGCAAGAGCAACCTTTACCTTGAAAAACAGCGGGCATATAGAATACAGGTTATAACAGCCTGTCGATAACAAAGAAAGAAAAGAAAGACGTGGGCGTGATAGATTGTGGATTAGTCATAACGATACGGGGAAGGATCTGCGCCAGATTGCTTTGCTCTTGCAAGACGTACACGTTAGTGCTCACGGCGACAAAGTTATTTTTCGAGACAGTTGGCTGAATGCATAAAATATATCCCAGCAATCATACCGCTCCGTCTTTCTCCTCCCTCTCCACAAGCGCTGTGATATCTTTTGGTTTACGAGAAGTCACTTTGTTAAGCATCCGACCTGCGATGGCACATTTCGTTGCCAAATCATGGGAGGAGTGGGTGCATCGGCCTTGCACACACGCAAATCCGGTAACAGTTTCGTATCTCAACTTCTGACACCATCGTTCACATCTTGGCTGACATCTCGGTCAGCCCTCGCAGGCTTTTGTTTCAGTTATCTTGGTGTTGTTTTATTTTCTATGTCATGCTGTGAGCACACACATGCGCTCGCTTCTCTTTAGTCTCGTATTTTCTCAATATAAATTTACTCGAAATTATAGCAGTCATGCCCCCCGCCTATTTCTTCTACCTACGCTTTCAGCGAACTTGCAAGATAACTCTTTTTCTATGAGGTCGATCAGACGCAATCGATAAATATTAGACTTTTCAATATAGGCTGTATGATACGAAAATTATTCGCCTAATGTCAGCAATACACGACATTTCGAGCTACGAATACAGCAACCGATCTTAAAAAAGGGAAACTAGACATGCATCGTTGTTATTTTGTGGTTCGTGTTTGTTTCTTTATTTATCGGAACACTAAAGCATGGCTAGGCTTGTATGACAGAAGGAAAAAGTCTAGGCTTGTATGACAGAAGGAAAAAAAAAACTGAAGGCAGTTTACAGACAGCTGATCAAGTATACAGTTGATCAAGCTAATCAAGGTGAACTATTCTCACACGTACCGAATTTTTTTCTCGGAATGCTTCATTCGCAAGCTCTCCTCATCTTTACACGTGATATCGTTCTCGTTCAAGTTATTCCATCTTACATTGTGCCATTTTCATTGCTCACCTTTTTTTCATTCCGCTAATCACGACTAGCACTCCTTGCTTACGAATAAAGGACAGAAAGAAACTGCTATAAAATTGTCACGAGTTAAATAAGGCTATCTGTGCATTTCGACCATTCGATTAAAAGCTTTCCAAAAACGATCCTTTTCAGTTCGATTAGAAAAGCATGAGTGCTTTAAATAGAGTTCACAATAACTTCCCTATAGATGTTCTCCTTGAATATATGGCGCACAATATTAATTATTCAATATTTTCCTTTCCGTTGATCATATACCCTCCTTTCATTAGTATTTTATTTCCACAGTCGGATACGGTGATTGCTATTCTGACTAATTGCACCTATTGATTTCTTTATGGGCCTCACTCTGTAGAAGAAAAAAAAATAGACGCAGACTGCTTTTGAACAGGGACACAATGGATTATTCCTAATACAGTTTCTCATTTCATAAATATACGATATTGATATTCGCTTTACTTTAGATTCTGTGCAAAGTGCTTTTACAAACACGGCGTTGGTTTCGAAAACATTTCATGGCGATGAAAAGAAAAATTCGCTCGCGGTGATCAGTCCACCGCAGTGACGGTACGTGAACCCCTATCACGTCTCACAGTGTTTGCGAATTACATCTAGAAGCCACATGTTGAATAAGGATAGGAAATAAACAAATACCTTTTCGTGGAGTTGTGCTCACTACAACGAGTTATCCTGACAAGGATTTCGAATTACTTGCATCCATTCCCACATTCACTCAGAAATATATCGGGTAACCGATTGCGCAACATTGTATTGCTATCGAGTAACACAGTTCGGAAAGCGTTGCCACTCTCGACGAAAGACAAAGGAAGGGACGAGAGACACGGTGGATGTGCAGTGTCTAAATGTAACACATGCATCAATAGTAAACGAAAGAGGCGATTTCAGAACAAATAAAATTTTGGGTTGCTGAAACACTGCGATGCGTTTAGACAGGCGTCATGCCGACACATGCTCGCCTGACGGTGTGGAAATATTCCGTACGTCGACAGTGCTGTCAACGTACGACAATATTACGAACCTGCAGAAATCAGTGGCGTAGGATTTATCAGCCTGTGCGTATTCTCAGCACCGTATCATTGTCCACTTTACGAAATATCTTCTATGTACCGTTCACAATATCAATGACTTCTTTTATTGGCAGACACGAAGCTGCGGACCTTTTACTTGATATATGTAGACAATAGAAGGATTATGTTCGTCCGTATGGAGGAAGCGGGTGCATCGGCATCGCCACCAAGTACTTACACCATCGCGTATACCATTAAAGGTCGACCATAGAGCATTGCGTGTTGGACATTGCGAAGATGCAATTTCCCTAACAAATGCAAAAATCATTGTTCTGTATCGATTTCTGTGTGAATGTCAGTTTTATTATACAGTACTACATCCCGGCTTATTCGTATTCCTTTGTCTGCCTAAGCCAACGCGTGTCATCAAACTACTCCTCTGTTGCCGGTGAAACCACCGATCGTTTTCTCAAAAAACAAAAAACAGAGCATTCTTGCACGAGAGTCGCCTCCTCCCTGATAATCCGTCGGGCCCCAAAATCGAACGCCACAGGTTTCTCAAGGCCACGCAGGAGCCGCACTTCTCAAAAAAACACAGAAACCAAGTCCAGTCAGCTGTACTCGTATCGCATCACATGGCTGGCTCAAACTAAAATGCATAGGTGCACGGCACACATTGTCGAGTTTAGGCCACGTAATGAACTGAAAGATCGGCGCTTTCCTATGCACCGAGCGTCCCATATGACTCGCGGGGTACCGATGCGCCGCTTCACGTGTTGATCGTTGCCGTCCCACCGCCACAACGGCGCTCGGTCGCTGGTCGAACAGCGCGTACCTAGTTTCATACTCTGTTTCGGATCAACGTCTCGGGCTGCCCAAGTCGCGACACGTTCGGAAAACCATCCCCAATCGAAGAGACCCTCGCGGTACGTGAGCGGCATACCCAATAGAGAGGAGGGGGGCAAAGGACAACCGCGACAACGCTCGCACGCATCTCTCCGCTGGCCGTGTTTTTCCCCGCACGGCGCGGAGTTAGGCTTACCGACGCTCCCGTCCGCCGAGCAGGCGCCGGCGACAGCTAGCAAGCAGAGGGCCACCGCCGTCAGCATGTTGCCGGTCGCGCAGGCAGGCCCTGTTTTTTTTACTCCATCGTGAAGCCTTTTCCGAAGGGGCGGTGAACAAACGGCATCGGCTTGTCGAGTGTCGCGCGTCTTTCGGCACACTTGTCCCCAAAAAACACCGGGCTCAGAGAGGCTGGCTGCTGCGGGTGCGAGCGAAAAAAGAACGAAAAACAAAACAAGCGCGGCCGTCGGATTTTCAGACTGTCCCTCGCTCGGCCAGCGCCAGATGGTGCCTCCCGCGCCTCCAGAGGTAGCCCGGATGAAGATGACGTAGCGCCAACGTAGCGCTGACGTTGTGCCGACGTCGCAACTCCGGCGCCAGCCGGCAGAACCGGCGCGAGCGCGCGACCTTTTTGATACGTACGCAGCGCGCGGCCTCGCGAAAAAGGGGAGCACCAGTGGAAAGGAGGCACGAGGTCCTAAGGGAAGGCTCCCGGAGAAAAAAAAGTGGGCTGTGTGGGGGAAGTGGGGACAATGTACTACGCTCTCGGCATATAAGGTGTCCTCTCGAAACGTGAGCTCGCCGTGTGGCAAGCTGTATCCCATTATGCAAAGCAGAGACCGTCGTCGTCCATTCGCCTGCCATCTTGGTGCTTCACATTCTCTACTGCCCATTTACCTAGTGGCCCCCGGGAGCGAGTGCTTGTTATGTTACCGAGTGGCGACCCTTTCTTCCCTCTCGCAGTTCCTCAAGGGGAAAAGGCGTTAAAACAAAACTAAACGACAAGCTGCCTCATCAAAATGGACGTACCTGGCCCGAACAAATAGGGCAAGGAAATCGTTGTTGCCCCTGCCACGTCAACAAGTGTTCCAAATATAGAGCTAGTTTTGTTGTTAAAAGCGCGACGAAGGCTGAGCGTGGACACGGGCGATCGAGACTGCATTTGTGGACATGTCGCGACGAAAACGAATTCTTTTCAGTGATGCCCCCTTCCCCCCTTTTTTTTTCTGGAGCGTGGCTCTGTTTGAACAGCATGGCAGCATCTGAAGCGTGCGTTCTGTTTACGTCGCTATTTTGCTCGGGGCTGCGTCCGACTGGCCCTTTAGGTGCATCGCGGTAGTCAACTTGTCGCAATAAATTCTCCTGCAATAGCCTGAAGCGTATCGCAATGAAACGTCTACAGTCCCATTTTCTTTTATCTTTTATTCTTCTCCCCATGTTCAATGTTTCCACTTCGATTTGGAAAGTATAAGGAAGCGGGATTAGAGTAAAGGGAATATACGGAGAATCTCACTGTATAGCAAGACTTTAGTTTGCTACTCTACACTGCAAGATAAGGGAAGTCGTAGAAAGACGAAACATTAGAGTGAAATAGAAGAAATAACTGATAGATGATCCAAATCACTCTTTACCACCACTCATTCTAGCAGCACAGGAACATAGAGATAGGCCCCCTTTGATAGCGCAGATCTGTTGTCATTAAAAAAGTTTTTGTAGTCTTCACCTAAGATCGGCATGTTCTAATCATTCGCTCTGATTTTTCTCTCTAATCTAAGGAAGCTAGCAGAACTACGAGCTACCATCTTCATAAATTGCAACAAGGAATTCCACATTGCAAGAGAGAACGTGCTCGAAAGACTCCTAGAGACAAACTTTACCGGAAGAGGCGTGGTCTGCCGTTCCAATATGAACTCGAAAGACTTCATAAAGAAAGAAGGAAAACATAAAAGACAGGCAGAAGTCAAGAGGTCAACCAGGAAAGCACTTGGTAGGATGTGGAACACAGAAAGGAGAACAAAATATTCGGGCGGGGCGTGGGTGGCGGAGGGAGGGTAGGAAATACACAGTGAATTCACTGACGCGTGGAAGACAGCACCGCGTTGACCGAGTATGTAAAGACTTCGCAAACGATTAAACAAGATGGCCTCACCTACTCGCCTAAGTTGCGTCTCGGTGGAACGCATATGCTGAGCAAAGGCGTTCGGATATATTGCCATGTGGCTTCACGAATCTACCAGAAATATTTTACTTTGTGTTAGTAAAACAAGCTACTTCCTATTTTGCGATAATTAGGCACATATATATGTGCGAATAGTGCCATGCCAGCAAGGAAATACAAGCTGCTCCTCTTCACTTGCTTCATCGCTGACCCTAAGGTTGTGGGAACGAATACGGGCTGCTACTGCCGCATTTTCGATGGAGGCGAGAATCCTTGAGGCTCGTGTACTTAGATTTCAGGTGGACGTTAAATAACCCCAGGTGGTCAAAATTTCCAAAGCCCATGGACCACTGCGGTGTTCCTTATACTAATATCCTACTTCTGGGACGTGAAGCCACAACTATTTTATTATTATTATTATTATTATTATTATTATTATTATTATTATTATTATTATTATTATTATTATTATTATTATTATTATTATTATTATTATTATTATTATTATTATTATTATTTGCTGCAATATATACTTAAAGAAATTTTCATCCGCCACGGTGGTTTAGTGGTAAAGGCATCCGGGTGCTGACCCGTAGGTCGCGAGATCCAATCGCGGCCTCGCGGCCACACTTTCGGCTGAGCGGAAATTCTTTAGGCCCGCGTGTTTGAATTTAGGTGCACGTTAAAGAACCCCAGGTGGTCGAGCTTCCCAGAGGGTTCCCATCCGGCGTCTTTCATAATCATATGGTAATCTTGGGACGTTAAACCCCAACAATTATCAATTCGAATTATTAATACTTCAAGCAACGTTTTTCGTTTTTATTTTAAAGTTGGCGCCATGGTTGACACACGTTGGCACATTCGACGCGACATGAAAGACAATCACGCAAGGCGGTTCCTAGTCAAGTCTGCCGAACGTGTGCTTCTAACCCCGTCTGAATCAATGTTGTCATCACTGTCGCGGCCACTCGCACTGCACGTCGTTGCGCTTCAATCAATAAATGTGCATCTAAGATGCTATTTAATGTTTTCCCATAAAAATAGGAACACTTCACAAATAGCAGCATATCTTTTCAGGAAATTAAGCTCACGTCAACGACATGCCCAGCGTGCATTGCTGCAAAAAGATAGAGTTGGAATCTGGCGTCTCCACGTGGCATCACAGACTACCAGAATTTTGTGACGTCATTATGAAGTCATGTGACGACACATGAACTCATGCCCCATAATTACTTCATAGTGTGACATCATGCTCATTTATGCGTTATAAGCCCTGTAGTGTATATATAGTGCACTATATATACATAGTACACTATATAGTACATGGCCCCGCCGCGGTGATCAAGTGGCTAAGGTACTCGGCTACTGACCCGCAGGTCGCGGGATTGAATCCCGGCTGCGGCGGCTGCATTTTCGATGGAGCCAAAAATGCTGTGGGCCCGTGTGCTCAGATTTGGGTGCACCCCACATTGTGAAAATTTCCGGAGCCCTCCACTATACGGCGTCTCTCATAATCATATGGTGGTATTGAGACATCAAACCACCCGTATCGATCAACTATATTGTATATGTTTGTACATAGTGCCTTTGATAAGTTTGTTTCTTCTTCTATTCTTAATTTTTCGTGTTTTTGTGTTTATCTTGTGCATTAGCTCGCATAACGTAGCCTACCTTCCCATATTTTGCGATTTATAAATAAATGACATCGTAACCTGGTTAAAAGTGCTCTGATCACGGCAGCAATGCGAAACCAACTGAGGTGCTTCCAGTTTTCGAGGCAGTGCAAAAGCGAGTTTAGAAGCAGGAAGCTTCATCAAACGCTTGGAATTTTACTCGAAGCCCTTGAGTTATAAGTTCAATATGTGGCACTTTCCATGTGAAAAAGTGACGTAATAAATGTTTATATTCACGGCTATTTTTTTTTTTGCGCAACATACACGTGGACAAGAAGGAACAGATACCAAGGGCGCAACCCT
Source organism: Rhipicephalus microplus (assembly GCF_013339725.1). Lineage (NCBI taxonomy): Eukaryota > Metazoa > Arthropoda > Arachnida > Ixodida > Ixodidae > Rhipicephalus > Rhipicephalus microplus. The sequence goes on from NC_051173.1 coordinate 14,582,658, forward strand.
ACAACTGCTTGATTGGAAACAGCGAAATGCACTTTCATCTTCGAGACCAACAAACGCCCCCCGGATTGTGTTCATGAACACGTGCGAGATAAAACTCAAAATTTTTGTTCGAGCCTACATCATATTCCTGTTACTTTCTTTTTTTCTTACTTCTCCGGCTCTTAAAGGTGCATTGACATGATTTTGAGACATCGCAAAAGGGACATTTTTCGCTTCTTCGGTGTGCGGTGTTAACCATTTCCACACGCCGGAGACAGCCAACGCGCATAAAACATCATTTCTTCACTGAGCAGAAGCAGGTCAGCCCTAATGCAATGAACATTATGCCAACAAGTGAACACAGTTCCAGTGAGCTAGCGCAGTTTGCATCCCAAATGCACCCTAAATCACAGAAATTATTGTCGCAGTCACTGGAGACAATGCACCCATCGTTGTTTACATGTACCATGAACACATGTCGGATGTCCGTTATTACGTCACGCAATGCTGTCTGCCCTTGACTGCACACTGGCATCACATGTCATGGCAAATCTGTCCCCTCGATAGTGAAACAGAAAGTGTCTTTTTAGGGTAGAGAAATTAAATATATATATGATGCATTCCCCGGCCACTAAGTTCCCTTTTTAGGGTTCTTGAAACACATGTTCTTATTTGCAACAACAATGCCACATATTTAAAATACGTCTCAGCACCCCTTTAAGTGTAAAAGGGAGTTGGTCGTATGTTTTTTCGCAACAGCCCACTATTCGAACATTTGCGCAAAGTCTAGGAATATAGTGCTTCTAAAACACCTTAAAAAGTCTTCTGAATTCAAGTTCGTAATCTTTGTCTGAGCATTTATCTTTTATCCTCGTGAGCTGGATACTGAGATGAGAGACTTCTTTCCAGCTGTTTCTATTTTTGATCTCTTTAGCTGACCTTTACTTAAGCTTCTCACGCAACAAATAAAATAAAGAAGAGAAAACAAATCTTAACTTATAGCATTGGCCCTTGAACAGAGATGGCGTTCTTGCGTTCTTCCGCCAAAATAATCCACGAAACGCCTCAGTTCATTTAAAGGACCAGAAAACTCGCCTCTAAATGTCACAAAAAACACCGGAATGTCAAACAAAAAATGAAGTAAACTAAAAAAATGGAAATTATCTTAAGCACTTCGAAATACCCAGGCCTTTTCACCAACGGTTCTTCGAGCCATGCTCCAGTCTTTACCCCTTACCTTTCCCTGATCTTCATGCCACACCTTCTATTTCACCAACATTCAGTGCGCGGGAGTACACGAGGAATCTTACCAAGATCTACCTTCTCTACACCAGCGAAGGGACACAACCCACGTGTGAAATTCTGTCAAAGAGGGAGAGATACAGAACATAGACACTGCCTCGAAAGTTACGCGAAGGTGAAGGTCAGGGGGGCTACGGACCCAGATTTGCGGCTGTTCTGAAAAACAGTCAAATCATTTTTTTTTTTTTCACCAACCCGTTTCTGTGCGCCACACACCATGCTTCGCACGACACTGCCGGTTTCTCCATCATCAAATTGGATGCTCCGGCGCAGCATTTGCGCACAGCTTGCCACTACGGCTGACATCAAGTGTGCTTGCTTCAAAACGAGCCTGCCATGTTAGCCAATCATGTAACTCTCAACCACTGCTCAAGCCTGTTGGTACAACACTTTCGTTGCTCAGGACTATGGCAATTAACGCCCCAAATGATGAATTCGGTACATTGATGCTGATAATTGCTGCCTAAAATATGTATCCTGTCTTGACAAAGCGTCATAGAGACGATGGTATTTGCTTATTATATATTTCATGCTTTGTCTCTACTGAAAAAAAAATGGCAGATCCCACGTACAGTGAGAATCAATGATATGCGAAGCATGAATGAGAAATGATGATATGTCATTTTAAAATCAGCACAACGTTACGAGCTGGAGGTAAATGATGCCGTACATGCCTTACGTGACATAATTATCATGTTTGGATGTGTCGTTTACCTTCTTCATATCTTCACGTCACATGATACCAAATTTAGTGTATGTAGAGCTAGCGAAACGACGGCGAGCATGCTATGAGTTGGGTATGTTGTCATGTTCTTACATGACACGCGTATCAGGATTATCATGCTTGCACCAGTCATATATTAGGGGCGAAACTCCTTATAACGGCACCCGTTCGTCCCCCGTAGTATGTAACAAGTATAACATTTTGACCTCCAAGGTGGTGCCGGTGAGAGACTTCTTCTGTGCGTTGTTGAACAATAAAAAATAGTGCTCAATGTACATGTCAATGGCTGCTAATAGGGAATGAGAGACAGGAGCATTCGGCTTTTAGTTAACGAGCAGGCTGCGATCATCATTAGCAGCCATTGGCATGTACATTGAGCACTATCTGACAAGAAAGGGTCGCTACGTTATACTCGCTGGGTGTAACCTCCTTAGCTTTAGAAAGGTTTAGCGAGCGTTGAGCCGCAGTGCCATGAATACAATGAACTTATACATACCATGAATGAACTCGAGGTGGTTAAAAATGGGAAGTAGATACGAAGCGCAAGCCGTAAGAAAGTAAAAGCCGAATTCTCCGCCTCTATTTTCCCATTAGCAGCCATTGGCATGTACATTGAGCACTATCTGACTGAAAAAGTTTGCTACGTCATACTCGCTGGGCGCTTGGTTTTCGAAAGGTTTAGCAAGCGTTCGGCCACAGTGCCATGAATACAGTGAACTAGTATATACCATGAACTCGAGGTGGTTAAAGGTGGGAAGTGGACCCGAAGCGCAAGCCGTAAGAAAGTGTGCGTGTGCCACCTCTCGTTTAGTCCTTGGAATGTCCACTGAATGGCGGTGCTTCTATATGGGGAATATATGATGAAAAGATGCGAGATGGTGGTACTTGGAGTGTTGAATAGATGGACGAACGGACGCATAGACCGATGCATGGATGAACGCATGAACGGAGGCAGGGGCGGCTGCATGGACGAACGCAGGGACGGACGCATGAACAGACGCCCACACGGACTGGCTGATGGACGCATGGACGGTCACACTGACGGACGCATGGACGGACGGAAGCAAGAACAAATGGATGGACGAATTCTTCGCCCCACTCTCCATCATTCACTCCATGGATATGCTGCCATTTTTTTTCGTCATCCCTTGATGTTACGTAACACCAATTTGGTATATGTGGAGCTAGCAAAACCGCTGCGAACGCATCACGAAGGGCCCAATATACTCCTATGTACCATTGACGCACGCGCACGCTGGGCACAGCGATGCTACGTTGGCAAAACGCGAGCACTCATATAGTCTGACGCACGGCCGGACTCGACGCTCCTTCCGCACGCTCCGGAGAAGGAGCGTCGAGTCCGGCCGTGTCTGACGCTAGGCGCGACCAGCGTCCGTCGGCGCGATCCGACAGCAACCAGCGTGCGTTACCTAGACAACTCAGCGTCTCCCTCTTTCCGTAACGGATGGACGGCGGACACGCTGAAATGCGCATGCGTCAAAGCAACGCAGCGCGGCGCGCGCCTGCGAGTATATGACAGGACCGGCGCCTGGCGTGGCAACGCCGGCGCGACGCGACGAAATGAACGCCGGCTAGCACGCGCACAGCGTCCCGTCGAAATTTATTGGCGCCTTGACTGTGGCGTGTAGTCATGTTCTCACATGACCACGCATCTCACGATTGTCATGTTCGCACCAGTCACATACCTTCGTCATCCAGTGGCGTCACGCAATACCAAATTAGGCATATCTGAAGCTAGAGAAACGGCCGCGAGTTCATCATCAGTGTGACATGTAGTCATGTTGTTACATGACACGCATGTCTTGATTATCATAGTTGGTTGTGTCATTGACCTATGTCATCCGTTCGCGTGGTGTAATACCGAGTTTGGTACATGTGAAGCTAGCGTAACGGACGCGAACGCATTATGAGCGTAGCATGTAGTCATGTTGTTACATGACACGCATCTCATGTTTATCATGCTTGTACCAGTCACATACCTTCGTCATCTATTCCCGTAGCGTAATACGAAACTTGGTATATGTGACGCTAGCGAAACGGCCGCGAGCGCATCATGATTGATTTGTGGGGTTTAACGTCCCAAAACCACCATATGATTATGAGAGACGCCGTAGTGGAGGGCTCCGGAAATGCGAGCGCATCATGAGCATGGCATGTAGTCATGTTTTTACATGACAGGCATGTCATGATTTTCATATTAGGATCTGTTGCTTGTGTTTGCCATGCCATCATGTCCTACCATACCAGTTTTGCAAGATTCTATGTGAACAAAACCATCGCAAGAGCTGTAGGATCATGAAATGTGAATCATGACATTCATGACATACGTGTCATGATTTTTAGTTATCACAAGTCAAATATGTTATTCATACAGTCATGTTATGTCATACTAAGTTTGGTATCGATACCATTATCGAAACGGCCAGGAGAGCTAAAGGTCGTAGGCGGATAGATAGATAGATAGATAGATAGATAGATAGATAGATAGATAGATAGATAGATAGATATATAGATAGATAGATAGATAGATAGCGATAGATAGATAGATAGATAGAATAATAGATAGATAGATAGATAGATAGATAGATAGATAGATAGATAGGATAGATAGATGATAGATAGATAGATAGAGATAGATAGAGCTATAGATATAGATAGATAGATAGATAGATATATAGATAGATAGATAGATAGATAGATAGATAGATAGATAGATAGATAGATAGATAGATAGATAGATAGATAGATAGATACGCTCAATGTCGCCGAAGTTGGCTAAGAAGTGCTTCGCATTTAAAAAAAAAGGGGGGGGGGAGGGCAGGGGTAGTGAGAGTAACATAGGAGCTATCGAGATACAGACACGACGAACACAAATTTGGTATTCCAGTCCACGCTTCAAAATCTACAAACCTTATCGACACTTCAGTCTTCGTGCTAGAAACGGCGCAGGATAAATGGCAGTTATTCAATTTTAAAGTAGTAAGTAAAGTGGATGCTAGGTCGAATAAGTTCGACACGCTTGAAATAAAAACAGAACGAAAGACAAAAGGCCAGTTAAAGAAGGGCATACATAACGTACTTTAGAATGTGTCTAACTGGTGATTTGTCTTTTACGCTGTTTTTATACCATCAAAAAATGTAAATATAACCAAACAACCTCTGCTAAGTGCATTGCTTCAAAACGATGAAAGCACTAATTAACACCATAATAAAGCACTTGAAAGTTATAAAAAAAGTTTTCATTTATATTTCGCAAAAAAACATGGTACGTTAGGCCACGTTGTAGCCGGCTATCCCAGCAACATACAAATAATGTACAAGATACCCATAAAAATAAGAATAATCAGAGGCACTGTGTACATATATACGCTATAAATGTTATAAATTATGAGCAAAGTCTATGGCCATAGTCCAGTTCATACAGCGTAGTTACATTGCGGGTATAGTCTGTACAGACTATCTGTATGAACTTTATATAGGCAAGAAGCACTAAAAACTAGAGACAGTTCATTTATTTATATCCATTAAAAATCGCGAAGAAGGCTCACTGCGTCTCATTGATTATTACTATATGGCCACGGTCCAAGTACTTTGCCAATTAAAGGGTAGGGTGGGGTAAAATGCGACAAAAATTTTAAAATAGTGAATTGTATTTTTATTTCACTCCTTAAAATTAAACATCGACGCAGGAACTTTCCTTTAGGTACAAGGTATCTGCAACGTAAATATTGTCATGTTGCCTGCATTCAAAACATTACTTTAAAAATAAAAAACGCTTTAGATGTCTCATTTTTCCCCAACCTGCGGGGCTAAACGAAACGCTGCGTGGGTGAAAACGACAGCGTGAAAAAAAGTTTTAATCAGTCAGTTATTACAGTAGAAAGACTTGAAATTTCTTCTAATACCTCTTACGCATTAATAAGGAGCCGAGCACTTGGATTCCATGCATTAGGTCTAGAAAGAATTTGGTGTTTTGCCGCTTCGAAACTTCCTGCAAATCAATGATTGATTGATATGTGGGGTTTAACGTCCCAAAACCACTATATGATTATGAGAGACGCCGTAGTGGAGGGCTCCGGAAATTTAGACCACCTGGGGTTCTTTAACGTGCACCCAAATCTGAGCACACGGGCCTACAACATTTCCGCCTCCATCGGAAATGCAGCCGCCGCAGCCGGGATTCGAACCCGCGCCCTGCGGGTCAGCAGCCGAGTACCTTAGCCACTAGACCACCGTGGCGGGGCAAACCCCTGCAAATCAAAGACCACCAGTGTTTCTTTGTGTTAATGCTGTCTTTTGTTGTACGCTTGCACCTCATTAGACTATTCGACAACTGGATGCTAGATATGTTTTGATGTATTTTATTCGCCTCTTTTTACCACTTTTATACAGAACTGCTCAGGTTATTTTGTGGCTTTTAACTTTGTTCTTCGGGCTTTGTGAAGCAATAAATTTAAAACTGCGATATATTCAGACTTTCTGGCGCTCGTCTTTTTAATTACTGTAATAGAGAAACGTCATTACAATTCAATTCCAAGACGTGTTTGTGAAAAACTTGACTTGAAAATTCTGCCATTTTTATGCGTTTTTTAGGGCATCCTTCCCATCATGGAAAAAACTCGACACAGTGCGAATGGAAGGAGTAATGTCTTGAAGAGTAATCACTGCTTTTTTAATATTTTGCTCCCAGGAAGGTCTACATCACACTTTTTTGTATAAAAAACACTCCTAAACAAAGAAATATTATATGTAGTCATCGTAAGTTAATGTTCAAATTAATAGGACACTCTTCAAAGCGGCCCCACCGCGGTGGTCTAGTGGCTAAGGTACTCAGCTGCTGACCTGCAGGTCGCGGGTTTGAATCCCGGCTGCGGCGGCTGCATTTCCGATGGAGGCGGAAAAGTTGGAGGCCCATGTGCTCAGATTTGGGTGCACGTTAAAGAACCCCAGGTGGTCGAAATTTGCGGAGCCCTCCACTGCGGTGTCTCTCATAATCTTATGGTGTTTTTGGGACGTTAAACCCCACATATCATCAAATCAAAATCCCTTTCTAAGGCAATAGGATGCCTTTTATGTCGCGTTTTGCCCCTCTCACATGCCTAAATTCAAAAGCATTTCCGCTTTGTCCCCGGCCACCAAACGAACTAAACTTTTGGTATTTTGTAGCTCGTTGTCTGAAGTAACAGAATAAATATTTACGTTACTGTGCTGACGTAGGAGTAGACTCGTGCGCAGATTCGAAAATTCGGCCAAGCAGAATTTCACCCCTTTTCACGGGTCACGGACGCACTGACACCAGCCGGGTAATTTTTGCTGCACGAATGTTTTGAGCAATCATAAGCTTTTACAGATGAAAAAATAGAAAAGAACCAGCACTTCTCGCTGGAAAAAGTAAACAAAAAAGTAGTTTTTATATTAGCTACGGAGGCCGGCAAAGTCAGAATGTCACGTTTTGCCCCGTGTCTCAATTTACCACACCATACCCTAAATGGTCGTCAGTCGAGGCGGTTCAATCGATCACTCAGTTTAGCGTCGGGCTCCTTAAAATCGGCCCTATTTAACAGCAACATTTGTAGCTTAATGTCCTGAACCCACGATTTTATTGTGAGCGACGCATCAGTGGAAACTTCCGGAAATTTTCACTGTCTACTGTTATTTAACGTGCACTGGCCTCTAGCATTTTGTCTCCATATACCGGTGGACACCGCAGCCAGAATTGAACCCGCGAACTTCGGGTAAGCAGCCGAAAATCGTAACCACAACACTACCGCGGCAGACTAAGAACATCTTGTTTTTTAAAAATGTGTTTGCGTGTGTGCCACCTTTTGAGTAAGAGTGGAACCGCTTCCTTTTATCATTGCGATAGCAATTATATGGACACTCTTGGCTAGATTTTGCCGCCGTCGTCGACGTCAGCGTCGATGTCATGCACCGTATATGTATACGTATCTATATATAGGAAAACGCAAGAAAGAAAAAAAAACAGAAGAAAAAGACTCTGGCGCGCGGAATCGAACGTGAGACCTCCGCGTCGTGAATGCGAGGCGTCAACCACTCAGCCAAAGTAGGGTGCATCCTATGCTGTTTAAACGGCAAGCTCTTTGTAGCTACCACCTACCGCTGTTGGCAGGCGTCTCGGAGGGGGAACTAGCGTGTTTTCAGCATTATCTGCAAGATGGCGCAGTGAGCATGTGAGGACTCTCATCTCTCAAGCATACTTTGGCCTGCGTAGAGAATAAGTGGGTGTACGCTTGATAACGCTCCCTTATCTTGCAGTGGGGAGAATCATACGTCTTGGCTAGCCTTAGGGTGTCGCCGCGACTATTCTGTTGTAGTTACCGGGCCCACAAAGGTCACTGCAATCGTTGCACAGGCTCCGTTTGCAAAAAGGGCACTCTTTTCAGACACAGTGAAGTAACAACCGAGACGCTTATTCGTGTTCATCTGTAACTGTGAGTACGTTTCGTGCGTCACTTGTGTGTGAGAAACGCGGGGCACGTTTCGATCTGCTTGCCATTCGGCGCGTGACCTTCAATTTGTTGCTATCGTATTCATTGTTTCGCCTTTGCGGCAAAGCTGTGACTTTTAGGGGCGAAGCTCCTTATGGCGTGGCTTGGGCGTCCCGCGTAGTACGTAACCACCAGTGGCACATACTCGAAATAGGTATAACATTTGACCTCCAAGGTGGTGCCGGTGAGAGATTTCTTCTGTGCGTTGTTTAACAATAAAAAATAGTGCACGATGTGCATGCCAATGGCTGCTAATCGGGAATGAGAGACAGGAGCATTCGGCTTTTTGTCAACGCGCACGCTGCAATCCCCATTAGCAGCCATTGGCATGTACATTGAGCACTATCGGACAAGAAAGGGTTGCTACATTATACTCGCTGGGTGTAACCTCCTTAGTTTTAAAAAGGTTTAGCGAGCGTTGAGCCGCAGGGCCATGAATACAATGAACTAGTATATACCATGAATGAATTCGAGGTGGTTAAAGGGGGGAAGCAGATACGAAGCGCAAGCAGTAAGAAATTAAATGCTGAATCCTCCTGTCTCTCATTTCACATTAGCAGCCACTGGCATGTACATTGAGCACTATCTGACAGGAAAAGGTTGCTATGTTATACTCGCTGGGCGTAACCTCCTTGGTTTTAGAAAGGTTTAGCGAGCATTAGGCCGCAGTGCCATGAATACAGTGAACTAGTATATACCATGAACTCAAGGTGGTTGAAGATGGGAAGTAGACCCGAAGCGCAAGCCGTAAGAAAGTGTGCGTGTGCCACCTCTCGTTTAGTCCTTGGAATGTCCACTGAATGGCGGTGCTTCTATATGGGGAATATATGATAAAAAGATGCGAGATGGTGGGACTTGGAGTGTTGAATAGATGGACGAACGGACACACAGGCAGATGCATGGATGGACGCATGAACGGACGCAGGGGCGGATGCATGAACGAACGCAGGGACGGGCGCACGAACAGACGCATGGACGGACACACAGACGGACTCATGGACGGACGAATGCTTCGCCCCACTCTCCATCATTCACTCCGTGGATATGCTGCCATTTTTTACTTCAGCTTTCAGTTAGAGTTCTTTAAAGTCTAGTAATTCATGGTAAAGTTTTACGCTGGGCTTTGTAATAGCGTTCGCAATTGAAACATTTTTTTTTAATTTGGTGCCATATGTGCGGATTCACCCCTTTCGTGACCACACGCGTTCGCTGTGATGTAGCCTATATCAGCTGATCTGTCTCAACGATGACCAGATACATTACCAGAGTCATAATTATTTGTCTATCAGACATTTTTATGTTGCGATGTTGTTTCATTTGTGAGTGTCTGTTTTTACATATGTGTGTTCAAGTTTATTTTTTGTGCTGTGTGCTCGGTACACTCAAAGAGCTGAGAAACAACCACTGCCTTCTTTGAGTACTGAGATCTCCCTTTGTACATCATATCAATTAAAAACAGTAAAAAGAAACACCTCATTGCCAAATGAGGAAAAAAACGTTTTGCCGATATTTTGATGTAGAAGAATGTCAATGGAAACTAATTTTCTTTATTCCAGCAATCTGCCATGCTTGCAACGACCCCCGCCCCCCTTCCCCCTTCCCTTCCCTGTAGTGAAATGGCTTCTGGTAGCTGAGCCTCTAATAATTACCGTGATCAACAGTAGGCTATCGTGTTTAATACTACAGAATTTGTATTTCCTAATCCCTCACTCAATGTAAACGAAGATTCCACTCAATCATTGAAAATCAGCTGGCATGCATTTTCGTCGCACAAATATTTCCTTTTTTCAGCAACGCAGCACGTAGGTGCTATTCTCAGTTTATGTACCAATATTTCTTTTTATACTTGGTAAAATATGGGAAGGTAGGCTACGTCAGAGCCATGTAACCCCACACCTTGACAGTAATGTACAAGATATACACATAAATACAAAAAATTAAGAATAATAGAAGAACTAAAAATAAACAGAGGCTCTATGTACATATATACACACTATAGTCAGCTGTAACGTAGCCTACGTTCCCATATTCTGCGAAATATAAACAAAAACTTAGAGGGATTATAAGTTATAACGCATGATTCAGCACAGTGCAGTACGGGCATAGTCCAGTTTATATATCGGGAGCACATCGCGCATAGAGTCCGTACGAAAAGCGGCAAGGTATAATATGAACTAAAGACAGTGTCATGTTGCAGTTATTGTTAATTCTTTGGGTATAGTACATTGCATGATTTTCGTTTTTTTCCTGGATATTTTACGGTTATATAGCATAGGGTCATCGTCGTCGTCATTGTCGTCGTTGTTGTTGTCGTCGTCGTCGTCGTCGTCGTTCTTGTTGTTGTTGTTGTTGTTGTTGTTGTTGTTGTTGTTGTTGTTGTTGTTGTTGTTGTTGTTGTTGTTGTTGTTGTTGTTGTTGTTGTTGTTGTTGTTGTTGTTGTTGTTGTTGTTGTTGTTGTTGTTGTTGTTGTTTACGTGGCGGCAGGGAAGACCCGCGTTCTCTTTTTTTTTACAATGAACCATCCTCCATCAGTTATGTTTATTTTGCAATATACTCTTTGTATGTACACAATGTCAAGAAATTGAAAGTAAAATTGGGGTTGCGAATCCACCAAGAAAATGTGTGCATCGGGCTGTCAAGTTACAAAGTTACAGCAAAATAAATGCAATTCCAACGCCACGAAGACAGCGAAGGTGCTGAAACGTATTATTAAAGGTAATATGGCGCCAAAGAAAAATGCAAACATATGACCGTAAGGTCGAGATTTGAAAAGTGCTAGATAAACAGCAAAAATGGAACGTGTTTGAGAGTCATAATGAGAAATATGAACATCGTTTAAAAAGAAAGGAAAAAATGACGCGTGCCTACAATCTTCTCTCTCTTCAGGCAATTATTCATTGTTCCTGTAAAAAAAAGAGGAGGCAATTACCCAAAAAACGATGCTGACCGTGAAACCGATCAGCGCAACGTTGTCTTATGTCATCGCATTTATTCATTTTTGTTTTTGTTTAGCTGAAACAGCAAACGCTTCTTTATACTCTCGTGTAGCGGTGCAAACTACTATCGTTCATCGGTCTCCCAGCTTTTCCATTAACCACAACACCCACCCGGAATGTCATATCCGGACGTCAATCTATAGAAAGCTGCGGAAGGTCGCGATGCTAGTTCGCCACGAAAATTGTGAATTCTCTGGATATGATAAATACGCCGTAGAAACTGAACTCCCCATGACATATACCAAAACAACTCTTTAAAAGGCGTTCCTGTTTCAATTTCGTACAAAGCTCATTTGATTGCTTCACCATGCCGTCGCACTGTACACCGCAGAACAGGACGAAACGTATAGTCAGCTCTTTACTTTTATATTCTGTAAAAGTAATAGTCACGTTCGTCCCGGTGGTATAGAGGTTATGGTGCTGAGCCGCCCACCCGAAAGTCGTGGGTTCGAAGCCGGCGACGGCGATCGCAAATCGATGGAGGCAAGATGCCATAGAGGCCACGTACTCAGTGATGCCAGGGAACGCTAAGGCGCACCACATGTTCAAAACTTCCGGAGGCCCCCGGTGAGGGCGTGCTTCTTACCATTCGAAAGCAACGGCATGTAAAATGTCAGTAATGATTATTGCAATAGGTAAGAACACGGTAGTCCCGTTACATGTGTGTGTGAGTGTGTGTGGGGGTGGGCATGTGTGGGCGTGTGTGGGCGTGTGTGGGCGTGTGTGGGCGTGTGTGTGTGTGTGTGTGGGCGTGGGCGTGCGTGAGCGCGAAAACCACGATATTGCATTGAGAGCGTTGTTGCGCTTCTTCTCAGAATAGGGAGACTCCAAGCAGGGTTGTTTATTTTACTATTATTTTTTCTTCTCTTTTTCGTAACATCTCTTTTTCTGTTTCCCTCCCCTTACCCTCTTTCCCAGCACAGGGTGCCCATCTGGTCTGCAAACTGGCTAACCTGTCTTTGCTTTCCAACTCCTTACTATGACTGCGTACGCTATGACAGGGAACACCGAATCGATTAGACCTCAAACGGAGTCTCGGCATTCCAACCACATCCTAATGCGACAGCCGTGATCAGCAAACGACGCCACGTTCTCAAGCGTCGCTCAACGCCCTAGCCACTAAACTTAGCCCCAAAGCAGAACGAATATGTACCCCTCAAAATCAGTCTATTTTCAAAGTGATGCAACGGGAAAACGGGAGCTAGGGATGATGGAATTACATGGTCAGTCATTCGACCACGAAGCGGCTCGTTCGATATTGTGAAATGTGCAATGCACGGGCAGGCTATTCGGACAAGGTCTATTTTGGTACGCAGCTCACGAACGTAATCCGCTGTTCTGACGTTGTTTATTTTTGTATGGCAATATTAGGTTAAGTTAGCCGTGCTTCCGCTCCTAATCTAGTCGTTTTCCGTTGACTCGGGGAAAGAAAACATGTGAAAACATGTAAAGAACTAGGACTTACGATCCGCCAACGCAAGAGGCTCAAGAGACTTGATGTAGTACCTAAATATAGCCGAATGGCAGAAACGTTTCCTGAATGTTTTAGCGAACGCCCACTTGATGCGTGGGCCCTTAACACGTCGCCTTCCTGTCTTGCAACCATCGTTTTCCTCTATATATAAATTCAAATCAGATTAACTACTGGTACAGCCTTCGTGGTTTCTTTTTTTTTTTTGACATTGCCAATTTCATAATTAAGTGTTTCATGGTTGATGCCTTTTTTTCTTAAGATCGCGAAAGACATTCTCGTTTGGAGAGCTCGGTGCTATCTTTTTGTTTTAACTTTAACCTTTTTCCCGCGAAATCACTATATAAGTGCTAGTATTTGCGAAGATGCACGTGTCACTCATTTTCATTGTTTCTGCTGTCTGTTCTTGGTCTCTTTTTTTTTTTCCTCGCCTTTGTAAAAACATTTTTGGCTTCACTGACTGGCCTTGAAATTTGTGTGGTAAAAAGGATGTTCTGTTTATCCACCGAAAGCCAAACAATGTATGCAGGGAAGTGTATCGACTATCATATCAAAGCCCCTTTCAATTCAATCTTCTAAAAGCTCTCCTCCACATCGCTATGCTCTCTTATCCGCATGTTTCAACTAAAGGTCTGGCGCGACCCTGCTCTGAACAAGTTTATTCGTGTTCCAAATGCATTTGTCTTGTACTTCAAGTGGGCTTGGCATTCCAGCTGCTAAGAGCCTTTAAAACGCGCTTATCTGGAGTTTACTTTTTTCAAGAACATTACTGTCAGCGACACTTGAGTGCTTTGCGAATATACGAAATTCTTGCGGAGAGAAAACGCGATGAAACGCAAAATTTGCAACGTTTATGATTGATTCAGTTAAAAGTACATAGAGAGTATAAATTGGCGTTTACGTTCGTACAGACGGCTTCTTTTGCATGCAGAAAGCATGCACAACCATGACGAAAAATATTATGCCTCTTAGTGATATTACTCTTGTAGTGAGCTTCTTTAAAAGGGCTATGGACAGCCTCTTGGGTTCGGTGAGATACCACATCCTGCGGAAAGCAGACACTGCATGTTATGAATAGTAAATCCAGAGTCCTTCAATACATTTACTGGTCATGAAGCTTCGCCGTAACTCTATAGGAGAGCTTTGTGCGCTGCGAGCGGAGGTCGCAGGGCGGCGCTGCATCCTCGGCGGGACATGGGGCAGACCGGAGGCATGACCGGAAGGAAGCTGGCTGCTGGTGCCGTTTTGGGTTCACTGCACTGCATCGTGGCGTGTCATCGCGCACTTTTCCCTGTATGATTACTACTGTGCCTATATATCGTGTGCTGTGCCTTCAGATTGGGAAGGATGCCGTGTATCTACAATGTACCTGGTTGTCGATCCGATTACAATACAAAGTACGAAAAAGTATCCAAGTTCTCGCTGCCTAGAGAGACAGTGAACAGCAGAAAAAGTGGAAGCTCTAAATGCCGCGACAAGACAGTGGTAGTGTCACATTTGATTCCCATATTGTGCGCGTGTGTGAAAAGCACCTCGATGAGAGTGGCACCGTTAGGGCAGACCAGTGGCTAAACGGAGATGGTGTTGTGAAGTCACCACGCGACGTTCGGAAACTTCTGCCGACGCTGTGCCGAGGATTTTCCACGGTCTCACGGCACATTTCTGTAGTGCAAAAAAGGTGCAGAGCTCGTCCACCTAACAAGCGTAGCCGGAAACCGTCAGCTGAGCTGGAGACTGTTGAGGCTGCATGGACACCGTGCATGAGTCCTTTTGGCATACCTACAATGAATAATGACGCATTATATGCCTGTCGGTGATACAGAAACTCGATGAGTGAGATGCTTACCGTTTTAGGGGCGAAGCTCGTTATAGCGGCACCCGTTCGTCCCCCGTTGTATGTAACAAGTATAGCATTTTGACCTTCAAGGTGGTTCCGGTAAGAGACTTCTTCTGTGCGTCGTTGAACAATAAAAAGATAACGTTTTGCGTCACACATTGAAGCCGCCGGCGGCAGGACGCAGTTGGTCAATTTTCACGTTTGAGGAGGCATGTGAGGCTTTCGACTCAACAGAAAAAACAATAAAGAATAATATGTAAAACGCAGCATGAGTAAGCTGCACGATTGAGTAAAGGACTTGGCCAAGCGAACTTAGAATGCGCTACGGCACCGTAGTGATAAATCAACGCAAAACAAAGCACGAAAACAAGCCAAAAGTCGCATGAAGTATTACTTGATCCTCATAACATTCTAAATTCAAACCACCGATTCATTCAAAGTGGCTCTTGATTTAATATATACGACGCAAATTTTAAGATATATATTGTCACATAGAAACACAGAATGTATAAATAACCTTAATGGTGGGATATCCGCTGTAAAAGCGTTGCAACCACTGAAGTTCCGTGACGCGTTCAGAACCATCAAAGTCGTTGAAAAAAATGTGGATTGTCGACAAATTTTCACAATGTGCTTCAGCCATTGACATTACATTGAGCACTATCCGAAAGAAAGGGTTGCTACGTTATACTTGCTGGGTGTAACCTCCTTAGCTTTAGAAAGGTTTAGCGAGCGTTGAGCCGCAGTGCCATGAATACACTGAACTTGTATATACAATGAATGAACTCGAGGTGGTTAAAAATGGGAAGTAGATACGAAGCGCAAGCCGTAAGAAAGTAAAAGCCGAATTCTCTGCCTCTCATTTCCCATTAGCAGCCATTGGCATGTACATTGAGCACTATCTGACTGAAAAAGTTTTCTACGTCATACTCGCTGGGCGTAACCTCCTTGGTTTTCGAAAGGTTTAGCGAGCGTTCGGCCGCAGTGCCATGAATACAGTGAACTAGTATATACCATGAACTTGAGGTGGTTAAAGGTGGGAAGTGGACCCGAAGCGCAAGCCGTAAGAAAGTGTGCGTGTGCCACCTCTCGTTTAGTCCTTAGAATGTCCGCTGGATGGCAGTGCTTCTATATGGGGAATATATGATGAAAAGATGCGAGATGGTGGTACTTGGAGTGTTGAATAGATGGACAAACGGACACATAGACAGATGCATGGATGGACGCATGAACGGACGCAGGGGTGGCTGCATGGACGAACGCAGGGACGGACGCACGAACAAACGCACGCCCGGACGGGCTGACGGACGCATGGACGGACGGAAGCAAGAACGAATGGATGGACGAATTTTTCGCCCCACTCTCCATTATTCACTCCGTGGATATGCTGCCATTTTTTTTTTTATATACAGGCACTGTTATGACTAAACGTGTAGAGGTGATATGACAAACAGACGGAGCTACATGCAGCTCCTCACAGCTTGAAAAATTCAAAGCACACATCCGTTGCTTAGAGCAGAGACTTCAACGCTATAGCGCTATACCAATAGAACCTATACCAATAGAAGTTGTATAGAGACTTCAACGCTATACCAATAGAAGCTTGCTATATGATGACGAGGCAAAAGAGGTTGCGCCAAAATGCTTTACAAAACTTGCGCAAGCTGTAAAAGCATCAAAAGTTAATTTTCGTTATGAATGCGTCGTGAGCAGGAAAAGATAACGTTTTTGCGTCACACATTGAAGCCGCTGGTGGCGAGACGCAGTCGGACAATTTTCACCTTTGAGGAGGCATGTAAGGTTTTCGACTCAACAGAGAAAACGATAAAGAATAATATGTAAAACGTAGCATGAGTAAGCTGCACAGTTGAGTAAAGGACTTGGCCAAGCGAACTTAGAATGCGCTACGGCTCCGTAGTGATAAATCAACGAAAAACAAAACACGAAAACAAGGCAAAAGTCGCATGAAATATTGCTTGATCCTCATAATATTCTAAATTCAAACCACCGATTCATTCAAAGTGGCTCATGATTTAATAAATACGACGCAAATTTTAAGATATATATTGTCGCATAGAAACACAAAATGTATAAATAGCCTGAAAGGTGGGATATGCGCTGTCAAACATTGCAAGCACTGAAGTTCCGTGACGCGTTCAAAACTACCATAGTCGTTGAAGAACTGTGAATTGTCAACAAATTTTCACTGTGTGCTTCAGAAAAAAAAAAGAAGCATGCTCTTACAGCGGTAGCACATCATGCAGTGGAATCAGCATACCATCGAATTTCTAGCTTCAATGCCTTATTCGACGATAAATTTCACTGTAATAGAGCATTCGGGAGTTTCCTGGAAGGTAACATCACTCTGACGACGTATTCAACCTTCACGGCTACATTTAATAACGTTTCGCAGCACCACCGCAACCACCCCGATGCCCTCCCATGGGTGAGGGCGCCCCAAGCGGTTGCTCCTCTTCATATATCAAACTTTCGCCGAAGCTTCATGACCAGTAAATGCATTGACAGACTCTAGTAAAGCCAAACATTGCAGTCGTGCGCGGCGAGGTGAGTTCAGAATCACATCGCGAGGTTACCACTTTATAATGCGCGCTCTCTTAATACACAGGTCAGTCTTCGTACCCTTCGGTAAGTGAAGCATCTGGTGTTTGACATCGAACGACAGACGACATCCTGTTGGTCCATTACCAACGTGAATTAACAGCGTCGTTTCATGGCCTCCGAGATGGCAGGCGCTGACCATCTCGGAGGCCATGGTCGTTTGGCAGAGACGCGCTTCTTGCCATGAGGTATTGCCACGTGCCGGCACTGCGCATCACAGTCTGCTAACATTACGCAGTGAACCACGCTCGCGCACACGAATAACAGAGGGAGAGAGCACGTTTATTCACCCGTGTTCAAGATGGTACGTGCTGGCATAACCATAGAGTTTCCTAAAATTAACTAGAGAGGACTCTGGTGCTGCGATCGTTCAGAAACCATGGGAATGATGAGTAGTACACAGATTTGCCTAGTCTTCGTACTTGCGGGTGGCGAATCGCACTTGTGGCTTCGTTTATTGCTGTCTTTCGGTTTTCTTTCGAAGGAAAGAACGAACCCTTTTGAACTTTGTGACCCGATTTGAAAATCTAAGCCTAAGAAAAATTGGCAGATACTACGTACAGTGTGCATCAATGATATGCGAAGCACGAATGAAGAAGAGTGATAGGTCACTTTGAAATCAGCACAACGTTAAACGGTGGAGGTAAATTAGGCCGTAGATGACTTCCTAGTCATGATTATCATGTTTGGACATTTTATTTACCTTCGTCATCTATTAACGTCACCTAATACCAACTTTGGTACATAAGGAGTTAGTGAAACAGCCACGAGCGTGCTATAAGTGTAGCATGTTGTCATTAATTTATATGTGGAGTTTAACGTCTCAAAACCACCATACGATTATGAGAGACGCCGTAGTGGAGGGCTCCGGAAATTTCGACCACCTGGGGTTCTTTAACGTGCACTCAAATCTGAGCATACAGGCCTACAACGTTTCCGCCTCCATCAGAAATGTAGCCGCCGCAGCCGTGATTCGATCCCGCGACCGGCGGGTGTCACACAGTCCCGTTAATTAGGGAGGCTATCGCCGGGCTAATTCCAAGGGCCGAAGTATCGGCCCCCCGAACCGCACCACGAAAGCGTGGACAATTTAGAAGTGGTCCTTTTGGCGCGCCAGCGGACGCCGGCTGTGGCCCAAAGAACAAGTCAGAGCCGAGAATTGATAAACAAACAAAATTATATTCTCAATAATGGCGGATCGAAAACAATACACAAGAATGCACACTCCACAATAGTTGCATACAATATGTCACCAATCAAACAACGTACTACACAGTACAATCGGCCACACTTGAAACAACGGACACAGACAACAATACGCACTACAATGCAGTCGCATGCATTGAACAGCCAAGACACTTAAAGACGAAAGAGATAAAAAAAACCTATTCAGTCCAAAGTTCTTGGAACAAAAGTCTGGATGATACTTTTCCGAGAATCACTCACTCAAAGTCCAGCGTTGTTGTCGTTCCGCTGCCCCTGAAGTTTCTCTTCCAGGAAACCTCGCGTCTTCAGTTGGCCTCTCTCCAAGCTTCCATCTTCTTCGCCGGAAACACGTCGGCTTCACACACGCAGCTGTTGCCACGCGTCTTCGCTCGATAGCGGCAGACACATGCTCTTGCCTGTAGCTCGAGCCTTCACCCCTCAGGTGGAAATCCTCTTCTTCTTCTCCTGCTTTGTCGCTACGGAGAAAACCTTCGCCGACTACTCGGCGGAATCCCTAAGCGCTCTGGCGCTAACTTCCGTCTTCTCCTGTTCTCTCATCTCGGCTGCTCGATTAAATATCTTCCGCGCGAGATTCCAGAAGGTTCTCGTCATTTCGTCGGCGCGATGCGCAGCGGAGGCTGGGGGAAGGCGCGAGACTGTACGAGGGCCGTCCCCGACAGATGACTCAACCCGGCATAACACGCCCCTTTCCTTCTAGAAATTTCCAGTGCTTGCTCGGCCGCCGATATGGGGTGAGGAGATTCGTCGGCGAAGCCACGCTTCCGAGAGGAGAGGCTCGTGCGCCCGGGAGCCTTTAGATGTTTGTTTTCTTTTTCTTTCTTTTTCGTTGACCTCGCGGTGTCACTCCGGCGGTTCGTCGCGAGAATTTGGCGGCGCGCCCTTTTTGAGCGCTCGTTCTGTGACAGCGGGCCAACAGCCGAGTACCTTAGCCACTAAACCACCGTGGTGGGGCAGCATGTAATCATGTTTTACATGAAATCCCTATTATTATTATAATATTTGGACGTGTCATTTACAATCGTCGTCCAATGACGTCACGTAATACCAATTTTGACAGACTCTAGTAAAGCCAAACATTGCAGTCGTGCGCGGCGAGGTGAGTTCAGAATCACATCGCGAGGTTACCACTTTATAATGCGCGCTCTCTTTATACAGAGGTCTGTCTTCGTACTCTTCGGTGAGTGAAGCGTCTGGTGTTTGACATCGAACGACAGACGACATCCTGTTGGTCAATTACCGACGTGAATTAACCGCGTCGTTTCATGGCCTCCGAGATGGCGGGCGCTGACCATCTCGGAGGCCATGGTCGTTTGGCTGAGACGCGCTTCTTGCCATGAGGTATTGCCACGTGCCGGCACAGCGCTTCACAGTCTGCTAACATTACGCAGTGAACCACGCTCGCGCACACGAATAACAGAGAGAGAGAGCGCGTTTAATCACGCGCGTTCAAGATGGCAGGCACTCGTATAACCATAGAGTTTACTAAAATTAACTAGAGAGGACTCGGGCGCTGCGATTGTTCAGCGACCATGGGAATGGTGGGTAGTAGACAGGTTTGCCTAGTCTTCGTACTTGCGGGCGGTGAATCGCACTAGTAGCTTCGTTTATTGTTGTGTTTCGGATTTGTTTCGAAGGAAAGAACGAACCCTTTTTAACTTCGTGACCCGATTTAAAAAGATAAGCCTAAAAAAATGGCAGATCCTATGTACAGTGGGAATCGATGATATGCGAAGCACGAATGAGGAAGAGTGATAGGTCACTTTAAAATCAGCGCAAAGTTGAAAGGCGGAGGTAAATTATGCCGTACATGACTTCCATGTCATGGTTATCATGTTTGGACGTTTCATTTACCGTCGTCATCTATTAACGTCATCTGATACCAACTTTGGAACATATGGAGCTAGCGAAACAGCCACGAGCATGCTATGAGCGTAGCGTGTAGTCATGTTTTACATAACATCCAGATTATAATTATCATATTTGGGCATGTTATTTACATTCATCGTACAATCACGTCACGTAATACCAAATTTGGTAAATGTCAAACTAGTGAAACGACCATGAGAACGCTATGAGTGTAGCATGTAGTCATATTTTACACGAAATGCATGTTATGATTATCAGGTTTGGACGTGTCATTTACCTTCGTCGTTTATTCACTTCCCGTGATACCAAATTTGGTACAAGTGGAGCTAGCGCAACGGCGGCGAGCGCGTGATGAAGAGCCCAATATACTCTGACGCAACGTTGACGCACGCGCAGGCTGGACGCAGCGACGCCACACTAGCAAAACGCGAGTACTCTATGGTGGGACACCAGGCGCGACTGGCACGACCACCATCCGTCGGCGTGGCCCGGTGGCAACCGGCGTGCATTTCGCGCCGACAACGTTACTTAGACGGCACCGCGTCTGCCTCTCTTCGTGACGGAGGGACACTGTGTGCGCTCAAACGCACATGTGTCAAAGCAACGCAGCGTGGCGTGCGTGTGCGAGTGTATGGCATGCAGATCTACAATAAAGGTCACTGGGCAGATCCACTGATCTCTCCTAGGAGCATATTGGCACCTGGTGTGGCATCGCCGGCGTGACGTGATAAAACAAACGCCGGCGAGCACGTGTGCCGGCCCACGTTGAAGTGTATTGGCGCCCTGAGTGTGGCGTGTATTATTGTTCTTACATTACACGCATCTCATGATTATCATATTTGCACCAGTCACATAGCCTCGCCATCCATTCACCTCACATAATACCAAATTTTGGCATATGTGAAGGAAGCGAAATGGCCGCGAGCGCATTATGAGTGTTTGACGTAGTAATGTTGTTACATGACACACATGTCATAATAATCATGTTTTGACGTGTCATTTACCTATCTCATCCGTTCGCGTCACGTAATACCAAATTTGGTATAAGTGAAGCTAGCAAAACGGTCACGAGCGCATCATAAGCATAGCATGTAGTCATGTTTTTACATGACACGCGTCTCATGATTATCATGTTTGCACCAGTCACATACTTTCGTCATTTATTCACGTCCCGTAATACCGAATTCGGTATATACAAAGCTATCGAAACGGCCGCGAGCACATCATGAGTATGGCATGTAGTCATGTTGTTACGTGACACGCATGTCATGATTTTGATGTAAGGGTCTGACGCTTGTGTTCGCCATGCAGTCATGTCATACCATACCAGTTTTGCAACATATCATGTGAATGAAACCACCGCAAGAGCAGCAAGAACATGACATGCAAATAATGACTTTTATGATATACTTGTCATGATTTTCATGTTATGACTAGTCAAATATGCTCGTAAAACAGTCATGTTGTGCCATACCAAGTTTGGTATCTATACGATTATCGAATTGGCCAGGAGGGCTAAAAGTCGTAGGCGGCTAGATAGATAGATAGATAGATAGATAGATAGATAGATAGATAGATAGATAGATAGATAGATAGATAGATAGATGATAGATAGATAGATAGATAGATAGATAGATAGATAGATAGATAGATAGATAGATAGATAGATTAGATAGATAGATAGATAGATAGATAGATAGATAGATAGATAGATAGATAGATAGATAGATAGATAGATAGATAGATAGATAGATAGATAGATAGATAGATAGATGATAGATAGATAGATAGATAGATAGATAGATAGATAGATAGATAGATAGATAGATAGATAGATAGATAGATAGATAGATAGATAGATAGATAGATAGATAGATAGATAGATAGATAGATAGATAGATAGATAGATAGATAGATAGATAGATAGATAGATAGATAGATAGATAGATAGATAGATAGATTCAAATTGGCTGAAGATCACCAATAAATGCTTCGTATTTAAAATAAGGTGGTGAAGCGCTACCGCTGAACATTTGCTCATTTTTGTTTCGTGAGAAAACAGCTCCAAGCCACACGAACACACATGGAGCCAGACGCAGGCCAGAAGTACGAAAGTTGAACAAATCTGTGTACTACCCATCTCTTTCATGCTCTCTAAAGTGCCATGCGTTGCAGCTCCCATTGACACTGGCGGCAGAGTTCCCTCTAGTGTATATTAAGAAACAATATGGGCATAACATCTTTCTTCCACGCAATCTTACCTGTGTATCTTTTAGCTCGCTCTGGAGTTACTCTATATATGCTAACAGTAACTCTAGCTCGCTTGTCGCGACAGCGCCCTCCTCCCACTTCCGCAGTTTTCCCGCGCCGTGACCATGATAGCATGTACGCATAACTTGCTGCTCATCTCTTTGGGCTAAACCACTTATACGACGCGCAATAATTGAATGGAATAGCCTAGCGTCACACTGAAACTGTCTTTCGTTTTAAATTTTTGTTACATGAAAACAGTTTTGCTTGGATTGACCCTACTGCTCGTTTTCTCATGTAGGCATTGACATATTTCCCATCAATTTGATTTTAATCCTGTGCTCAATCTAGCCACTGCTACGATGTATTTATTCTATTCTTCATACTTCTGGTACTCTTTATGTTGCTGCTATAATTATGCAATAATTATGTTTTATATATCATGCTTAATTTTTCTAACATATTCCATAGTTGTATTTCATGCACGGGTACCGATATTTTTGTTCCTGTTTTTCCCATTTTTTTTCGAATGGACCCAAGCATCGTAAAAAAAGCCTTAGGAGTATTATTGTAAATAGAAATAAAAGAAGAGAAAAAAAGTGCTTAAAAATGTACGAGAAATCACTATAACTCAGTTTGTTCTTCACGAATTCGAGAATTTTTTTTCTGGAAATCCAGCCGTAAGGCAGTGAACTGCCATATTGAGATCATTCATTGATCATTGATTGATTGATTGATTGAGAGTTCTTGAGGGCTGGTATAATGTCTCAAGACGATTAAACGTACCGCCGTGAAAGGCTCAGAATCGATTTAGTAGTATTTTTTAAAGTTCGCCCGATTCTAAGCACATAAGCATTTTCAAAGTAGGTCTCTACAAAAGAAAACGAAGGTCCAAAGAACTTCCAAAAATACGAAACACATGGAAATAAGCAGACACATTGCAAAAATCAAAACTAGAAAAAAGGAAAGCCTGAGTCACCCTGTCTCAGAACAGTGACAGTGAACAGGGCTTGCAAATCGTTCTTCCCTCGCCGTTTTAACAGTGGTCGGGGGCGCATCATCACCTCAAGAAAATAAAAAAAAGATGCAGACAGAAATGCAGCTTCGATCGAAAAATAAATGTAAGTGGCTAAAAGGAGACGCGATAGAACAGTATCTTCGATTTATCGATACACTCGCGTCGCGTTTGCTGCTGCACGCTCCGAGCGGCGGCGAAAAAAAAAATAGCGAGACGAGAGAGCTTCAGCGCGGTGCTCAACATAGGTGAAGCTGTTTTCGATACTGCAGATGACCGCGGTGACGCACAGAACACTGCGGCGAGCAACCAACGCAAAACTCGTGTTAAGGCATTCTGTCCTTTATCTAGCGGATGCGTCCATGATACACGGTCAATTGACTGGATATTGATTGATATGTGGGGTTTAACGTCCCAAAACCACCATTTGATTATGAGAGACGCCGTAGTGGAGGGCTCTGGAAATTTCCACCACCTGGGGTTCTTTAACCTGCGCCCAAATCTGAGCACATTGGCCTACAACATTTCCGCCTCCATCGGAAATGCAGCCGCCGCAGCCGGGATTCGAACCCGCGACCTGCGGGTCAGCAGCCGAGTACCTTAGCCACTAGACCACCGCGGCGGGGCAAATGGCTGGATAAAAATCTTTGTTTCATCAGAAGGCAACTGCGGGCGATCTCGTGTTAGACGGTCATCAGCGCAAGGTTGACGGTAACCTGTGTGGCCCACTCCACGACCCTTGTCTGAACGATTGGGTCCGAACTCGTCAACATGGCCTCCCAGTGCTCGAAAGGAAGAGAGAGAGCTAGAGAGATCACGCATAATATTCAAGTGGGACCTGCGTTTTTTTTTTTACAAAACTAAAGTTATTCCAAGAAAAGTTGTTTCTAGCTATTACTTCCTATTTATTTCATATTAACGTCAAATAATTTGTTACCAATAGCTGGATACGATGCCTGGGGCTCTAAACTTACGTGTTTGTACTGCAAGTTTATACAACCGTTTATTTCGCTGTGTCTGCCTCGGCTCAGGACACCACGAAGAAAAAGAATCGGTATGATGATGGCTATGCACAAGTGAGAACGATAAAGTACGTTAAATATGCTTACAATATTATCATCATCATCATCATCATGGGTAGCACAGCTAGCGGGCACAACAGAAAGGAAGACGAACACTAGGCGTTTCGCTGCGCTATTCGCGATGACTGCTCTAACACCCACTTTCCCAGCGTTCAACTTTGTAAAAAATCACTTGCTCGTTTCTCGTGTGAAAGTGCAAGATGTTATATGAGCGGCGGTGGTAGATGCGTTGCTTTAGCTTCTCATGTCATGCCCCGACAATACGAACGACAGTAGCCAACGCTAACCAACAGTTCTTAAGCGTTACGCAATGTTACAGCCAGCGAAGAATTTAGCTGCAAGTGCTATTCGTCATTAAGCCATTCACTCCTTGATTGAATTTTGTAAAGGTTTTATAAAGGACTTTTATCTAGAAATTCACTTATCACCTCCATGATTGGAGACGTTGGGAGCTTTCTGCACCTTACATAGCCTTGTACCGCCTCCGTTATTGAAGACATCAGAACTTTTCTGGACCCAACGCGGTTTCGCATCGCCTCCGTGATTGGATACATTGGAAGCTTGTTGCACTTAGGTAGTTTTGCACAACCTCCGTTATTGGAGGCATTGGAACTTTTCTGCACCCAACGTGGTCTTGCATCACCTCTGTGATTGAAGACATTAGAAGCTTACTGCTCCTCACATAGTTTTGCACCGCCCCTGTGCTTAACGAAATCGGAATTTTTTTGTCCCCAACGCGGTTTCGCATTGCCTCCACGATTGGGGCCATTAGAAGATTGTTGCTCCTTACCTTGTTTTGTATCGCCTCCATGATTAAAGTCATCGGAATCTCTGCATCCAACGCGGTTTCGCATAACCTACATGATTGGAGACATAGATGCTTTGCTGCACCTTACGTAGAAACATACACATGCAAAACGTGAAAATGCGTGGGATGCGTTTGAACTCTCTTTTACACCCCTTCCTGGCTACGCCAGTTTACGATTGCCTGAATTATGTTATGGTATGAAGACAATTAAAACAACACACTGACCACGATTAAAAGCAAGTAAAAGCAAGATCGTTTCGGCCCTCGTACGAGAGCCTTGTTCACAAATCCTGTGGACAAGTCTCCGGGCTGAAACGTCTTGCATCATGTCTTCATGTCTGCTCCTGACCAGACAGGTTTCCGTCCAACTATCGATTTCATTTTATTGTTATAATAATTTAACGGGGAGTATTTACTAAGTTAACGCCGGTTAGGCTAACACTGCACACAGTTGGCAAGGAAGCAGGACAACAGGGCAGTCCAGACATGGCCCCACAACAGCATCGTCGTCTTCATCCCTTCTGCGTCATTTCTGCATCTGTGCCTGAGGTACCTTTCTATACCCGTGACATTACCCCGGGCCGCAAAGCACCGTCCTGGTGCCTGCTGTTATTAGACGTACGGGTCACTGTGATAGGGCTGCAGGCGAGAAACATGCACAATGTTACTTCTGGATGTAACAGTGCGGTTCGTAGTAGGAGAAATTTCAGAGGTGACAGGTGTGACTTGACGCAGCACTCGGTAAGGCCCAACGTATTGCGATAAAAGTTTCTCGCATAGGCCGACACGACGGGATGGCAGCCACAGTAGCACGAGAGAGCCCGGAGAAAAATCGACATCCCTATGTCGACTGTCGTAGAGCGACTTTTGTGCTCTCTGGGACGATGAGATCCTGGCGCGGGCTACTGTACGTGCAATCAGAGCATGGGAGATGGCATCTTGTGCGTACGAAGTGGTGGACGGAAGGTCATGTGCAGGCAGGGTATCGAAAGTTAGTAAGGGATCAAGGCCAAAAAGAAGATAAATGGTGAGTAGCCAGCAGTTTCATGACGTGACGAGTTGTAGGCTAAGGTTACGAACGGAAGGGCAATACCCCAATCGGTGTGATCGTCAGAAACATACATAGCAAGCACGTCCGTCAGTGTGCGGTTGAGGCGTTCAGTAAGTCCGTTAGTATGAGGACGGTAAGAAGTCTTAAAGTTGTACCGCGTAGCACAGGATCTAAGGAGGTCGTCAACCACACGAGACAGGAAGCAGCGCCCACGGTCCGTGAGTAGGTGAGAAGGAGCGCCATGCTGAAGGATGATGTCATAGAGTAGGAAATCTGCGACGTCCGTTGCGCAGCTAGTCGGTAGCGCTCTAGTAATTGCATACCGAGTGGCATAATTCGTAGCTACTGCTATTCATTTGTTTCCCGTTGCCGAGTTGGGAAGGGACCTAAAAAATCCAAACCCACCCGATGAAATGGCTGGGCTGAGACTTCAATAGGTTGAAGGTGACCAGCAGGGAGAAACGTAGGCTTCTTCCGACGCTGGCACAGGTCACACGCTGCAACGTAGCGGTGAACGGAACGATAAAGGCCCTTCCAGAATACCCCTCGGCGGATGCGGTCATAGGTTCTGGAGACACATAAATGTCCGGCAGTTGGGGCGTTGTGAAGTTTTTGCAAGATGTCCTTGCGCAGATGACATGGGATGCCGAGCGGAAGTTCCGCGCCATCGGGCTGTTAGTTGCGGCGGTACAAAACGTTGTTTTGAAGAAAAGAATAGGCTCAGTGAAGGGTCTTTATGACCGGATTGAAGACGCTCAATCATCAATAGCAGCAATGGATCTCAGCGTTGTTCATCGGCTATTTGCAGGAAATCTTATGGCTATAGGATGTTGGCATCAGCTTTAAACTCAGAGGACTGGGGTGGATAAAAAAAAATGGCAGCATATCCATGGAGTGAATGATGGAGAGTGGGGTGAAGCATTCGTCCGTCCATTCGTCATTGCTTCCGTCCGTCCATGCGTCTGTCTGTGTGACCGTCCATGCATCCACCCCTGCGTCCGTTCATGCGTCCATCCATGCATCTGTCTGTGTGTCCGTTCGTCCATCTATTCAACACTCCAAGTACCACCATTTTGCATCTTTTCATCATATATTCCCCATATAGAAGCACCGCCATCCAGCAGACATTCCAAGCACTAAACGAGAGGTGGCACACGCACACTTTCTTACGGCTTGCGCTTCGGGTCTACTTCCCACCTTTAACCACCTCTAGTTCATGGTATATACTAGTTCACTGTATTCATGGCACTGCGGCCCAGCGCTCGCTAAACCTTTCTCAAACCAAGGAGGTTACGCCCGGCAAGTATAACGTAGCAACCCTTCCTTGTCAGATAGTGCTGAATTTACATGCCAATGGCTGCTAATGGGAAATGAGAGACGGGAGAATTCGGCTTTTACTTTTTTACGGCTTGCGCTTCGTATCTACTTCCCACCTTTAACCACCTCGAGTTCGTGGTATATACTAGTTTATTGTATTCATGGCACTGCGGCTCAACGCTCGCTAAAATTTTCTATATCTAAGGAGGTTACACCCAGCCAGTATAACGTAGCAACCTTTTCTTGTCAGATAGTGCTCAATGTACATGCCAATGGCTGTTAATGGGGATTGCAACGTGCGTGTCAACTAAAAGCCGAATGCTCCTGTCTCTCATTATCCTTAGCAGCCATTGGCATGTACATTGAGCATTATCTTGTATTGTTCAACAACGCTCACAGAAATCTCTTACCGGCACCACCTTGGAGGTCAAAATGTTATACTTGTAACACACTACAACGGCTATGAGGGACGAACGGGTGCCGCTATTAGGAGCTTCGCCCCTAACAGGTTGTTGAGATAAGCAGCCGGCATCGCTGTGAAGCTTGCCAGACTTGTACACCACAGAGAACGTGTAGTCCTGCAATCGCAATGCCCACCGTCCGAGTCTTCCTGAAGGATCCTTAAGGGTTGACAGCCAGCAGAGCGCATGGTGGTCTGTGATGACTGCGAACGTGCGTCCATATAAGTACGGAGGAAATTTTGCGATAGCCCAGATGTGAGCCAGGCACTCTCACTCAGTAATTGAATAGTTCCTTTCCGACTGAGAAAGTAGGCGGCTAGCATACGCCATGACACGGTTTGTGCCGTTCTGCATTTGTGCGAGTATTGCCCCTATGCCATGGCCACTTGCGTCGGTGCGAAGCTCCGTTCGGGCGGCTGGGTCAAAATGGACCAGCACAGGTGGGGATGTGAGCGCAGAAATCAACGACGCAAAAGAATGTTCTTGGTCTTCACGCCAGGAAAAAGCCACGTTCTTTTTTAGGAGATCCGTGAGGTGCCGAGCAATTTCCGCGAAGTTGCTGACAAAATGGCGGAAATATGAACAGAGTCCCAAAAAGCTGTGGACTTCTTGCGTAGAACGTGGGACCAGAAACTCGCGCACCACGCGGACTTTATCAAGGTGGGGTCGTACACCAGTAGCGTCAACAAAGTGGCTAAGTAGCTTTATCTGACGGCGCCCAAAGGTGCACTTAGACGCGTTAAGCTGGAGGCCAGCAGAGCGGAAAACGTCAAGAATGGCCGACAGACATGAAATATGGCTTTCAAAGGTTGGCGAGAAAACGATGACATCGTCTAGATAGCAAAGGCACATCGACCATTTGAAACCGCGAAGGAGGGAGTCCATCATTCGTTCAAAAGTTGCTGGCGCATTGCACAACCCAAAAGGCATGAATTTAAATTGATAAAGCCCGTCGGGTGTTATGAATGCCGTCTTCTCGCGGTCGCTGTCATCGACTGAAATTTGCTAATATCCAGATCGTAGGTCCAGGGAAGAGAAATACTTGGCACATGAAGGCAGTCAAGCGCATCATCAATTCGAGGTAGAGGATAGACATCCTTCTTAGTTATTCGATTGAGATGGCGATAATCGATGCAGAACCACCAGGTGCTGTCCTTCTTTTTAACAAGCACAACTGGTGGTGCCCAAGGACTAGTTGAAGGCTCTATGACGTCTTTGTTGAGTATTTTCTCTACCTCCTTGTGGATTATTTGGTGCTCTGAATGAGACACACGGTAAGGACGCTTATGAATGGGACTGGCGTCGCCAGTGTTGATACGGTGGGCTACGACGCTCGTGTGGCCCAAGGAATGGTCGTCGATATCAAGAATGTCAAGGTAAGAAAATAGAAGACCACGGAGCGCTTCAACTTGGGACGGCGACAGGTCATTTGATATCATTTTGTCTAGGAAAGCTCTATTCTGTGCGGCTGCGACAAGTTCGGCTACGGTCTTGATGTCAGGAGTGAGAGGTGAAATTGTACATTGCTCCAGAGAGGAGAGCTCTGCTAAGGCAATACCTTGAGGAATGACCTGGATCGACACGGAGAAGTTGGGGACATGGAGAAAGCGTCTTGTTATCGCTAATCCTCACTATAGTAAGAGGAAGTATGATGTTCCGGGAAAGGGACAGGTCAATGAGTGGAGCTGCCAAGTAGTCACCATCAGGAACAGGTGGGAACGGCGACATAGAAAGGTACACAGCGGCCTGAGGCGGTAATCGTAGACACTCCAGGGACCATAGCCGTGTGCGAGCTGCAGAGGGACATCAGAGTACAAAGGCAACTCTAGCTGTAAAGTGCCGGTTCAACAATAGATGAGGGCTGAATGCGCGGTTAAGAACTCAATGCCGGGAATCACGTCGTGTGGACAAGCGTCTAGAACAGCGAAGAGGACTAAAGTTTCAAGGCCGGCAACAGTGACGCGGGCAGTGCACATACCAAGCACTGATGTTCCGCTGCCGTCGGCTACTCGCACAGTCGAAGACATGGCAGGGATAAGAACTTTTTTTCAGGCGGAATCGAAGACGTGAACTCATAACGGATATGTGGGCACCAGTGTCTATTAGAGCTGTAACGTTCAGGCCTTCGATAAGAACACCAAGTAAATTCCGTTTGGAATTAGTGGTCGGTAGAGGTTTTTCGGTCCAGGTTGTCAATTCAGCACCACCTCCAAAAGCTGCATCTGTTAGTTACCCGAGAACTGCCCAGAATACTGCCCAGAATACTGCCCAGAATACTGCCCACGATCCTGTCGGTGGTCGTCTAGAAAACGTTGTCGGAAAGGCCATCTGTTGCGGCAGTGGTGGGAAATATGGCCAACGCGATGGCAAGAGAAGCATACCGGTCGATCATCTTCTGTGCGCCACTCGGATGGATTTCGGTAGCGCGATGAGAACCACGGGACCGACGCGGCAGCAGCAACAAGTGGGGCGGCGTGGTAGTGAGCATTAGGATTTATGGGCTGTGGTGTGTGGCTGGAGTTTTGGGGAACTAAGACGCCCATGTTGGCAAACTCTTGTCGCACAACAGCCTGAATAAGAGAAATTGTGGACAAGTTGTCAGGCACAAGTGGTTGTTAACTGGAAAGAGCCATGGCTTCTAGCTCCTGGCGGAGTTTTCTTGTGATGTTTGGAGGATTCACGAATGGACGTGGAGCCACAGGATCCTCGCAGGAAGAAGTCGCAGCGGTGTTCGGGAGTCGGGAAAAACGTTGAGTGATTGATTCTCCTGCTTTTGGCTGGTTCGAACCACCAACATTCCCTGACATTTGAGTCAATGGTGGTACAGTTCTTGCATATAAGAATGATGAAGGCATCGTCGGCTATGCCCTTCAACACATTGCTGACCTTGTCTAGTTCGGTCATCACACAAGGCGAGCACGTCTTGGATATAGGTGACGTACGACTAGGTGGAAGATCGAACTCGTGACGCGAGTTCCTGCCTGGCTGCCATTTGTCGAGCAACTGACCGGCCAAACAAGTCACGGACCTTCTGCTTGCACACGTCCCTACTCGTCAGGTCTTCCTCGTGCGTCTCGTACCGGGCGCGCACCTGCAGTACCTCGCAGGTAAAAGATGATGTTGGCCAGAATAAGCGTCTCATCCCGCCTGTATTGCTTGCTGACACGCTCGTATATGGCGAGCCACTCGTCAACGTCAGCTGTGTCGGTGCCGCAAAAATGTACCTGGATCGAGAAGATGGGAAGGGATCACAGGTGACGGAGCAGGCGTAGACTGAACGGAGGGCGCACTGCCTTCAGACATCATGGCTGGACGAAGCTGACGTCCGCTACGGAGATCCAGAGTCGGAATGTTACCCAGCACCTCCACCAAAAATATGTAACTGGGAGTATTGAATAAGTTAACGCTGGTTGGGCAAACACTGCACACAGTGGACAAGGATGCAGGACAACAGGGCAGTCCATACACGGCCTCACAACAACATCGTCGTCTTCATCCCTTCTGCGTCATTTCTGCATCTGTGCCTGAGGTACCTTTCTATACCCGTGACAACATACTCAAGAGCAAGGTATATAACAGTTGCATCTTGCCGGTACTTAGCTAAGGAGCAGAAACCTGGAGACTTATAAAGAGGGTTCAACTGAAATTGAGGACGACGCAGCAAGCAATGGAAAGAAAAATGGTAGGTGTAACCTTAAGAGACAAGAAGAGAACAGAGTGTATCAGGGAACAAACCGGGGTTAAGGGTATCATAGTTGAAATCAAGAAGAAGAAATGGACATGGGCCGGGCATGTAGCGCGTAGGCAGGATGGATAACCGCTGGTGATTAGGGGCAACTAACTGGATTCCCAGGGAAGGCAAGCGGGTTAAGGGGAGGCAGAAGGTTAGGTGGGCAGATGATATTAAGAAGTTTGCGGGTGTAAAATGGCAGCAGCAAGCACAGGACCGAGTTGACTGGGGGAACATGGGAGAGCCCTTGTCCTGCAGTGGACGTAGTCAGGTTGATGATGGTGATACATTTGGCTGGTCTCCGCAGTTCAATCATTCTGATTGCGACGATGCCGAAGTCATTCTACACTCGTGCGAGAGAAGACGTGCCCAAACTGAACGGCCAACCGCTATCCAGAGAAATCGTAGGCCTGACGAACGTACACAACACCGCGTATTCTGCTGCAAACCAAATGAGGCGCGTAGCGTCGCCGAGGAATCATTGGTGCATGAAGCCACGGCTGACGTCACAACAAACGCTGTGTAGTCACATGATAACATCACAAATTCATTTCTAACAATTTATTACCATATTGGGCGAGGGAGTTCGCAAAGCGAAAAGCTGTCAGAAGCAGCTTGGATGTACCTGACAGCCTTTTGTGGCATCGCAGCAGTCAGCGTATAGGAAAAAAAAAGAATCGTACGATCTCTTGTGCATTCACCTAGACACGCGCTGCCAAAGGTCACAGATCTCTGGAGCACTGGAAATCGCCCCGCTGTCCGTAACATCACCCTGTCTCCGGGAGTGGTCCACCTTGCTATGACCACTATGCTATGCTAGTGACTATGCTAGCAACTATGCTAACGACTGTGCTATGACCATAGGTCAGCAACTCACTCAGACTCAAATCGATCCGTGAATCAGAGCCCAGTAGAGTAATATTTCAGTGAGTTTATGTCTCAGTGGGTGCCAAGTGCCAAGCGCAACATGTATTTTTTTTTTCTGTGAGTCTGAGAGAGCTCCACTTTTTATTGCCGGCATAGAGTCCTATCCGCATTACTATCAGCCTTATGATGGCTTACGTTAATGCTGAAGTCTATCCACACATATCTCAGCGTACGAGCTTTTGATACATCACATATATTTATTGATCAGAGGCGTGAGCCGGTGGTAGGAGGAGGGGGGGGGGGGGAGCTTACAAGACCTGTATTCAGAAACTTACACGGTACGTTTTTAATAGACATATCCCGCGTGAGTCGCATATATCATACATACGGCATTACTGAATTTCTGCCATTAATAACTTGCATTGAAGCTACAAGATAAGAAGGCGTATTGTTGGGCACCGACTATGTGAGATATTGGCATTAAAGATCACTAGCACCATGATCGGAAAAGTTAATTTTACGCCAGCGAGCTCACCAGTCGCCTCACTCTGCAAGCTCAAACTCAGGTCAAGCCATTAGTTTTAGTCTGTGCTAATCCGACTGAGTAATATCTTGTTGAGTTTGAGTACAAGTGAGTGTGGCTGCGAAAAAGTTTTGTGCTGTTGAGAAAAATATCGGTGAGTGTGAGAGTGAGTGAGCTCTCCTAGGGGTACCGACCTATGACTACGACACTGTCTGCAAGAGCAGCTTGCTGCGCATGAAGGCACACTCCAAATTGCGAGAACACTTCAATTCACGCTGTTTGAAAATTATTGAATCAGAAAATGAACAACGCTACAGCATTTCCGTTGTATTTATTGTGCAAATTTTACAAATGCCATGAACGTGCGTTTGTTCTGCTTTTTATACATGTGATTTCTTTTCAGCAGCAGCTGCGAGGTCACACTCTAAAGGTGCGAAAACTGTCGCCAGCAATGGCTCATTGTCGAGATAAGTATACGACAATGAACGCCATTGGCGCGCGTGATAACGTAGCCACGAGCGAAATGTGGCGAAAACGGGATGCCAAGTGAGGGCATTCGATCCACTGGTCAGGCAGACAGGATACAAAAATTTACTAGTGAAACCGACGTGCACTCTATTTATTGTTGATTGCAACAATCGTATAATTTTCAACGCTTGGCGGTGCTAATTTCAATACAAGCGAGCTGAAGTCACGCGTCAAAGAGTTCAATTTAAAGGTGCTGACGGCTGTACGTGCGATATTAGCTATTTCAAGGTATCCTGCAACGTCTACTGCAACTCAAGTAGGTTGCGAGGTGCCAAATGCGCTTTAATTCTTTCATTTGCGAACCAGCGAAGTTTCCACGCTTCTGTAAGGCCACACGCGAACATACAAAGCACCTCACTTTTCTTGACACTTTTGCTGATGACAATGATGACGTATGTCTGAATGCTTTTTATTTGGTGAGCCTCTAACCCCAGCCCCCTCGTTGTGCGATTCACATGTATTGACACACGGCGTGATTACACGATAGTTCTGCAACGCAACATAACATATGAATAAAGGAGGCTCCTCGCATTATGCCATTCTTAACGTTTTTTAGGGGCGAAGCTCATTAAGGCGTGGGCTGTGCGTCCCACGTATGTAGCCACCTCTCTTTTAGTTCTTGCAGTGTTCACTAGATGGTGGTACCGTCCCCTGTATGTACGCAGATGATGTACGCAGATGATATAGTGCTAATGGCCAACAACAAGGAAGATTTGCAGAGATTAATGGACATCTGCGGTAATGAGGGAGATAGGTTAGATTTTAGATTCAGTAAAGAAAAATCAGCAGTCATGATTTTCAATGACAACGAAGGTAGTGAGCTTAGAATACAGGAGGTCACGCTAGAGATAACAGATAAATACAAATATCTGGGCGTATGGATAAGCAATGGGACCGAGTACCTGAGGGAACACGAAATATACGTGACGACTAAAGGTAACAGGAATGCAGCAGTGATGAAAAATAGGGCACTGTGGAATTAGAATAGGTATGATGTTGTGAGAGGAATATGGAAAGGGGTCATGGTTCTTGGGCTGACGTTCGGCAATGCGGTCTTGTGCGTGAGATCAGAAGTTCAAGCAAGATTAGAAATTTAGCAACGTGGAATAGGTAGGCTTGCTTTAGGAGCTCACGGGAATACACCAAATCAGGGAGTACAAGGTGATATGGGATGGACATCATTTGAGGACAGGGAAGCTAGCAGCAAGATAAAATTTGAAAAGCGATTGATAGAAATGAAGGAGGAGCGTTGGGCTAGGAAGGTTTTCAGCTACTTGTACATGAAGAATGTCGATACAAAATGGAGGAAGCGAACCAGGAAGTTGACTGGTAAATACTTAGAAAACAGTAGGTGACCAAACCAAGAAGAACTATCGGTTAAGAAGAAAGTGAAGAAAACGGAGACTGACATGTGGAAAATGGGCATAATTAAGAAGTCCGCACTAGAGATCTATCGAACTTTTAAGCAGGAAATCGCCAAGGAAAGGATGTATGATAATACTCGGGGTAGTTATCTACTGTTTGAGGCAAGGACGGGAGTACTGCGAACCAAGACATATCGGGCTAAATACGAAGGGGTAGACACAGTATGCAGTGCGTGTGGAGAGGAAGAAGAAACTGCCGAACACTTGATAATGTTCTGTAAAGGGCTTCACCCTATAGTTCAGAATGATGGCGCAGAGTTTTTCAAAGCACTGGGGTTTAGGGACCGGGAGGGCAAAATGGACTTTAAGCAAGTAGACTTAACTAGAAGGAGGTTATCTGATTGGTGACTAAAGTCAAGGCACGAGTGAAAATTAAACTCTTCACTGCAAAGTACAAATCCTCAAGCTCACTTTTTAAGGAAAAAAATAAATATAGTTTTGGGTTTATTAAGTATTACGGCTTGGTGGCGCTAGCCACCGCCCGATCTAAAGGGTACAGCCATGTCCATCCATCCATCCATGTAGCGACCTCTCGTTTAGTTTTTAGAGTGTTCGATAGATGGCGGTACTTGTAGCTGATGATGAAAAGATGCAAGATGTTATAAACTAGACGGCGGTACTTGTAGTTTAAAAGATGTGAGATGTTATAGAATAGGATTGCTGTCACATATGGCGCGTGTCATCGGTGGAAGGCAATCGTTCGATTTAGTGCGGCGACGTACGCTATGGGGAGCGTTGTAATAAAATCGAGTGGGCAAAATGTACGGAGGATTCATGGTTTACCAGGTTTACCTCCGGAGCTTCGCCCACTCATCATCATTCACTTCGTGGATATGGCGGCACTGTTTTCTGTATTTTTTCGCAGGCAGTTCCAAGTGATGACGTGGCCCTGTGGTAGGACACCCGCATGCTACGCAAAAGACCCAGATTCGATTCCGATTCAAAATTTTCAACAGCTAGTGGATCTGTTTCACCCGGACGTAATATGTTTAACGTGAACGAAAAAAACTCCGCACTACAATTAACTCTCAGCGCGTTGCCTAGAAACCAGCAGCAGATCTGTGTAGCTGCGTCGATGGCACTAACGCTGCCGGGCAACCAGCTCGCCTGCGTCGACACTGCGCGCAACTGCTGTGTCACGCCAGATGTGACTTCAAGGCCGACTGCGCATACGCTCCTACGTTCTTTATAAAGTTGGAAGACAGCGACAGCGTACCGTGCCAAAAGGACACATGGGAAGACCGAAAAACGTTCGCACTGCTGGTGACGAAGCCGCTCACCGCCAATCGCAGTGCGCTGCCGAGCGTTACTGTTAAGACTAAACTCGCAGAGCAGCCCACGGCGTAGTACGGCCGAGGAGGCTTGAGGCGACTGTGCTGCGCTCTACTGAAACTTTGCATTAATTTGTATCACTCGTTTGGCGCAACATTAATGACAATAAACAGACGCTGATGCCAAGGAAAATATGGGGGATGTTATGACTAGTAATTCTAATGCAAATGTGAACAAAGAAAAGTAGATGAAAGGATAACTTTTCTTTTTTATCTTGTTATCGTTTTATCCCCTTCTCTTTCTTCACATTCACAGTATACAATTACTACAAATAACACTCCATGTGCTTTTCTTGACATCAGTGTCTGTGAATTAGTTCTCATTATTGTCGTCTCTAACAAAGGAAAAATTCGGCATGTTCCACGTGCCTTGGGAATCGATGTTATGCGAAGCATGCGCATGGAAGTTGACTGTGTTGCAATTTTACATTAAATCAAGCATCACAAAGTGGCGCTAAAGGTATGTACAAGTACACGCACAGGCATACGTTAAACAGCCGCATATGTTTTATATAATCAGTTGTTTACAGTCGAGTGGTGATGCCAACAAGACGATGGATATTATTAACACCAGAAGCGGTAAGCTGTATGAAGCATTTGTATACTCGCGGGAATGGGAGCCGTGGACACTACTACACAAGTAAACTGCAGCGGATGACACCTAGCTACTATTGACGTTAACCCGACGTGAAGGCTGTGTCATATGAGTGCATATGTAATGTTCATAAAATTAGATAGCCAGCACTTCAGCCAGATTTGACGTTTCACGAACGTTAGGGTGTACTTGAAATGTAGTTCCAAGACCTGGCGTGGCCCTGTGGTATAATGCTTGATTGCCACGCAGAATGCTCGGATTCGATACCTGCTGGGACCCTAACATTTATTCTTTGCATTCATCGGGTCAACGATGGCGATGTCAGCTTTTTCTTAACGCTCACGCGTTGAAATTACCCATGTGTATTCTCACCGTTCCAATATGAATTGTTAATCACTCATGGCACGTACCCGCATGCTTGTGGCACTGGCACATACCTGCGGACGAGTATGTGCCTCTATTTAGCGGAAAGTGTTTGACGACACACGCGATGGGATTGTGACATTATTCACGTCATGAGAAGTGAAGATAGATAGATAGATAGATAGATAGATAGATAGATAGATAGATAGATAGATAGATAGATAGATAGATAGATAGATAGATAGATAGATAGATAGATAGATAGATAGATAGATAGATAGATAGATAGATAGATAGATAGATAGATAGATAGATAGATAGATAGATAGATAGATAGATAGATAGATAGATAGATAGATAGATAGATAGATAGATAGATAGATAGATAGATAGATAGATAGATAGATAGATAGATAGATAGATAGATAGATAGATAGATAGATAGATAGATAGATCAAAGTGCCTGCCGTACGCAAAGAAATGCTTCGCGTTTAAAACAAACCTTCAAATTTTCAATCTCACTCTCTCTCATTCGTACTCTTTGGCATCACTTCGTATGGCTGTGCCTTTACCTTGCGCAACTACAGGCTATCCCCAGCTATTTTTTACGTAAAGAACAGCCTTGCAATAAAGCATTACGCTGATCGAATGAGCGTGCTACAAGTATACGTGTGAAACAATAATTTATAAAGCTGGCGTGAACAATGTGCTCGTCGTTGTTTTCTTTTTCCCATGTACAAACGGCAAGGAAAAGGCGCCTTCATTGTAATCACAGCAATGAAAATATCTTGCCCACTTTTACACTTCCACCAAAGAGAAAGAGAGGGGTATTCCAAACGGTATGCTTTCTCACGCAGGTTCAACGATGACACGCTTCTACTTTCTTCACCAATTTTAGATATCTTTGTGAACGATTCGCAAAGCATCCTCATGCAGCTGATTGATTGATATGTGGGGTAATATCCTCATGCAGTTTTCCAAGTAACAAGGCGACGGGCTTGGAAGCGTGTCATTGTTCAACTGTAATTAGAAATAATGCTCGTACCTTGCCTCGAAGTCGGCGGTAGTCACCTGAGGAGTACGTTGCGTTTCCTTTTCCTCTCGTCGGCTGCACGCGTTTCGCGGTTATCGAAGCATATATGCATGTCAACGCACTTCCTTGGTGGTACGTATGTTGCTTCTCTGGTCAGAGTCCTATCTTTGAATGGCACCTTTTCTTTCGAAAACGCGTAGTACCACAGTCACGGACAAAATTTTCCGAGAAGCTGGAGCGCCGTTCAAAGGCTGCCCACAAGGCGGCGCAGTGCGCGCGCTGAGGCTATACGCCGGAGGATTACTAATGCGCATGCGCAATCTTTATTCGCTGGTTTGTCTACCAGATTGCGGATTGATCGAACACAGGTGGCGCATGCGCTTAGTGATCGTGAATCTTTGCCTCGATAAGTGATGTGCGTCGATATCCTCCAAGCGGCGGGCGAGGAGAGGACATCAAGCCAGCTTACCCACGCATTCACAAACGCTACTCGATTCGACTTTCCTTTCATCCTTCACTTGAAAGAGTTGAGCACTGCGCCGCTGCTCCGCTGAGAATAACGCTGCGCCACTCAAGAATCGCAGCAGATTATCGCTGATATGCAGTGACTTGCCGTGCCTACAGGCGGCGCTCCCATCGGCTTTCTCAAGTGAAGGTGAAGCGTTGAGTGAAAGGACGTTCTGGAATACGGGGGTTAGCCTGGATGTAGAAATTTTATAGTCTCGACTAATGACGCATGTATTGAACTGTCACTTCGCCACAAGAGCTGAAATGACATTTCCATATACCGTACACGTGTCAATATAGTTATCATATGTGCCTCACCATATACGGCAACTCTATAGGCAAGGCTGTTTAGGAGCCATTTACAGTTTCGGAATAAAGCTTGTGAGACGCCGGAGCGCCTACCTCGCCAAACGCACTGCACATGTTGGCCCCTTGTGCTAATATCCTGGGGAACTGCTGTCCTTGCTGCACTTTGTGGCATTTTCGCATTTCGCATTTTATGCTATGGTCCAAAACTATACATCCCCGATTCACTTTGGGTGCTACCGTGCTTTCGATGAAGTGTCTTCACAATAAACTTATCAACGCACTAAGGGGAGAGGCAAACGGAGAGGCAAAATTACCCGATTACACGAAGTTTCGGCAAATATACGCCAATTCGACACCCATTGAGGAGCAAAAATATCATGCTTGGTCCCAGAAACTGGTTTCCTCATTGCGCTCCACAGAAACACAAATTAAACTCTCCGAGGCGACTCCAGCGGTGGATAACCATCTACTTCACCTTTGGGAGGCCCGGCGCAGCCTCGTCCGCCGATGGCGCCGGCAAAAACACAACCGAAAGCTTAAAATTCGCATCGCTGAGCTCACCCAGCGAGCAGCAGAGTACGCGGCCCAGCTCGCTGACTCTAACTGGGTGGACCGTTGCAACACGGCCGCTCGACAAATGTCCAGCCGGAGTACCTGGCGCCTCTTCCGCGCCTTGATTGATCCGACCCAAACTCGATCAGAGACACAAAAGCATCTGCAACGAGCATTTCACAGCTTCGACGGAGACACAGCCAAACTGGCATGTAAACTCCGAGACCAATATCTATGCACACAGCAGGACTCCCGAGGGCCGGCGTACTCGTATGCAGGTACTGAGAACGCGGAGCTGGATCAACTGTTCCAGTTACACGACCTGAAAGCAGCCCTAGCAAAAATGAGGCGAGGAACGGCGCCGGGAAGGGATAAAATTACCGTTAAATTACTTGCCAATCTTCCTGACTCGGCCTACACCTTGCTCCTTGCCTACATCAAATCCATTTGGATCGGAAAAACAAGCCTACCAATTGAGTGGAAGACCGCCCTGGTCACCTTCATACTCAAAGCGGGCAAAGCCATTCACACGGACAATTTCCGCCCCATCTCTCTTACTTCTTGTGTGGGAAAAGTAATAGAGACGATGGTGCGCGACAGGTTGTGCGCGTTCCTGGAGACCAAAAATGCATTTGCAGACACCATGTTCGGGTTCCGCCCACACCGGTCCGCGCAAGATGTCTTGCTTCAGCTCGACCATGAGATCCTCGATCCAGTCGAGTATCCCCTGAGTGACAAAGTTGTGCTCGCTTTGGATCTGAAGGGGGCCTTTGAAAACGTGACCCACGAAATTATTCTAACACATCTCTCACAGGTGGATTGCGGCCAAAACACTTTCAACTATATTAAACAATTCCTCACTGACCGACAATCATACATTCGGATTCAGGACATTGAACACGGCCCTTACCGATTAGGCACGAGAGGGACTCCGCAGGGAGCGGTCCTCTTGCCCCTCCTATTCAATGTGGCAATGATGAGACTCCCCGCTCAGCTGGCGAAAGTCGAAGGCGTACAGCATGCGCTGTATGCCGACGACATCACCATATGGGCGTCACACGGCTCGGCAGGAGACATGGAGGCAAGCCTGCAGCAAGCGGCGGACATAGTGGATGACTATGCCCGTCGCTGCGGCCTTCAGTGCTCCCCGTCCAAATCGGAATGTGTGCACATACGCCCATCACCAAAGTGCACCACGAAAATCAACCTCTCCCTTCACAGCAGACCCATACCCGAACGCGATGAGAATAGAGTACTAGGGCTTTTTATACACAAAAATCGCAGAGCAGACACAACATTGGCCAAATTGCGTAAGGTGGGGGACCAGGTGGGCCGGATGATCCGCCGGGTTTCCAACAAGCGCGGGGGGTTACGATGCAAAGATGCCTTGCGGCTGGCGCATGCACTCGTAACCAGCCGAGTCCTGTACTCGGCTCCATACCTCCACCTACGCAAATCCGACGAGAATGCACGCGAAGTCATTCTCCGCAAAATCTACAAGCGCGCCCTCGACCTTCCTGTCAGCACCTCTAATTAGCGCCTTTTGGGTTTGGGAATGGTGAACACCTTCAATGAGCTGAGAGAGGCGCACTTGACAAACCAATATACTAGACTCTCTAAAACACCGTCGGGTCGCCGCCTCCTTGCCCGGCTACACATCAATCATTCAATACACACGGAAGAGCGCGTACGGATTCCAGAAGTTTGGCGATACTCCTTACACGTGCGCCCTCTTCCGGCTAACATGACCCGAGACGACTACAGTGGCCGACGCCTCGCGCGGGCGGAAGCCTTGGCTCGACACTACGGCCACAAATTCGGAGTATTCTACGTGGACGCCTCCGGCCCGCACCATGGTGGTTGGTACACGGCTGCGGTCGTCCACCAAAACACCGTTGTAAACGGACTCACATTCCGTGCACATAACATTACGCACGCGGAGGAGATCGCCATCGCAATAGCCGCCGCAGATCAGGACTCGAGGGTCATCATCACCGACTCAGGGGGTGCCTGTCGCAATATTGAACAGGGGTACATTCCGTACCGTGCCTATAAAATTTTGCAGAACAGCAGCTACCTAGGTGCCCCCGCGCACCGAACGATCATATGGGCTCCGGCTCACACGGGCCTCGATGGTAATGAGACGGCCGATGCCGCCGCCCGCGCGCTCCCTCTCCGGGCACCATCCTCGTCCCCTACCGATCCGGAACTCGAACCCAATCCCGCCTGCACCTTTAAGGAGGTCACACAATTTTATCAATCCGGCCATAACGTCTATCCGAAACCCTGTAAGGGCCTCACGAAGGCGGAGGAGCGAATCCTTCTTCGCCTTTATACTGAAACTCTACTGTGCCCAGCAATCATAAAACACTTTGACCCCGCTTGCACGGGGAAGTGCCCGCATTGTGAGGAAAATTCCTCAGACATTTTCCACATGGTGTGGGCATGCCAAAAAACTCCAAACCTTACCGCACTACCCAACCCTTCGCGGGAGGACTGGGAGGCAGCCCTGCTCGGCTGCTCTGACCTGACGGCCCAACGGGCCCTGGTCGAGCGTGCCCGGGCCGCGGCCAACGCCAGTGGGCTCC
The DNA here is from genome assembly GCF_013339725.1 of Rhipicephalus microplus. Lineage (NCBI taxonomy): Eukaryota > Metazoa > Arthropoda > Arachnida > Ixodida > Ixodidae > Rhipicephalus > Rhipicephalus microplus. The sequence continues at coordinate 14,625,543 of NC_051173.1, forward strand.
CGTAAGAGGGAGCCCACCTAGTGTAAGAGGGAGCCCACCTCTAGGCGGCACTGCCGTGCATGGGCTGGCCTTTCAGTTCAGGCTGTCAAGGTGGATGGACGTGTTTTTTGAGCGCTCCGGATCGACTGCGCAGATAAGTGTTTTTGCATGTTTTGAGCTTGTCTTTATAATTATAAGGCAGCGGTTGAAATCTTCGTAGTACTTATTTTATGGTACGGCTTTTTCGGGGGCCAGACACCAGGTATTTATTAGTTAGTGCGGATGTGTGTGTTTGAAATTTTTTTGTTTTTTTTGCCACCCCGTGGGGGAGGTGCGCGTACATTGAACACGCAAATTTTTGTAGTAGAGCTTAGACTTTCCTTTTTTTTTCTTCGAAGTGCAGGGCTCGAGTTAGTAATTATTGAGTATAGAGACAATTGGTGTCAGAAAGGTATGGTTAAAAAGACCGTAAAGTGTTCAGGATGTGGAGTGGGTTTGAAAGTGGACCCAAGCGTAGAAGCGGATGGAGAAGAGGCTGGCGCGAAGTGTAGGCAATGTGAGGTCGAGGAAAAAATGGAGAAAATGATGGTTGCCCAGAGTGAACTGCTGAGGAGAATCGCCGAGCTCGAGACTGCGGTGGCGACAGAGCAAGAAAAAACGAGGGCAATGGGAGAAAGACTGAAGTCCGCCGAGGAAGCGCTAGCGAATCTGAACAAAGAAGCGACCGACCGAGAAAACAGTAAGGAACCGGCAACTAGAACGGTGGATAAGGAAAAGCAAGCAAGCTTGGAAAAAACAGGTTTAGCCAGTTCAACTATCGCAAGGCCCAGCTTCAGCGAGGTAGTGGTGGGGCAGGAAGGGAACAAAGCAGCCAGCGTCACAGGTGCAAGTAGCCCCCAGGTGCAGAACGCTCCAGCTAAAAAGTCACAGCATGTGATAATAGTCGGGGAATCGAATTTAAATCGATGCACAGAAGCCATCAAAGAGAGAGTAAGAGGTGACAAGAGGGTTGCGGTAGGGGCGTTCCCACGACGCAAGCTGGAAGCAGTCATGAGGCAAGCGAGCGCAAAGCTCAAAACGACAGCTGATAGACGAAACCTCGTGATAATTTCAGGCGGTTTAAACGATGTCCTCAATGAAGATGCAGAAGGACTAGCAGCCACACTGGCGAAAGGCGTCGATGACATGCGCGCCACTTCTCCTCAGGTACAGGTAGTTATATGCACGATACCGGAGGTACCGGTGCGTGATAGCAACCTGCAAAGAGCGGTGGTCAACGCAAACCAAGAGATATGGCGGATGAGTCGAGAGAAAGGCTTTGAGGTGGTGGAAATAAACAGAGAGGTGCATAGGTGGGGGGATTTTCAACGAGACAGAATTCACTTCGATGGGCGGCTAGGTCATGAGGTGGGTTGGCGACTTGCAGGACGCGCAGTAGCTTTTTTGGGGGGCAAGCGAGCCCTTCGGGGTGCAGGATAGCTAGTAACGAGGAAAACAACCAGGGAGACTCTTCGACAGCTGGTATGGACAGATACGATTCCAAAGTGGCACCAATATCTAAGATAGGTAGAGTCCGGGGCATAAATAGACGTAGCCACGAGCGCCGAGCCAATTCAGACATAGGGTATATTAACATGCAGGGTGGTAGGAACAGGCTGAAGTGGGAAGAGATAGAAGAACAGCTAAGGGAAGAGAGGCCGATGGTATACGGTTTTGTAGAAACACATCTCAGGGACATGGAACAACCTCCGAACAATCCGGACTACGCGTGGGAATATTGTAACAGAACAGAAGGCAGCAGAAAGGGGGGTGGTATTGGGGCATTCATTCATGAAAGTACAGACTGGCGAAGGGTCAAGCAGGAGTGCAAGGAACATTTATGGCTAAAAGGGAAAGTGGCAGGTCAAATGACACTCCTTGGTTTCGTGTACTTGTGGACGGGAGCAAAGGCCAGAGAGGAAAACCAGGCAATGGTAGAGTGTATATCAAAGGACATTCAGGAGTTAGGAAGAGAGTGCGAGATAATTATACTAGGAGACATGAATGCGCACATAGAAGATATAGATGGGTATACCGACCCGACAGGCAAAATGATCATGGATATGTGTGAAAGGCTTGATTTGATCATTTGCAACAGTACCGAGAAGTGTGAAGGGCAAATAACATGGGAGGTAGGAAGGCTTCAGTCGACGATAGATTATGCACTGATGTCACATAGGATGTATGATAAGCTCAGGGGAATGCACATAGATGAAGGTGGCTCCAGAAGTCTGGGTAGCGATCACAAACGTATAAAGCTAAGTTTTGGAAGAGCAGTGAAAGTGCGAACGAGACAAGATGAGCAACTGCAGGAAAAATTTTATCCAGAAAGGCAAATTGAAATAGCCACTAAACAAATTGAGAAAGTAATCACGGAGGATAACAAGACAGTGTGGACATACACGAATCTAATTAGACTCTTTGAGCTAGAGCTTGTTAAGACGCGTGACAAATCACCCCGGAAAAGAAGACACAAACCCAAAAGTTGGTGGGATGAGGAAGTTAAGAGAGCCATAGCAAAACGTCAGGAAGCCTCTAGGGAACACAGACATGCTAAGCAGCGGGGTGAACCGACAGATGATGTTGAAAGAAAATGGGCAGCCTTTCTAAGCTGTAGAAGGGATACATCCCTTCTGACCAATGAAAAGATTAGAAGGAAGGGAGCTCAGTGGCTGGCAGAAGTACATAAAAAAGATAGAAAGGCAGCTGCGAAATTTTGGAACCATCTAAACTCCCTAAAAAATGAGACGAGCCTAGAGCAGAGTTTTATAACTACAGCCCAAGGTGCTAGGCTAGAAGGGGACGAAGCTATTGAATATATAAGAACAAGGGTGACAGAAAAATTTCAACAAAGAAGTACTTTATGCACCACAATAGACAAGGACGAATCAAGTGGTGCAATGGCTCCATTTTCACAACAAGAGTGGGAAAGGGCTGAGAAAAGGGTTCCTGGTAGTACATCAACAGGCCCAGATGGCATTCCAATTAAGCTGATAAAGACATTAGGTCCGAAATCTAAGCAGGCTTTGAGAGAGGCAGTGAGCAAAATAATAATCGATGGTGAAGTTCCCAATGGATGGAAACTTAGCAGGATGAGCATGATCTATAAAGGAAAGGGGGAAAAGCTGACATAAACAACTACCGTCCTATAACAGTGACATCAGTGGTCTACAGGCTGGCGATGCAAATTATAAAGGAAAGACTGCAGGCATGGATAGAGGATGAGGGGGTGCTGGGGGAACTGCAGAATGGGTTTCGGAAACACAGGAGGTTGGAAGACAATCTGTTCTCACTGACGCAGTGCATCGAAATAGCAGAAAAGGAACACAGGCCCCTGTGGCTGGCATTTTTGGATATCAAGGGAGCGTACGATAGCGTGGTTCAAGAAGAATTGTGGGGAATACTGGACACACTAGGCGTGGAACATGTAGTCACTAATCTTTTAAAGGGTATCTATAAAGGTAACAAGGTAGTTATAAAGTGGGAAAAACAGGTATCCAAACCTGCAGAGGTAAAACAGGGGCTTAGGGAGGGGTGCCCTCTGTCACCCTTATTATTCATGATGTACCTACAAGGATTAGAGGCAAAATTAGAGGGAAGTGGACTGGGCTTCAACCTGTCTTTAGTCAAACAAGAAAACTTATTGATCAGGCACTACCAGCATTAATGTACGCAGATGATATAGTGCTAATGGCCAACAACAAGGAAGATTTGCAGAGATTGATGGACATCTGCGGTAATTAGGGAGATAGGTTAGATTTTAGATTCAGTAAGGAAAAATCAGCAGTCATGATTTTCAATGACAACGAAGGTAGTGAGCTTAGAATACAGGAGGTCACGCTAGAGATAACAGATAAATACAAATATCTGGGCGTATGGATAAGCAATGGGACCGAGTATCTGAGGGAACACGAAATATACGTGACGACTAAAGGTAACAGGAATGCAGCAGTCATGAAAAATAGGGCACTGTGGAATAACAATAGGTATGATGTTGTGAGAGGAATATGGAAAGGGGTCATGGTTCCTGGGCTGACGTTCGGCAATGCGGTCTTGTGCATGAGATCAGAAGTTCAAGCAAGATTAGAAATTAAGCAACGTGGAATAGGTAGGCTTGCTTTAGGAGCTCACGGGAATACACCAAATCAGGGAGTACAAGGTGATATGGGATTGACATCATTTGAGGGCCGGGAAGCTAGCAGCAAGATAAAATTTGAGAAACGATTGAGAGAAATGGGGGAAGACCGTTGGGCTAGGAAGGTTTTCAGCTACTTGTACATGAAGAATGTCGATACAAAATGGAGGAAGCGAACCAGGAAGTTGACTGGTAAATACTTAGAAAACAGTAGGTGGCCAAACCAAAAAGAACTATCGGTTAAGAAGAAAGTGAAGGAAACGGAGACTGACATGTGGAGAATGGGCATGATTAAGAAGTATGCACTAGAGATCTATCGAACTTTTACGCAGGAAATTGCCAAGGAAAGGATCTATGATAATACTCGGGGTAGTTCTCTACTGTTTGAGGCCAGGACGGGAGTACTGCGAACCAAGACATATCGGGCCAAATACGAAGGGGTAGACACAGTATGCAGTGCGTGTGGAGAGGAAGAAGAAACTGCCGAACACTTGATAATGTTCTGTAAAGGGCTTCACCCTATAGTTCAGGATGATGGCGCAGAGTTTTTCAAAGCACTGGGGTTTAGGGACCGGGAGGGCAAAATAAACTTTAAGCGGGTAGACTTAACCAGAAGGAGGTTATCTGATTGGTGGCTAAAGTCAAGACACGAGTGAAAATTATACTCTTCACTGCAAAGTACGAATCCTCAAACTCACTTTTTAAGGGAAAAAATAAATATAGTTTTTGGTTCATTAGGTGTTACGGCTTGGTGGCGCTAGCCACCGCCCGATCTAAAGGGTACAGCCATATCCATCCATCCATCCATCCATACGGGGCGGCCCCTTAAGGACCGTTCCCACCCTCCCTGTAAATAACATCTGTAAATAAATGTTTTTCAGCAGCAGCAACTGAGAATAACGCTGCGCCACTCAAGAATCGCAACAGATTATCGCTGATATGCAGTGACTTGTCGTGCCTACAGGCGGCGCTCCCATCGTGTTGTTGCTAAGAAGTCAATCGCGCCACCACCACCTTCGTTATAAACAGCATTAGGTGCGTGTAATGTAATAACTATGCAAAGGAGTCCACGTGAGCTTGCACAGGTTCTCACGCCGCCACTGCTCGCGCTGTTGGATATCCGCGATACTCACGTATTCTATCAGTAGTTTATAAGTGCCACGTCTGAGCCAGATAGTACCTCCACACCGAAGCAATATCATACTCCCAAAGCCGGTTGTCCAGATGCCGTCTTCGATAATATATCCTGCGACTCCTTTTCAGGATCAGCATCGGATGCGTGTGTGCGTTTCCTCTTGCTGAATTTCCGCAAAACATTATCACCTAATCTACAAAAAAAAAGTTGCGGAGTGTGTGTTTCTTCAAGTAGATGAAAACGGAGATACCTGTTCAATGAAGAATTTAAAAAAGAAACTTTTTCGTCAGTTAAGCACGCTACGAGTGGCTAATGAAGAGTCGTCATTCACACGTTAAATATCTTTAAGCGCGGGGAAGGAAGTACGGAAGCGAATACCGAAGTTGGAATTTGCATGAACGAGGGAACCTGTAAGTACAGTGTTGCATTCATGAACGATCCAAGGGCACTTACATTAGCATTTACTGTCTGCACTGAGTGTGCAAGTATACTTAGTTTCATTTGCGGCTCGAAGGAACTTTAACTAGAAACAATGAACTGGTTTAGGTTGACAAATTGTCCTCTGATAACCCTAATATCGTTGGCTTCCCCATCACATGTTCATTAACAGACAACATCAAGATCAAATGCCGTTATTAGCGACCGTAGCATAATCCCCCTCCCCCATTTCATTTTTTTTTTTTTTTTGGCGGTAACAGCTTTTTCGAAGAGGCTGCGCTGAAGATTTCTCGCGACATCGGGTTTTAACGTACAGCGTTAAAGGCGCCCAGAAACGCTTTTTCTTGTAACCACGGAATGAATTCACTGGAAAAGCGGATTGCCTCACGAATTCAACGCCGCAAAAATTTGAAGAATCCGTCCAGTGCGAGTGGAGTTACAAAGGTTTGTCGCATGCTGCAAATGCATTCTCTCTTCTCTCGTCCCGACGAAAGCGCTGGAAGCTAAAGAAAGAGAAATGGAAGGGCAACAGAAAAACGTCACGCGCGCTCGCGACCTTGAGCACTTTTTTTTTTTTTTCCTTCGAATGCGCGGCCTTAAGTGTGATCGCACGCGCGCACGCGTGGACAAGTAGCGGCCTCCCGCGGCGATCTCTGTAACGATCGAGCGCGCCATGCTCAAACCAGCTAATGGCTGATGGATGGGTCGTTGACGTGTGATTTTTGGGTATATAACGCCATTTGTCAAGAGAAGAGAAATCAATTTTTAGCTGACTTTGATAATTTATTGTGAATTCCAGGCTGCGTGATGTGATATAATATGTGGCTCGCGTGTTGTCGGGAACCCCTACTACCAATCGGCAGCGTTTTCTGACCACGCTCAAAAAGCGTTGCAGGGCCCCTTTAAAGAGCTCGTTCCGCTGAAGTTTCGGCGTCGGCGTTATCGGTGGTGTGCGAAAATGATCTCGTTTGTGACCAAAAAATTAAAAAAATATGCAAGTAAAAAGAATAATAAAACTTTTCGGGTCCGAGTGACGATCGAACATAGGCAGTCTGCATGGCATGCTAGTGTTCCACCACTCGACCATGATATTTCTTGAAAGTGCTTTAAAAAATAATAAATAAACGCTATATTATTGTCATGTACAGGATGATGTCTCCCCTGCGCAAGCAACATCGCGTGGTAGAATCCTAGAATAACACCAGGCGTCACAACAAGCGAATCGACCAACCAGCGGTTAGTTCCCCACCCAAAGTGTGCAGCTGAGCGAGTGCACGTGGCCCTTTACGAGTTTTGGGTACTTTGCCAATTAGCGACAAAGGGAATGGCTATGGTGCAGTGGGAACTTAGCAACTGTACGTATAAAGTACGCATTCCACCATAGTTTGAAACGGTCAATGTTACGCTCAAGAACGTTCCTTACCTTGCCGCATGCTTGAAGGCAAAGCGCGCGGTTCTTGATCACGCTGTCGCGTTCTACTCTAGAAGGCGAAGCTCAAGCGTATGCCAGGTTTTATCGCACAGACGCTCTTTACCTTGATGTCCACACAGAAGCGAAGCAATGCTGCCCATTGAGAAGGTGATGCGAACGAGGCCCGATTAAGCTATCGCGCTCTACTCTTGAGGCAAAACTCGAGGATACCCCGTCTTTTTGCGAGCTCTTTAAAGGCTACAGCCAATGGCAGCGCCAAAATGTGTAGATACGAAGATTTCGTCTTCAATGTGGGAGGCGAAAAAGAAATTTTATTGTTGAGCGCCCCGTAACTATTGTGTGGCGTGTACAGCGGATCCTGTAATGGCCCTCAGCAGTGTGGGTGGAAGCAGAGATGAAAGCGAATAAAACTGGCGCTTATAATAGAAGATAATAAGATAATCTAACATTCTAGACTGCAGGCGCCGATGTTATCAGCTTATTCCGCAGATAGACCGTTATAAGTACATGAAATAACGTTATACATAGCACGCCTTGAAGGATCTTCCATAGCGGTCCTCGGGAGTTCTGGCATCATATTTGCTGCCGCACTGATCATTATTGCCCTTTGGTTGTTGGCGAACGTGGTGACTTTTTCTGATCGCCCGACGGGACTTTCAGCGGGTCAGAAACAAGTGAAGCTACAGGCTCTTCGGACACCACAGACGATGCCATGCTGGTCGAAAACTGCGTGACCTGGGCGGTCACCTCCGTACCGTTCTTCGCTCGATAGTCCTCACTTGTTCTTAGCTCTGGAACGAGGTCCACAACAGCGGGAACGTTCGGAGCGGCGCCGTCCAGGGACGGCCGGCCCACTTCCGCGGAAGCGTTGGTGTCGTGCTGCTTCCCTTCCACTGTCGCGGGCCGTTGCGGCCCGGACACTTGCGACTCGGCACGCGTCCCGTTTGTACTACCCGGAAGTATAGCACTGACCGTGGGAATGACGGCAGGCGACAGCGACCAAAGAAACGCTGGTACGGAAGCGCTATCAAAGTAGGTCCTTGAGGAGCGCCGCCTTCGAGTCACCCTCACGAGCTTCCAGCGCTCGTTCCGGTCGACGAGGTGCGGCGCATCTTGGGTTAAGCGCTCATCCGGCCCTCGTGAGCTCGACGTCCCCACGGGCGGCGCCGGACGCGTGGGCTGCTCGAAGAGGCGCCGGAAGGCGGCGGGAAATACGATGGCGGTCCCGTCGCCCCCGCCAGCCGAAACCGAATAGCCCGTCTCCAACGACCTGTTCTTCTGGGCGAGCACGCAGATAGCCGCGGCCGATGCGAGACCGGTGGCGAGCGCGCAGACACACAGGGCGGAGATCGGGTTGCTCCAGCCACCATGCAGCCACAGGTCCGGGCTCCTGCGGGGCAGCAGGGTCGTCAAAGAATCGGTCGCCTTGGCGGCCATAGCCTTCTTGTCTTATCTTGTCGCCTAGAATATCTTGGCTCATACCCACAAAGGGGATTGGCCACACTGTACCTTATAGTGGAAATTTTTTATGCAACGCTTGCTAAAAAAATAGAGAAATTAGATAAGAACGATAATAATGTTCCTTTGAAAAAACGCGAAAAAGTGCAGAAGTATTCGATAAACCAGAATATAAAAACAAACTAGCAAAGATGAAGAAGGGGGACAAAGAATTGGATATATCTGGCAGTACCACTAGCAGCGTGTTCTTCCGGTTGCCTGAATGAATTTATGTAGCGCTGACAGAATAGCACTGCGGCCCGCACCCAACTGACTGGCTCCAAACGATAAAAGGGTGGATGTATTAACTGTCGATCCGAGCATACTAATCGGTCTCTCAAGAATTATTCGGCGCAGTGAGGCGAAGCAGCGGCATGTGAGAAAAAAGTGATCTATTGTTTCCGGTTCATTGCAAACTGCACATAGGTTAGTTAATGATAATCCTGATTTGTGGAGATAAAATGTTAACCGAGGAACTCTACAGCGAGAGCTTGTGAGGGTTACCTCACATTGACGAGAAAGGCATTTTGCGGTGTTGCATGTTTATTGCAAGCGCCAAAATTCTTCAGACTGTAGGAGCGATGTTTCATTGATTTTTAAGATTAACAGGCGTTTGAATCGTTCAGCAGTAATAAAAGAAAACTGTGAAGCTACTAGTACCACCGGGAAATTAAAAGATGCCGAAGCAAGCGAGTCAGCGATTTCATTTAGTGCAATTCCTTGCCCGGGGACCCGAAGAAACCGAACTTCTGATAGGTTACGCGGTACGAGAGACCAAAATATCCTGAGAAGAGGAGACTGCTTTGGGGATTTTAGATGTGTACAAACAGACAAAGCATCCGAAATAATAGTAGCTTTTCATTCTTCTTCTCTTTTGAGTCTTCTTCTCCGTGATGTTGTGCTCATACTGCACTAGGATGTGACGCACGTGCATCCAATGAAGGTGATGTTCTTTCACATGTGGATTGAAACCATAAGACCGTGGGATACTGCTCCATCTTTTCAGTATCATATCTGTACCCCTAGGGATTACATTGATGGCGATGAAGGAGAGAAATAATCAGAAACATAAACAGACAGGGTACAAATAGAAAATGTTATCATGCTGTCCAGCACTCTAGCTGTCCCTTCACTTCCCAATATTTTATCTATACTAAGAGCCTCCACTTAGGAGTCCAGTCCGGTTACCTACAGCTTTCATGATTCTGGCTTACGAAGAACAGGACCAAAGTTTATGACGAAATAGTGAACTTGGCATGTCAAGTGCTACTCGATCACTACTTGTATATGGTAATGATGACTTAAATGACTGCTGTGGCACATACCCAAATTCGAAGTTAGGCCAAGAAAGAGAGCGAAAAATTTTTTTAATTAAGGCTGCTTGGTTTGCAGTTACTGTGGGTTACTAGGGCTGTAATGGTTATTGCAGCTCATAGGGGCTAGTGAAAAGTCACTATTTCGCATTGCGAAAGTGTCTGCAAGTAGCAGCAAAGTCTACTTGAGGCAGCATGCACTAGAATACTGTGTGTTTAGCCGTCTAGATGGAGTTGCACAAGAAATTTGTTGCAGTGTTGCTTGAGAACAAGTTTGCGAAGACTCGGTATATAAATGTAGATAGGTGTCTGTATCTGATGTCGGTTCCTTACCTGTTACCTGTCAAGCCTGTGGTCAGGACCAGAAGCACCGTTATGCGTGCCGCTATCCTTGCCTTGTGGTCATGAGAGCAACAGTGTCGCAGTTCATTTGCACTCCCTCATTGCCCAGAGCAAATGCTGCCGGGGTGTGCAAATGCAACAAATTTTGAATAGTATGAATAGAGTAGGGTCATTACATGCCAAGTGTCTTAGACACTTGCACGTCTCAAATTTTGCTGATCAAACAGTGCTCATGCTACCACAAAGGTTCAGTTTAGTTGTGCTAATTAACCATGCTCAAATTTTTGTGTTTAACTGCCAGCTAAATATTTTCAAAACTATAAACTTTTTGAAGTTTGTCATTTTTTCTTTAGCTCCCTAAGCAATCCTAATGTTAATATGGTTTTTATGAGGTGCATTTACAAACAAAAATGTTTAGCGTTGTTATAGGCTGAAAATCTTCCCAAAAAAACTTTTGAAACCAGACAAAATGTGCGAGTTATTGCATATTTGACGGCATTTTTCATACTGATGCAGTCCAAGCACAAATCATCATTATGCGGCGTTTCATAGGCGACTTCATTGCTAAGAAATGAAGATAGTCTAAATAAATAATTATTTTAGTAATGAAATTAAGTTTAGAAGTCAGTCCTCAAAACTTACATTTAATTCCTTTTGTTGCAATTTCACCGCAAAGCATGTGGTCACCAGTACAGCTGACACTCTTCAAAGTAGGCAGCAAGATGCGAGATGTATAAGCCAGTGGCTCTTGGCACTCTAAAGTCTTGTCACCTTGATGTCAGGGTTGCGAGTAATCAATTTGCTTTACAATGGGAGCTTGCTTGATGGGCCCAATGGGAAGTATGAATGCTGGACAGCAGCCTAAGATATAGTTGGCACACTGTTCTACGGGGTAAGGCTGTCTGCACAACTAGTATACACAAAAAAAAGTGTATACAGCGTGTGTTCTTTCTTTCAGTATACCAGTTGTGCAAAAAATGCAGCCAATGCTGGAGCACCGTACGTGTAATTCGAAGGTCGCAAGACTGCCAGCGGGAAGTCATCTTTTCGTCCACTTCACTCTCTATTTACATTATAATTACTACAAGTAATGTCCCCTAAAATTTTTTTGGTCATCTTGTGTGTTAGTTCCCATTAATGCAATGCTTAACCAAGAAACAAAGACGGGCTCTTAATGTTACCCTTCTTTCATTTGCATACTAATGACATTTATATAAGATCTTCACCTCACATACCACACGCAGGGTTCCCAATGACTTTTCAGTAAAATTCGCAAACGGACGAGTGAAAAGTCGCCATTTTTCTTCAAAATTCGCTAAGAAAGTCGCCACTACACATATGTGTGGTGGGCTTAGTAATAAAGATTGCTAATTATTTATAGCTTCCTGAAGTACAGTACCATCCACGACTCCTATATTACACTGTTGTTTATCAATACTAGTCGAATCACACAATTCACCATGGGAGGGCTGAGTGGGCTTGGACAAATTAGAGCCCTATCGTCTGCTTCTGCGTGGATCAATGAGATAAGGCATGCATGCACCAGCAGCGTCCCTGAAGGCTAGCAGCGCCTTATAACAAAAGTTTGTGATGGTTTAAGTTGTATAGAATGCAGGCCGAAACAGTCGCTACAAGAGAGGGACGGTATGTGTAGCCTGCCAGCAGATTTTAGAGAATCTTATTGCAGCAAAATAATGTGGCCGATAATTGAACAATCTAATTATAAAAGAATGGAAATCAATTCGAAAGGACTGCATAGTCATACCGATGCCTGCACGCCGCTTTCTGTGCAGTCATGCTTATGCTACACATTGGCCTCAATGCAGTTTCTGAAGCCAGCCTAATGAAATCGACTTCTTGCCCTGCGTGAAAGGTATGTTAACGAATATACACTTCGCATACCAAATTAGGGAGTACTACAGTAGTGAAGAAGTCGACAAGTAATTCAGGACAGTTGGAGCTGTGGCCGGATTTGATTGATTGATATGTGTGATTTAACGTCCCAAAACCATCATATGATTATGAAAAACGCTGTAGTGGAGAGCTCTGGAAATTTCGACCACCTGAGGTTCTTTAACGTGCATTAAATTTTAGCACACGGGCCTACAGCATTTTCGCCTCCATCGAAAAGGCAGCCGCCGCAGCCAGGATTCAATCCCGCGACCTGCGGGTCAGCAGCAGAGTACCTTGGCCACTGGACCACCGCGGCAGGGCTGAACTCCTCAGAAAGGCAAGTAGTGTTATTGAAACATCTCTCAACTGTATTCACTTTTGCATTTACGATAGGATATTAATTCAACAAGATGTCAGTAATATAAAATTTGCATTTAGAACCATGAACCTTAACCACTAGACCCCCGTGGTGGGGCAGCTGTGGTCGGAACATGCGGCGTAAGGGTCATGTAGCCATTTGAGAAGCTAAACTTGACAAAATATGAAACTCTGAAAGCACGTAAAAAAACTCCTACCACCGCTCCTACCACGTAAATTTTGTTGGGAGGTTGCTGGCGGACGAACGAGTACGTCAGTGCCTCAAGCATTAAGTGAACTGAGAAACAGGACAGACGTACTGAATTGTGCCTAAAGTGCGCCTTCTATTTGAGGGTCTAAAACTGTGAAAAAATTTAAAAGATGTTGTTAACCATTAGTTTCGAAGACACTGAGTATAGAATGCATAACTCAGTCCAGACCAAGCCGAAAATCCCAAAAAAACTCGCGATGCCGCTATTCGTAATTTTAGGTCACCTTGGGCCTCTCGAATTCACCAATTTGGCGAAAAATCACCACCAGTGGCAACCCTGACCACATGTGCAAATGTGTACACACGATACAGTTCCAAGTAAAACCCTATGACTGTGAATTTATGCAACACATACAATGGCCACTGCAAGAGGTCACTAGAATTATCGCATTTCCTTCCTATGCTATGCAGCTGAGAATTTTGGCACTTATCAGTCCAGCTGGTTTCTTGCCTTTACCTCAACAGCAACACTCTGTTAACTATTTTGCACAAGGTCGCCAAGAGCGTCAACACCTGCACCTGTAAATTTAAGGGTATTGGATTGTTAAATAAAAGTTACCTAGGGTTTCCAGTTGCCTCTGTATTTCTGTGAAGACAACACTTATCTGTGTAGACATTCCTGTGTAGACAATACTTTTCAAATGCTTTAGAAGAGCTTTAACATTTCATTTTTACGCTTGCCAAGTGCAGTGTTGTGCAAATGCAATGAAATGGCCGAAGCAAACATAAAGTATGCAGGGGTGGAAGGGGTGGAAGTGGACTTCATTGTTTTGGAGCAGCTCAGGGAGCAGGACTAATGCTGTTTTGGAGCAGCTTTGGCGCAGTAAAATGGTTGCATTGAAACAGGTTTGGAGCACCAAATGGTGTGTTGGAACAATGAAAGTTAGTACTGAAATAACTTTCTAGGGTCGAACATCAGTGTTAATCAAAATTATTTCTGGTAAATAAAAATTCCAATGGTTTTCACTAAACATTCAGTTCTAATGAGCTGACCAGACTTACTACCCACAAATGTGTATGTATGCGTGCATGTGTCCTCCGCATTCCCATCATTCAACATCCCAGCTGGCAGAGAAATAACTCTGAGAAAACAAGGTTTCAGAGATTCTATCTAATCTCTTGTTTTCATAACCACTAGATAATCGGGATGCACTTATCTTTGCAGAAGCATGTTATTTTCAAGCTAATTGAAGAAGCTATTCTGCACATCTGTGCTCGGTTTATAAACGAAGTGGTGGGTACAAGCAATTCATACGGCGAATCCACGGTACAACAAGCCGCGCGGCAGCGATGGCGTGGGCACCATGGGCGTCGCGCTGCACGCAACTGACCAGGAGATGATGGAGTCCACGCCATCGCTCCGTGTTTCCATGAAACTGTCAGTTGTCGCTTAGCACCACATCGCCGTGGAGATTCGCACATATGTATCGCAGAAAGCCGATAGTGTCTGTTCTGTCGCTACATAACGCGGACCCCGTGATAGTTTCGAAATGCTCCTTGGCGCCGCCACTGCGTGCTATCAAACGATAATGCAAGAACGTCAGTCTAGTATCTTTCCTGCACTTTGGCAAAAAAATAAAAAAAGGAGGAAAAGACTTTGTGGTAAGTACTTTGTACTTTGGGCAACATCTGCTACGGTACAGTATTTGTTTACTTGCAGCGATGGCACACATCAGGAGATGCACCTTTGTACTTGTAAACGTGCACTGCCATTTAGTGCATGATCATGCCGTGTTCTCAGCTGGTACAAATTTTCGAGGTTTCACTGCATTACTAGTTGATCCACAGTTACTCGTGTTGGTGTCACCACTTTTGCGAGAAAACCACGGCGATAACAGCAATGCGACGAGCACTAGCAAGCACCATGAATTAACCTTAATTAAAAAATGACCACGATCAAACATGTGATAGAACTACACTTCATATGGATGTGGCCACATTCATTGTATTGCCAACGCTCAGCGTTGCTCGGTCGACGATAATAATCCGCTAGATTTGGCAGTTTACTCTTCCAATCAACGATTATCACGGAAATTGCCGTTTATGCGCAGCCTGGCGCAGCTGGTCTGATTGGCGCAGAATGGCGCAATGGGCACAACACTTCCACCCCTAAGTATGTGCATACCCCCAAAACGTTTTGTTTTTATCATTGCATAGAATATTACACCAGATTGAATGCCACCAATCACATCACCTTGAAGTCAAAGCACACCATGTTTTAAGGGCGAAGCTCCTTATAGTGGCACCCGTTTGTCCCTCGCAGCCGTTGTAGTATATAACAAGTACAACATTTTGACCTCCATGAAGATGCCGGTGAGAGATTTCTTCTGTGCATTGTTGAACAATAAAAAATAGTGCTCAATGTACATGCCAATGGCTGCTAATGGGGAATGAGAGAAGGAGCATTCGGCTTTTAGTTAACGCGCACTCTGCGATCCCCATTAGCAGCCACTGGCATGTACATTGAGCACTATCTGACAAGAAAGGGTTGCTACGTTATACTCGCTGGGTGTAACCTCTTTGGTTTTAGAAAGGTTTAGCGAGCGTTGGGCCGCACTGCCATGAATACAGTGAAGTAGTATGTATCATGAACTCGAGGTGGTTAAAGGTGGGAAGTAGACCCAAAGCACAAGCCCATAAGAAAGTGTGCGTGTGCCATCTCTCGTTTAGTCCTTGGAATGTCCGCTGGATGGCGGTGCTTCTATATGGGGAATGTATAATGAAAAGATGCGAGATGGTGGTACTTGGAGTGTTGAATAGATGGACGAACGAACACACAGACAGATGCATGGATGGACGCATGAACGGACACAGGGGCGGGTGCACAAACAGATGCACGCACGGACGGGTGGATGGATGCATGGACGGTCACACAGACGAACGCATGGACGGACAAAAGCAAGAACAAATGGTGGGACGAATGCTTCGCCCCACTCTCCATCATTCACTCCGTGGATATGCTGCCAATTTTTTTGTTTTAAAGCTTCAAGATGAACTTACTAGCCACATAGCGACTATACAGTAAAGTGACCATACAGTAATTCGGAGTTTACGGAATCGATAAAGGCATTTGAATTTGCTGAATTCTGAATTATTAAAGGTAATGATTGATTTTATATGTGGGGTTTAATGTCCCAAAACAAAAAAATTATCAAAAGTATGAAGAAAACAATTAAGAAATGAAGATTTCATCAATGAAGTTTGATTTTCTTGAGGAATATGAGTAAAACCAGTACTAATTGTTTCGAGCAACAGTAGTGGAAAAGCTACAATTGTTGTTATTTTTAACCTCATTCACAATGTGACCGTGGCTCAACATCTCGTGTCTTAAGTCAAAGCATGCTTTGAACACATACCTAATTACATACCAACAACATAATCGTGGATAGCGATCGTG
The DNA here is from genome assembly GCF_013339725.1 of Rhipicephalus microplus. NCBI lineage: Eukaryota > Metazoa > Arthropoda > Arachnida > Ixodida > Ixodidae > Rhipicephalus > Rhipicephalus microplus. The sequence goes on from NC_051173.1 coordinate 14,641,771, forward strand.
GATTTCGGCTGTTTGCGAATGCCGTTTTGGATGCTTTACGTAGCATATTTGCAGAACTTTGTGCTTTGCACGCTCCGAGAATCATTCAATTTAATAGTATCGGGTCAAATATGATTGAATTAATGAAGTTTTTTGCCACTGAAAAATTTGTATGCTTGCTGAGATCAGAGGGCACGTCCCAATGATTTGATTTTTGAAGTAAGGAGCGTCGAATCAGCAGACTTTCACTAACGAAAATTGAGCGTAGCAAGATCAAGTACATGACAGAGTTCAGTTAATGACAGCAAAGTACGACTAGAAAAGCAGTGAATTTTAATGTCAATAGCATGTGTTCAACTGTATACAATAAAAAGGCAAAAAGGTTCACAGAAGACTGTGAAACTACCTTCTCCATATCTTTGCTTCTGGGAAAATGAATCAAAAGAACAACCAAAAGTCAGCGTGCCGTGCTTATCAACTTTTACATACAGTTTGACTAATTACTTGTGGTTATTGCATCTGCAGCAGCAACATCCTTTTTTACTTGACTTCGATTCTTGCAAGCCCTGAAAAGAAAAAACAAAACAAAACAAAGAGAATTATGTGAAAACCCTTTAAAGGCACTCAACATACTTGGGCTTGACAAACAAACACTTGGTATGCATGTCAACGTGGTATTAGTTCACTTATGTGCACATCCTCTAATAATCAACTGAGTTTCGAGACTACTACCGTATTATCTCACGTAATCCTCGCACTCTCATAATTCTCGCACCACCCACATCGCCCTACTTAAATACGATTTGTTTTTTTCCTCGAGTAATTATCGCACCCTCCAAAACTGCCGCAATAATCTAGTCTGCTCGTTCAAGCCACAGATGATAGCGCGTGGCGTCTAGCACCATCTCATAAGGGGGGACGCGGCACTTCGGGACCGAAAATCAGCCAAAAAATCGAGTTTTCGCGGACCTTCTTTTCGCGTTCCCGACATCATTGCGCACCTATTTACAAAATTTCATAGCCGAATACCATCAACTTTTATCGTTATTCAACTTTAAAAAACCGAAAACGGGCGTCCTGCCCTTTAAATTGAGGGCGAATAGCGCAAGTTTCGGCTCTACGATACGCGGGAACTTCGCGCTCGATCGGCGCCATTTTGGTCTTGTTTGAAAGAACGCGTTTTCAGCTGTTTTTTTTATTCAGTAAGCAAGATTGAGCGTTTCCCCGGCTCGAAAAACGGGGCCTCAAAGACGAAGAGCCGTGCTCACTGCCATTGGCTAAACGGCGCACGTGACTGAAATGGCGCTTTCCGGTTGGCTGGAAGCTCGCGGCTTGCGCCTGCATACGCGACCCGACGCCATTTTGAAAGGGTTACCGCTGTGACGCCTCGAAATCGGCAGAGCACTCTGAAGCTTCTGATCGTATCGCCATGCCTGGAAACGCAAAAAAGTATCGGACCGTGCACGCATTTGGTCGCAGGAAACGCAAAGGTCATGGGAGAAAGTCTACAAAGTCATCAGAGCCCTTGGTTGACTCCGACGAACGATGTGTCGACGCTCCGCGGCCGTTCAGCGATGGTGCGACCGAGCGCGTTGCCTCCGACGACGATGACGGTGAAGCGAACTCCGGACGACTACGAATCGACGCCAAGGTGGTGACAAACGCTGAAGTTGAAGAAAATCATGCCCGGGAGAAAGCGACGCTCGACCGGCTTTCATCGGCGCCAGCAACTGCACGGAAAATTGACTTTTTCACCGCGAGTTGTAGCGAGGCAACCGCACAGGACTCGGACCACGCTGCTCCTTATCTGCTTATGCATCTAGATATCCTAAACGCGATAATGGCTGCCTTGTGTTGCAAAGCCTGCCACGGACCGGCTACGATCGTCAGAGGGGATCGGGACTACGGACTTGCCGTGAAAGTGCTAGTGTAGTGTGAAAGGTGCGGCGAGATCGCGAATGAATGGACTTCGCCCCGCGCGAACGGCACGAAAACGTGCAATCCGTTTGAAGTAAATCTTCTCGCTTCGAAGGCGATGGTGGCTACCGGCAACGGCCAAACGAAAATGAACGATATTTTCGCAACAATGGGCATCTCACACCGCGGTATGCGCCACAAGACGTTTCAGCGGCATTTGAAGAACACGCTGGCACCCGCTGCAACGCGAGCGGCTGAGTCCGCTATGAGCGAATGTGCGGAAAAGGTTAGAACAATTTATGATGACTTGTGCTTCGGCCACCGGGGCAATATTGCCGTTAGCTACGACGGCACGTGGAAGACGCGAGGCCATTCTTCCCACATCGGCGTGGGCACAGTTATCGAATTATATAGTGGCTACGTGTTGGACTACGTCGTTCTTTCCAACTTTTGCCTAGGCTGCGAGGTGGGCCCAAAGCCTAGTAATGAGGGCTATCAAGAATGGAAGGCTAACCACAAATGCCAAAAAAATACGAACAGCAAAGCGGGGCAAATGGAAGTGGAGGCGGCTCTAATTCTATTTCAGAGGTCGCTTGAACGCCATGGCCTGCGCTACACAACTATGCTGTCTGATGGAGACTCTAGGACATTTTGCGCCATACAAGACGCCAAGGTGTATGGTTACATTGACGTGCAGAAGGAAGACTGTATTAATCATGTACAGAAACGGATGGGCGCCGCATTGAGAAACCTGGTGCAGAAACAAAAGTGCGATGGGAAAAGAGGCCTTGGTGGGAAAGGCAGGCTCACAGGTGAGCTGATCACCAGGCTGAGCACATATTATGGCCGGGCTCTGAAATCGCATGAAGGTGACGTGGGCGAGATGCAAAAAGCCGTGATGGCCACATACCGCCACGTCACCTCCACTGATGAATGCTCGGACCACAGTCTGTGCCCAGCTGGTGAAACTTCATGGTGTCGGCACAATGCCGCAAAAGCAAAGGGTGAGCCCGACCCCAGGCATGCCTACAATCTACCGAAAGACGTGGCAGAGGCATTACTACCGGTTTATACCCGGCTTTCGGAAAGAGCCCTGCTTCAGAGGTGCGAACGCGGCAAAACGCAGAACTCCAACGAGAGCCTACATTCGGTAATCTGGAGTTTGGCCCCCAAGGAGCACCATGCGTCCCTGTTCGCTGTTGAAGCAGCTGTTGCAGAAGAAGTGCTGCGCTTCAACACGGGCAATTTGAATTCTGCAACGGCAATCTTAGGTGAAATGGACATGAATGCGACAAGTACTGGTGCCAGGAGAGCTAGAGAAAAAGACCACCGTCGCAGCATTGTCTCCAACAAGAAAAGAACAGCCTCATTGGAACTCCGGAAGCTAGTGAAGAGGAGGCATGAGCACAGAATGCATTCAGACTATGCTTCTGGTGCGTTTTGAGGTTGTCTTGTTGCATCTTCTGCAATAAAAATGTGTGCCCACGTTTTTTCTCGATTTCTCAAAACGACAATTTTCATGTGCTTCCCATTATGCCAGAGCAATATCTCTTGTTCTATCTGGGTTATCATTACGATTTCTTTTTTGTTTCGAAGATAAATGCAGGGGATGTGTCGTAAAGTAAGTTTTATTGTAAAATTTTTGGAGAAAATTCTCTAAATGGATCTTTTGTTTCAAGTGTAGATGGGGAAATTTTTCATGTCATATTCAACATCCCACAACTTGGCTTCGAAATAGCCCAGAACAATGATTTATACTTTATTGCACACTGTGAACATACCGAATTGGTTCTATAGGTTGCACATCAATATCCGAGTTACAGTTAATTAGCTAATTAGGCCTTAATTGAAAAAGTTGCAGTTCATTATATCTTTAAAACTAATTGTCACAGCAAAAAAAGAATTAGATTTTTGAAATCAGCAGTGAAATCTACATAGGCTCTCCAAATTTGACTGAGGTACTCGCAAAAATAAAAGAGTTTTTGGAAGGTGTAGCATCCCCCCTTAAGCATCAAGCGTACTATTATTGCACAGATATTAAATCCAAGCCAAGCCAAAGTGGCAAGTGCACGTTGCGGCGTGTTTCCTATGTTGTGTTGGTAATCTTATCGCGTTATGGGGCGATACTGAAGCTACACGGCTGCTTTCAAGTTGAAAATGATAGACCATGCACTAAACAACGGTAACAGGGCCGCAGGTAGGCCCTTCGGAGTCTACGAGTTTTGTGTTCGCTACAGGTGACGGCAGCTGAAAGCCACCAAGATGCGTTGGGCCTGCCGTGTGCCCAAAAATGGGATTGACGGTAAACTTTATTTCTTCAAAAGGAAACTGCGGACGATTCTGTTAAATAGCCATCTGCCCAATACTGACGTCTTACGCTTACCTTTTGAGGGCTCCTGTTGAGTGATGAAAGCTACCGCTATGTCCACAACGCCAATAAGCTTTGCATATGGTATTCTAATTCTCGACTATTTGCTTGCACTTTTTGTGTCTCAAATAAATCATGCCTTGTGTTGAACCTGTGCTTTTATTGTTGAGATAAGTTTTAATTAGTACTTCTCAAAGCTTGCTGTTAGTTGCTGGTGTGAGAATTCCAATTTGTGGCCACTTCGTTTTATTTTTTGCTTTGCACGTTTTCGTGGAAAGTTTTCCCCGCGTAATTCTCGCATTATCCAACTTTGCATCAGTTTTCCACCAAAAAAAGTGGGGGGATTATGTGAGTAAATACGGTATGTCGTATTGATGTGGCCAGTAGCCTCACTAAAATTTTCAATATACATTCTCTTTGGTACTTCAATGTTCTGTGCCAAATATATGACTGCATGTGAGTTAGTTGTCCATGAACCTAAAGGATCAATAGAGAATTTACAAATCATGCCTTTGAATTCGGGTAAACCTGTGTTTGTGACGCTAAATTGTCCATCGCCACCTCTGCAGGCAGGCGGTCAAAAGCAATCGGCGACCTTTCAGCACATTCAAATTGCTGCTGAAATCACCGTTGTATAACTCAAAACAGTGGCACAGATCAATGCATTGTCGATGGACATGGCCTTGCTCTCTCTTCCAATGCCAGCACAATGTGTGGCGCATTTACATTATGGTGGAGCAGGTTGCAAATAAACCATAGATGTTGCACAAAGAAGCTAGCAGGTTGCAAATAAACCATAGATGTTGCACAAAGAAGCTATTCATATCCGTATTGATACGTCCTTTCCTGCTTACTTAAAATTGTAGATGAGCTTCTAAGCAAATGGAACTACTACTATATCTGTCACGGGACTGTCAGAGCCATTCGAAAACGGTGATATCATAATGTGGTACAGTTGAGCCCCAGGCATGCACAGGGCAGCAATTCTTGTGTTTTATATGAGATGTTTCTTATAAGCAGGGTACCAAGTATGCATTTTATCATCAACCCATATTTTACTGTAGGTTAGAAGTGTGGCAGCTTGGGCTAGTTGGTATGGCATGACGATAGTTATAGCGCGAGAACAAAACGACGACACAGAGACAAGAAGAAGGTGTCTTTCGTGTCCTTCTTGTCTCTGTGTCGTTGTTTTGTTCTCGCACTATAACTATCGTCGTTTTACTGTGGGCACACTGGTGTCTCTTATAGCCATTTGTCTCTTATATCAGTGCCTCTTATAAAGGGGAAAATCGAACCAATGCGCACCTTTCTACTGATAAACAGAGTCTCAAAATTGCCTGCCCGTGAAAACAAAACCAAAACCGCGTTGCCAACAGCCTCTCATCAGAAGAGTCAGACACAGTGTCTTCGCTATCACATAATGGCGACGGACCATGAGTTTGCCTTCGTGCGCGACTGAACTGTGTGCGTTGTAGGTAATTTGTTGGCTTGTGAAGTGCAACTAGTGATGTTTTCCTGTTATTATGAACGATGACATCAAGTGAAAGTAATTTTGCTTGGTGAAAACAGCTGCGTCACACCCTTATGCGTGTGCAAGTCTGTGACAGCTACTAAAGTTGTGTCATAAAACCAAGGTTTTGAATACATCTTTTACATAGGGTTTTTGAAGGGATCAAATAGATTTGCCATAATACGCGGGTCGTTGCAACATCAGTAGACATATAATCAAAGTTCCACAGTACATTTTTGGTTGCAAGGTCCTTGCTTCTGTAGCATATGGAGAATTCCCGACATACTTAAATGTGTGCATTAAATTTGCATTTTAGAGAATTTAACTGCAGAATAATTCAGAAGTTCCTATTTGAAGCTGGAAAATGAAAACAATTTTCATTTTTTTGAGCAGTTTCATAATGCAAGCATTAAAGGGTTAGTTTTGACATTTGCAACCTCTTTTGAGTAGTAATGCTTGTTCTCTTGTGAAGTCCTTTACCATCTCGTGAGTGAGATGCTCTTTGTACTTCCCTTACTCGTCAGCAGATGGCGCTAGACCCTCAGTTACCAATGTTCATGCTGCTACTCATAAACGTTGGATGATACATCAAGCAAAAATGTTACACTTTTCTGCTCAGGACAAACAAAGGCCCATCTGCACATTTTAAATTAGAAAAGCTTGAAATAAAAAAAAAGTGTACCGCATTGCAACACTAACATAAAAACAATTCATTGCACGCTCCAGTAAAAGGTGATGTGATGGGGGTCATATGCATCTCGACTTTCTCGCTACAATGAGCGCCAAAGGTAATTTGCCCAGTGCAGAAATGAAAAAATAAATTGACACTTATTGGAAAACAAAAAATGGGGCTCATTCAACGCAATTTAAAGGAAAGAAGATTTCTATTAGTGGGATTGCCACAATTAGTGTTCTGAGCGCTTGTGTCTCCCTTTAACAAAACACAGTAACAGCATTTATGTCTTGTGTAAACTCATCTCTAGGTCTCACCATGCATACATGTTATTCAATGGTATTAACAACTGTTAAGTGAGTAATACTTTACAATATGCCACTTCTTAAGTTAGGGAGAAGCACGTTCTTGTATCGCAAAGTGTTACAAAAACAAATTGGTACACCCATCTCATGGAAATAATTCTTAAGCCTTTGTGGGTCAAAGACGTCCAGTATCCATGAATTTAAACGACACATCACATTCTTTAGTACGACAACTGGTATACACAATTGCTTGCGATAACCACGTTATGTCACGACGAATCTGGTCTTTTTAAAGATAACGTTGGCTCTGATCTTTGCTTGGAACTGAAATTACACCAATATGACCAGAACTAAAGATGGTGGAAATGAAAGTATTTGCATTACTTAGCCTTGAATTGTCCTGTTTCAATCTGTGGCTGCTGTACATGCACATTGTTGCCTGTATATTTTAAACATGCAGCTTTTTCAGTCAGTTATTTTGCTTGCCATGAGCAGCTACACTATGGGAATATGTAGAACTTTTTCTTGGTGCTGAGGTCTCTTTGTTACCTTTTTTCTGCTTTACTACAGCACTGCACTAACTAGTTACAGCTTTGTTCTTTGGCCACTTCCTGCTTCTTGTGCTACAGAAATAATGGCTTTCTAGCATAGAATATTTCAAAAGGCAACTGGTTTGTTACTCTTCCGTTCCCTCTGCAATCACTGACTTACACAAATGATGCTGCTGGGGCTGTGTATCCTGTTTTAGGGATTCACAAAAAGAAAGGTTTCAAAGTCGTACTTTCTTTCCATACATGCTCGCAACTACTGGGTACTCCTCAGTGCAATCACCCGCGCAGTTTTCTTTAGCTATAGAAATGCGCACCAGTTTCTCAGCTGCAAGTGAGTCCAGCGGCGATTCCTCCAGATCGCCGCTTGGCTGCTGAATCAGAATCTGATTCAGCAAACGTCAGCCCATCGTACGAGGAGTCATTACGTGTTTGAGACTTGTATGTTGATGATTGAGCGGTGTCTCAAAAGCATGTGCAGTGAGACGATGCTGACTGTATTGAAAGTGGCTTTTCTTCTCGCATGTTTTCCCTTAACGCCACTTTGTGAACTTAATTGTGTACATCTGTAACTAAGCAGACGTTTATTTCAACACAAAATTTTTCTAGCAGACATAGTTTTTTTTTAGTTTAACTTGCTATAATTAACAAAAAACATGAATTATATTTAACAACACAAATGATTTTCTGTCACTTTACAGGCTTCCAAAAAGATCTTATACAGATTTTTTCTTAAATTCATCTGAAGAATTTTCTTAAGCAATTAAAGAAAAGCGCATTTTCGGGACGCATCTTGCAAAACAAAAAAAAAAAAGAATAGACTTTCAGGGGGTTAATGTACCTTAAATTGCCAATATTTCTTACAATTAACACATCATTGGTAGCACTAAGTTTCATGTGATATGATGATTATAATTATCAAAGTACTTTTGAGTACGACGTGTGCCTGTGCAATGTTCTGTAAAGGAGGCAGTGATGAGCTGCCTGTGGAACTTTATTTCCGACTAAAACTGAATGCTCAAGAATTCATCGCCTGTGATACTTTTCTTTTGTATCACAATCGATTCCCGAAGACGGTAACTGAATCGCATTGTTATGATGCAACGAAAAAAAAAGGGGGTAACTGCTTTGCTTCATGATGGACTACCTGAAACATAATAAGGAAAGCATGCCAAGCTGCAATGTTCAAATTCGATACGAGAGATAGAAGAGTGCACACAGCACAGGAAAAGAACTGACACCTACCTTTATTGTATATACATAGCGAGTCGGCGATTGTTCTGCGCTGTGCATGTTCTCCTATGTCTTGTACCGAATTCGCACTCTGCAACTCAGCATTATGAACCAACTAGCCTAGCAGCAATTTCTTAGTTTTAATTTGGAACACGCAGAATCGAAAAAAACCTCCATGCAGCATTGTCGCAGATGCAAAGCATAATGAAGAGTGCTGGATGTGTGAAAAATTTGCCCCTGTAATGGAACTGCCGAGCTCCACACGCAAGATTATCCGAATAAAAAAAAAAAAATAGGAGAACTTAAATTGATCAGTCGTGCATGTGAAAAAATAATTCAGAATGTACTCATGGCCATCTCGGTTCGGCCTTCAAATCTACTAATGAGGAGTTGAGCAATACTGTGTTTTTGGCGGCAAAACATTCTTTTCATTGCATTTGATGGTAATACAATAGGTTTAATTATGTAGTAGTATCATTTTACCAAGATTCTACATTGCCGTCGTCCACTGTACTTGACTTAAAAATTATACAGTAACAAAAAAAAATGTGAGAACATAAAACTCTGTAATACACAAACTTTGCAATATGGCTTCCAAGGTCGCAAACCAGACCATCAGCAAGTCTACCTTTTTACACCTAAAGCAATGCTTACCTGGTAGTAGCCAGTATGATAACCAGTCATGTACCACGACATGAGCATAGAAGCCAATGCTTCTTCGTTGTTCGGGAGGTCACCGGGAGGAATGGGAGGTGGCGGTGGAATAGAATGCTTCTAAGGCAAGAGAGAGATGAGCAGCAAAAAAAATTAGCAAAGATATGACATGGCCAAGCACTGTTTCTTAATCATTGTACAAGATGTTTCAGTTACCTGGAAACACAGTTTTAAAATCATTGTAATTAAAAAAGAACTAGAACTGTAACACTGATGAACCCACCATGTACACCTTCCCACCACAGGGCATGCCAGCTTTCTTATGCAAACAAAACCGAGTCATGTTGAGCTAGTACAGTCAACTCCCGTTAATACGAAGTTCACGGGAACCGCAAAAAACTTCGAATTAAACGAACTTCGAATTAAGCAAAAAGCACTAAAAACGGCCCTTTTATTAGTTTAAAAGCGCGACAGTTTTGAGGAAAAATAGTCTGTCATCTTCTTCTGCTTGCCGAATCTGGCTGCGGCTAGCAAGTTTTGTAAGGAATACACGTGTCGAAGTGCTTCTTCGGCGTTGTGTTCTCCAACAAAAAACCGCTGCGCAAGAGCAAGACCCGCAGCTACATCGGCAGCCCTCGGTGGTGGCTCATTTCCGATGTCGTCGTCATCATCGTCATTTTCAGGAATGCAGTCATGGGGCCGAACCATCTGCACGATTTCGCTGTCCGTTAGTGGACCGCATGTTTCGACGTTGCTGTCCACAGCGACATACTCGTCAAAACGAACGTCACCGAGAGCGGCGCGACAGCTACCGTCGTCGAGCTCATTTGTTTGCACTTCCACTGGCGCACAAGGAGAAGCATCCCCCGAGTTTTCCAGGAAACCACAGGCTCAGAAACAATTGGCGATGGTTTCTTCTTTCACGCGGGTCCAAGCTCGCGCTAGCATGTTGATGGCACTAAGCAAACTCACCTCGTATTGCGACGAGTTGTCCATGCACAAAAGCATGCGCTCGACGAGATGCTGCCTATACAATACCTTCACATTTTTTATTATGTCCTGGTCCATGGGCTGCAACACGGACGTCGTGTTTGCAGGCAGGTACACAAGACGGATGGCACTCAAGGCAGGTACGTTCATGTGGGCACTACATTGGTCCACAAGGAACAACACCTTACGGCTTGATTGGGCGAACTTGCGGTCGAGTTTGGTGATCCAGTCCTTAAATATATCGGATGTCATCCACGCCTTTCTGTTCGAGGCATAATCCACAGGAAGCGTCTTCACGCCTTTAAAGCACCTAGGCTTGACAGCCTTCCCGATCACAAGCAGGCGACACCGTTCTGTGCCAGTCATGTTCGCCGCGACTAGCACTGACACTCTCTCTTTGCTTCTTTTGCCTCCAGAACAGTCGTCGTCTTTAAATGTCAGGGTTTTGTCCAGTAACAGCCGATAAAAAAGCGCAGTCTTGTCTGCATTAAAAATGTCTGCCAGCTGGTATTCTTCGAGGTACTCGCGAAGCTTGCCCGCTTTCCATGTCAGGCACGTTTCCTCATCGACTGACGCCTTCTCCCCACACACGCTTTTAAAAATCAAGTCGTGGCGATGTTTGAAACGCCTGAGCCACCCATCCGAAGCAGCGAAGTCGTTGATGCCCAACATTTCAGCAAGCGATGAAGCTTTTGCCGTGACGACTTCACCACTGAGAGGAAGTTTGTTGTTTCGTGCCTCTCTGATCCAAATCAGCAGTGCTTCCTCCAACTCGGGGTAGGCGCCGGTGCGCATCCGCTTCCGCGATGTCTTGAATTTTTCACTTTCAAACGCATCCAATATTGAGCGCTTATTCTTTATGAAAGTCGACAGCGTGTTAGGCTTAATGCCGTACTTTCTTGCAATGTCTTGTTTGGCGGTGCCTCCCTGGTCAACTTCCTTCAAGACTTCGACTTTCGTCGCTAGGTCTAGCGTTCGGTAAGGGCCACGAGTTGCCATTATCAAACGTACGTCACCACCACAACACTCAAAATCAGAAGCGCGGAAACACGTGTGGAATCAACCCAGCGCGCGGGTGACGCGGTGACACACTGGAGTCTCGACAAAAGTCAACTAAAGAGTCAGTCGATGCCGCCGATGCGATTCGCCAGCGTTAAAAAGATTGCCGCTTCAACATCTGTGGCGCTGCAAACAGTAGTGATGGCGAAGACACCAGCGCGGTCCGGCAGATGTTTTGGCATATGAAAAGTTGCCCATTTTACTGTAAAATTACGGTCACGACGAGACTGTCGATTGAAAAAACTTCTAATTAACCAATATTATGGGTTTTTAACTTCGAATTATCGAGCATTTTTTTCTATACGATTGCATGCAAAACTGATGGGACCACTTGCTCATTTCTAATTAACCGAAACTTCCAATTAAGCGACTTCGAATTACCGGGAGTCGACTGTAATACACTTGGAATGTTGTGGCTTTGGTACACAGACTTGACAAAAAACATGGCTGATCCCTCTATCATCATCATCAGCCAGACTATGCCCACTGCAGGACAAAGACCAATCTCATATTCCACCAGTCAACTCGGCCCTGTGCTTGCTGCTGCCACTTCATACTTGCAAACTTCCTAATCTCAACTGCCCAGCTAACTTTCTGTCTCTCCCTCACTCACTTGCCTTCTCTTGAAATCCAGTCAGTGATCCTTACTAACCAGCGGTTATCTTGCCTTTGCGCGACGAGCCTTGCCCATGACCATTTCTTCTTGATTTCGACTATGACGTCTTTAACACCTGTTTGTTCCTTGATACACTCTCCTCTCTTCTTGTTCCTTAGGGTTACACCTATCATTTTCCTTTCCACTGCTCGCTGCATCATCCTCAACATAAGTTGGTACTTCCAGGTTTCTGCTCCATAGGTAAGTACCGGTAAGATGCAGCAGTTATATACTTTCCTCTTGAGGGATAGTGGAAATCCACCACTCATAGTTTGAGAACGCTTGCCAAATGTGCTCCACCCCATTCTTACTCTTCTAGTTACTTCAATGTCGTGGTTCGGCTCCACGGTTACTAACTGTCCTAAGTAACATACTTTTTTACAACTTCAAGCGCACTGCTTGAAAAAGAACAGTTCTCTAGCAAGATTGTGGTACATTAATTAAGTTTTCTGCAGATTAACTTCAAAACCTACTTTTCTGCTCTTCGTGTCTAATTCAGTCATCATGAATTGCAATTTGTCCGCTGGCTTACTCAGCAATGCCCTTTCTACCCATTGTAAGGTTTATGGACATTAAAAAAGCACCACAAGAACATACTAATGACATTCATATGTAGGTGAAGTCACTCATTAGTCGAATGACTCAGGCTGAGATCGAACCACGAGTTTGAGTGAGTCTTGGTGACTAATATTTTGGAGAGTTTGAGTCGGAGTGAGTTCATTTCATGATCCTTTTAGAGAGTGCGAGTATAAGTGAGCCTAGCTCAGAAAAATTTTGGTGAGACTGAGTCTGAGTGAGTCCAAAACTCGACATATTTTTTTAGTGAGTCAGTTCCAGTTTTTTTTTCTTTGCCAACCTATGGGCTCCTCACCTTTAGCATTACTATCAGCCCTTACATAGATTCCCGTTTATACTCACATTTCCTCACACGTATTTCAAAGCAGTATCATTCGTACACCACTTCAATAGTATTTATTGATCAGAGGCTTGAATTACATAGGGGGGGGCTTTGACCTCCTCCTTCCAACTCCTCCAGAAAAGTTCTTGGTAAACATATTTTATGCTATCTCTTTCAAGAAAATGTCAGCATGTTTGCAACCACTCGTAACTGGTATTCCAAGTACACTCAAATCTCATTATGACAAAGCTCCATCTTACACGAAAATAAGTCTGTTATAAATTCCCTATAAAGGTTTCTTCCTAACACTATATCTATTGCAAGACTATTTTTGATTTACTTTGTTATAACGTAATCAATGGATGTCAGCTCACTTACTCTGCCCTTCAAAAAAAGACACCTTATCTAAAGTTTTCTTTTGTTTTGTGAATAACCAGTCCAACTGCAAATAAAGAGCACATAAGTTACTTATGCTTTATAGTTGGAAGAGTATCCTACTATAAGCATTGAAAATGTGTGAATGTGTGATTAAATCGCTCACCACAAATGGCGGGAGCCTGCCTAGAAGGGGCTCCATTGGAGGAGCTGGCGGTAGCGAGTGTGACGAATGAAACGATGTGTTCTGAAAGCAAAAACAAAGATCATAAGCATCGTGCAGCATTCTTCATTGATATAGTGACATGCATTCAACATTCTTCCTTAAACACCACAATAAACTTCACACCTAGAAGAAAGCTACTGCCTCAGATTGTGCAGCCTGCATCGTGTTTCAACACATAGAAAAATTAGTGCTGCTTGCACCAAGCCGCGCAAGGCCGGGTCCCAGCACAGCAGGTGACAAAGGACCAGCTCAGGATCTTTTAGTCTCCCACCTCTCTCTTTCTTAACCCACGCTATATATACTACTATATAAAGCATGGCTATGCTTTCTCCTTTTATTACTATGTTTTTTTTTGTCTATTCAGTAATGATACCGAAGTTTTTTGATTCGGAACAATTTTTGGAACACTTTCGAGCAGAATTTCTTTTTTTTTTTGTTTTTGAAGCAATCTGGAGCAGCTAATTGATGTCAGGTTGTACAAAAAAGCTGAGGCCTTTGTCGGGCACTCCAGCCTTTAGCCACGGCTTCCCCCTTTGTGTGACAAGAAAATGAATTCATTTTACTTCACTAACTTCACATTCTAGAGGAGAAGCAAGCTGCATTTAGATTCAAGGACATGAATAACTATTTTGGGGCTCCTTGTGAAGAGCTATAAATATTTCAATTCATTGCAAATATCATGGAGCCAATCATCTTAGGAGCACTCCCTATTTCAGCTGATGATGCAAAAATAATGGTGTCATGCAGTTGAACACTCTGAAAAAACTTGTTCAGTGATTAGTTTCATAGCAAATAAGCAGGATACTCGTTCAATAATATTGTACTTCATGAACTAACATTCTAACTACTACACCTATGTGCTTATCAGTAGATATGGTAGACAAACGCTGCGACATACAACGCTAGAGACTCACGCAGTCTCAACTGCATTTCTTTAGGATGACTTCAACGAGACAAAGAGGTTCTTTTTCTTCACAACCGATTATGCTGCTGTGCGTAACATGTCATTTAGCTAGTGCCAACCTCCTCCGGCACTCATCTTTCTGTGCTCAAACTACATTTAACAAACTTCACTTTCCTTTTGCAGCGATGTCTTATGTGGCTAGGGCGTTCGTCTATACTCCGAAAACACCCTGTAGTGTCCTCTAGAAAGCAGTGCACAAAGAATAAAGAAACCGCTCAGGGTACCTAATGCATGTATTTATTCATTTATTTATTAGTGCCTCAAATGCCCCATGAGGGGTATTACATGAGGTGTGGGTATAACTAGTATGTGATGGTTTCTACTGATTCCTTGAAGGATGTATGGCTGGAGTGGTGCACCACATCGACAGGAAAAGGATTCCTGTCCTTTGCTGTCTGAACAAAAACAGTCACAGCTTTGCCACAAAGGCGAAGCAAAGAACGTGATAGCAACAAATTGGAAGGTCACGCACAGAATGGAAAGCAGATTGAAACGTGCCTCGGGTTTCTCATGCACAAATGATGCACGAAACATACTCACAGGGACAGATGCACGCGAACAAACATCTCAGTTATTACTTCGCTGTGTTTGAAAAGCGTGCTCTTTTCGCAAACGGAGACTGCAATGCTTGCAGTGACCTTTGTGCACCCTGTAATTACAACAGAATCGTTCCAGGTAAAGCCCGAGGCCAGCCAAGATGTACGATCCTCCCCACCCCACCGCGAGATAAGGGCGTGCAAGGGAGCATCACTCCCCTCCTCTAAGTTGGACAAAGTACCTGTGGGAGATTAGAGCAGGGCTGCAAAGTACGTGTGGGAGATTAGAGGGGCGGCTGCCCCATGATGCATGCGGCAACAGGTGCTCATTGCGCCATCTTATTGATAACGCTAAAAACACGATAATTCCCCCCCCCCCCCCCCCCCGAGATGGCGTTAGCAGCGGTAAGTGGTAGATATAAATAGCTCTCCGTTTGAAATGTGAAAAACTTGCTCCTCCGTGGATCAGTGGTTAATGCCTCACACTCACGATTCAGAGGACCCAAGTTCAATTCCGTGCGCCGGAGTCTGTTTCTGGGTATTTTTTTCTTTCTTGCATAGTCGACATCCGATTTTCCGGACCCCTAAAATTCCGGACATGCCCGATTTCCCGGACTCATATGTGGCATTTTCAAGGTCCTTGTTAAGTCAATGTATTAAAAAGTCTGAAATTCCGGGTGCTTATAGCCTTTGGCTTTCTCAGACTTTTTACTGTTAACTGCCGATCCAAAGTCACCACCCACGCTGCCATTTTGGTTGTTTTCATATAAATTTATATGGATGAATGGCTTGATATGGCTGTACCCTTTAGATTGAGCGGCGGCTAGCTGTTATACTGAGTGAACAAACAACAAGATTTCTCTCTTTTTTTTCTTTTAAATAGTGAAGTTGAAAACTGGTACTTTGCAGTAAAGGGTTTCCTCATATCCTCACGCCGCCAACCGCCGCGGCTGCCGTAACCTCTTTAAGCGGGTAGAATTAACTAGAAGGAGGTTATCCGATTGGTGGCTAAAATTAAGGAACAAGTGAAAATGAAACCCTTCACTGCAAAGTACCAGTCCTCAACTTCACACTTTAAAGGAAAAAAAAAAGGTAAATCTAGTTTTTCATTCACTCAGTATTACGCCTAGGTGGCGTTAGCTGCTGCTTGATCTAAAGGGTACAGACATATCAATCCATCTATCGAAGCCGCACGTGTCAATCTATTGCCAGCCGTAGCTTAGCAGCTTAGCCAAGCCAAACCTCACTGTGTTCGTTCACGTGTTGTTTTGTCACCTCTGCGGCCGTGTCTGCGGTTGATTGTTTGCTGCTGTGCCCTATCTTCAGTGATCACGTTTCCCGACCTTGAGCATCCACCAAGTTTCTAGCTGTTTCTTGCTGCGCTTTTCGTCGAGTGGATTCATCGTTTACAGCGACGCACCAACTGCTTCTTCATCTTCGTCCGCCCCTTCGAAGCGCACAAAGCCCCCTCGTAGGCTCACGATGGGAAAAGCTACGCTGTTGACCTCAGGTCTGCCGTTTGCATGTAAGCGGAATCCAGGAAGGCAATTACGCAAGAGACTCTGCGGAACTGTTTTCGCCACGCGGGCTTCACACTCGACGCCGAGACGGCCGTCTAGCCTTAAGTGGACAGCGTGTGTGACGAACTGCAATCCGCGGATGTTGCCTTTGACGATCTGCGCACTGCCGGCGTGTCGATTCCAGCCGGGATAACCTTTAAGGGCTTTGCCGACACTGGCAAAGATCTCGAGCTATGTGCAGACTTGACTGAGGATGAAATCATTCGTCAAGTTACGGAGGATTCTGACGACTCCAACACTGAGAATAAAGAGCTACGTCCTACACAGCCATTGCGAGCACTGATGACACTGTCATTGGTGTACAGCGGCAACATGACGTTGACTAAAATTAAGGCGGGCATGATCGCGGGCAAACCGAACACCGTGCAAAAGAAAATAGGCGACTTCATCGCGCCCAAGTGCTGACCTATGAGGTAGCGCCGGCAACGTCGGAATTTTTTTTATAAACGACTCTCTTCAGAGTCACCTAAACGATGCATTCGCTGAATTGCAATGGGAGTCTCGTACTCTGGCCGTTACCCTCTCTGTCAGCAAAAAATACCTCGCGGTACATCTTTGTCAGCCACCGTCTCATCTCTTTGCACTACAATCTTATTCTGCAGCTGTGTCACCATTAAGCACCAGGTCTGTATGGTAGTGTCATACATGAGGTGAGAAGGTCTGCGGCCATACAAAAGAAAGAACAAGGAAATACCGATGGGTGCTTGTGTAGCGGTGTTGTCAGGGAATGTAACAAAAAATAGTACAGCGCCCCAGTTGCTGTGGTAGGAGGAGGCGTACATCCTCAGCATGTCGCCGAGTGTGCTATTGAACCACTCATTTAGACCATTGCCTGTGGATGGTTTACGGTAGATTTCCAGTGAATGATGTTGCATTCAGTGAGGAGGCCTTGGATGACCTCCAACAGGAACAAGCGACCCTTATCCCTGAGCAGTTCCCGAGGAGCAGAGTGCAACTTCGCGGGAGGTCGCTGTCAATAGAGCTGCAGTCTCAGCGTAGTGTCAGATAATTGACGCCAACAATAATCCACTGGTTTCCAGAGCCACTGTACCAGACGCGGCCGTAGAGGTCAATACTATTAGGATCAGCACTTGAGCCAAACAGTAAGTGGTGCTGTTCGCAGTTCTGCGAACAATTTGCCGAAAGGATGTGGGCCTGCTCAGAGCTGTCCAAATATTGGTATTGACCTCCCAACCTGGAAGTGAGGTGCATAAAGTCCCGACGCCGCAAAGTGCACAACGAGATGACTGAAATGATTTCAGTCGAGACAGCCTCCTTGAAGAGATGGCGGTGACAGCATGGATGACGATCATCCCCGCAAAATGAGCATGACCAGCGGGGTTCTTTTTCCCGTTCCTTGTAGTACGAGCATGGGACCCAGCACCCTGCAACATTCTCACCCAAAGGAAGAGACAACTTGGTGCCAGAGAAGGAGTCTGGTGGCCACGTGCCTGTCAAAGATGTTGACCAAGGCGGGTGTGGGCGGCACCGTCGAAAGTGATGCGTGTCCGGTTGTCGGACAGCGAAGTTTAAAGCCATTTCGCCCTCTAAGGGTAAAGGGAAAAAAGACCCTTTATAACCAGACGCAGTGGGCTCCTGAGGGAGCCTTCGATAAGATCGTCACGATGTAGGACGACATTTTCGTCTAGATCTTCGTCATGTGGCAAAATGCTCGCCTGTACCGTATAAACCAGACTATAGGTCAAATGGGAATATAGGTCGACCCCCCAAGTTCAGATTACCGAAAAAAAAAAGGAAAACAACCCAACACTGCCGAACCACATTTATTTGCGATTTGGGCACACCGCACCCCGATCGTCGGAGCTCCCTTCAACCACCACCACGCAACTGTTCCTATTCGTCCGACGAAGCACCACTGTCTTTTGAAGACGAGAGTTTGTCACTAAACGCCTCCCACAGTGCGTCATCTTCAGTGCCATCCAGCGAGTTGCTGATGCAACATTTCTTGAAAGCATTTTCCACCATGGAGTCTGGCAAGAAACACCAGGCGAAAAGCACCCAGCCACAAACAGTCGCAAGCGGAGGCCTCTGTAGGCGGCCCGTCGGTGTCTTGGGGTTGTCGCCGGACACCCACTTTTGGTATTCCAGCCGCACTCGGTCCTTGAACGGCTTGTTGAACGTTGAGCAGCTAGAGGATGGACGTCATACCACCTGGTATCACGGCGAAGTCCGTTTTCCTGTCGCCGAGTGCGCATTTCGCTGCGTCAGTTAAGTGACCACGAAACGCATCCAACACCAGCATCCTGTGAAGACGCAGCAGTGCACTTGGCCGACGGTTCCACACTACTCTTATCCATTCGAGCATCATAGACGAGGCCATCTATCCCTTTTTGTTGATGCGAACGACAACACCGGGCCGGAACACTTCCTTCGGCACTGTCTTGCATTTGAAAATGATGAAGGGTGGAAGCTTTCTACGGTGCATGCCAGCATGACGGTGAAGCGCGAGTGCTCGTTGCCAGTGGACAACAGCTTCACATCCTCGGCGCCGCGCTGCGTGATCATGGTCGATGAAGGCATGTCAAACCACACGGGGGTTTAATTGGCATTGCGAATCTGCGCCATCATGTAGTCGTTCTGCTCCAGAAGCCGGTTCACGGAGCGCAGAAAGTTTATGAGCTTGTTCTCGAACTCCTTCGGCAATGTTTCACAGATGAATGTGCGCCGCCGGAGAGAAAATCCTTTGCGTCGCATAAATCGACGCACCCAAGAGTTTGGTGCACGAAACTTTTCTCTCATGAGCCCAGCTTCTCGAGCGAGTTCCACGGCTTTTTTGCTAATGGTATCCACGGTATCCACAAAGTCCACGGAATGGTATCCACAAAGTTCGCTAGCTTATCCTCCAGCTGCGGATAAATGGCACTTCGTGCGCAAAACGACATTTTTCGAGGATTGTACATCTGCAGCTTCCCTTTTTGCGCTCTCCAATAGTGCATACTTTTTTCCGATACACCAAAGTGGCGCTGAGCAGCCATATTCCTGTTCGCTTCTGCAAACTCAACAACATTTAGTTTAAACACAGCTGAGTACTGCCTCCTCGCATGGCTACTCATATTCAGTGAACGAAAAAAAAGACCGCTAAAGGTGCAGCGCAATGTCAAGCGGAGCAAAAACTCAGAACAGATCAGAAGCAAGTCACAAACACAAAGAAAACAGATGGAGAGGAAAAAAAAAGAGCCTGCAATTGGATGCGGATATGGCCGCGTCTGGCTTCTCAAGCACATGCAAGCCACATGTTGCCAGACAGCCGCGCACTTTCGGCTAGAGACCACTATAAAAGACGAGGGGCGACTTCAGCTTATTATTTTATTGAAAATATCTCGACTTATACTCCGGTTTATACGGTACATAATGTAAAAGAAACCTCTGTACTGTTTTCCTTATCAGTGTCTGCATGCTCGGCGTCTTCGTCCCGAGAACTTGATGCCGGTAACGGCAAAGTCCCCACAACTCATCAACAAATAGCAGCAGTGAAACCCTGGTCAAGCCCCGTTTCCAATAACCCGTAGCAATGGTGGGATCCCGCAAACCTCGGATCCAACAACTAGTGGAAACCGTGGGATCCCATCAAACCCCGAGTTTCAACAATACCCATGCAGTCTAATGGGCGAGCCGGGCATGGGAGCGGCTGTAATGTGCCAGTAAGGTGTCTGGAGGTGTCTTGTTTTGTTGGCATGTAGTTAGAGACTGAACCTACTTCTGCAAAAAGCGATACATTTCTCGCCAGCAATATCACTGACGCAACCTTTCGTAGGTTTTCAGCACGCTAGCATGAGCACTTTAAGGACCTGCATGGAAATTCACGCAGATGTCAGAGTGCATATGACCAGGGACAGCAACGAGCCACTTCCGACCACCTGGCATGTAGTTGCGGCGGTACAGAATATTGACTCGCACGAAAAAGTGAGCTGCTTGACGGCGTAGCGCTCTTGTTCAAGGGGCAGCAGACGGATCCGTAAGGTAGTCGAGTAACAAGGCAAGGCATGGGTCTTTACACTGCTCCAAAAGCATGCAAGCTGTGCCGAGCGGTGACAAGGTGGTAAAGAGCGGGCATGGAGAAGCTTCATCTGGTGTTATTAGTGAGCGGGAGAGTGCATGAGCGTCTGCATGCTTGCGACTTCAACGATACACGAAACGAAAATCCCATTCCCGCAATCGAAGTGCCCAGCCGATACTACCAGCTACCCCATCCTCCTGCCCCAGCGCTATCCGACAACAGGACCCGCCACTCTTATGTGGCAGTGGTGAGCAAGATGTTGAAGACTAGCCGTCTTTATACGAACATGTAAGCGCCAGAAACAAGTGGTACGACTACTCTAAGCTCAGCTACGTTCTTTTACTTGGCTGACATCGCTAAACTTTGGTTGACCAACACGAATCCACCATCGCCAGCTGGTCAGCCTTCAAGGCTCTCGTGACCAAAGCCTTCGGCGCACCAGAGGTGCACATGCTCCGCGCTGACCAGCATCTATGCCACCTAGCACAGCATCCTGGCGAGAGATTTCCCAGTTATATTTATGATGTGCTTGACCTCTGCAGTCAGGTTAACCCATCTATGCTGGAAGAAGAGGAGATCAGACACATTCTCGAGGGTATCAACGATAGTGCATTCCAGATGCTGCTGGCAATAAGCCCTACCACAGAGGCAGTCCTCATAAGCCTGTGCCAGAGTTTTGACGAGTTGCACCGTCAGTGTTCCATCGCCCGGAAAAAAGTCCCACTACCAGATTCGATCTCAGCCATCGTAGTTGCAAACATGTTCGCCAGGGACCACTTTCTGACCAGATCAAGGACGTCATCAGAGAGGAAGTGGCCTGACAGCTCTCCCTGCTGCCTCATAGCGCAAGCTCATGGCATGCCTGCCCCCGACACTGCAGCAGGCCATACGCACCGAAATTTTTCGAGAAGAACACTGAATAAGAGTTTAGCTAGGCATCTTCGTAAGTTTTTTACCAACCACCTTCACAATGGGCTTAGTTCACATATTATACGAGCTGGAAAGAAATGCATGACCAATAATGGGTTCAAACTATCATCTTTAAGTTCAGGAGCCAAATACTCCAAGGTGCCAACCACTAATGCAAGTAACGTATGTGCAGAAACTGATTCTCATGTGTTTGCTGTATCCAATGGCTTGAATGCAGGTTTAAGAACTTCACATGACCATCAAGGCCTTCGGGTACACTGAAGCTGTCACGTGACAGTATGTGTGCCTAAAACAGCATCAATAGTTCGCATAGAGCAATGAATGTGCCACACTATTTCAACGCGTAAGAGAATGCATCTTTTTACATTGATGCTTTCATAATGCAGTGAAATTTCAGCTACCATGAGGTGAAAGTGCCATAAAAAATTTGGGAAGTTTTTTTCGAGCAGCAATGCAGTGTTTACTACTTAGCAGTAGACTCTCATTAAGCGAATATTGAAAGGACCACCAAAATATTGTTACGTAAAAATGACACAAGGTGTGTCTATTTAAAATCTATATTCAAAATGATGCGTATGGCGTTGACTAAGATGGAAGCAGCACGCGCAACCGACAGACCACTTCCTCGTTGTCGTCTTTTCACCGCTGATACGTCAGCTACGTAGCATTACCCCCCCGGTGGTAAAAGCGCCGTCTCAGTGCACATTAACTACGGTCTTCAGTAGGCAGGTGGTAAGGTTTTAGCCTGCTGACGTGCACAACATCACTGGGTGTGGTTGCAGGCAGGCTTGTGGTCTCAGATGCAGGAATGATCTCATAGGTGACGTCGGTTACCTGGCGGATGACACGGTAAGGACCCATGTAGCGAGACAATAACTTCACTGATAAGCCAACTCGACGAACTGGGCACCACAGGAGAACAAGAGAACCGGGTGAGAAGTGAACGTCAGCATGCCGGCTGTCGTAGATGGCTTTCTGGGTGGCTTGCGAAGCCGAAAGTCTAGAGCGGGCGATCTGACGTGCGTGGTCGGCACGAGCAATAGCGTCGCGTGCATATTCGGTTGACGGCGTTGTAGTGGTTGGAAGTAAGGTGTCGAGTGGTAACGTCGGATCACGGCCATAAAGCAAATAAAAGGGTGAATAACCAGTGGTGTTGTGGCGCGAAGAATTGTACGCGAAGGTCACGTGAGGTAGCGCCAGGCCCCAGTCATGGTGGTCGGAGGACACATACATCGCGAGCATGTCCGTTAGGGTCCGATTTAGCCGTTCGGTAAGGCCATTTGTTTGGGGATGGTAGGAAGTGGTCAGCTTGTGGTGCGTCGAGGAAGAGCGCAGAAGATCGTCGATCACACGGGACAAAAATGCGCGGCCACGATCTGTGAGTAATTGGCGAGGAGCGCCATGCTGTGGGATGACGTTGTGGAGCAAAAAGTCCGCAACGTCAGTAGCGGTGCTGGTGGGGAGCGCTCGAGTGATGGCATACCTAGTCGCGTAGTCTATAGCAACAGCGACCCACTTGTTGCCCGACTTCGACTCGGGAAAAGGACCGAGAAGATCTATACCAACACGGAAGAAAGGTTCGGTTGGGATGGAGATCGGTTGAAGAAGTCCAGCCGGGGGCGCAGTAGGTCGCTTCCTACGTTGACATTTATCGCAGGAGGACACGTAACGGCGAACGGACCGGGCGAAACCGCGCCAAAAGAAGCGGCGACGCACGCGGTCGTACGTCCGAGATACACCCAGATGACCAGCAGTTGGTTCATCGTGAAGCTCGTGCAGCACGGTTGAACGCAAATTTTTCGGCACGACAAGAAGGAGCTCAGGGCCATCTGGTTGGAGGCTACGACGGTACAGCGTGCCATTCAGGAGGACGTACATGCGAAGTGACGTGTCATTCGGAGCAGATTCGAGACGGTCAATAAGTTGCCGCAGAGAAGCATCACGACGTTGTTCATCACCAATCTGAAGAAACTGGGACATTGACATGACGCTTAGGCTAGGCTCAATGTCTGGTTCGTCGGGCTGATCAACAGGGTAGCGGGATAAGCAATCGGCATCCAGATGGAGACGTCCAGACTTATAAGCAACCGAGTAGGAATACTCCTGTAGGCGTAATGCCCAACGACCAAGTCGTCCAGTGGGGTCCTTCAGAGAAGAAAGCCAACACAGCGCGTGGTGATCTGTGATGACACGGAAAGGGCGGCCATACAAGTAAGGACGAAATTTCGAAACCGCCCAAACAAGAGCGAGACATTCCCATTCTGTTAAAGAATAATTGCGTTCAGACTTAGAAAGCAGACGGCTCGCGTACGCGATTACACAGTCGTTGCCCCGCTGAATTTGCGCCAAAACTGCACCAATTCCGTGACCACTCGCGTCTGTTCGCACTTCTGTGGGAGCATCGGGGTCGAAATGTGCAAGAATAGGAGGTGTCGTTATAGCGGTGATTAGCTGAGAGAAGGCGTCAGCTTGAGGAGGGCCCCAAGAAAATGGGACGTCTTGTTTGAGAAGGTCAGTGAGTGGCCGTGCGAGTGCCGCAAAGTTTTTCACGAACCGGCGAAAGTAGGAGCAGAGGCCAACAAAACTGCGAACATCATGGACAGAGCGTGGGACTGAGAAGTTTGTTACAGCGCGTACTTTCGCCGGGTCTGGCCGTACGCCGGCAGCGTCAACAAGGTGACCCAATACGGTAATTTGACGAAGACCGAAGTGGCACTTGGAGGAATTGAGCTGCAGGCCGGCCCGTCGAAATATGGATAGAATGGTCGAAAGGCATTCAAGGTGGGTTGCAAAGGTAGGTGAGAAAATGATCACGTCGTCCAGGTAACACAAACATGTCGACCATTTAAATCCTTGTAGGAGCGTGTCCATCATTCTCTCGAAAGTCGCTGGAGCGTTGCAGAGCCCGAACGGCATGACCTTGAATTGGTAAAGGCCGTCAGGGGTAACGAAGGCGGTCTTTTCTCGGTCCATGTCATCTACAGCAATTTGCCAGTAGCCAGATCGGAGGTCGAGAGATGAAAAGAAGGTGGCGCCATGGAGGCAATCAAGGGCATCGTCAATGCGTGGTAGAGGGTACACGTCTTTTTTGGTAATTTTGTTGAGGTGGCGATAATCAACGCAGAAACGCCATGAGCCGTCTTTCTTTTTTACTAATACCACAGGAGATGCCCAAGGGCTCGTTGATGGTTTGATTACGTTTTTCGTAAGCATTTTGGCCACTTCTTTCTGAATCACTTCTCGCTCAGATGCTGACACGCGGTACGGCCGACGGTGAATGGGCGCAGAGTCACCAGTGTTGATTCGGTGAGTGACAATTTTAGTCTGGCCCAAGGGACGATCGTCGGTGTTGAAAATGTCGCTGTATGAGGCCAAAACTTGGCAGAGAGCGTCGGCCTGGTGAGGCGACAGCTCCGATCCAATCATGTTTCGAAACATACCATCGTCTGAGCTGGGTGACCGTGAGACTGCGCTTCGATCAGGAGCAGATACAGCGACAACACTGACATCGTCCTCTGTTATGGCAGTTAGCTGGGCTAGAGACATCTGGCAGGGCAACACTTGAGGGGTGAAACCAAAGTTAAGGAGCGGAAGTAACACACAGTTATCCGCTATGGTCGCGATGGTATAGGGCACAGTAACACTGCGCGTCAGCCGAACGTCAGTAATTGGCGTAACAATATAATCACCGTCAGGAACGGGAGGGGTCGATGACAAAGACACGTACGTGACGGCTCGAGGTGGCAGGCGAACGAAAGTGGTTGGACTCAAGCGGCTGGTGGGCTTTGCAGAGTAGTCGGCAAAGATTGGTAGATCAAGGCTGAGGGTACCAGACGAACAATCAATTAAGGCCGAGTGTGCCGAAAGGAAATCAAGGCCAAGTAAGAGGTCATGAGGGCAGCAGGCTAGCACGGCAAAAAGGACCACGGCGTGACGACTGGCAATGCTGACACGAGCAGTGCACATTCCAATTACTGGTACAGTACCGCCATCGGCAACACGTATTGCCTGCGTCGTAGATGGCACCATAATCTTTTGTAAGCGGTAGCGTAGAGAAGCGCTCATAATAGACAGGTGCGCACCTGTGTCAATGAGGGCGGTCACAGGAACATGGTCAACTTCTACTTCAAGCAGGCTATGGTGCGTGGGAAGCGTCAGTAGAGGATTTTCGGTCGTCATTGGTATTGCAGCTTCACCTCTATAAGCTGCAATATCTAGTTTTCCTGCTGCGGTCGTCCAGAGAAGCTCGGCGAGGAAAAGCACCGAGGAGAGCGAGATTGGCGACGTAGCGGCGACGGGGAGCGAGAGCTGCGGCGACCGGACGAAGGGTCGTCAGGGTAGCGGCGACCGGGCAAAGGGGCGTCAGTGGAAGGCTCGTAAGATGACGACGAATAGAAATTGAAGGGTGTGGCGTCTGAACGTCGAGGGCTCGTCGGATGCATGAGCGCCGAGGTAGAGAAAGTCTGACGTGGTTGGTTTGACCAACGGCGGCGGCAATAGCGAGAAACGTGCCCAGGCTGGTGGCAGGAAAAACAAATAGGTCGGTCGTCGGGTGTTCGCCATTCAGAAGGGTTACGGAAGGGCATTGTTAGAGGTGAACGGCGAGCGTGTTCTTGGGAGTAGGACGGGACTTCAGGGCGAGTCAGGGGACATGCTGAGGGAAGTCCGAGGTTCGCAAACTCCTGCCTCACCACAGCTTGTATTAACGCCACTGACGGCTGTTGTTGGTCAGAGGCGAGCGTTGCGAAAACGGGTGGCTGAAGAGGAGCCGGACAGGCGGCTTCGATTTCCCGACGAACAATACGTGTGACGTTGTCATACGTGGGGGACTGGCGGGCGGCTTCACACGATGAGGTCGCGGCCGTGTTGGGCAGCCGGGTGAATCGCTGAGTAATACGGCGGCTCTTGGCTTCTTCGAACCGCCGGCACTCTTTAATGATGGCGTCGACAGTGGCAACGTTGTTGTAAACTAGTAGATTAAATGCGTCGTCTGCTATGCCTTTCAGCACATGGGCCACTTTCTCCGACTCACTCATGTGTTCGTCAATCTGGCGGCATAGGGCGATGATGTCGTGAATGTACGCGACGTACGACTCCGTCGACGTCTGTGCATGGGCCGCCAGTTGATTCCGCGCTGCGATCTGCCGCCCAATGGTGTCGCCAAAAAGGTCGCGGATCTTTTCTTTAAAGGAGTCCCAGCTCGTAATCTCCGCTTCGTGCGTCTCGAACCACACGCGCGGTGGGCCATTGAGGTAAAAAAGCACATTGGCAAGCATAAGAGTCAGGTCCCACCTATAGCTTGCGCTGACCCGTTCGTACCGGTTTATCCATTTGTCGACGTCAACGCCATCCTGACCGGAAAATACACCGGGATCACGAGCAGGAGGTAGGACGTATGTAGAAGTCACGGTAGGGGCAGGTGGCGAAGACGATGGTTGTTCAACCTGTGACATGGTTGGACCTATGATGATGTGGCCATTGCGGAACTTCGTGATGAAGACGGGGAAGTACCCAGCACGTCCACCACAAAGATGTTACGTAAAAATGACACGAGGTGTGTCTATTTAAAATCTATATTCAAAATGATGCGTATGGCGTCGACTAAGATGGAAGCGGCACGCGCAACCGACAAACCACTTCCTCGTTGTCGTCTTTTCACCGCTGATACGTCAGCTACGTAGCAATATGTTCTATTGAACAGATGTTTCGTTTAGTGAGAAATGAACAGGGGTGAAAAATTCAAGCACAAAACCTAGTGTATTAGAGCCAATTGTCCTATTCAAGCAGCAATTCCATTTACAAATTTTCATTTACTGAGTTTACTGTACTTGGTAATTGTACTAAGTTGTTGTACTGTACTTGGTTGTCTGGACTTGTTGGTTGTTGTGGTAAAAAAACGCTGCCCTGGAGAGTGTGCGTCATGCATTGACGTAGAAAATCGGTGTGCGGGGCCGATTTAGTATTTCAAGGTGCGCGGGAATCATCATGATGGTGATAGCGGTAAAACTATGAGCGCGCCTATGCGCGTGCGCGTACCACGTGAAAAGCTCCCGAGCCACGGGGACAGCTCGGCTAACCCCAGAGAGCAGAGAGCAAGGACGAGTTCTGACCGTCCGTGTCCGGGCCTCGTCCCGGCGTTGAAGTCCTCGGGTGCGTCCTGGACTGGGCATCGCCCCACCTCGCCCCCACGTTGGTCTGAAGCGGCGTTCAGTCACGGCCAGCTGCTGTTCTGGTCTCGGAGCGAGACGCTGTCTCAGGTCTGTTCGCGGCAGTCGGCGATACGCTGTTCTCGGTGGTGTACAGGCAAGCCCAGGCGTTGACCACCGTACTGGGATGCCCCTGGCGGTTATCTTCTAGACCGGGCCCCGCCTCGGTACGAACTCCGCAAGCACAAGGAACACCGCCCCACGCCCCCCGACTACCAGAGAGCTCAAGGTCAAGCGCAACGTTCACGCCCCAAGAGTAGAATGTGAGTGGACGAACAAGAACATTAACTCCCTTTCGCGTAGGACCGTGAACGCGTGTATATATGTGTGAGTTTATGTTGTGTGTATCCCTTTGTCCGTCTTCGTGTATATAAAAGTCTCTCGTTGTCCTCGAACGTCCTCTGTCCTCATCTGGCTAACCTGCGCCCACAGTTGCCCACAAATTTTTGGCGAGCCTGCCAGGATACGTAGTCCAAAGCACGCGACATCTTTCGGTTGTCTCGAAGTTCATTTGCCTCCGCATGGTACGGAGTACCATGTTTGGGCTCACAGCGTTCCTACCTCCACTACTACTCTTGAAGTTCCGGCCCCTCTTGCTCGAATTATGGTCATCTTCTGGCTCTGTTTTAGGGTTTTTCAATGCCACTCGCTTTTCGTTGGGCTCCGAAGCCATAGTCTCAGATGCGCATGACGTGCTCTTTGTATGGCCGAGAGGTTTCAGCTGACCACTGCAGAGGCCATGCTGCTCTATACTTCCGTCACCTTCAATGCCATCGCATGTCTGCTTAACACATTCACTAGCAGACCGTGTACCCAGAGCTACATCACCACGTACTCCAACACACTTTTTTGGGTGTACCTGACAGATTTGTGTCAAGATCATGAATAACTATGCCATCCTTGCGAGGATTGACTTGGTCCTCTTCATTTACCTCCTTAAGCACTGCCTTATTTGCAATCTCTCGGATTACCGAGATAGCTGTGCTGATTTCAGACAACAGCTTCTCCCCTTCCTGTCGCAAATGCACACGCTCATTGTCATTTTTGCACATGTACCGCAGTTCAAAATCAATTCTCTTATGTTCCTCATCAAGGTCTTCTTGCAACATTCGCTCTAAGTCGGCGCAAGACCACCCGACCTCCTCTCCAATACAAAGCAGTCTTTGCACGTTTACAGGCATCCTGTGTGCGACCAATTTTCGCCTGAAAGGTGTTGAGTGCCGATCCTGGCAAGGCCCATGTCCGTTTCGATCGCGTGCAATTTCTCTAAATCCATCGGTTCGTCCCGCCCGTCTGGCTCTCGGCAAGAAGGTAAGGCCGATCTATCCCGGCAGGCTCGCCAAAAATTTGTGGGCAACTGTGGGCGCAGGTTAGCCAGATGAGGACAGAGGGCGTTCGAGGACAACGAGAGACTTTTATATACACGAAGACGGACAAAGGGATACACACAACATAAACTCACACATATATACACGCGTTCACGGTCCTACGCGAAAGGGAGTTAATGTTCTTGTTCGTCCACTCACATTCTACTCTTGGGGCGTGAACGTTGCGCTTGACCTTGAGCTCTCTGGTAGTCAGGGGGCGTGGGGCGGTGTTCCTTGTGCTTGCGGAGTTCGTACCGAGGCGGGGCCCGGTCTAGAAGATAACCACCAGGGGCATCCCAGTACGGTGGTCAACGCCTGGGCTTGCCTGTACACCACCGAGAACAGCGTATCGCCGACTGCCGCGAACAGACCTGGGACAGCGTCTCGCTCCGAGACCAGAACAACAGCTGGCCGTGACGAACGCCGCTTCAGACCAACGTGGGGGCGAGGTGGGGCGATGCCCAGTCCAGGACGCACCCGAAAACTTCAACGCCGGGACGAGGCCCGGACACGGAGGGTCAGAACGAGCAGCTGGGGCGTGGCCCGAACTTGTCCTTGCTCTCTGGGGTTAGCCGAGCTGTCCCCGTGGCTCGGGAGCTTTTCACGTGGTACGCGCACGAGCACGCGCATAAGCGCGCTCATAGTTTTACCGCTATCACCATCATGATGATTCCCGCCCACCTTGAAATACTAAATCGGCCCCGCACACCAATTTTCTACGTCAATGCATGACGCACACTCTCCAGGGCAGCGTTTTTTTACCACAGCTGTTGTACTACTGTACTGAGTCGACTATTGTACTTGGTTGGTCAGACCTACTACACGAGTAGTAGGCCTGACTAACTACTCACATGGTACTGGGAATAACCATCATTTGTGCGAGGACCATGGGCTGCAGGTGCACTGTGGTCATCCTCACTTGGTGGTGTTGGACACCCGTGTGCCTGCATATAATTTCAAAAATACGTCAGCGATGAATTGTAAATTACTTCGTTGGCACACGAAATTCCAAGCACACTGAACAATCACACAGTGCGTGTTGCGTTCAACAGAGGACCGATTATTTGGCCTGCATGTGCTGTGATGAGCTGTGATCTACTAAATACCAAGAATTTCCAGGAGGCAACAAAAGCTGTCAGGCTTTGATAGTAAGACTGGGTTTAACGTCCCAAAACCACACTATGATTATGAGAGACGCCGTAGTGGATGGCTCCAAAAATTTCAACCACCTCAGGTTCTTTAACGTGCACCCAAATCTGACCACACAAGCCTACAGCATTCTCGCCTCCATCGAAAATGCAGCCGCCGCAGATGGGATTCGATCCCACGACGTACGGTTCAGCAGCCAAATACCTTAGCCACTATACCACCACGGCAAGGCTGTTCTTTACTATTAGCCCCGAGAACGAACACTGGCGTCTCTGCAGTCACGGTGAAGTGACGTCACGGCATGGACTACCCTGCTCCAATGCATGCCGACCGTCACTTCTTTCCTAGCATGCCGTATACCCGCTCTTCAGCGATACGGTGGCTATTTCTTCTCAATTTCAAGTAGTACATTACTAAAGGTACAAAGTAAAGGTACTTATTGATGTTAAAAGTTAGCTAACCTGCAGAAAGTGTGGATCCACTTTGAAAATGAAGGTGCAAGACAGCGAAGCATTAGTTGTTTTCCCCATGCGCATACCCGATGAAATCAATGCTAAGAAAATAATCATGCTATATGGGTCTGACTTCATTATAACTTGGCATAGACTACGCGATTAAAAATTTGTGTCGAAGTACTACAAATGAAATTAGGATGTTTTCAGTTTACTCACAGCGTTGTGATTTACTGTGCAAGTTATGTCTGCCTTTCCAAATAATGTACGTCATTTGACAAAATGCCAATTTGGGATGGAGGAGAGTTTATCTCAATCTGTCAGTCATACACAATCACTTATAATAGCGAGGAAAAAAAAGTAACGCTGCTACTTACACAATGGTTTCTGGAATTCTGAGCTGTTGGTTTACTTGAATCTCATGCACAGATTTCTTCTCAACAGTTCTCAGGATTATGCAGTCGCATACCATGGTTTACGCGAACAGCTGACTCCATCTACCACCACGTCATAAATGGTGATGTTCAATTGATGTAGGAGCACTGCTGATAGCAATCGTTTGCAAAACAAACGCCAGAAAGTAGAAGTGAATTGTTTCGATGCTGCACTCCGCTTCATAACGTGGCCCACGTGATTATGAAACATCGTTTGCCTCAATGAAGCAACCATCGGTCTCGCACGTCATGTTTATATACAGATTGAGGCTGCTCTGGGGTAATCGACCGTAGAAAAATTTTATTTATCAGGTGGCTGTCTAGACTGGTACTTACAAGCGTGACAGCTCAGTTGCTAGGATGTTGCACATAGACACTACCTGAAACCAGTAGCAGTTCTGCAACTAACCTCAACTTGTTTTTCTAGTGAAACAGGGAGCCGAAATTATTCCCAAAAACATGAAGCTAAATAAGGTGATGAAATGTGAGCAACTACACGCAAGAAAATCTAACTCAACAGCTGTGGCAGTATTCTCAGGCGAGTGCATTCGAGATATTTTGCGACACTCGATACTAACTTAAGCACATATTCACAGAAAAAAAAAACGCTGCCAGCAGTTACTCTAATTCGTGCGATACAAATACCAATTCTGGATGCAAAACAATCACATCTTTTTAAAGTAATCACCCGTGAAGAACACAACCTGAAATGCAAGTACACTGTCGTTTACATTTTGAAAGCGCGACAAGATTGTGAGGCACGCAACAGAGTAATTGTGGTCACCTCACATTTTTTAACCTGCTGCACATGCATTGTCTTGCTGTTCAACCCGGTCAGAGTGCGGTTGCCGTGGCTGAAAATAGAACCTGTCTTTGAAGTAAGCAGCGCGACACCATAACAAATCTCATCAAAGCGTGTACACTGGAGCGCAGGCACTATTGGCAATTTTACTGAAAAAAAATTTTTAGTTTTTCATTGTTTTACCATGAACATCAACGATGCTGTTTTCATGAGTTATTTTAAGCGTGATACAAGCAAAAAGTGAACGCTGGCAGCGCAACGGTGTCCGAAGCGAGTGCGTGTTACGTATACGCACACAACAGCAAGATTCAATGAGTCTGTGCCGTGACGTGATGCAAGCCTCCCACCGGCGACATCACTGCAACTTCTCGGGGCTAATCCCTTTACAAGTAGCTATAACGCAGTTCAGGCTGAGAGAGAAATTATTGAAAGCAAGCATGTCCCGCACTCTCAACACTTCATTTAACGTATATAGAAAGCAACACTACGAAGAATTCGGACAAGCAGAAATTACTTCTACTAAATGCCCACTTCACGTTTTTCTTTGT
Source organism: Rhipicephalus microplus (assembly GCF_013339725.1). Taxonomy (NCBI): domain Eukaryota; kingdom Metazoa; phylum Arthropoda; class Arachnida; order Ixodida; family Ixodidae; genus Rhipicephalus; species Rhipicephalus microplus. Next base: position 14,674,147 of record NC_051173.1, read on the forward strand.
TTTGTTTTCATACAAAAATAAAAAACACGCCTTACGGCCCTATAGCATTTGTGGCTTCAGGTAAACGGAAGTGTAAGCATGAGCAGAAACTAAGTCTAACAGGCTACTTCCATCTTATCGTCACATACATTAGTGACATTGCATTGTGAACCAATGCTACATGTTTGTTTTTCCTCACTACAAAGCCAAGTGTCATAACCACTGGGCTAAACATCTACACTTGCAGAATGTGAATACTTTTGAACCATATGACTGCACTATATAGTTATAGTAGTAGAACACAAACTTTAAAAAAAGCACTTTTTTCTAAAGCTTTGCTCAAATATTTTGCTGGAGAGGAATACAGGCACCTTAAGGACAACATGCCAACCCAACATGGATCATCAAACACACAAGGAATGCCGATTGCATATGAGGGCTTACAGAAGAACCACTGCACCATTCCACAGTGGGTGCAACTTTCCAGGGTAGTGGCTAAGATCATGTCAGTGCGAGCCACTTATGAGTGTGTGCTCACACACCCTGCAAAGTTGTTTTCATCTCATAGTGCGAGCACATCTTACGGCAGAGTTAGCACACCCGCAGCCATGGCATATCGCGGTTCATGCAGTGGCAATGTCCTGGCAGCGAAAGATTATACAGGCACACGGGAAAGAGAACTCGCTCGCTTTTTGGAGCTTAGCGCAGCCATGTTTGGTCGTATTTCGTGGAAAATATACTCTACTGTGTCATTTGCCATTTCACTGCAGTTATTTGTAAGCTTTGGCTGGCATGATCACTGTTACGTAAAAGCTAATAATGAATATCCACGTTCTTGTTGCCCTACAGTGTGTACCGAGTCCATTTCTTCTATGAGCAGCTCTTGAGATCCCACAATAACAAAGCACAGCTACAGTCATGCATGTGATTGAAAACACCTTAACCATATAAATTCGTGTACAAGAACGTGACACGCAGGTAGCAAATACTTCATGCGAGCTATGGTTGTGATTGAATCCCTCGTGTGAGCGCGATACCTCAAACAGCACTTCCATCAGCAGGGAGTCATGAATATCCACATCAACATTACCGAAAGAAAAAATTTTCATAAACTCATTGGTGGCACGAAGCTAAAGGAAACGCATTTAGATTTCTCAAAAGAAAAAAATTCATCCTGGTCCAAAGTAACGCTGCACGCTTCTAGAGAACAAATTCGCTATTTGAAGCATTGAGTTTATTCCAACCTCAGATGAACATGACCCGAGCTGCAGCATGTGATTTTTAGGCTAACATGATGCACAGTGAGCAACACTTGTGGCTTTGAAAGGCCTCCCACTAGGTTCAAGCATTGCAGGAATGATTGTGAATCATGGGTCATACAGTCCCAATCACGTCTGCGAAATACGAAATGACTACGTGTTGTGAAAATGTGAGAAATGTGGACATACTAAACAGAAGGATGTCTACCCTTTTTTTTTTTTTTGGAAGCCGTGCTTTGAGTAAGACTCAGAACACACTGCTTACAATGGCACTGGCCACGGCGCATAAGTTTAGTTTATCATCGGACATGTAATTTTCAGTGCCATCACTTGTGGGCGCGCTGAGTGTCTGTGAGTGCTTGTAGAAGACGACGACGATCGCGGGCAACTCATGTCACGTGGGCAGCGGCCTCAGGAAGTTGCAATCGGGTGTCAGCAGAGTTAGTAAAGATGGCTATAGTCTGTCTCAGTACTTCACTGAGGGGTTTTGGGCTAGCTGCAGCTCAAAACCTCTTTTTTATCGCTCAAATTTTGCTTAATTTAGGTAAATGCATTTGTTTAAAAACACAGATTGGTATGCCTCGAGACAAGAATATTGCAGAATAAAGAGTCTCCCTGCATCCAATATACCTAGATTTCACAATTAAACACTTCCTGTAAAAGCAAATTATGAGAATTTTTTTTATTGTGAACGTGCACAGCCAGAGAGCCCCCCCCCCCCCCCCCTCCCAAGTCTTCGCATCTACTGCCAGCTATGCATAAAATAGATCATGATTACACTTCACACATTTTCATTGTTATGACATCTGACAGTACAATAAGATACATAATAATCTTATGCCTTTCTTTGAGGTATCCACTCCTGGTTTTCAGGTCTTTCGTAGAGACGAAAGACTGACACTTATTACACAAGGCTAATGTAAATTACTTCATAAATTCCCACAAGTGTTTTCACAAAGAGAAGCACTGCAGTGCAGAGTGCCAGTTCAAAAAGCATAGGCTACAGGATACAGTGTTATTCAGAAACTACCAAAACATAGTGAAACTCATTCTCTAATGTCAAGGGCCCAGGTAAGGTGGGTAGCAAGAACAAAAGGCTCACAACTCTGTCCACAGCAGCCCCAGAGTACTGTAAACTCACTCTAGTGGATAGCCATATTGTTACATTCTGCTTCATACATCAAAAAGAAAGCCACCACACATGGCGATGCAAAACTGAGAAGAAAAAAAAAAGAAAACTATGGGCAGCCGAGGCGATTACGTGAGGATCCTGCGAAGAAAAGTTTTTTCTGTTGTTTCAACGTCGCACGATTTCAGCTTAACAATACTGGGCATTTTACTCACATTTTCTCGCTTGGCCATTTCAGTCTGTCGCTGCCGTGCAATTCTTCCTTCTGACGGGAGTAATTCCGAGAGGTACACCTCTTCTTCGTTGCCATATCCAAAATAACGGATAACACACGTGTCATGGTCCACTGACTTCACTCTAGCCTCGTAGCACACTCCGTCAACCGAGTATGTACACCGGCAGAAGTCTCCAACTTTCCATTCCTACAATGTAAACGGCAAGAAGAACATCCATAAATACTCTAACAAAACAGAAGCTGTTCTCAGTACACCAGAAAAGTGGCTGTATTTTAAGCGCAGAGAGATAGCAAGGCAACATGAGGTCAAGCCACAAGTCAGTGCTGGAAGCAAGCCTCAGGATATACACATATATGCCTTGATCAAGTGATACTGCCACAAAGATCCACAGCAGCAAATACCCACAACGTGTAAGGAACATGTGTTATACAAGAATGCATATTTGACTTCCATGAAGCAATGAATCATCTAATCACATTGTGACAAGAGTAATTCAAGCAATGTATGAGTAATGTAGTCCGCACAAGATTCAGGTATACGAATAACTATAATTATTTGTATTCTCATATGCCTACTGTCACATGTGTTTAATGGATACTACAGATGAGACAGTAAATAGACAACTAATGGTTTCCGAGTGTTAACTGCTGATACCTTCGACAACCTCGAAACATTGCAAGGCAATGTATAAGTTGAAAAACCTGGTCATCCTTTCAAAACGGCATTTGATTAATTGATTGATATGTGGGGTTTAACGTCCCAAAACCACTATATGCAACGGCATTTGTAGGAAGGCCACAGTGCTAATACACGACTTAAAGACACAAAAAAGTGTCTTGTGAAAGGTGAAGAATAGAAGTTTTTCAGGTATCAAACGAGACATGAAAGAACGTTTCCCTTTTAATATACTTTAGAAGTTGCGCGTGAACCAGCAAAGCGATGAAAGCGATAACTAAAGTAACGGCGTGTGCCCCAGCGAAAAAGAATTCGACTGTATGTGCCCACTTCAGTAACGTTATTCATCAACAGTGCATGCAGTCGAGTGCTCATAAAACGATCGTACCCGTGCTTTCTGCTGAGTATGGTGACCGTCGGTTCTCTTGTTTCCTTTTTTCTTCTGTTGTTTGTGGGGGCCCGATCCCGAAGATGACGACGGCTGTTTGCCTGCTCCTATACCATTCTGAAACGAAATTCACTCATGGAGAAGTGCGCTCGCACAACGTACTTCTTCTGTCGACAGACAAATAACTGGAAATACCTCATTTGTTGAGACTGCGCGGTTGTACGCCTTGATCAACGCTTCGTCATCAAACACATCATCGCTTTTATCATCCTGCAATGAATAACCATGCCATCGTTAGAGCACACACAGTACGCGGCGAACACCGCACGCTCTGCAAAGACCTTGCACAACTCTCCCTTCGCGGACACGTACTTCGGACACCTTGTACACTACGTCGTTGTCTCCCGCAGCCATTGCTCGTAAACAAAGTTCAGAAATCAAAATCAGAAAGATGAAAACAAGCAGGAAGCAAGCAGGTGACACATACGCCTGTCAGTACAGCGCGACCGTAACCACAACTTAAGCTTACGCACAAACACCACTCGGACGACAGTGTGCCCGACGCGTGATGCGCTTGTCGATAGCGATGGCTGGAAGCTCACGGCAATGCCCACAGCGAACGCCTCCTAGATTTCTTGTGCCTGCCGAATGAGCGCGAAACGCTGGTCATCTATAGCGGCGCTGCCTACATAGGGGTAAAAGCCTTTGTACTTGGCCTTTGAGATTAGCAAATGTGGCATTTGCTACTAATTTCAAAGGATGCCTTGTATTAAAAAAGTTGCTTGCTGAATGACGGCGTAACTTACGTAGGGTTAATTATAATTTTGTTTACGCTTTTGTAAAACTTTTTACGTTACTTTTGTTGCATATAAGCTCTAAAAACGCAAAAACCTATTTGAAGACACCCCCTACTTGAGTGACGCCAATACCGTAGTTCAGAACACCGCCGCTTCCCAAGTGACCGCCGACCATCCGGCAGACACAGGAAGCCTAGGAGGCGTTGCCACAGCAGTGAACATCTGTCACGGGCCACATGGTCGCAGCACTCGCGCATGTACCCTGTAGCCGGGCGTTAATTAATGTTGTTTTCCGACAATACCCGTTTTAAAATCGGAGCATTTCTTAGCGAACTTGGGCGACTTTGAGCGTATCTATCAATCTAGCCGCCAACGACTTTTAACTTTCCTGGCCGTTTCGATAGTGGTATCGATACCAAACTTGGTATGGTAAAACATGACTGTATGAAGAACATATTTGACTAGTCATAACATGGAAATTATGACATGTATGCATGAATGTCATGATTTACAATTCTTTGTCCTGCTGCTCTTGCGGTGGTTTCGTTCACATGACATGTTGCGAAACTTTTATGGTATGATATGATTGCATGGCGAACACAAGCGACAGACCCTAACATGAAAATCATAATATGCGTGTTTTGTAACAACATGACTACATGCCATGCTCTTGATGCGCTGGCGGCTGTTTCGCTAGGTTAACTTATAACAAATTTGTTACTACGGAATGCGAATGGATGACGAAGGTATGATACTGGTGCAAACGTGATAAACATATGAGATGCGTGTCATGTAACAGCATGACTGCATGCTACACTCATGATGCGCTCGCGGCCATTTCGCTAGTTTCACATGTACCAAACTCGGTATTACACGACGCGAACGGACGACAAAAAGAAGTGACACATCCAAACATGATAATGACGACATCGTGTCATGTAACAACATGATTACATGCCACACTGATAATGCGCTCGCGGCCGTTTCGCTAGCTTTACATATGCCAAATTTCGTATTACGTGACGTCAATGGATGATGAAGGTATGTGACTGGGGCAAATAGGATAGTCATGAGATGCGTGTCATGTGAGAACATGACTACAAGCCACAGTCAAGGCACCAATACATTTCGACGTGACGTGGTGCGCGTGCTTACCGGCGTTCATTTCGTCGCGTCACGCCGGCGTTGCCTCGCCAGGTGCCGGTCCTGCCATATACTCGCAGGCGCGCATTGCGTTGCTTCGACGCATGCGCGTTTCGACGCACACGGCGTCCCTCCGTCACGAAAAGAGATAGACGCAGTGTTGTCTGCGTAACGCATCAGCGCGAAATGCAGCATGTCGCATTTTATGTGACGAAACCTTATACATAAGTAGATTTCGACCACTTTCTTTGCGTGGAGTATAAAAGTGTGTGTCCATAGCTTCACATGCACAAAAGAATGTGCTCATAGAAAAAAAGAGGTATGTATGTATGTGGAAAAGCTGCCGTGAGCCCCCCACCCCCCACCCTACTCTCAGAGAAGTAGTAGTAGTAGTAGTAATAGACTTTTATTCAGCCAAATTTACAGGCCGAGCATTTCGACCGCCTGTGCGATCAGTCGACGCTGTTCTTCATCCCCTTCGGCGCCGATCCAGTCGAGCCAGGAGGTGATGGAAAGGGATGGGGGAGGGTAATAGCTGGATTGCTGAGCAGTTGGACAGTAAAACAGGCAGTGTGACAGGTCAGCGTATGGGGAGGGACAATTAGGACAGCAGGGGTTAGACCTATATTTATAAAGGAAAAGGCGAGAGGGGGTTATCAAGCAGTTCATTTGGATGTGCCGTAGAGTTCGAGCCTCGAGCGCCGTGAGTGATGAATGAGGGGGAGGGTAAAGACGCTTGTCGAGCCGGAGCTGGAGATATACCTCCTTGATAGTGTGACGCAAGGAGATCTGCCCATCGTTATTCGCGGAGCTCTCACTGTCTTCCGAAGGTGTGGGCCAGGGAATGAACGGTGCCCGGTGCAATATATCGCGGGCAAGCTGATGAGCTAGCTCATTGCCGTTAATAGAATGCCCAGGAACCCAGCGGAGGAAGACAGTGGAGGGTTGAAGAGCAGAGGCCGCTCGCTCGACCTCCTGTTGAAGAGCAGGGGGCAACGTGTTGTTCTGTATGTGACGGATGGCGGCGTGAGAGTCGCAGTAAATCGTGTACTCGGGGAGAGAAGGGAGGGAGGAAAATGACTGCATGGCGTGGACCATGGAAAGGACCTCGAGCGAAAGTACATTTGGCGGGTGTAAGTATGGCCCGCTGGTGTGCGTGTCAGGTGCCGAAAGGTGTGGATAGTAGATAACGTAGCCACACGAGCCCCGAGGAGCCATGTATGAGGCATCTGTGTAGGCAACTCCCTGTGTAGAGAAAGGAGGAGAATGATGCTGCGCTGCCGCATGACGCCGGCCGGCGTGAAGAACGGGAGACATATTGGATGGGAGGGGAAGGATGCGAAGGTTAGAAGCAGCGGTGCTAGCGGCAGAAGGCAAGGTGGGAACGGAAACGGGAATGTGAGGGATACCAGCTTGGGCTAATAGTCATTGGCCTTGACGAGTGAGAGAAAGACGGGCAATCTGAGAGTCGTGGTGCAGAGAAATAAGAGAACGTAATGGATGGAAGAGGCCTGTGGCAAAAAGCTTAGTGGTAGAGGTAGTGAGAGGGAGGTTTAGAGCTGCCTTGTAGAGGCCTAATAGAGCTCTTTCGAGTGTGTTGAGTTGCGTTTCGGTGAAATGAACGTAGGGTACAAAGTACAAGAACTTGTTAAGGGCAAGCGCATGTGCAACCCGGCACGCATGAGCCTCGTGGAGCCCCGACTGCCGAGTGACAACGCGTCGCAGGAGGTGGGTCACCGAATGGCAAGTCCTCACAGCGTGATGTAGGGCCTGCGCGTTCTTTGTCGTGTGCAAAGGGAAGCCAAGAACTTTGCATTGCTGAACAGTGGGGATGAGAGAGCTAGAAAGATGTAGGGAGATGAGGGTATTGTGGGAGCGCTGGTACGCAGACCGGTTTAGCAAAAGTAGTTCACATTTCTCCGGTGCAGGGGACAGGCCAGCAGTAGCGAGAAAGGAAGCGATAAGGTCCAGGCTACGTTGCAAAGTATCCTGCACGTGGCCGGGACATCCAGACGTACACCAGAGAGTGATGTCGTCTGCATAAAAAATATGGTGGAGGTCAGGTATTTGGGACAGTTGGGAGGCAAGGGGGGCCATAGCCATATTAAATAGAGTAGGAGATAGTACGGCACCTTGAGGAGTGCCGCGGGTGAGGGAGTGTGGGTTAGACAAATGAGTATCGACTCTGAAGCGAGCAACTCGATTGGAAAGAAATGATCGGATGTAAGAATACATGCGGGAGCCACATGACAGGGAGGAGAGCTGAGCGAGTATGTGGTCATGACTCACGCCATCGAATGCCTTTCGTACATCGACGGTTACAAGCGCATGGATCTGACTACGAGAAGGTGAAAGAAAAGTATGCTGAAGAACAAGGAACATGTCCTGCGCACAAACGTGGCGTCGGAAGCCAATAAGAGAAGGAGGGAAAAACTCTTTCGCCTCAATAAAATCAGACAGTCGAGTCAAGGCCATTCGTTCAAGAGTCTTGCCAACGCATGACGTCAAAGAGATAGGGCGAAGGTTAGAGAGAGATGGAGGTTTGCCGGGCTTCGGTATCATGCAAATTAGAGATGATGTCCAAGAGCGTGGAAGACAGCCGCTGTTCCATGCTTCGTTGAATGTGTGTAAGAGAAATTCCTTCGCGTTGTCGGGGAGATTACGTAATGTAGTATATGTTATCTCATCCTCACCGGGTGCCGAGCGGGTAGATTGAGTGGCTAAGGCAGCTTCCAGCTCCCTGAGCGTGAATGGGCAGTCCAGGTCTGGGTTAGCTTCGCCACAGTAATCTGGGTAGGAAGGTGTGAGGGGGGGTGGGAGATACAGAGATTTTAAATTTTCAAACACATCAGATGGAGTTCCTTGAGTGAGAGCTTTAGCTAGGGTGGGAGCAACGGCAGGCTTGGTACCTAAGAGAGACCTAAACAGAGACCATGTAGAGCGCGAGTGCAGTGCGGAGTCAAGGCCGTCACACAGCGTGTTCCAACGAGAGTGCTCGAGAGAAGTGCCGTAAGCGATAATTTCAGCCCGCAGAGCATCAATTCGGAAGGAAAGTTGGAAGTTGTGTGGCTGCGAGCGGAGAGCGCGTTTCAAACGTTTATGACGTCGCCATAATCGGAGGAAGTGAGGATCAGGGTCAAGAATGGGGAGTTGAAAACGAGCGCGGCGACTACAGGATGTCATTGCTGCGGAGATCCGCGACGTCCAGTCGTCGTAAGTTTTAAATGAGTGAGACAAAAGGTTATTACGGAATGCTTCCCAGTCAGTGTGAGCGACTCGTTGTTTCCGCCTATTGTGGGAAAGAGGGGTGGTGATGTGTATGAGAAAGTGATCACTGAAAAAATTTTCAGCAGAGACCTGCCAGTGAAAAGGAAGGGAACTCCGAGAGAACGTGAGATCGGGTGTAGTGGAACGCTGTGAAACAGTGCCCGCTCGAGTAGGGGTGTCAGGAGTATTAAGAAGGGTGAGATGGCGTTCCTGGGCGAGGCAGTGTAGAAGGCGACCTGGTTTGAGTGTTTGGGGGTAACCCCAGAGCCTATGAGGAGCATTAAAGTCACCCCCAAGGAGGATATGGGTGGTCGATGGAAGGGAGTGCAGGAATTTGCCAAGAGCACTAAACAAAGAGGACGTGACAGGGGGGTTATAAAATGGCATCAGAGCGAGAGAAATACGGGTAGATGGTTGGTAATAGACCACACCATCTAAATGTTTCAGGAGGGGGGAGGGTATGTCTAGTGGTTCAACGAGAACGTCATTGCGTACATAAATGGACGCAAGTGGCTTTTCCGTCGTAGCGTGATATGCACGGTAGCCTGGGACGGCAAGGGCCGCCCGAGTCTCCTGTATAAGGAGAAAATGGGGTAATGTTTGGCGGGTGAGAAGATATTGGTGGAGAGGAGTCCTATTATGACGAAAGTTGCGGCAGTTCCACTGCAAAATATCGAGGTCCTTTTCACGCGCCATCTAGGTCTTTGGAGTAGAGGAAGCGCCTACGCGTGCGCGTTCCTTCTTTTTTGCCGGGGGAAGTGACTCCTGCAGGGAGTTAAGCATATAGGTGAAAGATTCCAGTTGCTTAGATTGGGTTTCGAGGGTCGTAAGAATCCGGACAATTGAATTTTCTAGCTGGACCAAACGAGTGTGATGCGCAGTGGTGGTGGTTTCGACCATGTCGGCCAATTTGGTTACATGGGAGCTGGAGGTCGGGGCGGTGAGTGTGGTGAGTTGCTTATTTAGCTCCGTGAGTTGAGAGGTAAGAGATGATGTGGTAGTTGCGAGTGTCTGTGTCAGTGCAAGTATTTTCTGTTGTAGGTCATCTGAGACGCGTTGTTGCTCGCGCTGGTTGCGCTCCAACATAGCCAGTCGCAGATCGAAGGAGCGGCTCTCGTTACTTGAAGATGGTGAAGGTTTGTTTGGTGAAGAAGTGCACATGGGAGGTGTTCCCTTAACCTTAGCGGCGTATGAGCCCGGGGGGGATGTTGCGGGAGGTGATAGGAGCTCATGGGCTGAAGAGGAGGGCGGCGAAGGCTGAGTGGCTCGGCGCATGGCTGTGCGACGGAGAAAAGCTGCTTTGGCGCAGTCGCGTTGCTTAGCTAGAAGGTAGGGGCAGGTGGAGTCGAGAGATGAGTGGGTGTTGACTTGGCAATGGATGCACCAGGGTTGGGCGCAAACGTGAGCATCGGGATCTGCCGGTAGAGGAGACGCACAGCGGCGGCACTTGGCCGGAACGCTGTGTTGGGGGCATCGATGAGCACGGTGCCCTATAGCAAGGCACCGAGTGCAAGTAGGGGGCTTGGGTTTATGTGGACGGCATCGGAAAGAGACGCGTTTGAAGTACACAAAGCGAGGGATGATGGTTCCAGCAAATGTTATGAGGACGGATTCAGTGGAGCCCATCATACGTGCAGCGAGTATATCTGAAGTAAAGGATTCGAGGTCGTGCAAGAGCTGAGATGTTGTGAAGTGACCACCGACATTGTGTATGACGCCGAGACATGATATTGGAGGACTGAGGGCATAGGGCTTAATGGTGATCGGCTTACCATTAAGTTCCAGACTTGTGAGGGAGAGTAGGAGGTGGGCAGTGAGAGGTGAGTGCGTTTTCAGAAACACAAGGCTCTGAGCAGGTTTGGCTTGAAGGGTGACCTTCCGCACCGGTCTTGGGAGAGAGATTTGCGGCGGCTGTGATGGTAGAAAGCAGGTCATAGAGAGGCAGTTTCGGCGTGAGTGTTCCGGGTGGAAGTTGGATTCCGACGGTGATGAGCTCGGAGCGGGGGCGGGCGGTCGAGGCAGGTTTTCGATTGGCACTAACGGTGTTCCAGCTGCCTTCAGGGGATGGCGTATTGTCTTCGTTGACTTGCGATGCCGTGAAGTCCATTTCCGTCGATGAGTCGTCAGCTGAAGTGATGGAAGGCAAAACTTCGGCGATGGAAGTAACGACGCTCGTCGAAACGCGCTTGTCGACAGACTCGGAATTTCCAATGGGTAGGCCAGACGCAGATAAGGTGGGGAGAGCAGCAGGCGTGGTTGATTGCAATGCCAACGCTGCATTACGGCTCTCGGGCTCCGGCGTTTGCGTGGCTATCAAGCTGAGAGTAGCAGAGACGCCACCAGCGTTGCACGTTGCTGGACCGTGCGCGCTGTTGAGGAACGCTGACTGTTGCTGTATTGTTGTCGGCGCGGGGCTGGTGACATTGCCAGATGGTGACAGCGGAGGCACGGCTGTATCAGGCGTACGACCGGAGGAGGCTGGGCTTACCGACAGGGCGTAAGTTGTCGTTGGTGTCGAGTGCTGGGCGGGACTCTGCATCGTGGAGGTGAAGCCGCGGCGCGTTAGGGTTAGCGCGGCGCCACGCCGCTTCGTACTTTTGAAGGGGCCTGGGGGGCCAGCCTGGGGTCGGACCGGGGCCCGGATGTTGTCGGCGTGTCCCGGAAGTCTTCCAGAAGGAATAGTGAGCTTGTCCAGACACGGGCGGGGCCCGGTAACTGGCCAAGAACACGTGAAAGTGGAGCACTGTATGCGGCCAGCCAAACAAAACGGCGCCACCTGGCGGTCCTCCTCAGAGAAGAGCTTTTAATTCTTCATCAATTTTCTTTTAGCTTGATGATAAAACCTCACTCTTTTGGTTCACTACAATTTCCCTATGGTAGAATTTTCTTCTGGAACTGTTTTAGCTCCCCTTAGGAAACGCAAACCTTTTTTTTTTTGTAAGAGCTGCCGTGTAGTCGATGCAACTCACATCATCAAGTTGAATACAAATAACGGCACGAGCATCCCTCGGTTATGATCGCTTTCTTGCACCCCAAACAGTGCACAGTTCAGACACTGGTTTTTGCTCGCTGCACTTCAAATAACAAAATAAAAGGCACGAATGTAAAAAAAGACACGTCCCTATGTGTTGCCTCGTGGTAGCGAGTTAAGCTTATTGTGATGACGTTTATTCGAGCCGAGAAGTCGCAGCGAGGTCGCAACGGAAAGTGGGCGTACGGCAAGTCTGGCAGAGGCGGCACAAACTCTCGCGCAAGCAGAGCACGGGCTTTTTTGTTGTCTTCCGAAGGCGCATACGCGTTGGTGCGTCTGCTCCACTACAATACCCCCGGGATGAAGGGTAGCCATCCTGGCGACTCAGGGAGTAGGCACAATGATGGGGTCGTAGTAGGGCTTGAGACGGTCGACGTGTACGGTCTCGCGTCCTCGACGGCGCAAATCTGGTGATTGTGTTAACGGCTCGATGATGTAATTCACCGGGGAGGTCGCGTCAATGATACGGTACGGACCATGGTACCGGGCCAGAAGTTTGGAAGATAGGCCAGGAACGTGCGGGGGCACCCAAAGCCACACAAGGGAGCCAGCACGAAATGTAGGAGCTATGCGGTGAGCGTCGTCGTGTCGAGTCTTTTGTAGACCTTGAGCCTCACTTGTCAGAGACCGAGCCAACTGACGGCAGTCTTCAGCGTATCTGGCGACTTCCGAAAGCGGGGAGCACTCAGATGCATCAGGGCGGTACGGTAGTATAGTGTCAAGGGGGTGGGAAGGTTCGCGGCCGTACAATAGAAAGAACGGAGAAAAACCGGTAGTCGCTTGCGTCGCGGTGTTATAAGCGAAGGTAACAAAGGGCAATACAGCGTCCCAGTTAGTGTGGTCGGAGGAGGTGTACATCCTCAGCATGTCGCCAAGTGTGCGGTTGAACCGCTCAGTAAGACCATTTGTCTGTGGATGGTATGCGGTAGATTTCCGGTGGATAATGTTGCATTCAGCGAGGATAGCTTGGATGACCTCCGACAGGAACACTCGACCCCTATCACTGAGTAATTCCCGCGGAGCACCATGGCGTAGAATGAAGCTGCGGAGAATGAAGAGTGCAACTTCGTGGGCGGTCGCTGCCGGTAGAGCTGCAGTCTCAGCGTAGCGTGTCAGATGATCGACTCCGACAATAATCCACCGGTTTCCAGAGCTACTATATGGGAGTGGGCCATAGAGGTCTATACCCACGCGGTCGAATGGGCGAGCCGGGCACGGCAGCGGCTGTAACATGCCGGTAAGGTGCCGCGGAGGTGTTTTGTTCTGTTGGCAAGTGGTGCAAGACTGAATGTATTTCTGCACAAAACGATACATTCCTCGCCAGTAATAGCGTTGGCGCAGCCGTTCGTAGGTTTTCAGGACACCTGCGTGAGCACTTTGGGGATCTGCATGGAAATTCATGCAGATGTCAGAGCGCATATGAGTTGGGACAGCAAGGAGCCACTTCCGACCACCAGGCGTGTAGTTGCGGCGGTACAGAATGTTGTCACGTAAGGAAAAGTGGGCTGCTTGCCGGCGTACCGCTCTCGTGGAAGGGACAGAAGATGGATCGGTAAGGTAGTCGACTAACAAGGCAAGGTATGGGTCTTTACGCTGCTCCGAAAGCATGTCAGTGCTGTCGAGTGGTGACAAGGTGGTAAAAGGGGGTGACAGAGAAGCCACATCTGGTGTTAATGGCGATCGGGAAAGTGCATCGGCGTCCGCATGCTTGCGACCGGAACGATATACGACACGGATGTCGTATTCCTGCAATCGAAGTGCCCAACGGCCCAGACGTCCGGACGGGTCTTTCAAGGTGGACAGCCAACATAGAGCGTGGTGGTCTGTGACCACATCGAAAGGACGGCCGTAAAGGTACGGGCGAAACTTCGTAAGCGCCCAGATTATGGCCAAACACTCCTTCTCTGTCACGGAGTAATTCAATTCAGCCTTCTTAAGAGCGCGACTTGCATAAGCGACTACGTATTCGGTTTGGGTACCTTTCCGTTGTGCCAAAACTGCGCCAAGACCAACGCCGCTTGCATCAGTGTGAACTTCTGTGGCAGCAGTAGGGTCGTAGTGGCGAAGAATAGGTGGCGAGGTCAGGAGGCGGCGCAGCTGGTGAAATGCGTCGTCACATGCAGGTGACCATGCAGATATACCTTTGCTGTTGGAAAGCAGACTAGTCAGAGGTGCAATGATGGACGCGAAGTTGCGCACGAAGCGACGAAAGTAAGAGCAAAGACCAACGAAACTTCTTAGGGCTTTCAGTGATGTGGGCATGGGGAAGTCAGCGACAGCTCGAAGCTTATCGGGGTCCGGAAGAACACCGTCTCTTGTGATGACATGTCCCAAGATGGTTAGTTTGCGGGCTGCGAAGTGGCACTTCTTGGTGTTAAGTTGTAGGCCTGCAGAAGCTAGACACGCCAGAACCTCGTGGAGACGACGAAGATGTGTCGGGAAATCAGCTGAAAAGACTACGATGTCATCTAGGTAACACAAGCAAGTTTTCCACTTGTGGGCCCGCAATATGGTATCTATCATGCGTTCAAACGTCGCAGGCGCGTTGCAGAGCCCAAATGGCATGACTTTGAACTCATACAGGCCATCTGGCGTTACAAAGGCTGTTTTAGGGCGATCACATTCAGCCATTGGCACCTGCCAATACCCAGAACGCAGATCCAAGGATGTGAAGTACTCGGCGCCTTGTAAACAGTCAAGAGCATCGTCTATTCGTGGTAGCGGGTAGACGTCTTTCTTTGTAATCTTGTTTAAGCGGCGATAGTCCACGCAAAATCGAACGGTGCCATCTTTTTTCTTTACCAGAACCACGGGTGACGACCAAGCGCTTTGAGAAGGCTGTATGACTCCACGTTTAAGCATGTCATCTACTTGCTCCGTAATGACGCGGCGCTCTTCGGCAGAAACGCGGTAAGGACGCTGTCGCAGAGGCGAATGTGAGCCGGTGTCAATAGTATGAGTGACAGTCGTGGTGCGGCCCAAAGCAGGTTTCTGAAAGTCGAAAGAAGAGCGAAACTTGTTAAGGAGAGCAACAAGTTGGCTGCGATGCGAGGGGAGAAGGTCTGCGTCAATAGCATCGTCGAAGGCTGGTGAGCTTGATGGCTCAGACGCCTGAGTGATTGCGGCAATCTGACATGGCGTTTCGTCGGGAAGAATAATATCATTGATATGGTCGACAGGTTGCACATATCCTAACGTTTCACCACGAAGCAAGCCAATGGGGTAGTTGCAGTGGTTGGTAACCAGCATTACGGTTAAACCAGACGCAATCGTAAGAACGGCAAATGGGAGCACGATGCCCTTGCGTTCAGTAAAAACAGGGGATGGCGTAAATACCACCGTGGCGTCAGGTTGCGCCACACATGATAGGCTAATAGGGACTGAAGCTTCCGGAGGCAAGGTGATGTCGTCGTCAGCGATGAGTTTGCAGAGCAGTGGTGAATGGTCGGGCGATGGAAACTCACAATTTGGCACTAGGGACACTTCCGCACGGCAACAATCGATGATAGCTTCATGACCTGATAAGAAATCCCAACCCAGGATGAGGTCATGAGAGCAAGATGGTAGTACGAAAAATTGGACGATGTACAAAACGTCTTGGATGACGACGCGCGCCGTACACACAGACGAGGGCTGAATGCGTTGCGCGCTAGCCGTGGACAGCACGATGCCACAGAGAGATGTGGTCACTTTCTTCAGTTTGCGACAAAATTTTGCGTTCATCACAGAAACGGCAGCCCCAGTATCAATTAACGCTTGTGTGGCGACTCCCTCAACATTGACATCAACAACATTTCGCGGCGAAAATTGAGGCCTTGATAATTGCGCAGAAGTTGCAGTTCTTGCCTCTGGAACTGCACTGATTAGTTTCCCTCCTCAGGAGGTGGTCTACGACGCATAGGAGATGGTGATCGGCGACGAGGAGATGGGAAACGAGAAGTTGATGGGCGACGATCCGAGTCAGAGTGCCTCTGTTCGTATGCAGACGAGGTGGCCTGCTGCGACGCATAGGTAGGAGTTCCAAAGGAGGCGTACGCAGGTGTGGGACGGCGGCGGCAGTAGCGTGCAATGTGGCCAGCGATGCCACACGCGAAGCAGATAGGACGGTTGTCATGGGTGCGCCACTCATTAGATTGACGGAAAAAGCGAGGTGAGGGCCTGTAAACCGGTGGCGCTGCCGGAGGAGTTGGAGCCGATAAGGCGACTGGATGCGGTGGGGGCCGCGCGACCACAGCTGCGTAGCTGAGAGGTGAAGGCGGCGCAGTTGGTGCGTAGCCAGCAGTTGAGAGATCAGATGGCACCGAAGTGCACGGGTAAGAGGCCGGAACTGTAGGGAGTGCATTGCAAATTTCAGTGCGTATGGCCTGCTGCATATTCGAAGGGAGGCTTGTCGTGGGCGCGTCACTATGCGGCAGCAGGGAAAGCTGTCGGGCGACTTCCTCCCTGATGAAGTCTTTAATCTGGTTCGACAGAGTTCCTTGGTGAACGTTGCCATTGGCGAGTGCGACGGCCGAGATGGAATCTGGTGATGGAACACTCTGTCGGGCGATGGAACGCTGACGACGCAATTCATCGAAGCTCTGGCACAGGCTTACGAGGACCGCCACCGTGGTCGGGCTCTTCGCCAGCAACATCTGGAATGCGCCATCCTCGATGCCTTTGAGAATATGTCGAATTTTCTCTTCTTCAGGCATGGATGAGTTAACACGCCTGCAGAGGTCGAGCACATCCTCAATATAGCTAGTAAAGGTCTCACCAGGTTGCTGGGCTCGGTGGCGCAGACGCTGGTCAGCGCGGAGCTTGCGGACCTCTGGTCGGCCGAACGCTTCGGTCACGAGGGTCTTGAAGGTGGACCAGCTGGCGATGGCGGTTTCGCGGTTGGTGAACCATAGCTTGGCGACGTCAGCCAAGTAAAAGATGACATAGGCAAGCTTGGAGTCGTTGTCCCATTTGTTGCTGGCACTCACGCGTTCGTACAAGGAGAGCCAGTCTTCGACGTCTTGCTCACCACTGCCGCTGAAGATTGGTGGGTCCCGCTGACGGGTAGCACCGGGACAGGTCGACGGGGCAGCCGATGGTGCTGGCTGGGCTGGGACGGGCTGGTGGGCGACTGCGTCAGTCATGTTTCGCGGTAGTCTTTCAGGCAACTTGCGAGAGCGGAGCTCCAGGTCTTCTTGGGGATCTCAGCACCCTCCACCAAATGTGATGACGTTTATTCGAGCCGAGAAGTCGCAGCGAGGTCGCAACGGAAAGTGGGCGTACGGCAAGTCTGGCAGAGGCGGCACAAACTCTCGCGCAAGCAGAGCACGGGCTTTTTTGTTGTCTTCCGAAGGCGCATACGCGTTGGTGCGTCTGCTCCACTACATTATGATTAACACAACTATGAAGCAGGGGCGTTGCCTGCAGGAATTAGCACACCCGGCCCATACCCCCCCCCCCCCCCATTTTTTTCGCCATGGCATAGAAGGCGAAAAATTGTGACTTCAAGGGGGTGCCCCTCCAGAAAACGACAAAATGTACCCCCCCCCCCCCCCCCCCCCCAAAAAAAAATGGCTACGCGAGGTTTATGACCAGACTAGTTGGTGAAGATCCATAATAGCTCACAGCACACTCACTTTGTCCGTGTCGTGCACTGTGAGCTATTCTGGCTACGCCGCTGCCAGTAATCAAAAACGAAATGACGGAACCGCCTATTTATTTTAGTTAACGGCGTGTTCTTTTCCCACTCGTTTACCACTCTCGTAGTATCAACAAGCACAAGCATGTGTACAGTGAATATTGCAGCTAGGTGCTTTAGAAACGCATCTAGCCCAGTCGGTCGCTCCACCGTGGTGGTCTGGTGGCTAAGGTACTCGGCTGCTGACCCGCAGGTCGCGGGATCGGATCCCGGCTGCGGCGGCTGCATTTCCGATGGAGGCGGAAATGTTGTAGGCCCGTGTGCTCAGATTTGGGTGCACGTAAAAGAACCCCAGGTGGTCGAAATTTCCGGAGCCCCCCTCTATGGCGTCTCTCATAATCATATCGTGGTTTTGGGACGTTAAACCCCACAAATCAATCAATCGGCCCAGTCGGTCAACTTGCGAGTCACAGTCCAGTCCGGTTGTAACAATTCGACAAGTGCCTCTAACATGTGAGATCGCTGTATTCTCGCTACCAGTCATCCCGTCATCTAATGACACAAGCGTTAAACAGCCCACTCCGAAGTGATATATAACCGTGAGATATGTGAATACAGGTTGAGAGCTATCAACATGCATGTGTTCCGGCATACAGTAGTTTTCGTCAAGCTCGGAATATGATACAACTGAAACATTATCCCAGAAAACCTTTTCGCTTGGCCTATGTAGCCTTAATAAAGGCACCATGTATCCATTACAACATTCGGACGCTTAGAACACCGGCGAACATCTGGAACATCTGTGCGGCCGCAGCCGCTTGAATTGCGGAAGGCGCGCTTTCTGCCCATGGCAAGATGGCGGTGCGCGACTTCACCTGGGGGCCGTCTCTTCCACTCCAGCAAATATTTCAGCGAAATCTGTTATGATATCCCAACTCTGGATACGCGCAGCTGTGCTCCGCCACTGGTGTCCGTAACCACATCGCGCGAAATTAGAAAAAATAATAATAATCCACCATCAATGACACAGGCTCGCAATTGGGTCCGCTGGGTGCCAACCCAGTTTTCTACCACTGAGCCACAAAGGTGCTCGTGACTTGGTAGCAAAGTTGCCTTAGGCAGGCTTGATGTCGGGAAAGCAATCGCATTAATCGACTTATAAAGCGTTTTAAGGTAGGTCAACACCTTCGATTAAAATTTTCACCGTTATGGTCTGAAAGTTACAACTGCACTTTTGCTGCGTAAAGCTTAGTTATTTTGAACGTTTAAAATCATAAATTTGAAGAAAATGAAAACCTTTATTATATATAAAAATCAAAATGTGTCTAAATGTGTGTGTTGCGCCAACAGTCATAAGTTAAAAATGGTCGATGCGATTCAAATGTGACTTGGCAGGTGTGTAGTGAGGACAACAGCCTGTGTATCTAAGCACCATCATCACGTCATCTTAAAGCCGGGGTGCGCTATCACAAAAAAAGAACTAATAAAAACGATATCCGGCAGGGTTTTTTTATGCACTTTGACATCGCATAAAAAGTTACTGCTCGTTTTCGTTAATTCTGCTTCAATGCATAGCTCTATATATATATATATCAAAACAGCATACAGAGTTCCACGCAAAAATATTTATTATACGTTTGTAGAGTAGCAGGCCAGAGCAAACTATAGCTCAGGCCGACCTCTCTACCTTTCTGTAAATAAATTCTCTCTCTCTCTCTCTCTCTCTCTCTCTCTCTCTATTATACGTTGAGTTATCACTGTTCGCGCAACTGCACAAAGCAAAAAAAAAAACATGTTTTGAGAAAAATTATTTAATGATTTTAAATGAATGTCTGTGTAATGAAATGAAACCATCAGAAATGCCTAAAATCCACCAGGCTCATAGCTTGGGTCCTCCTTAGAAGCGGCACGGTCTCCTTTTGAACGAGCTGATGCACGGATTTTTTTTCTTTTTTCTTGCCTGCTTTGTGTCTCCACCTGAGTTGCGCGCGGCTTACCTCACACGGCAGCAGTCACTGGTCTGTCACGGCATCGTCGTGTAGTGGCCGGGTTCAAAGCCTGTCTCTTTCAAAATGTCCACTAAGCTCCTATCTCCGTCATTGAACTGTGCTACAGCACCATACATGCAATCCAAACAAAACAAGGGGCAGGCTTACATATACGCAAACTAAACAGTGTGCTGTATCGCCCCGTAGCCCCCTGGTGAAATTTTTCAATGAACTCGAAAAACCTCATCTCAAAAGGCCTACGAAAGCTTCAGAATAAACTAAAGCATACTAAAATGACATAATATGCATTCCGAGAGACATTTAGGACGAGGTATCAGACGCCGTGGTATCAGAAGCCTTCGGTTTCGGACGCATCTAAGAGAGTTGGAGAAACCACGAGAACTTTTTAACCACTTGAGTTATCAAAATAATTCTTTGTGCTAAATATTCTAGAATGGACAGAAAATCTAACAATATTATTTTAAAAAATTACTTTTTTTTTCAAAAACGTTGGCTTTCGAAAATGACCTACCTTAAAACAGCGGAAGACCAACCAGTCGTCGCACAATGCGAATAGCGTAACGAGTGGGTCATCCAATGCTCCAACCCATTACAAAAGCTTGTTCTTGTTCCCCTATTAAATGTGGCACATAACCATTTCAGTTATGATTCCTCATCGTCGTTAGCCACTGCATGAACAATCTGCACAAAATTCCTTGCTAAGTATTTAGATACCACACGTCTCAGAAGAATATGACGCCGACGTTCAATTCTTGCGTTCAGTGCCACTCAGCGCGAGCTCCAATCGCCTCCACGACAAAATCATGGAAGTGTCAGGAGGTGGTCAAGGGTCTGAGCCATGATCTTCGGGTCAGCAGCCGAGCACCATATACCATTACTTTATTAACGTTTCCGTAGCCGCTACGCCACCGCGGCGGAGAGAGTAGAATAGAGCAGGTCCTTGAAAATGCAGCACCCGCACCCACGCTCGGAGACTGGACAAGAACGTTAGTTTTAAAAGGAAATTCTTAAAAAATTGAAGGCCAAATACTGAATTCCGCCTTGACACGTTCGCCTTCTTTTCGCGCCAAAACAACAGCAGCCATTGTCGCGACTAACCTCAGTGCTTGATCATCCGTGGGAATCCCAATCGCTGGTGGCATATCAAAATGACGTCGCCCTAACCAAATTTTTGTGCCATGGGCGGCCTGTCCAGGCCGCCCGGAGCACTTCTGTGATTCGGCATGTCGACGCAAGATTCAAGGAAACAGTCGTTTGCGGCGCCCAACTACTCAGGCGGCGTAAACCACGATGCCACCGGTGGAAGCGACGCAGTATCGCCGCGCATCATGCCACCACATGCAACGTTGCCCCAAGTCCTGCCCTCCAGTCCCGCAGCGACTTCTTCCCCGGCGATGAAGTTTCACCAGCAAGGAGGCTCAAGTATGGCCGCCGATCTGCCGTGCGAAGACTACCCGCGTCTCTCCAGCGTCAAGGGACACAATCATGATGGCAAGAAGGGCAAACGAATGTTTTCTAAGGACCACCATAAACACAAGAGCAGTGCTGCTCACTACGAGCACGGAAGCGGCAATCCGTCGCCGAGCCATAAACATTTACAAGGGACAGCAGTAGCAACTGTTTCCGCAATCCAGGAACCAAGCGTCGCAGCCGAGTTCAATGCGTTTGCGATCCGCACCTGTTGGAGGGATGACGTCGATACCGTGGATCCCTCTTACACTCCGGAAACCAATAATCCCCTTTTACTGCCGGTGATCGACGGCGGAAAAGAAATGGCTGGCATCGTCAGCTACGCAGGTGGAATGTCCCGAAAGCGGCCAAGAAAAAGACACAAGCACGAGTTGAGGCACAAGCACGGCGCGAAGCACAAGCACAAGCACAGACATCGAGAACCGTACGAAACCTCTCAATTTCTGGGCGCGGAGCAGGGTTCGGTACCTTTCCCCGCTAACGAACTTGAGCGGGATCGGCGA
Organism: Rhipicephalus microplus; assembly: GCF_013339725.1. Lineage (NCBI taxonomy): Eukaryota > Metazoa > Arthropoda > Arachnida > Ixodida > Ixodidae > Rhipicephalus > Rhipicephalus microplus. Next base: position 14,695,650 of record NC_051173.1, read on the forward strand.
GTTCACACTGGAAATTCTCAAAAGTTTGCCGCGGTAGACAAGCAAGCGAAAAAACACAAGCACCACCACCACAGGGAATCAAAAAGAGATTTTCAACTGACGACGGCGGATGCAATGCTGAAGCAAAGCGAGGCCTTGTTTCCTGACGCGTCTGACGGAAGTGCGCTGAGGAAAGAAGAAACCGAGCTGGAGAACCAAATGTTGATTCGGCGGGCGAGCATGATCTCCAGGGACTTCTTCTTGTCGCGCCCTGACGGGGCCATAGATGATGTCCTGCAGAGACACACCGAGCACGTAGATCAGCTAGCTGAAATTTCGCCGGATTTCTCTCATTTAGTTTTGTCGAGAAAGCACTACATGCGTTCCTCTCGCGACGTCTCCGGCATGCCGCCTCCCGACTCCACGTCGCTTTCCAGCCCTAGCGACCGTCGCACAACACCAGACTTTGCTCACCGACTGTCCACTACAGAAAGCTTTAACGAGTCTATGGCACCCAGAAGTCGAGACGCTGTTGAACGGGATGAGCTTCCGACCACCTTTAGCCACCAGCCGATCAATTGCACTCTGTTGGCGGACGTTACTACGTTAGGTCCTTTGAATTCTGTCACTTTACAGGAGCTAAGAGTGAATGACACGGGGAAAGGCGTAGCGAATTCTGGTCGTACAGAAATTGTTGTGAAAGAACACAGAGGATGCGGCGTAGATGTGTACAAAGCAGCTGATACAGCTGACATAGCAGGCCCTACGTCCCGGAGTAAAGGTTTTGGCGCTGAACAGAACCTCGACAGTTCGCTAACACTCGCTGTACGAACGGCCGTTTCAGGACTTCAACGAACACAATTAGATGAAACGTTTTCCTTTGTACCAGATTGCTCTAATCGCAAAGTGAACGAACAGTGCGATGCATTCCGCCCGCTACCGCAATCCCAGCTTGATTCAAACGTGGGTGAACTGGTTCCCTCTTCGTCCTGTCTCAGTGTAGCACCAGTGGTTTGCGAAGCGTCTGATAACACAGAGAAAGTCGCTCATCAAACCTTGTCAGCAGTGGAACAAACAATCCCTTCTAAAAGTACGGAGCCTCCCCTGCCGTGCACGACTGAAAACACGTTTCACGACGAAAGCGCAATCTCACACACTACAGTCGACGCTTTTGATAAAGTTGGGCGGGATAGCGAACAAGTGAGCTCGAAAAGTGCGAAGAAAACAGACACGAGACAGCAAGCGCGTGACCACCAAAGTGGCGGTCCTCCGGCATCGCTGTCGGGACATGCTCACGAGCCTGACAATAACGCGGTCACCACCTACGAAGCTGCGCCCATGGAACAACTTCGCGATCCCCGTGGCCATCTAGTGAGCCACGTAAAGTATAACCTTGTTGTACAGGAGTTGTCCGAGCAAAGTGTCGGATATGGAATTTTAGAGGAAAGCGGCAAGAATCTTCACCCTGCCTTAGCAGCCTCGCAGGAACGCGCGAACGGTGCTATTGACGCACTCGAAACGGAGATCAAATTAATGATAGGTCTGCCGACGAGCGAAGCAGGTCTCAAGGCACACGTTTCACTGGAAGACTTTGAGACCATCCTTGAAGGTCAGGAACACAAGCCGGTGGATCAGGAGGCGTCGTCTCCCAAGGAACTTCAACTTCGTCAAGAAGAAAAAATAGTCGAACTCCAGTCTCGTGCGCCCCTTGGAAGGGTGTCTTCGGAACAAATGGTCGGCACACTAGAGGAAACTGAAGTTACACACGAAGCTCCCGCATCGCTGCCTCCAAATAAGGAATCCGAACCTCCTGTTCGCTCACCTGGTTCTACAAAAGTTGTGTCTGGCGTCGTGCTGGATGCCCCCATCGAAACCAAAGCCGTAATGCCTCCGGAATCGGTGAAACGTGAATCTCTCACGATTCGTATGGTGCCGGTAGTTGAAAGTCAGCACCATACCACTGAAGCAGCATCGAAGATTGGCCCTGAACACTCAGGAAACAAGAACGCCAAAGCATCGCATAGACCGAGTTCGGCGTGGCACAAGAAGAAAGCGCGTTCTGCTCTCAGGCGATCATTGGATCTATCGCGAGATCACACCACAACATCGTCTCCTCCTTCGACGTCCATGTCACCAGCTGCCGTCGCGATGCTTCCGGGGAAATGCAGGGGCAGCCTGGATACCGCGACTCTGTACGCTGTGAAACCTCGGCGCTCAACGTCTAAGCCCCAACTTTGGCACGAACTCTCGGCGGTCATGTCACGCCCCGTGTTAGTAGGAATATCAACGCCTGGGACAGCTGGAGTCGTAATGTTGATGGACGAAGACGAGATTGAAGCACAGCTGAACCACGTATTACCAGCCGGCTCCCAAGTGCACCTCCGTGAGCTTGAAATTTACGCGGGAAAAGCTCGAGTCAACGGGAAGTAGTGAAAAACGCGGCTAGCGAAAAGTTTTATATCGACTGATAAGTCAGTGCGTCCGGTGGATACGTTATATCTACGTGGATGAAATCTAGCCGATTGCTCGTACTTAGTTTCATTCACGTGTTTTAACAAACTACTCGGCATATTCGACGGACAACGTTATCGACACGATAAAAGTATAATACGACGATATATGCATTGATACGACTTGAAATGTTCGGGCATTATGATGGACAACGTATTAACATTATTCGTGCGACACAAACCATTATGGTCGATGTGTTTATTCGCTACGTTATTACATAAAAGGTCGCTTGATGTACGACACATGCATTTTGCAAATTCTTTTCTTGTTCGCATTTTAAATCATTTGTTCGCAGTGCTTATTCTCTGCGTCATGATGTCCCCTTATAATTCAGCATTTCATATCATTCTTCAGGCACAATAAATGTGAAAATTAGTGAAAAGTTATTCGCCTATTAATGACAGGCGGGTTGCGAACATATGCTGGCTTCAGCTACATAAGAAGCTGTTACATCGTGCATAATGAATAGCACAGCATAAACGGAGACATCTTGTTTATTTCATCTTCTTCCTTCTTCCCCGTGGCGGCCACCGAGCGCGTGCCACCGCACAGCGCTGTAGTCGGTAGCGACGCCTTATACCACATATCCCCTCTTGCAAAAAAAAAAAATAAAATAAAATAAAAATAAATGGTAGAAACACACAAAACTGTTTTTGTCTACTTCCTAACGAAGTCCTTCAATTTCTTTGGGGTCTTCTTTTTACGCTTGCTTTTCCTTGCAGGCGCATTAAATCCTGGACTGGTCAAAGCTTGCGTGCCGTCTGGTGGAGATGCTACGGGGTCTGCCCTTTCATGACCATCCGCTCTTGATGTGTCCCATTGGGGCGCACTAGATGACCGATCAGATGCAGGGGACCAGTTCATAAGGGCAGCGGTTTCAGGCTGTAATGCATGAGAAGACCGATTAAATGCAGGTGTCCAGTTCATAACAGCAGGGGTGCCCGATTTCATTTTGTTGACCGCTCCGGAGTGAACTGCGATTAACTTAGATGCGTTCCACACACGCCCATCGTCCAAAAGGTACGAGGCCGGTCCCCGTTTTCCAATGATCTTCTTGGGCGCGGAAAATTGTGAAGACAGCTTACCGTGAGCTGCAGTTGTCTTAACGCGCACGTAATCACCAACGACGAAACTGGGTTCCTTGGCTCCACGTTTTTCATCGGTGTAGCTCTTCGAGATCATTTGCTTCTTTTTGACATGCTCTCGTAGCTGTTCAATCGCCCTTGACGGGTCCGTGCTGAAGCATCTGTCGGGCAATCCCAATATGTCAAGTCTGGTGCGAGGTTGGCGTCGATGAAGAAGAACAGCGGGTGTCGCACCAGTAGTCGCGTGAGGCGTACAGCGATATACTTGCAGGTAATCAAGCATGGCTGTTCGTACGTCACGACGTTCAAGCAGGGCTAGTTGAATGTACGACTTCAGCACCCTATTGAATCTCTCCACCAAGCCGTTAGCTTGTGGGTAATACACGGAAGAGTTGTAGTGCGTTATTCCACGCTCCGTGAGAAACTCGTCAAAGCTTGCTGAAGAGAACTGTGGTCCATGATCGGATACAATACTACGTGGGTAGCCTTCTCGCGCAAAAAGTTCAAGTAAAAACTTCTTCACTGTAGACGTGGTCGCATCTCGCACGAACGCCACTTCAGGCCACTTGCTATAATAGTCAATAACAGTAATCGCAAAACGGCAGTCGGCCGAAGCTTGCGTGAAAGGTCCCACAATGTCGATGGCAATTTTTTCCCACGCCGCGTCAGGAAGAGGAACAGGTTGCAGTGGCGCTGGAAAGGTACGTGCGGACTTGTCACAAGACTGGCAAATCACGCATGTGCGCACCAGTTCTTCAATGTGACTATCCATGCATGGCCACCAATAGGACTCTCTCAGGCGAGCTTTGGTACGACTAATGCCTGGATGTGACTCGTGGGCCAGATCCATAAGGCGGCGTGTCAACGTTGCAGGCACGACAATCCTGTCACCCCGGCATAGGATATCACTTACAACAGAGAGTTCAGCCTTCACGTAAAAGTAAGGTAGCAATTCTTTTGACAGTGATTTCTTGTCAGGCCAAGAAGTAGTCGTGAAGTGCTTAACTTCACAGATAATCTGATCATTGGCACTTGCTTCTTGAAGTTCTGGCATGGTAACTACGGGAGACAACAAACAGATAAATTCCTCTTCTGGTGCATCGCGGATTAAACTCTGGACGGGTAGCCTGGAGAGAGCGTCAGCCACGACGTTTTCGCTACCTTTCCTGTATTCGACGGTATAGTTGTAGCAGAGCAACCGTGAGGACCAGCGCGCAATCCTTAATGGTCGGTGACCGGTGCCTTTCGTCGAAAGAAGCGTAACCAGCGCTGCGTGATCCGTTCGTAAGATGAAAGGTCGTCCCCATAGATAAACGTGCCAGTGTTCGCAAGCCCAAACACAGGCAAGGGCCTCACGTTCGCCGACTGAGTATTTCCGCTCATGCGGTTGAAGTGTGCGGGAGGCGAATGCGACAGTTTGCAGTGAGGTCCCGTTGTCTTGCTGAAGTACTGCACCTAATCCATATCCTGAAGCATCAGTTGTAACGAACACAGGCAAGTGAGGATCGAAAAGATGAAGCACTTCGCAAGATGTGAGCAGAGATTTCAGGCGCTCCAAACTGCTCTGTGCTGCCGCACTCCAAACGAAAGAGGCTTGTCCTCGTAGCAAGGCGCGCATTGGCTCGACAACATCCGAAAAATGAGGAATGAACTTGGAATAGAAGCCTGCAAGCCCCAGTAGCGAGCGGAGTTCGTTAATATTTGTAGGTGATGGTGCCTTTGTTATCGCCTCAATGGATGACATCAACGGAAATAATCCTTTGGCGCTCACAACGTGACCTAGAAAAGTCAACTCTGCCACGTCAAAGACACACTTGTTGTTGAGCCGGAGGCCAGCATCAGAAAGACGTTGCAATACAGCGCGCAAGTTTCCCAAATGGTCCTCTCGGGATCGCCCATACACGATGATGTCATCAATGTAAAATAGGACACATTTGCACCCTTTCAAGATCATGTGCATCATTTTCTGGAACGCTGATGGCGCCGATGCCAGTCCGAAGCAAACCCTCTTGAAGCGAAATAGTCCATCGTGAGTGATGAACGTGGTAAGGTCACGGCTCTCTAAACTGAGCGGTAACTGGTGATATGCAGAAGCTAAGTCTAGCTTCGAGAAACGCTGTGCCCCAGCCAGGCTGTTCAGGAGCTCCTCAGTTTGTGGCAAAGGAAAACTGTCTACTACCACAGCTTTGTTTGGCTCCCGTAAGTCAACACACATGCGAATCGAGCCGTCTTTTTTTCTGGCTACGACAATAGGGGAGACCCACTCAGAAGAGTCGACACGCTCAATGATGCCCTGAGCTTCTAATTTCTGAACTTCTGCCGAGACTTGCTCGCGAATGACAAGTGGCAGTCGTCTCAGTTTGCTGGCCACCGGTTGTACAGACGCGCGAACTCTGACCTTGTGAGTGAAACCTCTCACAGTTCCCAGCTCTTTTGCAAATAGGTGCTCAAACTCAGAACGTAATTCTGGAGGTAGCACCGGAGTTTCTTGCGTCATTAGAAGACACCTGAGCGGTGACCCTTGGATCTTCATATCCAGAGCAGCGATGCCGTCTAATCCCAGAATGGTCGTTCCCCCAGGCACAACGTATAGTAGAACAGAAGTGCATCGGCCGTGAAATGAGGCAGTAGCAATGAAGCATCCTTGTATAGGAATTGCTGCCTTTGAATAATCGAGAAGCTGGACGGATGTAGACTTCAGTGGATACGCTTTAGAAAAATAGCGTTGGTAAAGTTCTTCGGCCAGGATCGAAACCGATGATCCTGTATCGATCAAAAATGGTACAGAAATTCCTTCTATTTCCAACGCTGCGTAAATTCCCTTCTTACGGCTCCAGATCTGACAAGCACTTAAATGGTCGTCTGGATCAGCTGTATCGTTACCTTCCGCTACATGCTGAACATTCTTCTCAAACTTCCGCAATGACTTGCACACCTTTTCAAGATGGCCAATTTTCTCACATTGTCGACACCTATGTGCTTTGGCCTTGCACAGAGAGCTATTTGCAAGGTGTGCCGTAGAACCACAACGATAACATACTTGCTCTTTCGGAGATATGCGACTTTGACCGTGCATGTTATAGCAAGTACATGTGCTACAATGCCGTTCTCTGTGATTTGAAGTATCTTTTACACGATGAACTTGCAAGTCATTTTGTGCAAGTTCTCTTGCTTCATTAGTCGCTTGATCATGCTGTTTGGCAATGGTAAGAGCCTTAGAAAGCGTGAGAGACTCTTCCAGCAGAAGGCGTTCACGTAAGTATCCACTTGTGGTTTTCTCTATGAGCTGGTCGCGTATCATGTCGTCCGTTAGATCAGCGAAATTGCATGCTCCTACAAGACTTCTCAGCGCGGTGACGTAATCAGCCGCAGTCTCACCTGGGGCCTGCGTACGTTGACGGAAACGGTGACGCGCTGCAGTGACGTTCAACGTGGTTTTGAAGTGACCTTCCAGCGTCGCGATGGCGCGGTCGAACACATCAGGACTAGGGGACGTTAGTGTACCTGCCGCAGCGCTCGCAGGCACGAGGCACGGGTCGTCAGTAGTCGTCAGAGTCTGGAAGATACGTTGTCCTTCCAAGCCCAAGCAGTTGAGCAGGATCGCCTTCCGACGAATGGCAGGTAGGTCGAAGGCGCCCGAAGCAACCATGTAATTCTTGAAAGCCTGGATCCATTGCTCCCATGGAATGTCCGGGTGTCCAGGTGACGACAGGAACGGAGGTGGCGGCTGTAGCCCCGAAATACTCATCGTAGAAGATGGTAGGCAATAAACGAGGGCACAGATGAGGTTCAGGCCGGTAGCACATGGGCTGGTGAATCCTCGTCGCCAAAATATGTTACATCGTGCATAATGAATAGCACAGCATAAACGGAGACATCTTGTTTATTTCATCTTCTTCCTTCTTCCCCGTGGCGGCCACCGAGCGCGTGCCACCGCACAGCGCTGTAGTCGGTAGCGACGCCTTATACCACAGAAGCGAAACGCAGCGATTCGCGGCGAACGAATTGTCCCAACATGTGTTCGCGGCGGCTACCAGACTGCGCACCTACGCGCAGGATTCATGGCTGCTCCAGGCTCGCATTCAAAGGCGGCCGCAAACTCGGGCATGTTGAGCAGTGGCACGTTGCAGCGCAGCTTGTCGGCGGGGTGCGTGGCAAGGCGCTGCGTCGTCGCCGAGGAAGGCCGCTCAATACCGCAGAACTTGTAGCAGTAAGCGACGAAGAAGAGCTGCTCGTCTTCGAGCGCTTCCAGACCGCGCAGCTGAACGACGACGGGGACTCGCTCTGACGCGAGCACGTACGCTTCGTACGCGCAGCGTGCGCCACCGTTGTCGGCTGTGTTCTCCTCGAGCGTCACCGAGCCGGCTTTCGCTGACGAGGCGAGGCTTCGCATCTGCTCGACGAAGCAAGCGCTCGCCTCGCGATACGCGGCATTGGTTGCGTTGCTCCACCAGTCCTCGAAGCTGCCGACTTCGTCGTACAGCCGGCCGCTCACGTCGAAGCCGTGGATAATCTCGTGCGCCACAATAGCGCCCAGGCTGCCGTACGAGACTGACAGGGGTGCACCCTGAGTGAAGAAAGGCATCGCCAGTAACGCCGCGTTCACGTTGACCACGTTGAGGCTGTACACGTACATGGCATTGACCCTGGAGTGCACCGTGGCGGAATCGCTGCGGCCGATAACGCCGTACACAGACAGCTTGTTGCTCTCGTGGTTGACCTCCACCAGCCGCACGACCAAGTCGAGGAAGCTGCCACTTCCGCCCCGCGAGTTCAACAGGAGCGATTCGTACGCCTTGTCGAGGGCTGCGTCTGTCTCGATGTTCGGTATATTGAAGGCGATATTCTGGGCCTTCTGGACAGATATGTTCTTGGTGGCCGCGTCCATCCATTCGGCTCGGCGAACGCGGCGGTAAAAGACGTTCTTGATGTCCGACACGAGCTGCGTGAGTCGCTCGATGTCGGCGCGTTTGGCGAGCGACTGGGAGACGAACGAGTTCCACGTGTCAAGCATCAGGTCGGCGAGCCACTGCTGGCACGTCCGCATCACCTCATCAGCGGGAATCTCCTTCTCGGCGTGCAGAACGATTTCTTGGACGTGGCGGATGTCGTAGATCGCCTGGCCGTACCTGAGCAGCACACGAAGGGCCAAATACGCCTTGATGTCTTCCGGGTATTCGTGGCCGAGAAAGTACGTCAGCAGCCGTCCTATGTACGCCGGGTGCTGCACGATGACCGACTTTTGTGGCGTTAGCGCCGCCTGAGCTGGGAGGTTCTTGTTCAACGCAGACATCCACTTTTTCCATGGAAAGTCTGCACAAAGGTTTCCCAGGTCCTTCACCATGTACGTGAGGAGGACGTGGTCTTGGTCCCGCAGACGCGCGATGTCCTCTTCCACGGCCACAAGGCGCCGCGCGAAGTCGCTGTACTCGCTTTTTCTGCCGAACAGGAATGCGATGCTCACAATAAGCTTCTCGTACAGCAACTTCTTCGCGTCCGTCAGTGGGCCTGGTATAAGTGGCGCCGGAAGTCCCAGCACGACGGCTCCTTTCTCTTTGCTCATTGACCTGACTGAGTACGAGAACAGTACGCTAACGTCCCATCTCATGGACAATGTGACTAACAGCTCCAGGAGGTCGGTAGCATTACCGCCTTGCGGGACTTCCTCGTCGGGCCAGGCCAAGTTCATGTTCTTGAGGAACTTGCGCATCGAGACGACTCCGTTCCCTTCGGGCGTCAGTGACTTGGCGCAGGCGACGTACACGATGGCTAGCTTGACGAACGAGCCACCAGTGCGGTTACCGAAGCTCTTGCGAAACGTTTTCCAGAGTGCGTCGTGGAGGCGAGCGCGCACGCTCTGCTCGACCTCGTCGAAGACGCTTCGGCGCGACTCCAAGGGGCGGAGCGAGTGCGAGCGGCGCCAGCCGTCGCACACGTAGGCGTAGAAGTCGTCACACGGGTCCAGGTCTCCGTTGACGGAGGTGTTGATGAGCCTCGAGAGTGCCCGGCAGCTGCTCGATGCACACACGACCTCGTCCATGACGTAGATGCGTCGCGAGAACACTCCTGGCAGGTAGGCAGCCGCGCAGAACGAGGCCGACAAGAAGAGCACTAGCGCGGCGCCGTACAAAAAGGGCTTCACGTCCCGCTGTCGTCGGTGCTCGTGTTCCACTATGGAGACTTCGGCCTCTTCCTCCATGAAACGATATGCTCCGGGTAGCCGGGACGACGACCCTGGGGACGCGCTCGGCGCTGTAACGTCCTGTTGTGCGCGAGTTCCAGCTGGGGCTTCTACCGCTGCTTGAGGTAGGTCCAGTCTTGGCAGCCAGATATCCAGCTCCTCCAGAAGAGGTACGGGCTGCCGTGTAAGAATGCGTGGTGCCTTCTCGTCGTCTTTCACTTCTTAATGAACTGGTGTCACGCGCGAGAAGCTGGTGCGCGGTGCAGGCCAGATACTATCATGTTGTCAATATTATTACTCCACGATGATTTAGTTACGTATAAGAATAATAAACAAGTGTTCTGTGGCCGAGACAAATTTTTGGTATGAACGGAGTCGCAGCTTAACTGTATGTCAAGGAAGCTTTTTGCAAGAAAAATCAGACAGGTGGTAAAGGTTAAAAAGAAGCTGATGGTACGCAGAAAATTTGTAACTTTAGTGATAAACAACAACGGATTATGCAATGCGGAGTGTCTGCACAAATAATATATTATACCTTCTGGTTGTGCTTTGTAAGCAGATGTAACCTGCATGTTATAATTTTTTGCTCTTTTAACCGAGTATATATTGCTTTCAATATTAGCGAAAGTTGGGCTAGTTGGTGGTTCATACTTGGGAAGTAAAAACAGTGCAAAAATATAGACAAAGACAGAGGAAGACGACAAGGTCATCTCTTCCTCTGTCCTTCTCTATATTTTTGCGCTGTTTTTACTTCCCATGTATATATTCCTTATTTCAACCTTAATGAAAAATGTGATTAGCAGTGACAAGAAATACACAATTTCATTCCAGGCAGTTTCAGAAGCTATATTTCTATGAGGGTTCTATAAAGAATTGCCGGTGGTTACCCTCAAGGAAAAAAATCGAGCTAAACTGGAGGCACCATACATAGGAAATGTATATTTGTAAACTACGAGAAATAGCCATAACTGTAGTTTATGTTCTCAAGACTACAGATTCGTTCAGTGGAGTCTGCACCAAAAAAATTTGCAAATCCCATGTACAGTGGGAATCGATGATATGCGAAGCACGATTGAGAAATGTTGATATGTCCCTTTAAAAGCAGCACAACGTTACAATGTGGAGGTAAATGACGCCGTACATGACTTCCGTGTCATGATTATCATGTGTAGATGTGTCGTTTACCCTCGTTCTTTATTCACGTCACGTGATGCCAAATTTAGAATATGTGACGCTAGCGAAACGGCCGCGAGCACGCTATGAGCGTGGTATGTTGTCATGTTCTTACATGACATGCGGGTCAGGATTATCAGGTTTAGATGTGTCGTTTACCTTCGTCATGTATTCACGTCACCTGATACCAAATTTGGTACATGCGGAGCTAGCGAAACGGCCGCGAACACATCATGGAGGGCCCAATATACTCCAATGTAGCGTTGACGCACGCGCTCGCTGGACACAGCGACGCTACGTTAGCAAAACGCGAGCACTCTATAGTTTGACACCAGGCGCGACCAGCGCCCGTCGGCGCGGCCCAACGGTAACCGGTGCGAATTGCGACATGCTGCGTTTCGCGCTGATGCGTTACGCAGACAACACTGCGTTTCCCTCTTTTCGTGACGGAGGGACGATGGACGTACTGAAACGCGCATGCGTCAATGCAACACAGCGCGGCGCGCGCCTGCGAGTATATGGCAGGACCGGCGCCTGGCGTGGCCACGCCGGCGTGACGCGACGAAAGGAACGCCGGTGAGCACGCGCACCGCGTCGCGTCGAAATGTATTGGCGCCTTTACTCTAGCATGTAGTCATGTTTTCACATGACACTCATCTCATGATTATCATGTTTGCACCAGTCACAAACCTTCAAGCCTTCATCATCATGCATTGGCGTCATCATCATCATCATCAGCCTGACTACGTCCACTGCAGGACAAAGGCCTCTCCCATGTTCCGCCAGTTAACCCGGTCCTGTGCTTGCTGCTGCCAATTTATACCCGCAAACTTCTTAATCTCATCTGCCCACCTAACCTTCTGTCTCCCCCTAACCCGCTTCCCTTCTCTGGGAACCCAATCAGTTACCCTTAATGACCAACGGTTATCCTGTCTACGCGCTACATGCCCTGCCCATGTCCATTTCTTCTTCTTGATTTCAGCTATGATATCCTTCACCCCCGTTTGTTCCCTAATCCAATCTGCTCTCTTCTTGTCTCTTAAGGTTACACCTACCATTTTTCTTTCCATTGCTCGCTGCGTCGTCCTCAATTTAAGCTGAACCCTCTTTGTAAGTCTCCAGGTTTCTGCTCCGTAGCTAAGTACCGGCAAGATACAGCTGTTATATACCTTCCTCTTGAGGGATAGTGGCAAACTACCTGTCATAATTTGAGAGTGCTTGCCGAATGTGCTCCACCCCATTCTTATTCTTCTAGTTACTTCAATCTCGTGGTTCGGCTCTGCGGTTATTACCTGCCCTAAGTAGACATAGTCTTTCACAACTTCAAGTGCACTATTACCTATCTCGAAGCGCTGCTCCTTGCCGAGGTTGTTGTACATTACTTTCGTTTTCTGCAGATTAATTTTAAGACCCACCTTTCTGCTCTCCTTGTCTAACTCCGTAATCATGAGTTGCAATTCGTCCCCCGAGTTACTCAGCAATGCAATGTCATCGGCGAAGCGCAGGTTACTAAGGTATTCTCCATTGACTCTTATCCCTAACTGTTCCCATTCTAGGCTTCTGAAAACCTCCTGTAAGCACGCGGTAAATAGCATTGGGGAAATTGTGTCCCCCTGCCTTACACCCTTCTTGATTGCATTGGCGTCACGTAATACCAAATTTGGCATATGTGAACCTGGTGAAACGGCCGCGAGCGCATCATCAATGTGGCATGTGGCATGTAGACATGTTGTTACATGACACGCATATCATGATTATCATGTTTGCACCAGTCACATACCTTCGTCATTCATTCACGTAATGTAATACCAAATTTGGAATATGTGACGCTAGCTAAACGGCCGCGAACGCATCATGAGCGTTGCATGTACCCATGTTGTAACATGACACGCATGTCATGGCATGATGTCATGATTTTCATATTAGGGTCTGTCGCTTGTGTTCGCTATGCAATCATGCCATACCACACCAGTTTTGCAACATGTCATGTGAAAGAAACCACCGCAAGAGCTGCAGGATAATGAAATGTAAATCATGACATTCATGAAATATGTGTCATGATTTTTATGTTATGAGTAGTCAAATATGTTCTTCATACAGTCATGTTATGCCATACCAAGTTTGGTATAATACCATTATCGAAACGGCCAGGAGAGCTAAATATCGTAGGCGGCTAGAGATAGATAGATAGATAGATAGATAGATAGATAGATAGATAGATAGATAGATAGATAGATAGATAGATAGATAGATAGATAGATAGATAGATAGATAGATAGATAGATAGATAGATAGATAGATAGATAGATAGATAGATAGATAGATAGATAGATAGATAGATAGATAGATACGCTCAAAGTCGGGGAATTTGCTAAGAAATGCTAAGAGACACAATATTGTGCGTGCCCGCTGCCACTCGTACTCAGATGTGGTCGCACATGATAACTTGGTCAAATGGTTCAATCGAAGACACCAAATTTCATTTTCGCTTCAAGCGATAGAATTTAGCAATGACAGCAAGTGACTGAAGCTAAATGATGAAGCATTAAGAAGTTTTACAGCACGATCATGTGGCATTTGGGGAATTCCCTTTGTATATAGAATTAAGTGGACAGAATGAAAACGGAACTAAGCGGTGCATCATTTTATAAGCAAAGATCTGGCGAGGAATGACTTTCATTTTTCACGTGTTATCATATGTCTCCATAGTATAGTTTGAGCAGTGCATCGTACACTAAAAACACATCCTGAAGTTCCAAAAGATAGGTGCACACCATCCAACACTTGTGCGTGAATTCAGCCTACATTCTTCCTTCATCAATTACCACATGAATTTTTTTTTGTGCTTTCATTAGCACATCTCTACATATTGTTCCCGATTGGTTCTTTGAGAAGATAAAACGGCGAAAAATATTTTTATGTTACAATATATTTGTTTATAGCATAACTGCCTCTCTAGATAAATGATAAAGCCTTTTACGGGGAGCCCACAAAATACCCTTTTGTTTACTACCTTTTCGTTTGGCGCCTTGTTATATTGGAGTGAGCGACGGCATATTTTTAATCTTCCTGTAACGGAAAAACGTCGGGCGTAAATAGCACATCAGACATAATGTTAATGGTCTTGTTAATAAGACACTGCACACCTGTAAAAGGTGGAGGTGCTGCGTATCGATCCCAGTATAGCTAGATTGTATAGAAATTAACGGAGCTTTAAACTTTTTACGCGGTACCCCAACCGGTGTTCTTTCTGTGGCAGACAACCACCACTATACCATTCGACCTGGCAATGCCCCAAACTACCCGGACACCCAACCTTTCACCTTCCCGAAGGAAAGACGCTTTTTCCAGCACAGCGTTCGACCACCAGTGAAGACTGATTGAATGAACCAGCCGAAAAGCTGCAGGTATACTGGGGCCCTGGGCTGAGTGTGCCATTCTCTGTGACTACACGAGAAGAAAACGTAGTTTTCTACTGTTTTCCAGTACTGTTGCTGCTGCTGTTACTACTGCTACTCTACTACCGCCCCCCCCCTCTCCTTAACACGAAACGCTATGGTGAACAGCTAAGTTATCCTGCCTGCCCTGTTTCTTCCCATTTGCGTATTTTCGGGCTTGCTCGGAATGATGAAGCTGATAGATGCGCTAGTCCAAGCATCTGTAATTGCGCAATCACAGTAATACTACGCGAAGAATAGCCTCTTGACTCAGTCGGTACACATACGTGGAGACCTGATTGCACATTGTTTTTGTGAAATCTTTAGCAGCCAGAGTAGACTCATTTCCACTGATTCCTAGTTTAAGAGAGCAGAATATAAGCGTCCGCTCTTGCGTTGAGCGGCGTCGCCATCACCGTCAGTGGCGTAACTTATAGACACGAAAAACTAAATCTCCCAAGCATTTCCCCGAGGGTGAACATGGTTAAGTGCGAATGCACAGGGTGATGCTATGAGGGGTATTTATTAATTCACACTATTAAATTTAATAATCACACTATGGTGCCTTTAGGGTGTAATGGTTCCTGGGAATCGCAATTTGATCACACGGGGTAGTTTACGTTAACTCACTGGCGAATGCCAACGGATTTTAACTTTACTCCCCCTCATAGCATCACCCCGTGCATTCGCACTTAACCATGTTCACCCTCGGGGAAATGCTTGGGAGTTTTATTACTGATGATGATGATTAAAGTGTAATTAATGAATCTAAGTGTTGTTTGTCATGAAGCATTTGTACACAGATACATTATATACGAAGTATTATTTATTTACACTCCACGATTTTCGTACGATGCATTAAATGCACACATCGCGAGCGCGTCACACACACACACACACAAACTACACTACAGATTAGCACCTATTTGTGTTATCGTTGTAGCTCACGGTTAGTACCAGCGCTTTGTGATCCGAGAAATGTACGGTGAGCGGATCCGGCAAGACGGAGCGGACCATACAGTTCCTACTGAACGCCAAGTCTATGAAGCCACCGTTGATCGTGGTCGGAAACTCGAGAGACAGACACGTCATCGAGTAATTGTTCAGCATGTGGTCAACAAACCAGCCATTGTCCTTTCTAACGTCCACGTTCAAGTCACCCACCACCACAATCGGAACCGAGGGACGCACGCGCACAGACTCACTCACCATCGCCGCATCCATCTGCTCCAAGACGTCATCTCTCGAGAGGTTCGGGGCAGGTAGACGGTCACAACCAGGACGGCGTCGCCGGAGTAGGCACTGGTGTAGACTGACCGTTGCCCCGCGTGAGCCGCCTGATGCTCATGAAGGGGAGTCGAGGCGAGATGAGGCGCTCTTCCACCGGGTTCAGATCAGGGAGGTCCGCAGGACGAGGCGGGTACGCGTAGCCGTGGCTCTTGCTCAACGGCGGAACCCGCCCGGCCAGCAGGGACTCTCGGCAAGACGCACACACCCGGAACGCACCGAAGGGAGCCAGCCGCGGGTCTTGCGCATCCATGTCGTCGCATCGGTGTTCGCCCGACCATCTTCCGAACTCGTTCCAAAGAACACGCAACGCATTCAACCTGTTCGTCTAGTTTCTCACGCCGGAAATGCAGCTCAGGTTTTTATCGAACCACAGCCGGTCACACACGGCGCAGCAGTGACCGAAGCTGCAATCCACAAAGTCGCGTTTGAAACGCGCATCCGGACGAGCAAAGTCCAGGGCTCGCACCCTCTCCCGCGCGGCACGTTCACTGGCTCGAACGGCTTCGGGAACGTTCACTCGCCGTTGACGATTGCGAGCGGCGTCTTGTCGCCGGCCTTCATCGCCCTTCTCCGCCTGACGCTTGCGTTGTCGTTCCGCTTCTTGGGCCGCGTTCGCGGCTCGATGCTGACGCCTCATCTCGGCCTCGCGAGCGCGCAGTTCACCATCCGCTGCACGCTTCGCCCGCTTATCCTCGGCCTCGCGAGCGCGAAGTTCGGCATCCTCTGCACGCTTCGCCCGCTTGTCCTCGGCCTCGCGAGCGCACAGTTCGGCATCCGCTGCACGCTTCGCCCGCTTGCACTCGGCCTCGCGAGCACGCAGTTCGGCATCCGCTGCACGCTTCGCTCGCTTACGTTCGGTCTCACGAGCCCTTCGCAGCGCCGCCTTGTCTTCCAACGTCGGCGAAACCACCGCGGTACGGTCACCTCCAACGATGGGTGAAGTGCTGGCATTCGGTTGTACTGCATTCGTTGTTGATGGTAGCGTTGCCTCCGGGACATCCATCGCACGACCCACTCTCGACGGGAGACTGAGAGAGAAGGCGGGCGCGCGAGAGAGAGAGAGTGCGCGCCCAGCTGCAGCGAGTGAGGAGAGCGGAGGAGCGAGCGAAGGGGGAGGGGGACGCGCGCAGCGGCGTTAAAGATATAAGGCGCTTTACTGACACCGATATCAGCGTCGCGTCCGTGGCTTATTCGGTAGAGCGTCGCGCTGCGGCCCGCCAAGTCCTCTTTCTTTTAAAGATAGAGAGAAGACTGCGGACGCCGCCGACGGCGATGGATGGTTTTGGGTCGCTTATAAAGTGTATTCACACTTAAAATAGCAAAATAATACCCAGTATGAAATGAGGATTGTACTCACGCGCTATGCATATATATTATGATTTATAGCGTAGTTCGATACCTCCAGGAAAGTCAGATGTTCAAATACGGTTGGCCTTGCCCCTACACAACGCTGCGCTCAGTAACAGGATGGAAACGTGGGCCAGTTGGTAATTCATGATGGTTCAGCGAACTAAGAGCGCGGGGGTAAACACAGACACAAAGCAAAGAAGAGGCACACAGCATGAGCGCTCAACTAACAACTGGTTTATTCTCACGTTTGAAGGACGTATAAGTACACAAGGGTGCGCATGTCAACAGAAATAAGATGATAGTGTGAGCAGCAAGCGTGGCGCTCATTCGAAGCACTTGTCTACGAATGATCAATTGTGAGTTTAATATGTGAGACTGTGAGTTTAACTATACTGATAATTCGTAGACAAGTGCTTCGAATGAGCGCCACGCTTGCTGCTCACACTATCATCTTATTTCTGTTGACATGCGCACCCTTGTGTACTTATAGGTCCTTCAAACGTGAGAATAAACCAGTTGTTAGCTGAGCGCTCATGCTGTATGCCTCTTCTTTGCTTTGTGTGTGTGTTTACCCCCGCGCTCCCAGTTCGCTGCGCTCAGTATTCACATTAGTCAGTATCACCATCATCGGTGATTTTTTTTTTCACTGGTGATTTTTAAGATGACAACCCCAGTGGCTATGCATGCACGAGACCCGCGGACAAGCTTGCGAAAACTTGCGGATATCGCAAGGTGATCGCAAGATTAGGAAAATCGAAAATTTTAGTCGTACGAGAAGATAAATAATAAAACAAATAAATATTTTTATTAATAAAGTAATCAAAAAGGTGTTAGGGTCCTAGTCAGATGGCTCACATTCACGTCTTTCACGTCAGAACCGTTACAGCCACGTATTCGTTAATTTAAAAAAACCCTCTAATTTCTGTTCTTATTATATGCGCCTGCACCGGAAGAAGTTCTGTCACAACAGCAACTTTTCTGGTAACGTCTGATGCCGTGTCATGGCTGGCTGTGCATTCTGCAACGACACTAAAGCTTCCGGCGCAAGAATGTGAATGTACGCAGCACAGACTAGTATACACGCATGGTTCTAAATGCAAACTTCAGTTTACTGACAACTCGTGGAATTAATATATTATCTTAAATGCGAAAAGAAATGCAGTAGACAGATATTTCAATAATACCACTTTCTTTCTGAGCAGCTCGTAGTTAAAGAGTACATGGTCGCACGTGAGACACTGAAGAACGACAACATAAGCCTTGTGCTTGTGATAAGAACTCTTTTTATTATATTTGGGATTTAGTATTCTTAAATCGGGTACATCAGAAATTACTCCTTTCAAGTTGACGTCATAACATCTAGTGTGATGTGAAAAATAATCACGGCATATGCACGGAGTGAATGTTGATGCCTGGGACGAAGCGCTGGAGGGTTATATATACAAATACTGTATGTATCTATACAAGAAATTCTACAATTAGTAAGTGGTAGCTATACGTCGCTTCCATTCCCCCTTCATTATAACGCCTTTATGGTCGGTAAAGTGGAGGATCGGTGATGGGGCATAGAGAGATGTTCGCAAAGACGAAGTAGTGGGCAGTTTGTAAAGGTGGAACTATTATTGGTCACGTACAAACAAGGAATGGACACAGTGGGACAATCTATGGTTATTTAACGCGCACCTAGATACAATTACACGACCGCCTTGCATTTCATATTGGCTACTTCTCAACAGTATTTGCTTCATGGTCGGTGAAGTGGTGGATCGGTTATGGGGCGCAGTGGGATGTTTGCAAGGACGAACTAGAAGGCAGCCGACAAAGGTGCAACTATAGGCGGTCACGTACATACATACATACATACGTACATACATACATACATACATACATACATACATACATACATACATACATACATACATACATACATACATACATACATACATACATATACATACATACATACATACATACATACATACATACATACATACATACATACATACATACATACATACATACATACATACATACATACATACATACATACATACATACATACATACATACATACATACATACATACAAAGCATGGACAGACCCACGCCTTCAGGAGCTTCGCCCATAAAGCAATTAGGGCCATAGTATCCACCCCACTTTTGGCATATTCCATCGAGCGAGTAAGTCAAATCATCCCAGCAGCATCGTCATCATCTGCAGAAGTCTCCCGGTCACGCTGGTGGGCACCAAACTACGGTGACCCGTTAGAAAGGGCAAGATCACCAACATCATCATCATAATGATCATCATCTAAATGTAGCGGCAAACGAGTCGAGCATGGCTTCCGTAAGTAACACCACGCTGAAAGAAAGACGAAAAAGAAGACCCCGGAGAGCGGTCGCAAGGGAGTCATGTCCGGGTCGCCGTCGCGACCAACGCCACCGTCCAGGCCACAATCAATCAGTCATGAGGGCATCACCATCTCCGGGGTATGTGTGGCACCGGTTCTGCAAGGGACGTGCAGCCAGGACCACTGGCTCGTGACGGGACGCCCTCACCTGGGCGGCTACATGTCGCCCGGGGGATCGTTCGCCCTCAGCGCTTCGACCAGCCGGAGCAGCGGCAGCGCCGCGGCCGTCCACGGGACCCGCGAAAAGGGCCGCGCCGATATGGCCGCCCAGGACAAAATTCACAGCTCGGGGAGTCGTTCTCCACCGACCCCCGAGCAGAGCGGCTCCAAAATTCCAACCTGGCGTAGCTTCAGCGCCGGCAGCTGCAACTGGAGCTTCAACGCTCAGTTGCGCCCCTCCAGGCGCGAAGTGAGAGATGGCAGCGAGTTCAAGTTTTCGCTAAGAAGCAGCAAAAGCCCCTCCAGCAGCTCCGACGGATCTCTGCACTATTCCATGTTAGCACCAGACGACGCTAGCATACCGAGGAACCAGGACTCGATGGTGTCGGTGCAGCTGAGGTCACCTAAATCTCCCTCCGGCTCCGTCGAATACGCCTGCACCGCCTCGCCTTCGAGAACCGCGAACGTATTGCCGGGCTCGCCCCTCAGGAGAACCGCCCTGGATACGAAGGTGAGCACGAGAGTTACCACGACCACCGTGGCCTGGACGCCGCCAGCGCACGCCATCGGACTTACTCCACGAAGATCCAGCGTCTCTGGAATGTCGTCTCGAGAAATGCTCAAGATCGATAAACAGGAGGAGCAACGTCGACGCTCCGTGACGTTTACAGGTGCCCCCTTGATGGCAGCAGTGCCGGAAAATAGCCTACGCGAAGTGACTACCATCAGCTCCACCGTTCCGGAGTCAAAATCCGGGCCGCCTCAAGAACAAAGTGAGTTTCCGGTGCCGAAGACTATGGAACTGCAGAACTTAGAGCCCCGACTCGGACCACCTGAGAAGGAAGACAAGGAGGCAGAACGTGTGTCTTCGGTGGATGTACGGCTTAAACCAGGATCAGAACCATCCGAATCGTTTCAAGATATAGGAGCACCAAAGGAGCCAGTAAAGAGTGAAGGCCTACAGGCTACATCGAAACGCCACTGGAGATCCACGGCCGGGCATACGCCATCAGTGGCACTGGTGTTAAAAGATGAATCGGAACAAAACACCACTCTAGGTGCTGCAAGGCCGCAGCCAGCTCCAGCGGGAGTTTCTGTTGCGAAGGAAGTGTCACGTGAGTGTGGAACTTGTGCTAGTCATGCCGTAACTACTGTTATTCAGTGCATCTCGTAGTTATGCATCAGAGCGGTGGCTACAGTAGAAATACTTGTACCATTTAAATCAAAATTATGGAAAGGTTAGAGAGTACTTGACGTGCTTGTCTATAGGTCAACGCACTGACATATACGGCGAAGCTGTGTACAACCAACCCGTACCTAACTATACACAAACAGTGATCCTCTCAACAGGAGACCCTGTCAGGTATATGCCGCATGAATTAGGGAAATTACACCCCTCACTTGAGCTACTCGAAGAAAACAAATGAAGAAGCTGTCCGCGTCAAGCAAGTCGTCAATGAGTCATTTAACAAGCTTATTTAATTAACGATCAAGCAAACAAATTAAATTAAAAACACGGTGCATCTCTGGCCAACGCGAGTTGAGGTGGAATCAGTCTAAAAGAGCGTAAAGCGAATTAAGGAGGGGCTATTTGTAAATTTATTTCAAATTTAGTGCTTTTTTGTATAATTCACCGAAATTTCGTCTCACCTCTGTACTGAGCTCGTTGCTCACAGAGCGGAATGGCTCATTTGTTTGACTTTTTCAGCCCAATCTGTCACAAAACACCATCTCTTTTCTGATGTGATATAAGGATATTTACTTTCCCCATTAGGTTTTTTTCGCAGGCTGCATAGCGCAACGTTTAGAGCATGACCTTGAAAGAAAGATGCGCGAATTTTGATGTGACGGAATTGCACTGCTACCGCCGGCAGGAAACGCTAGCCACGACAGACTATGTCACGGTTAGATTTGTCTCAAATAATAACGATGGCCATAGGTGGGTTTTAAAGTCAAGCGCGTCGTAAATGTTTGTTCAAAGTGACACTTAAGGGTTAAAATGTAAATTATAAAGGTATACGGCTACTTATATTTTTACTTCCCCAGCGCAAAGTGCCAAAGAACTCCTCCTGGTTACAAACTTGCCACTAGCATTGAACGTAGCCATAAAGTAACTTTTATTCTTAACATTTTTATTCGTGGATATCTGACTGCGTTGACAACGCGCGTTGTTACATGTTTCACTATTATTTGATAAGCAGTGCTTACCAATATGTGGCTTGTTGGTGAGCCCTTAATTTTGACTCAGCATACTTTCCCCTGAAGTTTCAATAATAATTGTTGAGGTTCCACGTACCGCAACCACCATGTGCTTTAAGAGAGACGCCGTCGTTGAGGGTTTCGGAAACATTGAACTCCTGGGGTTCTTTAACGTCTACCTAAATTTATGTACGTGGGAGCCAACCATTTTCACCTTCATCAAAAATGTGGCCGCCACGGCCGGGATTCGATCCCATGCCTTGCGGGTCCGTAGTCGACGAGCACCATAACTACTATAGACCACCACGTCAGGCTCCACCGAAGTTTCGTACAACATCAGAAGCACTGACTACGCAACTAACCAAGCTAGCGGCTACGTGTAATTTGTCCGGATATCATTCGCGTTTGCGATGTATGACCGAATACGCAAACAGGCTTTCCACACCAAAGTCTTTCCCCCCGCACGTATATGCCCATAAAGATAAGGCTCATCCGGTTTCCGGATTACTGGCCAGGTGGAATGCGACATAACTTGCGTTCTCCCACGATACATTTTAGGGGTAACCCATGGCGAACGCGAAGGCAAATTTCACGACAATCTCAAATGTGATAGCAAGAAATCTAGGCGATTCATTGCATTGAAACCGAGAATGGCTTGAACACTCCGCACATAAAGCACTCTTGCTCACTTGAGCAAACCGAACTTCGTGTAATATTGCCAGAATGATGTTTCTAAAAAATTATCATAAGAGCATCGTTTCTTGTTTCAAAACTTCATTTGGCTTACATATTAAAAAAGGTGTCATAATCTCAGTTATTTTACCGCATTTCTTCTGCAGTACACAACATGAACCGCCAAAATCTTGTTTCTTTAAATCTTTTTTTTTCTGGACACTGCACAATGAACGAATAACAACGCTAGCTATACAAATTTACTATACACAATGTATACTTCGCACTAAAAACATCTTCAATCTCGAGGGGAAGCTAACGAAGGGACTAAACATGATTCTAATCCCCACTTACACGCAATTTACGCCATCTGGTGATCTCATAAATATAAAATTTATACATAAATCGAAAGCTACTAAGTCATTCTTGTATGGCAAGCCCACTCATTAATTTTCTTTTGGGGGGGGGGGGGGGGGTAGGGGATAATTTTTGAACATCCCCATTGACAGCAACGGGGGACCTCAACGAGGAAGTTGCCGTGAGTACAAATCAGAACATAGCCGTGAGTGGCAAGCATCAGAAACCATGTTGTTTAAAAACATTGATAACACTTTTCACGTGAAAAGAACGTTCTATTTATTTGCTTTCGGTTGAGATGTAAAAGTAATTTTAGAGGACCACCACGTGGTGTAAATTGTGTCTCAGTGTCGAACGAAGTGTTGTTTTTTACACATTCACAATTTTTCCTCGTAATATTTACAAATTTCTAGGACTGAAAACGATTTTACGCGAATTGTATACCTTCTGTAGAGTAAGTATTGCTTGCTAAGATATCAAACGATAAAGAAGTATTTGAAGAAACGAGACGCAAACTTGTATGATTTTGGCAAAATGTCTGGATGAGCGTGTGACACGGAAATCGCGGTAACATTGTTTTTAACACCTGAGACAAATGTCCTTGCCTAATATGTAAACCAAATTTAGCGTTGAACGAAAAACGATCGACGTAGACAGAAGTTTTGGACGAACATCCCTCAGACGGCATCATGGGAAATTCAGAAAGCTCTGACGTGAAGAGCTTTCCTCATCTACGGAATATTCTAAAAATCCGCTGTTCCCCGTGATTTTCTTTAATACGTTCCAGGTGGTCGCTGAAGTAGCTGGGAGGCTTGTCTTGGATGCATAGGTCGGCGAACTCATTCATGAGTCGATTCGCTCGGACTTAATCAGACTCAGATAAAGCCGCGAGTCTGAGTCTGGGTGAGTCCAGGTTAGTAATGTTTTAGTGAGTCTGAGTCCGAGTGAGTCGAAAGCGCAACTTGTATTTCTTTGAGTCTGAGTGAGTTTCACTTAATTTTGCTGACCAAACGTCCATATCTAGTCATCTTCAGCATT
Organism: Rhipicephalus microplus; assembly: GCF_013339725.1. Classification (NCBI taxonomy): domain Eukaryota; kingdom Metazoa; phylum Arthropoda; class Arachnida; order Ixodida; family Ixodidae; genus Rhipicephalus; species Rhipicephalus microplus. Next base: position 14,719,491 of record NC_051173.1, read on the forward strand.
ACTATCAGTTTTACCTGGATTCGCGTTTATACTTACATCTATACTAACAGGTTTTTTAGAGCAGTATCGTTCACACACCATTTCAGTATTTATGGACCCGACGCGTAAATTACGTAGGGGGGGGGGGATACCTTGAGCTCCCCTTCACCATGTTTTCCAGGGAAGCTATTGATAAATAGGTTATGCTGTCATCTAGTAAAAAACAAATGACCTTACTGCTTTACAAGCACTAAGAATTCCTTTTCAAATATGCTATGTCAAACAGTGCCCAGAAGAGCACGACTACGTCAGACATTAGTGTTAAAGAGCATTCACATCGTGGTTGAAAAAGCTAATTCTACGCTAACAGCCTCATGAGCGTGCTCACTCGGGCTCAGATCGAGCCGTGGGTCTGAGTCTGAGTGGGAGGGTAGTGTGTTTGCGTTATAGTCCGGTTGAGTTCGACTCAGGAAAGTTTGTGCGAGTCGGAGACCGGGTCAGTTCAAACTCGAGATATATTTAATCAGTGAGTCTGACTGAGCTCCCCAAGTTTTGCCAACCCATGCTTAGAAAACCTTCACCAGATTCACTTTAGAGAAAAATTCTTCGCGGAAAGTTGTGGTTTGTGCGCCAACTCACACTACACCGTTAAGAGTTTCAATAGAAAATTAGCATATGTAACCACACTTGATTGCCATAATTCTATTAGAACTTGACCTCCCCATCTTGTACAAGCAAAATGATAAACTCTGTTGCACGTACACTAAAAAAAAGTCATGTCACTCCTTTTTGAGACTTCTGGCGTGCCACATGTATGACTCTGTTCAAAGATACACGTTAACTCTTTTTGCGGAGTCACCATATTCTCTTCTGAGAGTCGCGTGACCCACAAGGGAGTTAACGTGACTCTTTGAAGAAAGTCATACACGTGGCAAACCAGGAACCCCCGAAAAGAATCCCACATACTGTTCCCCCCCAGTGTCGGAAAGAGAATCGCTTCTCTCATGAAGGTTCGTCTTTTTTCGTAATTGAGCAAAGCCACGAATTTACTTGGGGTTTATAATGAGCTTCCTAACGTTTTGTCAAGGCTACGTGGTGTATGTTTGTTCGACGTTACGGCATGCTTTCGGTTTTGGCATTTTACCGATAAGAGGACTACAAAACAACTTTCGGATGCCACAAACTTTCCAGTGTCGCAGACGTTCTTTTTGTTGTCGTCGTCGTCATTGTTGTTGTTGTTGTTGTTGTTGTTGTTGTTGTTGTTGTTGTTGTTGTTGTTGTTGTTGTTGTTGTTGTTGTTGTTGTTGTTGTTGTTGTTCTAAATTATGTTTTCCTCTGCAGCTGCTGAAGTGTCGGATGAAGACAATTCTGCTCCCATTGCCACGATGAACATTGATGTTCCCATTTCTAAGCCGGATTATCAGCCGAGCGTCCTTCTTAGCGAGAGCGGTCGCAACGAAACTGAAGCGACCGAGATGACAGTCGCGGCACCTCCACTCCCAGCAGACCATCTTGAAAGTCAGCGAGAAGAAAAGAGGAAGAGGGACGCGTCAGCGCTCGTTGAAATCGACAAAGAGGATAGATCGATCCGAGCTGCACAGGATGCTGAAGGATTCCTGCTTTCCACGGGAACTCTTTTCGGACCCGAGGAGCACGTAATCACCGACGATGTAAAGGCAACACTTAGCCCAACCACAGTCATAGAGACACCACCGAGTAACCAAAGACTAAAGTCTGGAGAAGGAGTAGAAACCATGAAACGAGCCGATACCAAAGCATTCGGCAGCAGAGACTTTGAAGAAGGTTCGACTCGTCCAGAAAAATGCGAAAGTGACGAACTGGCTGAAGATACAAATGTAGAAGAAATTTTTGCTGAAGCCGAAACTTACTTGCATGGAAGTAAAACGGAGGAACGAACAAAACGCCAGAGCCACGAAAGAGCCACATTTTCAGAGCAGGAGCCTCAAGCGGAGCCTAAAACAACTATTTCTGATGAAATTCAAGCCCAACATGGGGCGCCTGCAACAGCTCCAGTGGTCGACAGACGTGAGAATCGTGGCGACGCCCAAGCAGCCGCAGGTAGGCATTTAGAGCAGGCTGGAAGCGCTGTACAAGTGTACGAGGGCACACAAACGAAGAGCGCTCAGGACTCAGATACAGTGCCAGAACAGGTTGAAGCAACACAAGCTTCAGTACAGACAAAAATCGCTCCAGAAGCTCTGCCTTACGATGAAGTAAGGGCGTCATCTCCAGTAGATTTGGTAATAGAAGAAAACAGAGTTTCGGGTGAACGAACAGTTGCAGCGGGACCACGCGAGCTTGAGGCTAAAACAGACATTCAGTTACCCGAAATTACCTATGAGCTACCCATTCGCCCAAGGACGACCGGAGGGTCACTAGAAGGTGAAAGCCGAATGACGGATCCCGCAAAACGCAACAGAACTAAATCGAGGGAGGAATGTTCGCTTGCCCGATCTTTCGATAAATCTGGGGAAACCAGAACATTAGGGGAAGTAAGCCAAGCTCAAAAAGAAATCAAGCCAATTGAAGTACTGGAAATTCCCACTGAAGAAACAGCAGCCGCAACCGAAGCACGAGATAAATTTCCATCTCCAATTGAGGCTGATTCTGCAGCGCAAACTGTCCGGCCAAAACCTATCACCGATATCCGGTCACCCGGAATTGAAGATGAGCATTCCATGCACTCAAGGCCAATGGGAGGGCTATTCGAAAGGGGCCGGATCATTGCTGAAACTGTTGAACGTGAGTATATCAAAGTAGAGTCCGAAACGGGACCTTCAAAGTTTGCTCATATATCAAGAGAGACAACAGCAGAAGCAAGTAACAAACATGAAGGAGCAACAGAAACTAATCAAATTAAAGCAATCGCTGACGGAGCAACGCCTGGTGGTCAAAATGAACCACAAGTACAACATAAAGCTGCTGTTGCATCTATGGCAGCATCAGAATATGTAAAACCTAAACCCAAGGGACATTTCACACCACCTGAGATAGAAGATGAACATTCCTTGTTCCAAAGAGCGACAGAAGGCCTGCTTGAAAGCGAATTCCACCCCTCTGAACAGGCAAACCATCAGAAAATAAAAACTTCAGCTCCCGAAACGCTCCTCGCACCTAGAAACTTAGTGCACAAGCCTGAAGAGGAAAAAATGTCAGTGAACTTTAGTGAACCACGTGTAGAAGCCAGAATTTCATTAAATAAGCCAGCCTATGAAGCTGAAACAGCCACAGCGGAAGCTTTAGACCACGACGATGTTAGAGCACCTATTGCGCCTGCGCATGTTCCTGATAATTTCAGTCATGCATCCAAACACGAAACATGGCCTCCTCATATTCAGGCCTTCTTTTTGAAATCAACGGTGACAGGAGCACTACTTAAAGAGGACAGCTCTATTATAGAAAATGCCAAAAATGGAGAGACCAACGCAGTCATGGGAGGATCCGAAGAGGCTAAAGATGCCATGGATGGTTCAGATGCCGAACCTTATTACTTATTCCAAATGCCAGAAGAGAAAAGAGCGTTTGTTGAAGTTGGTGAACTGCAAAGAGGAGGTAGAAGGACTCCAGCAAGTGAGTCCACCACTTCGAAAACAGAGCAAGATGTTAGGCGTGAACCGAAACCCGTTGCTCGGCCGCCTGAAATTCAGAAAGAGTTTTTTCTTGAACCAAGAGTGACGGGAGGCTTACTCGAGGAAGACAACGCAATTATAGAACATGCCACATCTGATAAAGACGATGTATCAGAAGCAGAATCAGTTGCGGAACTTTATATTTTAGTACATGTAACTGAACCAAAAACAGCGTTGGTGGAAGTAGGTGAACCGCATGACAAAGCCAAAACTACAGTAACTGAACCAACCAATGAAGGCACAGTGAAGTCTCTGATGCGTGAATCTAAATCTAAGCTCAATAGGCGGATGCCTGAAATTGAGGACGAGTTCTTTCTTCAACCTAGGGTGACGGGAGGCCTTCTCGAAAAATACGGCACGGTTTTAGAGTATGCAAGATCAGAAGAGGTCAAACCTGACATGGACGGATCAGAAATCGAACCGCATTACTTGTTCCATATGCCTGAAGAGAAAAGAGCATTTATTGAAGTTGGTGAACTACACGGAGAAAGCACAAAGACTTCACGAAGTGACTCAAGCGCTAATGAAGCAGCGGAAAATGCTGAGCGTGAACCGAAGCTCGATTCTCGTCTCCCTGAAATTAAGAGGGAGTTCTTCCTTGAACCCAGCATGACGGGAGGCTGTTTAGAAGTGGAGAGCATGATTACGGATCATGGCAAATCTGAAGGAGTCAAAGCTGACGTAGATGGATCAGATATGGAACCGTATTACTTGTTTCACATGGCTCAACAGAAAAGAGCATTTGTTAAAGTCGGTGAACTGCACAGAGAAGACAGAAGGACTCAAGGAAGCGAGTCAAATGCTGAAGTAGCAGCGGAAAGTGTTAAGCGTGAACCGAAACACGATGGTCGTCCCTCTGAAGTTAAGAGGGATTGGTTTCTTCAACCTTACGTGGCAGGATGCTGTTTAGAAGTGGAAAACATGATTACGGATCATGAAACATCTGAAGGAGCGAAAGCTGACGTGGACGAATCAGAAATAGAACCTTATTACTTGTTCCATATGCCTGAAGAGAAAAGAGCCTTTGTTGAAGTTGGTGAGCTGCACGGAGAATGCAGATGGACTTTAGGAAGTGAGTCAAGCACTGAAGGAGCAGCAGATTATGTCGAACGTGAACCAAAACTTGATGGTTGTCTCCCTGAAATTAAGAGGGAGTTCTTTCTGCCACCTAACGTGACGGGAGGCTGCTTAGAAGTGGACAGCATGATTACGAATCATGACAAATCTGAAGAAGTTGAAGCTGACGTAGATAAATCAGATATCGAACCATATTACTTGTTCCACATGCCTGAAGAGAAAAGAACATTTGTTGAAGTTGGTGAACTGCACGGAGAAGGCAGAAGGACTTCAGGAAGTGATTCAAGTGCTGAAGGAGCAGTGGAACATGTTGAGCATGAACCGAAACTCAATGATCGTCTCCCTGAAATTAAGAGGGAGTTCTTCCTTCAACCTTACGTGACGGGAGGTTGCTTAGAAGTGGACAGCATGATTACGAATCATGACAAATCTGAAGGAGTCGAAGCTGACGTGGATAAATCAAATACCGAACCATATTACTTGTTCCACATGCCTGAAGAGAAAAGAGCACTTGGTGAAGTTGGTGAACTGCACGGAGAACGCAGGACTTCAGGAAGTGAGTCAGGCGCTGAAGGAGCAGCGAAAAATGTTGAGCGTGAGCCGAAACTCGAAGCTCGTCTTCATGAAATTAGCAGGGAGCTTTCTCTTCAACATGGGGTGATGGGAGGCTATCTCGAAGGGCGCTGCAGTAGTGTGGAAGCTACCAAGCATGTCGATGAAGATAAACCTGCTGCTGCAACGGCTGTTGTACTTTCTCCAATAAGTGAGAAACACTGCCAGACAAATGGGTTGACGGAACCATATGAACGCGATGAAGACAGTAAAGCGGAAGAACCGAAAGGGGTGACATTATCAATTGAAACTGCAGCATTGGTGCGACGATCACTTGGCGGTTCAACAGCAGCCGAGGATGCTGGTGGCCGTGATGCCAAAGCAGGTCGTCAGCGGCGATCAATTATAGCCAGAATTTCACTTGGACCAATGGTAACTGGTGGGCTGCTCGAAAAGGAAAGCCGCATTTCGGAGCATGTCAAGTCTGACGAAGCTATAACACCAGCAACCATACTCACCGAGCCTTGCACCCTAAGCCACACGCATGGGGAGTTCGTGACATCTGTAGAAGCACATAAACCCACCGAAATCAAAGCAGTTGAAGATATTCCAGCTCTTATTGAAGCAACTTCATCAGCAGCTGAAGCTGTGCCAGAAGTGGCATGCGAAGCACCTACTGAAACTCATTTGTCGGAGTTGAGCAAGTCTGTAGCAAAAGTAGATGATGAAGGACACGTGTATGGGGAAGAGCTTTTCCTTAACCCGAGAGTGCCAGGAGGACTTCTTGACGTTGTACAAGTTGTACCACAAAGCCGTTCTGCACTTGTCGACGAGCCATCTATTGTTAGCAGAATGAAGCCTAGCGGTGCAGCTGTTTCTCCCAGAGTACTGCCGGAAGAATTTCTGTGGACCTATCCAATGGTGACAGGTGGTTTGTTAGAACTTGACGATTTCATGTGTGGTGGTGCTTCTGGACCAGAGAAAAAGACACCCATGTCTTGTGAAAAGAGAGAAAGGGATAAGTCGTCACTTAAAGATTTCATTGCCACAGAGAGAACCGTGTCGGCGCATCAAACAAGTACGTCACATGTAGGCGAACGAGCCCTCGCTGGTCCCGCTGGTCCCGCTGTTGCACCGTGCACATCAGACACTGATGTTTGTGGGATACTTGCGGAAAAACTGGCACCCGCACATTATGCCCAAGTCACGCCTTTGTCTTCGAGCAGAGAGTTGAGCGATGACCGGAGTAAAACACAGCCCGCGAAAACACCTGGGGGAGTCGAACTACCGAAGAGCTGTTCAGGAGCTGCATTCAATACAGACACGCCTTTTGCATTTAGTGCTGCAAAACGCTTTTTGATTGACACTTCCTCTGAAATTCAGCTTCCTTCATCTGCACTGAAGCCAACTCTGTCGTGGACGCTTGTTCAAGATATTTTTAACACGTCAACACGAACGGAAGAAAAGCCCGCCTACATTGATTCGAGGATTCCTTTTTGTGGCACGCCGTACGATGCAGACTTTACTTATCGCGCATCTACGTCATCAAAGGCTACTGATGAGATCACCAATCCTAAGGAAAAAGTGTCTGTGACGCCTCAAAATCCCTTGGAAGTAGAGCTTGGATTTGTGCCCACAACGGGTATGAATATGGCCGTCAAAGATAAGAGTAGTCACTCAGACTTCTTGTCTACTCCAGTCGAACAGCACTTGCCCTCTGTGGAACGTGGCATCCTCCCTGCTGTATCATCTGAGCACTATCATTCTTCTGACAGGCGGCCATTGGATAACACGAGAGAACAAATGCCTGAACGCAAGGAAACCATTAAAGAAAGCGAAGAAGGTGGCGAGAAAGCTAGTAAGTGAATTTTATAGATACTTTTTGTGTTGATTATTTTGGCAAGCTTTACAGATAACCCCGAATCATAAACTTAAGGTTGCCTTAATCTCTCCCTTAAGCTTGCCTTTATAACACCTGGCCATTCTTCTTCTAACAGAGTTATACATTTAGCAAAAACATTGCATATTGTTATACAGTTGTGAAATATGTACTAGGTGTAGCACCTAAAAGCGATGTCAGCAGTATGGCTTCAATTTTTAATTAATATGTTTTGTGCCGCTTTCAGAGCCGGAAGAAGCCGAAGACGTGAGCTACAAAAGTAATGAACAAGTCGGCAGTGAAAAGGCACTGTGTTCACCAGCCTTCCATAAGCTAGACTCGGACAGCAGCGCACTTTCCGATGGTGGGAGGTGTTTTTCAGATACTGTTGTACCTAAAAAAATATCGAAGTTGATTCAGAAAAAACAAGCCGACAACCTCTTTATCCCCTGTATCAGTAAAGATGAAAGAGAGCTGAGGAAAATAATTCGAAGCGAAATAAAAAAGTCAAACAAGAATATTGCAGAGTATCGCAAAGAAGCCAGTGGCAAAGAGGGCGCAAAACGTGTGGTAGCCACTACTACAGGAAAGGATAAAGTCGCTGAAGTGGAACGAAGTATGTCCAAGCCGAATCTAGAAGAGCAAGTGCCAGATACAAGAACGGCAGGAGAAGTTTTAATGGTTGGAAACAACTCAGTCTTAGCGGACAGAGAAGTTTTAAAACAGGTTCCCACCGGACACGAACTATCAAGCCCACCACTGCTATTGGCAGGTTCTGTTGACGTGCGAACTTCAGCTACTTCACTAGAACACAATCTTCCAACCTTCGACGAGCACAGGGTGCAATCAGATGTCGCAGCAACGGAACGTACACTCCACACGGCGCATGAGGCTGGTATGGTGGAAGCAAGGAACGCTGACGAAAGACTAGAAATGGCATCGGAGCAGCAACATGCATCAGATGAAACCACCACAGAGGAAAAGGTGCCACTTGCTCTAACACAAGACATGCATCCTGTTATTTCTGAAACTATTGCACAACATGAACATTCATCAAGTTTGTCAACCACTTCTGAAAACGACAAGCCTAACTTGCCAGCGGAAAGTGAAGATTTACGTCCAGAGGGAATACCAGACCCTGTTGCTAGTCTAGTAGCATTCTTCGAACAGCGTGATTCAGCACAGACAACTGATCGAAAGCCCAACATACCTTCCGATGAGTCTAATAGTACCGAACATCTAGAGAAAGAAAGGCACTTAAGTGAATCAAAAGGAGAACCCGAGACGTACACAGCCATACATAGTAAGGAATCTATCGTGGCCAGAGCTGACGCCTGGGCGTCACCGCCTTTAGTTACGGAGAAGTGTGCTCTTCCTGAAAACGCAAGCGCAGCATCAAACGAAGGCGGTATACTGGAGGTCAACAAAAGCACAGAGGAAATACCGCAAGCTGAAGAAACGCACAAAACCGAAGCTCCCGAGATTGCTACCGATGCGAATACACCACCTAAAGTGGTGGAAGTGGTGATGACGGGCACAGAACTGCATGAGGACAAGTCTGATTCTTCCGCAAAAGTGCCTTCATCAAAAGAAGTCGAAGGTAGGCAGTCATCCCCTGCAGTTGCAGAAGAGGACGCACTTCCTGTGGCTGTAAGAGCAGAACACAAGAAAGACAAAGCTCTTGCAGGTTGTGGAAAAGTACAACACACCGGAGGATACAATCGTATCACCAAAGCAGTGCCAAGTATAGCCGAAGAGAAGCGATCCCGTGAAGATAAGGACGTGCATATGATGAATGCGGAAGAGAGTAAAATGAAGCCTACTCCTTCAGCAGAGGCCGAGTCTATGCAGAAACTCGGAGGCTCACAGTCACCACCTGTAGTTACGGAAGAGCGCGCTCTTCCTGATGACGCAACTGCCGTGCCACCGAAACACGGTGAACAGGAAGGATTGGGAGCCACTGTAAATATGAAGCACACCGGAGAAGAAAGATATATGATCAAAAAAATGCCCACTGCCGCAGAATCAAAACAGTATCACGGAGATAGGGATTCGAACTTGACAAGTACGAAAGTGAGCGAAAAGAAGCCTCATTCTTCTGAAAAGGGTCAGCACCTGAAAGGGCCACAGTCATCGCGTGAACTTACTAAAGAGGACGCACATCCCGAGGTCGCAAGAGTAGTACCAGCAGGACGAAATTACGAAAGAGATAAAAAAGGGCAGAACACAGGAGAAGAAAACAGCGCCACCGTTGCCTTGCCCAGTGCGGTATCTGGAGAAAATAACCAGGAAGTATCACGTACGGAATCGGTTTTGCGCAAGCCTCCTATTTTAGGAAGAGACGAATCCGCTCTAGTGGTTGAGGGCTGGCAGCATACGTCCGCTGCGATAGAAAAATACGCACTCTCCGATGATCAAAGCTCTACTCATAAGGACCTTCAACATCAATCACTCTCATCTGCAGAATGGCCAAACAAGAATGTTATGACAGAGACAGAAGCCGCGACAGACGAGAGAATTATAGGGGAATCAAAGGAAAGCCCGTCGTACTCACGATTGCTGAAAACTAAGAATAAAGTGCAAGAGGAGCATAGCGGAACCGTATCTCAAGCTCGTACTTTTAAGTTCACTACTCCAACTGGCACTTTAGACTACTCTATGATGAACGACCTAAATACGGGCGTCGTCTTCACCACGATCAAGTCGGCATCATCTTATACTGGAAGTCCCCGGCGCCGAAAGGAAAAAGCGGACAACGCAGATGAGGAATTCGTATATCTTAGCAGCGGCAGTAGTTCGCCTCGCGGGGAGCTTACTTCACTCAAGAAGAGGTCTTCCTGCCGTCTCGTTAGAATAGCCGATGATTGTGGTAATGAGATCAGCCCTACAACTGCAAACTCGCCTCCAGGGTCTCCCGCAAAGCAGTACTTCAAGGCGTTCTTCCAACAGGGGCAAGCCGCGCTTTATACTGGTGATCTCACGAAACCTCACGCGCCCAGCAAGTTAACTAACCGTCTGACTTCTAATATATCATGTAACGATGATAGCTCGCCCTCTCACCGCTCGGAAAAAAAGAAGACCGGCAGAGACGAACAAGATGCTCAAACTAGAGACCCATACGACGAGTCTGCACATCCTTCACGTTCAAGTTTACCGAGTGAAAGAAAGGAAAACGTTGAAAGTGACATTTCCAAAAGCCGGCTCCTACGAGAGCACTACGCTCATAGCGCCGTTTGGCCGCCAAAGATTAGTCCGCCGCACCATGACACCAAGGTACTGTCGATTCTTCGCTGCAAGCTGTGCGGGCAGTCCGTCTTCCGCGGTAACCCAACGCACGCCGAAATGTGCTCGAGCTACCACAGGGACTCAGCCGTACCTCCCGCGACAAGTGGAGTCCCGCCTACACCGCAGTTTCTGGAGCAGTACGTCCTGAGCGTCGTAGACGAAGACGACGTCAGCGACGTCCTCCGGCAAGCGTGGAGAGATGGAGACACCGCCATCCTTGCTCCTTCGGTGTGGTCGCTGTACCACTGCGCTCCCAGCTTCTTCTACATTATCAGGGAGAAAGCAATACCACCTTCCTCTCGTGAGTAACACACTTACTAAAATGGCAGCCAATTGGGGACATTGGTTCATGATCGAAGGTGCTGCATAGCGCAAACAAGACAAGGACTTAAGGAAGAGACGACAACGCACAGAACGCTCTGTGTGTCTTAGTCTCTTCGTTTAGTCCTCGTCTTGCTTGTGCAGTTAGACATTTGTTATATCGGTATTTAATGCATGAACAATAGTTGGCATGTTTTTACAAGTTTCTCTCTATGTGATGAGCAGCGCATATGATCCAACACACACACACACACACACACACATATATATATATATATATATATATATATATATATATATATATATATATATATATAGAGAGAGAGAGAGAGAGAGAGAGAGAGAGTACTGCCTATCACTCATGTCTTTCATTAGTGTTCAAATATACTGCATGAACGTCACACTACTTCGCAATGATTACCTTCAGTTCATGTAAGTGCATACATAGTGTTCTGGTGGCGTGACTCATTAGGCACTGAAATCCGAGGAATGCAGTCTACACCTTTCTATCCCATCTCTTTACAGTGGTAGCTTGCCTTACCCAACATCTGTTATGACAATTCAACCCACACAAACTGCTAGATGAAAGGTCGCTTGGCTGTGCAGGTCAATCGTGTATACGACATAAAGACAGAGTCGCTGTGTAAATTATGCGGATTTGTTTGAGCTAGACAATCTATGAAGCCGAAGTTACATAGATGCACATATAAAAAGTGCGGTCAAAATGTAGACAGAAAGTGAAACATGTTCAAACTATGAGACAACAGTGGCTGATTGTCTGTACTTCTTTTCGCCAATCTAAACTTTTCAGCTCTGTATTTCAACTACAAGGATGCTAACTGTATTATCCTTAACGCAAGCCTTCAGCCTGCAATAAGACCATTTCTCTGGTAACTTAAGCCCGCGTGCGTTGCAAATAGTACGCGTAGGAGAACGCTTCTAATGCCTGTCTCGTAATGCTGATACGCACATAATGCTCCCTACGTCGTGCTGGCACCTCTCTCTATCTCATGTTTACTGCTAAAACGACCCAGTTTTTTTTAATCGATGTAAAGGTTTTTTAACACGCACATCTAGAGTAAATGCATGAGCCATTTGTCAACGTCCCCTATGTGAACGAAGCATGCTCCGTGGCGCTCAATCGTCACACGTGCATTCTCCCACAGGCGGCGAAGTGTGCGCGTCGGCCTGCATCATCACATTCGGCGACGAGGTGTCCTTCTGCGGCTTCTTCCACATCTCCCGGGAGCGCGACAACTCGGGACTGAGCCGCACGCTCTGGAACCGGATGCTGGACGCTTGCCAGGGAAAAAACGTGTGCAGCGCCATGCCGCAGGCGCGCGCCCTGCCGTTCCTGCGTCGCTACCACTTCCTCGTGTCCTGCTGGGGCGACATCGTCTACTGCCACGTCACGCTGCGCGGTGGCTCTTTCCCAGCTCCCAGCGCGAGCCGTGACAGCTTGCTCGTCAGGGACTTGGACTTGAAGCGCGACTCGGAGGCAGTGATCGAGTACGACCACGGCGTGTTCGGTTTCGACAGAAGCTACTACCTGCGCGTCGCGCTCGCCGAGAAGGAGCAGACGGTCAAGGTGGCGACGGTCGCGTCCTCCGAGGGCCACGTCACGGTGGCTGGCTATGTGGGCGTTCAGGCGGACGAGCGCGGACGGCCCGCGCTCCGCTGGCTGTTCGCAGACGGTGACGAAGTGGCGCTAGCGCTGATGCACGCCGTCGTCGAGGCGTGTCCCAAGATCCGAGAGAAAGGTTTGGTGGGTGCCTTCTACGCAGCGTCCCACGCGACGGGCGTTATACTAAACAGCGTCAACAAGAAGTTCATGGAACCTTGGATCCTGTTGTACAACACGAGGGAACCCTTCTTAAGATACGACAAGATTGTCAGCCTCACCCTCATCTGAAACGATCGACCGGCCATCCGCGTGCTTAATAAAAATTCTTGGAGGTGGCGCACGTGAATCAGGAAGCGTGACTATATGTCTCGGCAGCGTCACAGCCTTTACGCGAGAAGCTGCTTGACGCCAGCAACTGAATCGGGCTGCTTTTAAACGAAAATAGCGGCAATGCAGACGTTCCTTCGTGTATTACGAGATCTGCTGTGAAACGGAATCAAAATATATATAGCGTACTAATGGAAACAACTAGCATCAGTTTAACGTAAATTTTATGTGGTTAGATGACCTTGGAAGATCTTAATTGAAGTATGACGTATGTTGTGGTCTATATGGATTGTTTTAAGGATTCGAACGTGGGTAATTTTCGCGTAGGAACGCGCTTCTCTCGAACATTTTGACCATGACGCCGAAATAATGCGTCCGATAATTTCGAAATCATCGTAACTTTACGGTAGTTCGCCAGTTCTGAAACTTTTCTTATCATTCTACGGCCAAGATTCCGCATGAAAATAAAAAGTCCTATCGCATTTCTGTGGAGTCTGTCTTCTGTGTGTAAAAAGCTATGTGTTCACTTTAAGGCTGGGCGCTGTCCTGAATGCCGTCCAACGAACAAACGAACTTTATTGCTGCATTTCCATTGTTTGGCTGAATCAATGCGCAAGGATAATTTTTTGTAATTAACTTGACCTCTGCCAATTCGTATTCGTAAATAAAGTGGCCCTTTGCACACAGCATAATACATCTGCTTGATTGAAGTTGGTCGATTGATATGTGAGGTTTAACGTCCCAAAACCACGACATGACTATGAGAGACGCCGTATAGTGAAGGGATCCGGAAATTTCTACCACCTGTGGTTTCTTAACGTGCACCCGAATCTGAACACACGGGCCTACAGCATTTTTGCCTCCATCAAAAATGCAGCCGCCCCAGTCGGAATTCGATGCCGCGCGCGGCCTGCGGGTTTACAGCCTAGCCACTAAACCACCGCGGCGGGACATGATACATCTGCGCTTATGCTGTAGCTTGAACGTCCTATACGCATTCCAACGGGGCAGAGTCCCGTTGAAGCAGCCAGACAAAGACGAATAATTTGGTGAAGTTGTTGCTGTTCTATTTCACAAAACTTGCTTTTTTACAGTGTAGTTGACACCTTGCCGATAGCCAAAACTCCAAGCCACTTGTCTTTGCCAGAACGCGAAGCTGCGCGCAGAATTCACGTTAGGCAGTATCGTAATTGTCAGCGATTTTTTTTTTTTACAGTGCCTGCTCTCTACCAGATGGTTGGTTGGTTGGTTCCTCAGCACCATGGCGCAACCCACCTAGGGGGATGGGCTATGAATGGGACGGTGCCTTGCTTTTTAAAATATTTCACTTCTTGAAAGGGAGGGTTGGATTAATTAGGCAATATAGGTAATATTTAAAGGTATTAGACTTCTAAGCAAACAAAAAAACTTGAAAAGGAAAACATAATAATCATACAAAAAGAAAAAAAAATCTATACATAAAACAACTGAATTTATCTATGTTTAGCATTCCATTCTGTTGGATTCTCGTGGGGAATTTGTAACAGCGGTAAAAACGCTCCTGCGGCTGAAACCAAATGCGACAACGCCCAATGAAAAAATCACCGGAAGTGTCAAGTTTAAGGCCAACGTTCGTAGGGGTTTTTCTATTAGTTTTTCCCTTTGACTTGTGAATTTTTGACATGACAAGATTTCATCATGTCGTGAACCTCGTCTTTTTCCAAAGCTGAACTACTTATATTTTCAAGAGATAATAATAGTAATAATGCCTAGTGTTTTATGCTCCAAAACCTCAATATGATTATGAGCGACGCTGTAGGAGAGGGTTTGGGAAATTTTGGCTGTCTGATGTTCTTTCACGGGCACCAAAATCCAAGTACACGAGCATGTTGCATTTCACCAACATCGAAATGTGGCCGTTACAAATTTTCATAGATTGCGTTGCCCGACTCGTGTCACCATTGGTGCGCCCATCGGCTTACGTGAAGACCTCCGGCGGGTATGGACCACAGAAATCGAGCCAGTTCAACTACTCGCCACTGGTGCACTATTATTGAGGAAGATCTTAATTAACTGTGCAACTACAGCCTGCAATCACCAGCTCATAATATTTCGACCATACTCAACCAGTACAAACACACAACCGCATTTAATAAAAAACGTCTCCGTGACCACTTTTTATCTGTATAATAACGCATTACCCTTCATTCTTGTACGAAGTGTCATTGTTACATTTTATGTGTACGTGTGATGTATGCTGATCTGTATGTCTAATAGTTTCGATGTGTATGCCATGTAAGAACACTTCTTGACATGTGTCATATATGTGCTACTGCCACGTAAGGGACCCTGGGCCTTCGTCAAGGTGCTGTGACAGCTTTTTGCCCGGGTGTCCCTCCAGATTGCTTTCTGGTAAATGAAAATTGAATTGAAAGTGAGAGCGAGGTTTATTGAAGCAGAAAAGCTGAAAGGTTGGCCTGAATCAACCTTCCCACCTGATACTAAGCATTAAAAAAGGGAAGATGTGCAATAGAGAAAGGATCGAAGGTGTCAACGGTGAGAAAAAAGTTTGGGCAAATCATTCGAGTCATCAATTTTCATTGGACCGATTCAGCGACTTCGCTCATGTAATATTTTGCTGGAATAAGCAGTGGTATGTATTGATGCACTCGCATCGTACGACAACCACGTGTTCGGCTTCAGCTGCTAGCGTGGTGGCACGGTGGCTGTTCGTCGAGAACGCTGAAACGGCTTGGCCCCGTTACGGTGTTCTAGTGGCTAAAGCACTCAGCTGCTGACCTGAGGTTGTGGAATCGAATCCCAGCCACGATGGCCGCATTTTCAATGGAGGCGATAATGCCTGAGGACCGTGTGCTTAGAATCAGGTGCAAGATCTCCAGGTGGTCGCAATTCCCGCGGAGTACTCTACTACGGCATCTCTCATATTCATATGGTGATTTTGGTACGTTAAACTTCAGCAATCGTTATAATAATATGAAACTGCCGAGTCACTGCTTGACAGCCTGTTCGCATCTTGTATACCCACGACGACGAAGTGGATGTGGTGCACTGCGTTCTACTCCACTTCCACATGGCCTATTCACGACAAGGACAGCAGCCATATACTCGACCCGTGGCGCCTCGTTTACACCAAGAGAGAGCCCCTGCCCAGCTACGGAAGAGTCGTCTGCCTCAGTACTGTGTAGCTTACTGCTCGCGGGGACTTCGTCAAATCCTCGTGGTGGGCACGAAGTCTCTAAAAAAATCGCTCTACTTCTTGTTCACCTATTGGATGTGGCGCACACCCACGGTGCAAACGTAACGGCCTTATTGCCTGGTTGTCACTGTGGCGAAGAGGCTACATGATTCTGTCGAGCCGCTAAGGTGAAGCACCTTTTTCTGCATGGTAAGTATACACATGATCTTCGGTGACAGGCTGAATGAAAGCCAAACCGTGACAGCACTCGAGAGCTTACAGATCCTACATCATATATCGGAAATATCTGGGTGACTAGTCCGTACTCGTAAGGAGGCAAGTTGTAAACGTCCGCGCCTTTTTGTTTCCCATCTGCTGCCCTGTCGAAGACAGACCAGTAATTTAACAGAAATGTAAGAGCGAAGAACGTGAGGAGCGCGTACTTCATTCGTCGATGTAAGCAAGGGGATTCCGGAGACAGTTTCGCTGTCCGCACACCAATTCTTTCTGCGAATTTCTTTGAAACCACTGGTCTTCTGATAGTGGGTGATTGCGTCGTGTGTTAAATACATTGCACATCACGTGAACACTGCAATAAGAGACGTTTAAGAGTTTGGGTATAAGCATTACCGAAATGCAAGTGGAGCATATCGTCTCTCTTATTATACCCCTAACGCGCCTCGATTTTTCGTAGTTCCTTCCGTCTGAGCAGGTGAATTTGCTGAAAGCTAGGTGAATTAGCTAAAATCTCCAGCTTCATTTTGACACTTCCTCTCTTTCTTTCGCGTAAAGACGTCTCTTAATGAGTGTCGTGCACATGGATGTTTGTCTATAAAAGAATCGTATGCCGTTATGTAGATGACTATCCCGACGCATGTGGTGTCACGCACTAGTAACAATCATAGGAGCATGTTGTGCATTTAAGAGCCTGTTTTGTTGTGTTTTAGGGGCGAAGTGCCTCAGGATCTAGACTTGTCCGTTGTGCGTCGTCCGGCACAGCACATACAGGGTACCCATTATACGCCCACCACATGTTTCTATCACACATGCACGGTACCCACTATACGTCATGACGATGACGCTGATGACAACGAAGAATAAGCGCGTTAGCACATGCAAGGTACACTATGACGAAGACGGTTATGAAACATTCTCTTTTTGCCATGGATAAAAACGAACGTAAAACACGGGAAGCGACAGCACAACGGCAACACCGACGACAATATTAAGCTACTGCCCCGGAGTCCAGAGCTCGCGGGGAGCAGGGCAAAATGGCAAAAAAAAAAAAAAACGCCAAGCAGACTCAAAGTTTAGGGCGCAGGGAGCGGCGGCTCAACGGCAACGCCAACTGGCTAGTACAGTACTCGATACGCTCTACGACGCAGTTCGTATGTCTGGAAACAACCAACAACCACCGGGTGAACGTGCGTGCACCTCATCTTTGTCAACTTCACGCTGGATCAGATATAAAGAACCAGTGGCGATATATTTCACGCACCAGAAAGCAGTTAATGATGAAGGCAAAACGAAATCCACAACTCATCACGACATACCGTTTGTGACCAATGAACATGGTACCAGTATACGACTGTTGAGCTCGTCCAGCACCTAGTCAGCTCCTTCACGTCCCACTCGCAGTAGCTCTATAGCGCTTCCGCTAGCCTATTCCAAACATTTACAAAGGTGTACTCCTTTTGCATTGGTATGGCAGACACTCCTACATGCGACTACTGCGGAGCTGAAGAGACCATCGAACACGTCCTGTGCAGCTGCGCTTGCTACGACACACAGCGATTCCAGCTCCGGATGGTTTTGAATCAACTTGACCCCGGACCATTTTGTGTGCAGAAGATACTAGGACCTTGGGCATCTGCCTCAGTTGCGCAGAAGGCAGCTAAAGCACTGCTACTTTACCTAAAGTCAACAAACCTGAGCGACCGCCTATAGACTGTGTGTGCTCCCCGAGTGTGCTCGTGATTGTGTGTACCTTCTCATCTCTCTGCAACCTCTTTTCTCCCTTTCATGCCTTCCCCAGTGCAGGGTAGCAAACCGGATGTTCGTCTGGTTAACCTCCCTGCCTTTCCTTGCATCTTTATCTCTCTCTCTACTCCAAACATTGTATATATTTCTACACTTTGCCACTCATTTACATGCGTGAGTGGGTACTGTCATGGTTGGTTTATGGTAACACTGAACAATCCCACTGCTTCACCCACTTTATCACTCACCCTCTGGTATGCTATGCTTTATTTTTGGTAAGGTACAACTTTATCGAAGGCAATCAACAAACTTTGCAGGGTTTGATTGTCTGTTGGTATTCATAAAAACACTGGAGCATATACTTCAGCTCAGTGTATCCTCGGAGGAGCGCTTTGCACGCAGCGAAAACGCTGTTGAGAACACTGAACACAGCGAGCATGTTATTGTGCATTTAAGAGCACGTTTTGTTGTGTTTTAGAGGGGCAACGCCTCGGGATCTTAACTTGTGCGTTGTGCGTCGTCCGGCACAGCACATACAGGGTACCCATTACACGCCCACCATATGTCCATCACGCATGCACGGTACCCTCCATACGTCATGACGATGACGCTGATGACTTTGACGAATAAGCGCTTTAGTACATGCAGGGTACGCTATGACGAAAAAGAAGAGGAAAGCAAACAACGATGTGTTGTGTGGTTCTTTTTTTCGTCGAAATAAATGAAGCGTTGAGACGCGCTGCTCGCACTTCATCAGGCGTATTGTCCTTGAAACACGGTTTATCGAGAGCGAAGTCTTCGTATTTTACAAACGCTATATAGTGTTCTGTTGCCTCATATACTGCGCACTACATTAATGAAAGATATGGTCTTAGTAAACAGTGACATCATCCTTACTTTGTTCGACGACAACTTATCTTGACATTGCAGCGATGGGTTTACGGAGGCGGAAATTCGGCAATGTCGTGCAGCTCCGCAAGCTGTGCGCAGCTTCCGGCAGATTTTGGTTTTGCTCGCTCGCAAGGCGAACGCGTTCACAATATTGTTCACCCAAAAACGTGAATGGGAGAAAGACTGATTGTTCAGTGTACATTTTAGTGTCATATTACGAGTATATATATATATATATATATATATATATATATATATATATATATATATATATATATATATATATATATATATATATATATATATGTGTGTGTGTGTGTGTGTGTGTGTGTGTGTGTGTGTGTGTGTGTGTGTGTGTGTGTGTGTGTGTGTGTGTGTGTGTGTGTGTGTGTGTGTGTGTGTGTGTGTGTGTGTGTGTGTGTGTGTGCATATATATCTTTAAAAACTTCCACCTTTTTTTACAAACCATGAAGATTACGCCTTCATATAAGATGATATGTTTATTCCATAAACGGACAACTGGATCAAATCTCGGCTGGCACCAATGTTTCTCACAAGAGCGAAGTTACCGGTGAGATTTTGACAAGTTTTCAGTTTGACCAGGTTCCCGTCTCTCAATGTTTGTTCCCCCTCAAGAAACGTAATTCATAATAAGTTACGCCATAAGCTTGCCTTTAAAAACAAAAAAAAAAACGGTAACGCCGTATCATGTGATCATTGGTTGCCAGAACCCAAACTACGTTGGTTCACGCTGGCACTGCTTTCGTGTACATACATATGGCTTCCATCAGCCAAAAAGCCACTCGTTTACTGCGTAGCTATAGGCACGATCTCTCGCCTGGTGGTCTTGTGGCTAAGGCACTCGGCTGTTGATCCGTCGGTCACGTGATCGAAACCCGGCCACGGCGGTGACATTTTCGATAAAAGCGAAAAGGCTCGAGGCCCAAGTGCTTAGATATAGGTGCACGTTAGAAAACCCCAGGTGGTCGAAATTTCCAGAGCCCTTCACTACGGCGTCTCACATATGGTAGTTTTGAGACTTTAAACGCAACTCCTATTATTAATATTATTATTATTATTATTATTATTATTATTATTATTATTATTATTATTATTATTATTATTATTATTATTATTATTATTATTATTATTATTATTATTATTATTATTACGATCCCTCGCCGGCATTATGGTTCCCTCTTTATTGACATGAAACCTTTCTGTGCACTGAACAGTGTGATATTTTAAAAGCCAGGTAACGCGCGGAATTGCAAAACTCTGTGCCGTGAATAATTCAACATCTATACGTGAGCCATGGTCATGCACAGCTGCGAACTTTTTCCAGTTCCTGGTGCTGTAAAACGTATGGAACAAAAACCAAACTAAACTAAGGGAATGTACATACAAACAGGTAACTCACCACAGGCCATTCTTGTCTAAACCAGTATTACACGCACACACACACACACGCCGCACGCACACACACGCACACGCACACAAACTCACACACACACACGCACGCAGGCACATACACACAGAAGCACACGCACACACACACGCACACGCACACACACACGCACACACACACACGCACACACACACGCACACACACACAGACGCACACACACACAAATGCGCACACACACACGCACACACAAAAACGCACACACGCACAAACACACACAAACGCGCACGCACACACACACACATACAGATACACACGCACAATCACAAACGCGCACACACATACGCACACACAGACGCACGCACACACGCACGCACACACGCACACACACACACACGCACGCACACACGCACACACACGCACACGCACACACACACACAGACGCACACACACACGCACGCACGCACGCACACACACAAACGCACACACACACAAACGCGCAAACACACACGTACACACACACACACACAAACGCACACAAACGCACACACAGACGCGCACACACACACAAACGCACACACACACGCACACAAACGCACACGCACGCACGCACACGCACGCGCACACACACACAAACGCGCACACACACGCACACACACACTCACACACGCACGCACGCACACGCACACACACACACACACACACACACACAAGCGCACACACAGACGCACACACACACACACGCACACGCGCACACACACACACACACACACACACAGACGCACACACACACGCACACACACAAAGGCACACACATGCACGCACACACACGCACGCACGCACACACACACTCACACAAACGCACACACACACAAACGCGCAAACACACACGTACACACACACAAACGCACACAAACGCACACACAGACGCGCACACACACACAAACGCACACACACACGCACACAAACGCACACGCACGCACGCACACACGCGCGCACACACACACAAACGCGCACACACATGCACACACACACACACACTCACACACACGCACGCACGCACACGCACACGCCACACACACACGCCACACACACACAAGCGCACACACAGACGCACACACACACAAACGCACACACACGCACACACAGGCGCACACACACAAACGCACACACACACACACACACACACACACATACACGCACGCACAAAAACGCACAGACCCACACACACACACACACACACGCACACACACACGCACACACGCATGCATACGCATACACGCACGCACACACACACACGCACGCGCACACACTCAGTTTTACTTGGCGTTTGCTATAGGCCCCCTCACAGTACTCCTGATTTTTCTTCTAAGCTCAATAATATACTAAGCGAAATAACGACCAAACACCCTAACATGCATGTAATTCTGTTTGGCGATTTTAATTTTCCTAATATCGATTGGGCAAGCCAGCCTGCACCAGCGGCTACGTCAAGGGAATCGAACGACTTCCTTGATGTATGCCTTAACTTTAACCTATCTCAAGTTCTTACAGAACCAACCCGCGTTACCGATAACTGCCAAAACATTCTGGATCTTATATTAACCAGCCATCCCGAGTGCGTGTCCTCCATTGCATACCTGCCTGAAATCAGTGACCATAAAGTCATTCATGCTGACTTCGTGATTAAGCCTGCTTTAGCCCCGACCATAAAAAAAACTATCCGTTTGTATGATAAAGGAAATTACGAAGCAATTAACTCTGAACTAACAAATTTTTATTCCACTTTTGACACTGCCTTTTCTCATCATAATGTAACCGAAAACTGGTTGATTTTCAGAGATAAGCTAAACGAAATGGTTAATAAATACATTCCCCGAATTAACATCAATCCTAATACCGCCCAACCCTGGTTCAATAAAGCACTGAAACGATTAGAAAACAAGAAAAAACGCTCCTTCCGCGCAGCCAAGTCCCGTAACACCCCTGATGCATGGAACAAGTACAAAACCGCCGAATCTGCTTATCTGCGAGCCATACGTCACGCCAAACACTCATTCTTCCATTCGGAAGTACCGAACATGCTTAAGAACAACCCCCAAAAATTCTGGCAAGTCATAAACCCACAGGACACGCGCAATATAACACTATGTAATGAGTTAGGGGATGCCCTAAGTGACACGGAATGTGCACGCGTGTTTAACGCCGCCTTCTCATCCGTTTTCACCCAAGAGACTGAGTTGTCATTTACCATCCCTCATGCGAACTTTGAATGTACCATGCCACCAATTACGTTTTTTTCCAGCGGTATTTCATCACTAATAGACAAAATCAAACTTTCTTCTTCAGCTGGTGTAGACAACATTACATCCAAACTCCTGAAAAATACTAAACATATCTGTGCAGCGTATCTGTGTCTACTATTTTCACAATCAATTTCAACAGGAATGCTGCCTCCAGATTGGAAGCACGGAAAGGTCGTTCCAGTCCACAAATCAGGTAACAAACAATCACCGTTAAATTATCGTCCCATTTCATTAACCAGCGTACCCTGCAAACTCCTCGAGCATATCATCTACACACATATCATGGACTTCCTTGATTCCAATAATTTTTTTCATCCTGCGCAGCATGGCTTTAGGAAAGGGTTTTCGTGTGAAACGCAGCTAGCTATGTTTGTTCACGACCTGCATGTTAACCTCGACTCTAACCTTCAGACTGACGCCATCTTCATCGATTTCGCAAAGGCATTTGACAAAGTTCCTCATGAGCGCCTACTACTAAAGCTTGCCGCGTTGAATTTAAATTATGACGTATTAGCATGGATTAAAGAATTCTTAACTAATCGTTCGCAATCAGTTTCCGTCAACAATCAAATGTCTAACACTACCCCCGTAACCTCAGGTGTCCCTCAAGGGTCTGTCCTAGGCCCGCTTCTGTTTTTGATTTACATTAATGACCTACCATTACATGTATCTTCTAACATACGCATGTTTGCAGACGACTGCGTTATTTATCGTAAAATAAACAACGTTTCGGATAACACGTCTCTTCAAACTGACTTACTAAGCTTACAGGATTGGTGTAACCTTTGGCTAATGGAACTCAACCCTAACAAATGTAAGACTGTTTCCTTTCACCGCCGTCGAAATCCGATAGTATTCCCGTACCAAATTGCTGACACAAACCTCGAATTAGTTTCTTCCTATAAATATCTCGGAGTAACCCTTTGTAGCGATTTAACCTGGGCAACGCATATTACGAACATCATTGCATCTGCTAACAAAACACTCGGGTTTTTAAAACGCCATTTGCGTCACGCTCCTAATAATGTCAAATTACTAGCTTATCAATCTCTCGTAAGGACGAAGATAGAATACGCATCAGCCATTTGGAGCCCGCATCAAGCATATCTCATCAATCAACTCGAGTCACTTCAAAATCGAGCCACACGATTTATTCATTCTACAGTGTGATATTTTAAAAGCCAGGTAACGCGCGGAATTGCAAAACTCTGTGCCGTGAATAATTCAACATCTATACGTGAGCCATGGTCATGCACAGCTGCGAACTTTTTCCAGTTCCTGGTGCTGTAAAACGTATGGAACAAAAACCAAACTAAACTAAGGGAATGTACATACAAACAGGTAACTCACCACAGGCCATTCTTGTCTAAACCAGTATTACACGCACACACACACACACGCCGCACGCACACACACGCACACGCACACAAACTCACACACACACACGCACGCAGGCACATACACACAGAAGCACACGCACACACACACGCACACGCACACACACTCACACACACACGCACACACACACACGCACACACACGCCACACACACAGACTCACACACACACAAATTCGCACACACCCACGCACACAAAAACGCACAACACTCACAAACCACACACAAACGCGCACGCACACACACACATACAGATACACACGCACATCACAAACGCGCACACACATACGCACACACAGACGCACATCACACACGCACGCACCACGCACACACACACACACTCACGCACACCTCACACCACACGCACACTCACACACACACACAGACGCACAACACACACGCACGCCACGCACGCACACACACAAACCACACACCAAACGCGCAAACACACACGACACACACACACACACAAACGCACACAACCACACACATGACGCGCACACACACACACAACGCACACACACCACGCACACAAACGCACACGCACGCACGCACCACGCACGCGCACACACACACAACGCGCACACACACGCACACACACACTCACACACGCACGCACGCACGCACACACACACCACACACACACACACAAGCGCACACACAGACGCACACACACACAAACGCGCAAACACACACGTACACACACACACACACAAACGCACACAAACGCACACACAGACGCGCACACACACACAAACGCACACACACACGCACACAAACGCACACGCACGCACGCACACGCACGCGCACACACACACAAACGCGCACACACACGCACACACACACTCACACACACACGCACGCACACGCACACACACACACACACACACACAAGCGCACACACAGACGCACACACACACAAACGCACACGCGCACACACACACACCACACACACAGACGCACACACACACGCACACACACAAAGGCACACACATGCACGCACACACACGCACGCACGCACACACACACTCACACAAACGCACACACACACAAACGCGCAAACACACACGTACACACACACAAACGCACACAAACGCACACACAGACGCGCACACACACACAAACGCACACACACACGCACACAAACGCACACGCACGCACGCACACACGCGCGCACACACACACAAACGCGCACACACATGCACACACACACTCACACACACGCACGCACGCACACGCACACACCACACACACACACACACGCGCACACACAGACGCACACACACACAAACGCACACGCGCACACACACACACACACACACAGACGCACACACACACGCACACACACAAAGGCACACACATGCACGCACACACACGCACGCACGCACACACACACTCACACAAACGCACACACACACAAACGCGCAAACACACACGTACACACACACAAACGCACACAAACGCACACACAGACGCGCACACACACACAAACGCACACACACACGCACACAAACGCACACGCACGCACGCACACACGCGCGCACACACACACAAACGCGCACACACATGCACACACACACACCACACACACACACGCACGCACGCACACACGCACACGCCACACACACACGCCACACACACACAAGCGCACACACAGACGCACACACACACACAAACGCACACACACGCACACACAGGCGCACACACACAAACGCACACACACACACACACACACACACATACACGCACGCACAAAAACGCACAGACCCACACACACACACACACACACACGCACACACACACGCACACACGCATGCATACGCATACACGCACGCACACACACACACGCACGCGCACACACTCAGTTTTACTTGGCGTTTGCTATAGGCCCCCTCACAGTACTCCTGATTTTTCTTCTAAGCTCAATAATATACTAAGCGAAATAACGACCAAACACCCTAACATGCATGTAATTCTGTTTGGCGATTTTAATTTTCCTAATATCGATTGGGCAAGCCAGCCTGCACCAGCGGCTACGTCAAGGGAATCGAACGACTTCCTTGATGTATGCCTTAACTTTAACCTATCTCAAGTTCTTACAGAACCAACCCGCGTTACCGATAACTGCCAAAACATTCTGGATCTTATATTAACCAGCCATCCCGAGTGCGTGTCCTCCATTGCATACCTGCCTGAAATCAGTGACCATAAAGTCATTCATGCTGACTTCGTGATTAAGCCTGCTTTAGCCCCGACCATAAAAAAAACTATCCGTTTGTATGATAAAGGAAATTACGAAGCAATTAACTCTGAACTAACAAATTTTTATTCCACTTTTGACACTGCCTTTTCTCATCATAATGTAACCGAAAACTGGTTGATTTTCAGAGATAAGCTAAACGAAATGGTTAATAAATACATTCCCCGAATTAACATCAATCCTAATACCACCCAATCCTGGTTCAATAAAGCACTGAAACGATTAGAAAACAAGAAAAAACGCTCCTTCCGCGCAGCCAAGTCCCGTAACACCCCTGATGCATGGAACAAGTACAAAACCGCCGAATCTGCTTATCTGCGAGCCATACGTCACGCCAAACACTCATTCTTCCATTCGGAAGTACCGAACATGCTTAAGAACAACCCCCAAAAATTCTGGCAAGTCATAAACCCACAGGACACGCGCAATATAACACTATGTAATGAGTTAGGGGATGCCCTAAGTGACACGGAATGTGCACGCGTGTTTAACGCCGCCTTCTCATCCGTTTTCACCCAAGAGACTGAGTTGTCATTTACCATCCCTCATGCGAACTTTGAATGTACCATGCCACCAATTACGTTTTTTTCCAGCGGTATTTCATCACTAATAGACAAAATCAAACTTTCTTCTTCAGCTGGTGTAGACAACATTACATCCAAACTCCTGAAAAATACTAAACATATCTGTGCAGCGTATCTGTGTCTACTATTTTCACAATCAATTTCAACAGGAATGCTGCCTCCAGATTGGAAGCACGGAAAGGTCGTTCCAGTCCACAAATCAGGTAACAAACAATCACCGTTAAATTATCGTCCCATTTCATTAACCAGCGTACCCTGCAAACTCCTCGAGCATATCATCTACACACATATCATGGACTTCCTTGATTCCAATAATTTTTTTCATCCTGCGCAGCATGGCTTTAGGAAAGGGTTTTCGTGTGAAACGCAGCTAGCTATGTTTATTCACGACCTGCATGTTAACCTCGACTCTAACCTTCAGACTGACGCCATCTTCATCGATTTCGCAAAGGCATTTGACAAAGTTCCTCATGAGCGCCTACTACTAAAGCTTGCCGCGTTGAATTTAAATTATGACGTATTAGCATGGATTAAAGAATTCTTAACTAATCGTTCGCAATCAGTTTCCGTCAACAATCAAATGTCTAACACTACCCCCGTAACCTCAGGTGTCCCTCAAGGGTCTGTCCTAGGCCCGCTTCTGTTTTTGATTTACATTAATGACCTACCATTACATGTATCTTCTAACATACGCATGTTTGCAGACGACTGCGTTATTTATCGTAAAATAAACAACGTTTCGGATAACACGTCTCTTCAAACTGACTTACTAAGCTTACAGGATTGGTGTAACCTTTGGCTAATGGAACTCAACCCTAACAAATGTAAGACTGTTTCCTTTCACCGCCGTCGAAATCCGATAGTATTCCCGTACCAAATTGCTGACACAAACCTCGAATTAGTTTCTTCCTATAAATATCTCGGAGTAACCCTTTGTAGCGATTTAACCTGGGCAACGCATATTACGAACATCATTGCATCTGCTAACAAAACACTCGGGTTTTTAAAACGCCATTTGCGTCACGCTCCTAATAATGTCAAATTACTAGCTTATCAATCTCTCGTAAGGACGAAGATAGAATACGCATCAGCCATTTGGAGCCCGCATCAAGCATATCTCATCAATCAACTCGAGTCACTTCAAAATCGAGCCACACGATTTATTCATTCTACGTACTCTTACGACGTCAGCATATCAGCACTGAAAACAGAATCTGGCCTATCATTTCTTGCATCTCGTCGCCGCATTTCTAGTCTCTCCCTTTTTCACAAGTTTTTTTACAGCTCACTCGGCAGGCCACCATACATTCTTCCTCCGGCACGCATCTCCCATCGCACTGGTCACCCGCAACAAGTTGAGCGGCCGCGTACGCGCACCGTCACTTTTTCGTCCTCATTCTTTTTTCGTGCAGCTACGGACTGGAACGGCCTTTCTAACGAAATCACCGCCATAACCTGTCCTACCACTTTTTTGAACACCGTAACAAATTACCTTGCATTGTAAAAAAAAAAAATGGCTTTCACGTTTTCATATATGTACCCACCCCTTATGTAATACCCCTTCAAGGGGGTCTTTAAGGTAATAAAATGAAATGAAATGAAATGAAAAAAGGTTCGATAAGCAGTAACGAGTAAAACAGGTTGAGCAGTATTATGTCTAATGCATGCATGTGCTGTGAAAAAATATTTTACTTGAATACAAACGAAACTGAACGCTCACAACGAATTACAGAGAGTCGCGAAATATGAGAAAATAAAGAACCTATGAGGATTGTGCTCTATAAATAGCAATTAATGTTGCGCGAAGGCTAACGTGTCAACGAGTATTAATGACCATACTTTTAAAGCTAGTGAGAACATTTCAAACTTTCCATTCCCGTCGTTTTTTTTAACCAGCGACGTTGACTAAACATACGTAGGCATGAGTTTATACGATCGCATAAAACGTTTTAATCAAACGCGCTTATCGTTGTATAGCTTACCACTCTGACGATGAACGAGTGAAAACTCCCATACTTAAACTGAAAAACGAATTCTGCAAAATATCCGCACGTTCCGGTCGGACAGTGCGGTACAGGAAGCGCCTGTTTCAACGAACACGATTTGAAATCGTAGGCGCCGTTGCATGATCGCGCAAACGTGCGCCGCCACTGCTCGCGGCGGTCGTTGACGGAAGCTCCACGACGCCGCCGAGAAACTCGGGCGGGATGTCCGCGTGCAGTCCAGCACGCCTGGTCCTCGAGTTTGGCGACGGTGGCACATTCCAGTGGACGGCCTCGCACCGCGACTCCACCGGAGCCACCATGGGCCACGCTCTTCCGTGCCACGAGTTCCCGCCAGAGGAGGAGGCGTTGCACCGAAAAGCCTGGGCGAACTGGGGTAAGTGGCGGAGCGGTATGTTGACGCGATATTCGGGCGGCAGGATGCGCCAGGCTTTGAACCGGTGCACCCTGTACGGTTTGTCGCTGCGTTCGCAGTTGTCGAGCGCGTAGAAGAGGAAGAAAAGCTGCTCCGACGTGACGTCGGCCAGGGGCAGCAACCTGAAGTCGACTTTCCACACTCGCTCCACGCTCAGTAGTTCCTGCACCACCGAACGCGGAATGCTTCGAACAAAGTTTACGCTATCTGTAGCCTATATTCGGCGACAACTTATCTTGACGATTGGAGCAAAGGCTACGGAGGCGGAGCTTCTGCACTTTCTTGTTGCTTTGCAAGTATAGTATACGGCAGCTTGCGGCTAATTTTGGTTTTGCTCGATTGCATCATTAAAAATTTTGGAAAATTAAATACACAAAAATATCTTTCAGTGTAAATTTTAGTGTCACATTACGAGTATATTTTGCCGGAAAATTCAAGTGCACGTTTGCAGCCACGCACTGACCCACTACACCATGGACGCCATGTTCACTTTCGAAAACGGGCGCGCTCAAAGAGTGGCGCTGTCTAAGAAACCGACATAACAGGAAGTAATTCTTACAAAGTGAACAATCATTGCATTAACCTATGGCACCCCGCACTGTTTCAGAATCCTAATAAATAAAGCAGCATTTATTTGAGCAAAGCCAATGAGAAAATTATCATTATAGATTTAAGCACTATTTCTTGGCGTGGTAGCAGGCATGCTCTTCGGTCCGGTAGCTTCCACAGAGGCGTCAACAGAAGTTGTCTCCTAGTATATAGCTCAAAAAACGCCAGGCCTGCACGGAACGCGCGGTACTGTCACAGCGGAAGCTGGAAGAGCGGCATTTCATAGCTTTTTTTAAAGAGGATAGTCTTTCTTGGGGACCTTCAACGCAAAAATTTTGGTGTATCTGTCTGTACATTTGTCTATTTGTCCACCCTTATTGGTATCCTAAACGGCACCAAAATGGCCACATGATACTCCAAACGGCCGACCACATTCGGAGCGCCCACCAATATCGGTCAAGGTTCAGCGTTCATACTTGTGCGATTGTCAATTAAAAAGCAATTATTGCGCATATCTGAGACACCATGACAATACGTCATTATTATGTATGTGTGTCTCTTGCTAGAAAAAGTATACATAAGTAATTATAAGGACCGTAGCGTTTATCTCGTTGCGATGCTGACCAGGCAACGCTTGCACGAAAAGGCAACGCTTTGCTAAGACGACACGGTGGTGGCACCTACCCGTCGCCGGCAAATGTCGTCGAAAGGCGATAGTCTTGCGTGTGGAGTGAGTGGGGGAAAAACGTTTATTTGATGTTCTGTGCGAGAAAATAGGTGAATTGTATTCTGGAAGCGCTGCGTCAGAGAGTCTCGATCCGTGGAGCGAATGCAAACGAGCGCATCGAGGCACGTTAGACACGAGCGATATCTGGCCATTATCTTCGAAAACGAAGGAAGGCGTGCGCACCTGTTTCCGATGCGATAAGGTGTAAGACGCAAAGCGACGGGCAGGTGCTACCACCTTGTCGTCTTTGCAAAGCGTTGGAAACAGTTGCCTTTTTGAACATCGCGTTGCACTGTCAGCGCAGCGTGATAAACGCTACGGTCCTTAGAATTACTTGTGTGTGTTAACATCGGGGTGGTGTTATGGTGCCTCAGATATGCGCAACAATTACCTTTTAATTGACAATCGCACAGGTATGAACGCTGAAACTTGAGAAATATTGGTAGGCGCTGCAGATTGGGTTGGCCGCTTGAGACATCGTTTGGTGCTATTAAGGAAACCGTTACCGCAGGCAAACAGACAAATGTATAGACAGAAAGACCAAAATTTTGGCGTCGAAGGTACCCAAGAAAGACTATCGTCTTTAAAAGCGCGTTCAACGCTGGTGGCGTTCTTTGTATAACGCGAACTGCTTACATTTCGCCGCCACCGTGCCCCGACCGAATGCCGCGCGTCACGCATTCATGAAAGAAAGCGATGCCTAACGCAAAACGCTACTCGCAATCGCCTATAGGCCGCCGCACGCGAATAAAAAGATATGGATGTGAAAATGAAAGCACGCGCATGCGCACTCGCACGGCACGGCGATGAACCTTTATCGAATCGCGGTCGACGCTCACGCGTCCCGACTTATTTAGCAGGCGGGTGTACCTATGTGATTATGCATTTACCCAAGAAGGTTTAAATGAATAGCTGGAGTGAATATAACGGCTGCGGTGACCATCTTACCAGGGGCATGATAAACTACTATCGTTCAGTTACTATAATAAGGGAGCGCTTCCCTCGCACACCCAACAAGTTTAATGTGGAAACTTTTTCGTATCACATGGTGCTCAAACTTCGCCTTAGTATTACTAGATTTTCTTAGTAAGCGCCTCTAATTGGAGGCGAAGGTTCATCGGAGAGTCAGTCACCCATACTCGTTTCTGTGTGTTTTAAATGCGAAGCATTTCTTAGCGAACTTCAACGACTTTGGGCGTATCTATCTATCTATCTATCTATCTATCTATCTATCTATCTATCTATCTATCTATCTATCTATCTATCTATCTATCTATCTATCTATCTATCTATCTCTAGCCGCCTACGACTTTTACTTCTCCTTGCCGTTTCGATAATGGTATTGATACCAAGCTTGATATGT
Source organism: Rhipicephalus microplus (assembly GCF_013339725.1). Taxonomy (NCBI): domain Eukaryota; kingdom Metazoa; phylum Arthropoda; class Arachnida; order Ixodida; family Ixodidae; genus Rhipicephalus; species Rhipicephalus microplus. Next base: position 14,751,238 of record NC_051173.1, read on the forward strand.
CATAACATGACTGTATGAAGAACATATTTGACTAGTCGTAACATGAAAATCATCGCGTGTATGTCATGAATGTCATGATTTACATTTCATGGTCCTGCTGCTCTTGCGGTGGTTTCGTTCACATGGCATGTTGGAAAACTGGTAAGGTATGGCATGCTTGCATGGCGAACACAAGTTACAGACTCTAACATGAAAATCATCCCATTCGTGTCATGTAACAACATGACTACATGCCACGCTCATGATGCGCTCGCGGCCGCTTCGCCAGCTTCACATGTACCAAACTCGGTATTACGCGACGCGAACGGACGGAATAGTTAAGTGACACATCCAAACATGATAATCATGAGATGCGTGTAATGTAACAACATGACTATATGCCACGCTGATGATGCGCTCGCGGCCATTTCACTAGCTTCACATATGCCAAATTTGGCATAACGTGACGCCATTGGATGACAAAGGCATGTAACCGGTGCGAACATGATTATCATGAGATGCGTGTCATGCAAGAATATGACTACATGCCACAGTCAGGGCGCCAATACTTTTCGACGTGACGGGCTGCGCGTGCTCGCCGGCGTTCATTTCATCGCGTCACGCCGGCGTTGCCACGCCAGGTGCCGGACCTGCCATACACTGGCAGGCGTGCGCCGCACCGCGTTGCTTTGAAGCATGCGCGTTTCAGCGCGTCCGGCGTCCCTCCGTCACGAAAAGAGGGAGGCGCAGTGTTGTCTGGGTAATGCATCGGCGCGAAATGCAGTATGTTGCATTTTGCGCCGGTTGCCGTCGGGCCACGCCGACGGACGCTGGTCACGCTTGGAGTCAGACTATAGAGTTCTCGCGTTTTGCTAACGTAGCTTCGCTGTGCCCAGCGCGCGCGCGCGTCAACGCTACATTGAAGTATATTGGTCCCTTCATGATGCGCTCGTGGACGTTTTGCTAGCTCCACATATACCAAATTCGGTGTTATGTGATGCCAATGGATGAAGAAATATGTGACTGGTTCAAGCATGATAATCATGACACGGAAGTCATTTACGGCATCATTTACCTCCACCCCGTAATTGTGCTGATCTTAAAGTGACATATCAATATTTCTCATTCAAGCTTCGCATATCATCGATTCCCACTGTACGTGGGATCTGCCAATTTTTTAGATGCGGAGCATCTTATACTCGCGCCTTGTAGTGCGCCGTCCGCACCGCTTCTCGAACATTCGACAGCTGACGCGCGCGCATGCGCCGTCGCGCCGTCGCCCACTCTTCCACCATCTGTGCATCCCTTCCTCCTCTACACACCGCGCGCGCTTCACTCCTCCACCATCTGTGCACCCTTCCTCCTCTACACACCGCGTTCGACATCTACAATTCTCCTGATTCTCCAGTGGACGCGCATGTGGCGTCGCGCTTCGAGAACATTCAACAGCTGACAGTGCATGCGCCGTCGTGCTGTATATATACTCAAGGTCGGCGCTCGCTCGCTCAGTTGCCGCTCGTCGGTTGGTTTGTACGGCGCGTCGACGTCCAAGGTCGCGGTGAAATGAATTCCAACGAATCCACAAACACAATGATCGACGTCCCTTCGACCAGCGCCGCCCTTTCGCATACGTGTGTACGTGTTCACTCATTTAACACCCCCTCCTACAACCACGTTAACCAATTTAGCCATCGACCCAAGTAAGTCGCAATTTAACACCCCATTTCACAACCACGTTAACCAATTTAGCCATCGACCCAAGTAAGTCGCACTTTAACACCCCGTTAACCAATTATATGGTCCGCATCCTCCTCAGTGTTCCCCCGAGGGAAGCTGCGGGCAATTTTTTTGTCAGGAACTACTATCTTTAATGTAGAATTACCTATATTTTAATATACAATTAACGTAGCATTTACACTGTAACATATCAAAACCTCTTGATCTCTAGGTGGGCACTACACGAAAAGAGTATCTTCCCGAGATCTAGGCTGGGCAAAAGCTGGCTTCCCTTTTGTTGGCAAGATATTGAGGGAGCTTCCACTCCAGCAATTTCTTTTTAACGTATTTGCATTTACCGGCAGTGCGCGACTTTAGCAAAATAAACTCCACAATGTGCTGGAATACAGCGCTTCAACGTATACGCGGGGTATTTTACAACCAAGTGTCTTAAAGACGTCACGAACGGATAACAGCGGATGTTAGCAGTGTATATACGTGAGAGATGCGAGATGTAACCCCGAAATTACGTTTTCGACCATAGCGGCTAAATTCAGTTGGCGAGTGCAAAAGTGTTCATGACTATTCCACACTTCTCATTATTATCAGTACATTACAAGTAATCGTGAAATAAACATTTATTGCTTAAGATAGCACCATTCGTTTATGTTTGCTGGCGTTCAAATTCGGAGCATGTTTAAAGGAGCTCGTTTGTACACTTCATACTGTGACGCTATCACTGGCAGGAGTGCCATGTTCGGCGACTCCGCACCGATCAAGCTACTTTTCCCAGCTTGTGATAACAGGAAAAATGTCTTGGCTAACTGACTACGTTTCTTACTTTTTCTTGTTACTTCGATATGAACGAAAGTATCAATATTTTAAAACGTATGAGAGACCACCCATTACTAAACGTGACTAACTCGTGATTTGAAGCGAACAGGAGAATCGAAAGCACACCGCATCTTTAGCGCTCTGCACTCTCAGCAATATCAAAAATCTAGTATATACCCCACGAATTACTTGTGTACTTTTTTATAGGATATGGCGCGAGTTGAGGCTCAGGAGCGCTAATAGCTCCCGGAGATTACAAAACTGACTATAGCTTATGCTTTAATGCCATTATCCCAGTAACTATCATCTTGAGCAAAGTCGTGCCAGACTTATTTCATTGCTGCCACAAGGCTTGATTGGCTCTTGCTGTCACAAGGCCACAAAGCTCTAGAAAGCTTTATGAAGCTCTCTATAGAGACGTCTCTGGAGAACTTTATAAAAAGTTCGTAGGCTTTGCGCTACTTAATAAAGTGCGACGCGTAAAAACATATTGATCCGCAAAGGAACCATTATGCAGACTACGCCAACAAATCAGGGCAGACGGTATTGCTACAGGATTACATCTTTGCTGTGATCCCACACTAGTATATGAATGTTACTGCCTTCATCGAACACGCAATTTACGGCAATTATAGGTTAGCCGTGCTGTCCTTTTAAATAGAGTCGTCGGTCTTTAATTTCGTTCCCGTACTATGAACCGCTACATTAATGAAAGGTAAAAAAAGTATTTTCCGCCTTAAGAGAATGTCAAACGGTTATGTGATAGCGTAACTGTCAATGGAGAACGCCTTCACACAGAATAATGCTATACTCAGCGACGACTTTTCTTGGCACTGAAGAAAACGCCTAAGGAGGCGGAGTTTCTGCACATGTAGCACTACGCGAAGTAGTCCGTTTTCGCGCGCGTCTCGTAACGCTCTGGAAATTGACGGGGGCGCACCATCAGCGTTTCATGTAGACGCAGACGCCGCTTATTGTTTGAGGTGAACGCAAAAAAGGCGGGACTTTTTCGCGTGTACAAAAACGCGGAGTCACAACACATAAATTAAATGAAATGCGCATATCTTACTGGTGTTAACCGCTTCCTGTGTCAAATAGCTCCACGTAGAAAATAAAGGAGGGACACTTATAGTTCGCGTTGAAAATACGGGCGCTATACTTTAGAACTACATTCACTGGCGGTAGAATGCGCGCGCTTTGCCTCTGTAGCTTTCCCTTCAGTGCCAAGAAAAGTTGTCGCCGCGTATAGCGACGTTTTGCTTTTACGGTGGCAGAAGATCCCAGGTCGTACTTACATGGTGTAGCGACCTAGGAGCGTTTGACCACCTTTTGTACAGTATGGTCCACTGTTAAAGGTAACACTCGAATGCACACTATCAATATTCCTGGCCTTCTAAGAGCAAATGGATTAAGAAATAATTTTTTATGTAAGTCAATAGACTGTCAAGAGGAGTCGGAACTTTGAACCACCAGTAGCCTTATGCATATCTGAGGCGCTATGATCCCGTAAGATAGCGAAATCTAAACATGCTGCTCACGCAGGTGTTCCCTTTAACAGTGGACCCATCTGTACATGCTGTAACGCACGAGCGGTCACCTTGAAGGCGGCATACGCCAGCGCCAGAGCAGCGCTCTGTGCCAAGATGGCGTAGCGTGCCTCGGCAGGTGGTATCTGCCCGTCGTCCGTGGAGAGCCGCAGCTCCATGGGCATCGCTGACCAATCGGCTTCCAAGCAGTCCAGAAGATGGGCGAGGCGACTGGCCGAACTTCCACTAAGCACCTCCAGCGCCTCGGTGTTTTCGTTGCTGTCCCACCTTTCGTAGACCAGCGGCAGCAGTCCGAGGTAGAGGCGCACTGCCGTACGCGACGCGTGGTAAACGGGCATGGTACTGTTGGCTGGAAGCGAGTCACCCACGAGTCCAACCGGCAGGTACACCGCCTGCTGGGCAACGTTGTACCTGCGGAATCCGTGGAATGCAGTCAGGGCTTCAAAGGTGAAACATGAAACTCGCCCTTAAGCGTATAAACTCCATTTCGCCGCGAAGGTGAGATAATGCATGCGATAGCAACAAACTGGAATGTTTTACTAAACAAGGCTAGCCTCTAAACCACTTCAGGGTCCAATTTCACGTAAAGTGTAACTGCTACATGCTGCCAAACGGTTTTATGGCTGCGTCTCTTCCAAACGCGACGTAAGTGATGTGAGAACAGCAAATAGGGGAGTAGGAGCCGTCTGCGGATGTCCATCGATATAGCACGCGCGATGGGGCCCTCTTGATTAAACTTCGCAGTTTGCGTCTCTCATAATCATATGGTGGTTTTGGGACGTTGAACCCTACATATCAATCAAAACTTCGCAGTTTCTGCTTGAGCACCGCAGCTCCTCACCCACCTGCACCCCTTTTCTTTCACCCGACTAAAAAGAGGTGGGGTATCTCCTGGCTGCTCGAAGAGCCATCGACGGCAGCCGTCGCACGTTGGGCGACGCTATCGCATGCACCTTTTGCGTAACGGGCATCGCCGGCTAATCACCGCGGCGCTTGAGCTGAGTTCGTCGGCAGCACTCTCGCGATTTGACTCCCACGTACAAAATGCTTCGCGGGGGCTGGTGTTATCGATTTTCACTTTGTATGACACGTGACAATGATGGCGAAACCCAGGAGTAGTTTCCAATAAATATCGCAATAAAATACCCACTCGCCTCACCTGCTACGCATGTCGAACGTGTGGCCGTAATCCCGGGGCCTTGTAGGCCTTTCGATTTGCCGAAGACGCCAGAGCTGATACTTGGCGGCGAAGCGAACGAAGAGACCGATGGAGCTACTACCTCGTATTTCGGAAGGCGGCGGTCGGGGGCAGTAGTCGTCGTCGAAAACGGAAGCCCCGAAAAAACGTGCTACGCGGAATTTCCTGATGACGTCAGTTGAAAACATTGACGCTCATCTCTGTCATCCACGCAAGGCGCCTCAGGTTACGGTAGAATTGGTCTTCCAGCCTTCCAATCCAGATTCGGCTTGGCACGTAAGTTCCTGCAGCGACCTGTTGCATGGTCAAAGCTCTGGACAGGCAAGCCGGCTGCGCGCTTTCCACCATTCGGAGGCAGAGCAGCCACTCCTTGTGTTCGGAAAGCACGCGACCAGCGATCTCGCTTGCAGCGAGACGCCGAAGATGCCTCGACCGATCGCGATCCAGCAGCGGCGAGAAATAAACCACGACGCGGAAGCACAAGTAGTTGAGAAACGCGTCGACATTTGAGGTTGACGCAAAATCTTGGAGTCTTTCGATCGGACGCGAATTTCTCAGCACGACTGCCGTGTCGACGAACGCATCTCGTTCGAAAACTGATCTCAGAAATGCGCCAATGTCTCTGTTGGAATGAATGAACTCATCAAATTTCCAAACTTGAACATCCCAGGATGAGACGTCATCCATTAGGAGTGCAAGATTCTGGGCCACCAAAATCACCTGTGAGATAAGACTTTCGGCTGCGCTTGACCATCCAAATTCTTCGGCGGCTTCAAATACGGCTGATCTGAAGGTTTCCAATACTTCGGCGTTCGCATAATCACCCTTAAGCAGATGTCGTGGGTAACAAAGCTCGATCGTTTTATTGTCGTGGCCACGAAGCACGCCTATGGTAACGTCTAGGATTGAGACAATCCCGTACCTGCGAAGCAATGTTCCAGCCAACTCCCAAATATCGTTAGACTGCATATGCGTGCCGCTGTAAGGCCACGTACGCACGGGCAGTGTCGCAAATACTTCCCTCTGTAACAAGGCGAAAGAGTTTCCCGCGGGCCTCAAGCAAGCCTTGTACAACATTCGGGTTGCGCCAACGTCGACGTTGCGCTCATCTAGTATATAGTCCCTTAAGGCCTTCGCCATTTTCTCTTCCAGAAATACGTCGGTAGAAATTGCGATGCCTTGTCCGAAATCCCGAAGAGGAGTGTCCAGCTCCCAACCACTGCAAACGTATTGGTAAAAATTATCACAGGGCGAGATTTGTTCGGTAATATATTGCCTCAGCCTCTCTCCTTCGTCAATGCAGCGGTCTGTAGAGCATATGTAAATATTGAAAGGCACTTCGCTGTGCGTCGTCTTCTTCGTCACCGTTCCTGTCAGGGATGTCATGGTTGTTTCGACTTGCGCCGGAAACGTTAACGGGGTTCTCGTCGAATCTGAAAACTCCGTAGTCTGATCAAACTGATCTTTAGGACTAGCAAGGAAGTAGACAACTGAAATCCAAATTAAACACACCAGGCCAATGATTATTGCAAACCGGCTTTCGGGGTATAGGGTGCACGTGAAACCTTCAAGTTCCTGTTTACGAATCTCGGCAGTAGGTTCAATGTCAGCAGCAGGTGTCGTCCCGGCGGCCTGCTGAAGTTCCAGAGGCTCACCGCTGCCGTCGTTGCGCTCGTTTTCGCCTTCTGAAGAAGCCTCTTCAGGTGGAGCAGGTTTATCTGCATTGTCCTGCTCGCAATTCTCTTCGTCATTTCGTTCGGTGCTTTCTTTAGCACTCTGATCTGCGCCCTCTTTAGCATTTTCTTCAAAGCCCTGCCGGTCAAACCCATCGTTCTTAGCTTCTGGAGCATTTTGAGCCGGAGGATTTGCCTTGTCCGCATCATCGTCGTCTCTGTTGGGTGGAGCATCCTGACAGGGCGCTTCTACTTTTGCCGATAGCTCATTCTCGTAAGTTTCCTTGCCTGCAATGCTGGCGCTGATTTCACCACGGTTCACCGGCTGCTCAAGATTCAACGACGAAGCACTAGGCATTACATATGTTTCTTCGTATTCACGGCTTCTTTTTGGCTCTGCAGCCTGTGTCAGCTCTTCGGTAGCTTCGTTTTTCTCGGAAATCGCCATCGTTGAACACTGGTCTTTCTGAGACGCAGGGACTACGTCTTTAGGCCCTCCAACTTGAGATTTCTCGGCTAAATCTTGCACCGGGGTGATGCTGAGCCTTTTAGACACCTTAACCGATTGTTCGTCGTTCTGAACTGCTGTGGTCACGTGTTCGTTATCTGCATTTTCGAAAGCTCCCTTGCTCGTGCCAAGTCCTGTCGGGGCTAACGAGAGTAGCCTCGAGGCTGCTTTCTGGCTTGCTTTCAAAGATGAACTGACTGCTCTTAGACCGGACGGCTGCGTGTCAGTGATACGATTGCTGAAACTTGCTTAGTCCCTCTTCGTTTTCGTCAACTTTCCAACGCTGCATTTGCAGAGGACAATATGACTAGAAGATTTTGGACCGGCCCGCTGCCCTTCTTTAACAGTTGGCTTTAAGGGTGCACGCCGCTTTATTGGCCGAGCTTCAGATTCCCAGGTGTCAACTTCGCGGGGTATGGTGCTAATGGCCGAGACGCTAGATGTCGGGCGCCTGCTAGCACGTTCAAGCTCATCAGCGCTCCTTGCTACACGAAATACAGGTGACAAAGGCCGAGCTTGGTAGAGTTTTTCATGACCCGTAGGTGAAGGAATCAATAAATATAAATCTCCATCCGACTGCGCCTTGTTCTCCGTGGCTACCTGCGGCTGAAATCCACCTACAACTGGCGCAGTGGGCATGACAAATTGTGCTGAGATTTGTGGCTGCAACATAGGAGGCGCAACTGTGCAGACGTGTGATACACCTGTCGTTACGGGTGCCTGAATATACTCAGGATAACACATGACAGTTGTACGGTGCAGCGGACAGCCTTGAAGATCCGGCGAACAGGCGATCACATTCGAAACGAGGTTGTGTGCTGCTAACAAATTTTCACAGTGTCGGCTATACTGTGGTCTCACTGCCCCACAAGTTGGAGCCACGGGAGCAAATGAACAGCTCCCGACAGGGGAGTCGTGATGGCGATGGTGATGATGGTGGTGATGATGGTGTTGATGTCTGCGGGGGCAGAAAGAGGCGCTGAAAGGTCGACAGATCGAGCCCGTTGAACGAGATTCGGAAAGACGACGTTTGGTTCCGTACTGTGCAGGAGCCGAATCGGTGCGAGTGGTTTTCGCATGTGTCGATTCATTATCCTGTTCCAAAGAATTTCGCTTTCCTGATGACATGCATCCCAACTTCTCGTTGTTGCTGGGTCTGGGTGCATTTGTCTGTACCGATGCATTGCATTGACGATGCGAATTGGCTCCGAGCTCCTCTGTCGTCGACTCTGGGCGCATCTTTAGATTCTTTTCGCGTTTGGCAAGAGATGCACGTGTCTTTTCACTAACTGACACGCGGCGACTGGTGGGAGTCATTTCTTGTTCTTGTTCTGATGACTCCTGGCGGAGCTGGGTAAGTTGTTTGCACGCTGGAGGTCTTCTGCGTTCCGGAGAACGATCACTGTGTGAAAACTCGCGGCTCGTTGAAGATCGTGCATGGTACGGAGAATGTTCATGGGGTGCCAGTTCCCTGCACGCTGCCTTTCGTCTACGGTGTGGAGAATGATCTCTGGTTGCCAGGTGTCTATCCTCTGAAGGTCGTGTACGGTCCGGAGAATGTTCACTGGGTGCCAGTTCTCTGGACGTTGAAGGTCTTCTGTGGCGTGGAGAGTGTCCACTGGTTGCCATATATCTGCGCGGTGATGATGGTCTATGGTGCGGATAATGTTCACTGGTTACCAGATGTCTCTCCGTTGAAGGTCGTGTACGGTGCGGAGAATGTCCACTGTGTGTCATTTCCCTGGACGCTGAAGGTCTTCTGTGGTGTAGGGAATGTTCACTGGTTGCCACATGTCTGTCCGTTGAAGATCGTCTACGGTGCAGCGATTGCTCACCCAAGCTTACTGAAGGGTGCCTCTTTCGCACTATCTGCGTCTTAGCCGACCAGGAAAACGTTCGGCTCTTTTTGGCCAGTGCTCCCGCGGCGTCTCTTGCAATGGGTGCCAAGGCAGCACTGGGCAGGTCGCTCACGGTTCTTCCCCACTTTGGTGAGCTGACCAGATCTTCTGGTATGCTTGGAAACTGGAGCCAGGGGTAGGTCTTCATTGACGTCAGTGACCTGCGGTGCGCGTCTGCATTCGTACTCTGAAGAGCCTGTAAACAAACAAAATGCAATCGGTCACTTTATCAAAAAGACGCTCGCAAGCACACGTAGTACCCAACGTTAGAATTATTACTTGCAGAGCAGCTTTATCAGACGTATGTGATATGGCGTATCGAAGCATGTAATATAACTAAGCCTAAAACGACGTGAACTGTGTAACAAGCACGTGCTTGAACATGCCATACCACCGAGAGCGTTGAGATATATTGTATAGTCGTCATTATTATCAGTCACAGCATCGAAAAACTGTGTAGCTGCGTAGTTGCACGTGTTGTCTTACAGACAGATCTCACCACTGTATTTAGGGTATGCACTCGTAGAGTTTACAACACCAAGACGCGTAGACGCCCTTCCCTCACAGCACGGTTAACGTGGCTCCTCAGAAGCGAATCATGACAAGCGAATGAGAAGGAGACAGAAACTTGGCCCGATAGCGCTATCACATTCTTTACCTTAAAGGGTTCACGACAGCTAAATTTTTATAATAACCGGTGTTACATAGACTCATCACTGTGCATTCACAAATAAGCTGGCAAAGTTTTAGCACATTCGGTCAAGCACTGCCTAAATTAAAACTAATGATGACGACGACAAAGACAATGACGATGATTTTAATAAACACAGGCGTAGCCTGAGAGTCGGGCAACACTGGCGCACTCGCTAGCCACGACGTAACAAGCAGCCAGATGTGCAAGCGTATCCATTCCAGCGTACGATGTTGCTACGTGGTCAGCTGCGCCTGAAATCAAGATACCCTAGTTTTATTCTGCTTAACATCGAAATCAAATGACTGCAGCAGCTGAAACTCATGAGGTAGAAGACGACGGTTCCGCTCGTTGCTACGCATGACGTCACATGCACCGTGGCAAAATGGCGGTCACCGGTGGTTGCCAGCTGTAAATCCCGCCCACCGCCGGCGACTTGTCCTGCTTTGCACTGAAATATTTTTTTTTGCGGCCCACTTTTCATAACTGTAAAGGTATTATACGTACACCCTCTACTTCTAGTTGTCGCTGAAAACCACTAACTTTCGAATGACCAGGCCGTTGCCGCTTTACAGGTTCTTCAAGTTTCAGCTGATTACTTAGGCGCGAACGTCTCACTCACTTGCACATTGCCATCCTGCGGAAGCTGCTGAAAGCCGTGTTGAGAGCTACCTCGAAACGGTGCACTCCCCGGACCTGCCAAATAGCAGACATCGCACATTGCCGTGTCAAAGAAACAAACATATAATCGAAAACTCCTGTCTCGAGTTGATCTACGTGCTGACGCCTGACGAAGATCACAGGTACCTTGTTTGAACACAGGAGCTTCGTAGAGGAGAGGTGCAATGGCTCAATAGTTCACATATCGTTAACGCAATTTGAGCTGCGTCATTTGATCAAACTTGTCACTGTGCGGTGGCACATAACAGGTGTACGTAAGCATTACCGTCTCGTTTACGGTAGCTCCGCCGTATGCACTAGATGAGAAAATATTTGCTTTTGCGACAAAACTCAACTACGCAGGACTGCTGTCACCCATTACCTCAGCGCTCTCAAACTTACTCAGCTAGCTGGCCGCAGTAACAAACTTTAGTCCCGCTATAGCGTAAACTTTGTGACTTTCAAAAGCGTAGAAGGCAAAAAACTAGTAGTAAGGGGGGGGGGGTTAGATTGCACCAAATTTCGGCTACTGTTGCCATTTGAAAGGTGAAATTTTCCCCATCTGGTGTGTGGGTAATCGAAGAAGATTTGATTCACGATGAGGTTTCAATTACTGCATGAAATGCCTCACAAAAAAACGCATCTCCACAAAGTGAATGATGACGAGTGCGCGAGTGTAGGTCTTAAAGTCCATAATACCTACGTCGGAGCCACCGACTATGGTATAAAGAACAGGCGCACAGATGGACGGGCGGACTCAGTGATGGCAGGCACTTCCCGTCAATTGTTTTGCCCCTTTGACTAGCGGCGTACGAACCACAGTTGAATTGTGGGCAATCATTTGAACTCGCTAATGAGACTAAAAGCGTGTCATTTGCTCGGCAAAACATTAACGGTAATTGAAGAAGTGCCAACACGAACCGAAGCGCGAATTGGCACGAAAACCACGTGAAACCGGCGCTTCCGCAGAACGCGCAGTTACAACCACTGGCGCCTAACTGCCTTCCACCTTTACAGTATGGGAGGAGCTTTGAATTTTTCTTTCAAGCTTACAAAAAGGACCCTCACCGCGATGGTTTCACTAGCACAATCAATTTGCTGTCGCAGCTGGAAACAGCACGTGCTTACCGTAGCCGAATGCATCAGTAGGTGGTCCAAGGCTTGCGGTGGAGGCACTTTGCAGCAAGCCAAACGGTGCGAATGGGCCACCTTGCATTGGTTGCATCTGCGCCGAGTACCACGATGAAGCGGCTTGCCCCGGCGCTGCTGGCCCAGCGTACATCGACTGCAGGTGAACACAGCATCGCATCCGGACGTTAGCTGACGCTTGCTTTGTTTGTTTCATGGCCGAAAGATTGAGATGGATCAGGAGAGAAGGAAGGGTGTCTTCTGCAACCTGTCACTGTATTTGTTCGCGGGCAAACGGAAACCAAGCAGCAGTTCCCGTGTTCAACCATATAAAGCGCATCATTCTCCTCAAAAGTATAACACAACAAAGCTACCCAGCGGATTACTGTTGTTGAGTCATGTACACGAGTAGCTGACAGGAAAAAAGAAAATTGTATTGTACAAAAACGTGAAACTGCTGCGGAGGGATACCAATTGGGAAAGACCAAAAGGCGGAGTTGAGTTGTCCAACCTCAACAGACATGTTGCGTATGCGTGAAGGTAAATAAGCATAGTGCGCCGCCAAAGACTGGAGGGCCCAACTTCGTCGATGCACTGGAACGACTAGATATTTTAGGACCACATTAGGTGATAAGCAGTTATCGGGACCATCACTTACTGGCAAGAATTGGTGAATTACAGGCCTTCATCGTCACTCTGGTGATCTTCCCTCCAGCATCGTAGCCCCATTAATTGCACTAGAACAGAATTTCTACGAGAATGTGACGACACGACATTCTCTACACTTTGTAAAGCGTGCCCTCACGAATTCGCCCTTGGGCACGGCCAATAATTGAAGTGGCTTCAAACAATGACATATAGTCATTATTTTCGTTATGGTTCGAAAGTACCAGGGGTCACACACCTCCAACGATATCCGCCAGATCATTGCACTCGCATACGAGCAGTTCATTTCATTTCTTTAGGCTGCATCGCGCGAACTTGTTAAGAAAAATCTTCATGCCATGAGATGATCGCGTGTATATTAAGAAATTCCAATTCGGAAAAATTGCGTTCCAGAACCACAAAATTTCCACAGCCATGGTGGTAAGGGGGTTCTGACCCTAAATTCGAGGCTTCGATCTCGGCTGCGCCGTTCAAATTTCGGTGGAGGCGAAAGTGCGAGAGGACCATGTATTGCGCGATGTCGGTGAACGGTAAACAACGTGGTCGAAATGCCCAGAACCCTCCACTAGGTCGCGCTTCGTAATTATATCTCGATGTTGGCACGTGATATGCGAGATCTTATTATTAAAAGCTCACAGGAGTTATATGCTTAAACACGCGTATAGAACTTACAATATATGATGCCGAGTAAACACGCCCCACCTGCATGCCGGTGTTCCAAGAATCCGGTGGCGGTGACGGCCATGGAACATCCTTCGGTGTGGGCTCGGGCTGCAACACACGTAGCTGTGGCGTGTTCGGCCACCGAGCACTGAGCCAGGGGTAGAAAGGATTCGGTACAGCTGGCGGTGAACCGTAAGTCCTGTGGGAACACACGAGCACACCTTTCAATTTACTATACTACGTCTTCTTTGCATTACCAAGTTCTGAAACTTAAGCTATGGGTTATTTCAGGCCAACTGTCCCAACCTTGGCACTCGACCATCTGCGATTTACTCTCAAAAAATTTTAGAATTATCTACCTAAAACAGGAAGTGTCTCCCCCCAAAAATTTTTTCAGTACCTCAAGCCTTATTTAATTTTTTTTGGAAAGCTCAGAACCATAGCTCGTAAAACACGTTGTCGAAAAATTCGTTCTTCCTAAATTAGCTTACGACAAATCCTTACCTTTAGAACGATGATAGATGTTTTACTTAAAATATGTTTTAAGAGTTTTTACGCTTTCGTGGATTTTTTATGTAACCTCGAATATGGAAAATCTGGTCCATATTGTGGACTTTTTCTAGAAATACAACCTTAGAAAAAGTGCGATAGCTGGTATTAGAATTTTGCCAGAATGTTTTACTCTAGATAAAAAATGATTTCAGGCGTATAAAGTGCGAAATAAAGTTTACAGGTGGCGACAGATTTGCAAAAATGTTCACTTTTGCATATCTTCGGCCGTGAATTCAACATTGAGGTGGTCTTACTAAAATTATGCTCAATAGCGGATTTAATAGCAACCTTCGTTGGCTACTCATTCAGAAAGTTTATTGAAGTTGATGTTTGTTTTAGGCGAAAAAATGTTTATTTTATTTGTGTGTGAACGCACGTGAATATACGCCGTAAGAGTGCGTCGTAGCGGTAAGTGCAAGCTGCACGGACATGGAGATCATCTGGACTACGTAATCAACTTTTAAGTGTGAATACACTTTATAAGCGACCCCAAACCATTCACCGCCGTCGGCGGCGTCCGCAGTCTTCTCTCTATCTTTAAAAGAAAGAGGACTTGGCGGGCCGCAGCGCGACGCTCTACCGAATAAGCCACGGACTCGACGCTGATATCGGTGTCAGTAACGCGTCTTATATCTTTAACGCCGCTGCGCGCGTCCGCCTCCCCTTTCGCTCGCTCCTCCGCTCTCCTCGCTCGCTGCAGCTGCGCGCGCACCCCTCTCTCTCGCGCGCCACCTTCTCTCTCAGTCTCCCGTCGAGAGCGGGTCGTGCGATGGATGTCCCGGAGGCAACGCTACCATCAATAACGAATGCAGTACAACCGAATGCCAGCATTTTAATGTTACCCCTACCCGTCATTGGAGGTGACGGTACCGCGGTGGTTTCGCCGACGTTGGAAGACAAGGCGGCGCTGCGAAGGGCTCGTGAGACCGAACGTAAGCGCGGGCGAAGCGTGCAGCAGATGCCGAACTGCGTGCTCGCGAGGCCGAGTGCAAGCGGGCGAAGCGTGCAGCGGATGCCGAACTGCGCGCTCGCGAGGCCGAGGACAAGCGGGCGAAGCGTGCAGAGTATGCCGAACTTCGCGCTCGCGAGGCCGAGGACAAGCGGGCGAAGCTTGCAGCGGATGGTGAACTGCGCGCTCGCGAGGCCGAGATGAGGCGTCAGCATCGAGCTGCGAACGCGGCCCAAGAAGCGGAACGACAACGCAAACGTCAGGCGGAGAAGGGCGATGAAGGCCGGCGTCAAGACGCCGCTCGCAATCGTCAACGGCGAGTGGACGTTCCCGAAGCCGTTCGAGCCAGTGAACGTGCCGCGCGGGAGAGGGTGCGAGCCCTGGACTTTGCTCATCCGGACGCGTCGTGAAGTGTAAATAAATAATACTTCGTATATAATGTATCTGTGTACAAATGCTTCATGACAAACAACACTTAAATTCATTAATTACACTTTAATCATCATCATCAGTAATAAAACTCCCAAGCGTTTCCCCGAGGGTGAACATGGTTAAGTGCGAATGCACGGGGTGATGCTATGAGGAGGAGTAATGTTAAAATCCGTTGGCATTCGCCAGTGAGTTAACCTAAACTCCCCCGTGTGATCTAATTGCGATTCCCAGGAACCATTACACCATAAAGGCACCATAGTGTGATTATTAAATATAATAGTGCGAATTAATAAATACCCCTCATAGCATCACCCCGTGCATTCGCACTTAACCATGTTCACCCTCGGGGAAATGCTTGGGAGTTTTCTTCGTGCTTATTTAAATTATTTACAAGCTAGTATCATCCTCGGTGAACGAGAAACTTGGCCACATGCAGCCGTCCGCTATGGCAGCCTGCGTGTATGCTTACGCAGCACCGAGAAGTGACACCCATGTGTTCAACGCACCACTAATATGCTAGTTAGAAAAAGACTGGGGAAGTGGTTATGTTGTAAGAAGGAAAAGAAAAGAAAAGTGAGCCCTGTAACTGTCTGCTTCAGGGAGCAACACCTCAGCAGTAGCTCACAAGGGATGGGGGTGAGGAGGGATTGAAAGGATAGGAATAAAGGTGTAGAGAGAAAGAAAGATGAAGTAAGCGTGACAGCGTGAGAGCGACGACATATCGAGGGGATAGGAGAGATAGGAAAGATGGGAACACGGTCACAGGAGTCTGAGGACGGAGCACGACTTGCGAGAGCTCTTGTGGGCGTCAGGAGATGGCGTAGAGCAAGTCCAGTCGGTCAGAGCTACACTGTCTTCGGAGGTCGGCGTCAGGAGATGAAGTAGGACGAGCTCAGTCGGCCAGAGCTACGTTGACGTTGGAGATCGCGAGCGCACAACCGGTCTGCAGACTGAGCCGGCATGCCCCTACCATGTGGTAAGTATCAGCCACCTCTGCACAGTACTGGCAGAGGCCGGAAAAGGAAGAGTCAAAATGTTCAAGCACTGCCGGGCACCGTAGCGTATTGGTAAGGGGACGGAAAAGAATTATCTCGACCGTCTTTCTAACTCCTTTGCCGGGCGCAGGAAAGCGGCGGTGGGAGTCCTGGTGATGGGTAATTATCTCTCTATAAATTAGGAGATGAGCGTTCCCTTCTGGATTACAGGGGGTCATCGGAGGGGGAGTCAGTGGCCCGGGGAATGAGTGCGCGGACGACAGCGGGCACCGCCTCATTGCCTGTTAGGCCCTGATGGCCAGGAGTCCAGATTAGTTAGCGGGAAGGGATAGCACGGGAAAAGCAAATACGTCACGTGCGTCTCGTGACCCTGGCTACTTTTTCTTTCTTTTTTTTGAAAAAGCGGCTTTAGAGTGTGATTGCGCGCGCAGTTAGACTTTAAACTGAGTGTCCTGGTCATGTCACTGATGGAAGTTGATAAGTAATTTTGCAGGAATATTGTAGAAGGCTTCGATTAGCCGACCTACATTTACTCCCCACGTCTTTCACAGTGAAAATGCCCGAGTTGTCATCGTCTCCTTATTTATAATCTCTATCTTTATTATGTTTTGGTAGCAAAATGGTAATATCAGCATCGTGTTCAGTTACAGCATCATCGACTGCATCGAAGTCTAAGAGTCGCACATGCAGCAGAACGGCGTGGTATTCTTCGTGGTAGGCTACTAAAGAAAGAAAAAGTGCAAATTGCAGCAGATTGGCATATTTCTGAAGAAAACTAAGTATTCGTCGTGGTAAAAAAAAAGTGCAAATTGTAACTGCTTTGTAATGCGCAGTTTTTCATACCAGGTACGCGATACCCTTAATGCGTTCCGCGCTCTTTTTGAACAAGCGAAAGATTTCGATGTTCGTTCTTACATTACCCAACGATGACCACTGCGCCGCTGTGATTACATCAGTGCGTCTACAGTAATTCTTGAAACAACGTTATCAAGAAAAGCAGCACTGGTTTCGCGAACTGAAATGTAACCCATTTCATCGATCAGGTGCAACCCGTGAGTGTAGAACACGGCACTCTTCTGACTTCGCATGTGGATCGGGTTGTCATTTCTCTTTCTTCTCCAATACCCTCCATATTATGCAGACCACCAACTTCGAAGTATAGTAACTTTTAAGCACACGCGGATTTCTTGCTAAGGCATCGTACTTTTAAGTGCGGTGCAAATCTACCGAAAAAAAAGCCATTTGAGAATAAATACGTCAAAGCACTGACTTTGCCTCTCATACACTTTGAACCGACATTTCCCAATGAGCGCGAAATTATATAAAAAGCACGAAACCATTTTTCCCCCGTCACATGCAAGCAACGCCATGAATGCGGCAGCTTTTTCAATCCTCTGTGGGAGCGCCGCGGTGCGGAGATAAGAGTGGGCCACGCCCACCTCTGGAAACTCACTCTCTCCGTGCGATTGAGACGGCAGGAAAAAAACACGCCGCGCACCCGCCATCTCAGAGGTCATGGCCCGTTACTATAGTATGATGTTTCTAGTTCGTCGATGAGGAATGGCAATTCTAGTTGGCCTCTAATTGTGCCCAATCATAGATCATTGTTCACCAGCTAGCGCCTGCATGGCATGGTTAGTCAGACATGCAGGGTACCGTCGTCGCGACGTGGGCACCTTTGCACTGCGCGCGTATTCTCTTCCCCACTTCCACAGCTTTCATACTCTGCGCTGGCGGGACTCTGACGCAACCGGCATGCCCCACACAACTTCCGGTTTTCACAGGCATTTAAGTCATTCGAAGAAAGTATAGCTCCACTGGATTTCGATTAGGTGATGCGTTTTTTTTTCGCTTAAAATTATTGTCCAATTTGCGGAGCATTTCTTTTACCGGGCCCACGATAGGGGTGTCTCGGGAACATACAAGCACCAATTCTTCGGCATGGTTAAAATCTTGCAGGAGTTACCCTTTAAAACATACAGGTACGAAAACTTGTGCCCACGCGTTCTGGTGTGTCTGCACCTTAATGAATGTCTCCTGCTTTAAATATTTTTTTTTTCAAATGAATTGATATTCGTAAATATAGCCCAGTGACCATCGTACACACTTCTGTTCTTGCTTGAGAGCGCAGCTCTTTTCATAGCATGAAATTTCCGTTAAGTCCTGGTCGTTGATAAGAACAAGTGAAGTTTTATTTTCGGTGCCATTTTGACAATAATCGCAACGATAACAAAGACGCCCAACTCTAAAACTTCGTGTATAGGCGACTTCATATCAATCTCATCAAACTGTTGTGCTTTGCGGGTGGTCATAACTAACTTAGATATGACTCCTTTTCCCGCAGTTTTATTTTATCTCACTATCGTTACAGGAATAACAAACAGGTTTGTGAATGACGGAGTCAGTATATTTAAGCAAGTGAGCTCTAGCTATTACAGCTTTGAGTTTACATCTGAGTCAAAATCAATACGCACGGTGCGAACGGTGGTGAGCCTACGGCGAGTAGCGGCGAATGCACGGGACACATTGGGTGCGGAGGTAGCGGGCGAGTGAACTGGGGCCCTTGTTCACCCGGAGGTGCGGGTTTCTTCGTTTCCGCGTACCGGTAGTGACGCACCGTCGGCCGTGGCGGGCCTGCTGTCGTGGCGTTCACGGTGAAATGCACCGGTGAGACAGACGACGCTGGTGCGGGCGTAGCAGCTTGTGCTGGTGTGAAAGATGCCCTCCGTGCAGCCGCTGCAGACGGCTGCATTACCGGCCTTGTGGAAGGCGCCTTTGCCAGTGCACCGCTGTCGGCTGCCGTTGAAGTCAAAGGGCCACCGCCACCGCCGTCTAAGAAGTCGAAAGCCTGCGACGCGACCGTTTCTTCGACAATGATGGAAGTACGGCGCTTGTCACCCTCTTTGGCGGTCTTCTTGCGGTAGCTTCTCGTAATCACGTTCTTTCCGTTTATGGCCTTTGAGTCCTTCAAGTCCTCTTCTTTTTTGTATTCTACTTTCATTGAGGAAGCAAAGTTATAGATATGTTAACAGTTGCCAAAGTCGCCATGTCATTCTCTACACTGCTAAGTGTTAAAGAAACAAAAAACAAATAAAGTAGAGATTATGGCAACTCCGAGTAAGAATAATAGACATCTAAATTCACGTTGACAAAGCTACGGGCCCTTGCATGTCCGATATTGGGCATTAAACTTTGACACTCGTTCTGTTGCCCCTATTCTTTCTTAATACACACCGCCTTTTCACTGCGTTGTTCAATGTTCACAATCGAAATTCAAACGTTGTTTCTGTCACACAGATACAAAACATCCGACACAAACTACAGGCAATCTGACAGAGCAGAAGCTTCTACGACGCATTATACACACTCTTGCGACTCCCTTCAGTCTACGGAGTTGCCCAGCTCTAACATCTGAACCATTTTTTAGAGCTCTTGAGAACTAGCTGGAAAATTTCGTGAGCTTTTTTTTATTGACATCACCAACGTCATCCACAGCAGGACGAAAGTCTCTCCCAGTCACCTCAAATTCAGGTCATTTTATACCTAAAACACAGTGCACAGTATATATCTTTCACCGTGGCCTGCAACTTCAGTTAATTTCATTGCCTTTCCTAACCCTCATCCGTTTTCAGCAACGCTTCCCATCTCTTGGTATCAATTCATTTGCCCTGACTGACCATCAATTTTTCGAT
The DNA here is from genome assembly GCF_013339725.1 of Rhipicephalus microplus. Classification (NCBI taxonomy): domain Eukaryota; kingdom Metazoa; phylum Arthropoda; class Arachnida; order Ixodida; family Ixodidae; genus Rhipicephalus; species Rhipicephalus microplus. The sequence goes on from NC_051173.1 coordinate 14,771,019, forward strand.
CATTTTATATGAGCATCCCGGGTCCACTTATAGATGCGAAGCATATATTGCTCGGGCCTATGTACCGCGGCATCGGCGGCGTCCACAATAACACTACGCATGCACAACTCTCCTCCTTCCTTATCTCCAACAGCTGCGCGTTACTCTCGGTACTTATCTCCTATCATCCGCTTGCGTTCACTCCCCCTTCTCTCTCCTCTAGGCATCCCTCCCAGCGGCGTTAACACCGCCGTTGCGCTTGCGCGCCCCTCTCTGTCCTCTCTTACGCTCCCCCTTCTCACACCTCGCAACGCCGACGCAGGGACCGTCTGCTAACCTATGATCAGTCCCCCTCTCCTTTAGGCATTCCTTCTCACGGCGTTTACACCGTCATTGCGCATGCGCGTCCCCTCCCCCTTTCACCTGCGGTATACCCTCTCGCTTCGTAACACCGCCGCAGCGCCGCGATATAGCGCCAGTTTCACCGCCTGTGTAAGCTTTAGCACCCGCGACTTTGCATCTACGCATGGTTCCCTTTAGCGGGAGATGGCGTAATTTTTTGTCGGTTAATGTCAACTAGGATATGCGTTACCCCTGTTTATTATCTTATTCACACACCTATCTTCCTATCATATTGCGATCCTTGTAACGGGCCCTCATATATTCCACTTACCCGTCAACTTAGAACTTGTCGCTCCGACGACATTTTGGCCATCACCTGGCGTCGCAGGCGTCTTGATAGCATTTTCGACAGTGAAATAGTTGACCTTATAGTCACCGTATGCAGCGCAGGGAGCGAAGCCAAAGTTGCCTTCGTTGATATTCTGCTCGCATAGACTGCACACCGGAGGCGTGTAGATATGCACGGGCTGCGGGGTCGGGGGCTCCACTGTTTCGACGGACTTGTCTTCGACTGTGGGGCGGTTCTTGTCTCGCTGTCGTCCTTTCTCTTCCTTCGCGTTCTTCGTCTTCGTCTTACCAGACCTTGAGACGTTGCCTACCCCTTTGTCTCCGCCCTTGTCGCTGCTCTTTTTGCCTGAGCGCTTCTTGGTGGCGCTTTTGCTCAACTTTGGCGTCGGAAATGAAGAGGTGCTTCGTCCACTGCCGCGGCTTTTGGAGCCGACGGAGTCCCGACGACTTTGCTGCGCAGTAGACAGCGCGGATGGCGACATCGAGGTACCCAAGAAGCTGGCGTAGCTTTTGCTAAGTCTGCGCAGGCGCCGCCTGAATGCAGATCCACTAGCTTCAAGGAAAGGCCGCTTACGCCCCACTCTTTTGATGATACGGTCCGCGTCTCTGCTGACGGCCTCTACGTCGAAAGGCGAGAGCGCGGTCAGCGACTCCGGCTGGAACAATTTCTCGCCCTTGATCAAGCGCTCGATCATATCGTGGTCGCTCTTGTTGTCCAGATTCACGTCGCTAAAGCGCCTGTCGGTGACCGGGTCATCAACGACCGGCGGTGATCCAATCGAGTCATCGGCAGTAACTTCCTCCTCGTCCCAGCAAATGCCCTCAATTGCGCCTGAGCACGGGCTGCAACTCCATCCGGTACCATGACTCAACGATAATGACGCACTGCGACTGCTTCGATTACTGCCCATCGTATGTTCTTCCTGGAAGCGTTTCGTCGATGTGAGCTGAATAGCTTACTCTCGGCGCTTCTGGACTGTTTGGCGCAGTGTTCAGGAGCGTAAGAACGCCTGGCAGCCCGTCGAGAGAGAAATCGAACGAGTCTTCGATGATGCTCGGGCTCGCTCGCTCGCGATGCGCTGATGCGCTGCTATGACTGCGCGTGATGGTGTTGTGAAGATGATGATGATTGTGATGACAATTATGATGATGACCTACATTGCTCGCTCACATCCACCCCGGACGATTAGCCATGAAACGAATTTATTGTTTTTTAATGTACGCGTATGAATCGAATGTACATTGAGAAATTTGATGATAAAATGTACGGTCTGGTACCACCTTCCCTTTCTTTTCCATATGTGCGGCGGCTACATTCTCGGCGCTGACAACAAAAATGCATAATGCACTTTTTATTTCGTCTTCAACAACTAAGTTGTTTGAGATCACCGTAATTGGTTGGTTGGTTGACCCTTTTAACCTGGCGCAACCCACTATGGGAGACACAAGAAGCATATCTGAGCTCTGAACAGCAACGCCAACTTATACATCTTCCTGTAGCTAAGCAAACTAAACTGTATTCCCGGAGCCCGAACTTTCACCCCTATTTATGGAGTAATTGGTCTGCTGGAAAAAGGAATAATCACCACCACGAACTAATACCCGATCTCTTCATAATCTTTTTCGTCGTCATCTACTTCATTTCGTACATCGCTCCGAGAGCATTAATGGCGATTTCTCTGAGGGTGAGGGTAGGGGGGATACAATAACTTTATGGGCAACAGACCAAGTGCACTTCTTGGCGTATCCCAGTTACTTGAGTATCACGCTAGCAGAGCCACCACCGAAACCATTACGGTAATCATCAAAAGGGCTAGTGTAACTTTTATTTACTTTTTTTGATCCACAGTGTATCAATCATTTTTGAATGCTATATAGTTGCGAGTAAAACCTCCTAAACTCATTTGACTCTAAACTTGACGTTAAGTGCCGGTATGCGCCACGAGTGGTAGGAAACCAAACCAAAAGAACAATGCACAAAACGTCGCGTACTTCACCATCAAAGGCTCTGTAGCCTGTGACAATAACACCACTGTTACGCTCAATGGAGGTGGGCACAGTCTTAAATTACAATAGCTAAAACGTCCAAGAAAGACACAAGCAGCATCTTTAGGCCCTTAACAGCAACGCCAACTTAAACATCTTTCTGAAATACCAAGCAGACGAAACCTCATTCTCGAAGCACGAACTTACATCTTGATCCTTTCCTAATAACACAAAAATAGACTGTAGTCGAATTCTGCTTAGGCACACATGGCATACCTCACAGGTGCACACATAAACAGTGCTTCAAGTGCGAACAACTATCAATGACGACTATAACTCATTAGTCATATAGAACTTTTATGCGATCACATTTTTTAAAATATTCTTCGTTTCTTGGACAATCCCTCCGAATGGGTGTGAGCCATACATAGAGGTAATCATCATCATCATTACCACAGCACACGTACGGGCCTGCAGGAAACGCCCAAGTGTTTCGCCCTGCTATACCTGACGCGGATGATGTCGTCAAGATGCGAATCTATACCGGTTACAACGTAAGCTAAATCTTGTCTGTGCTTCGATGTGAACTGTAAGTACTGCCTGCTTCGACAGCCAGCAGGCACATACTTTCCCCAAGCACCTGCTTCGTCACAAAACATTTCAAGAATAGGAAGAAGCAGCGGCAGCAGCCAAGCAGCTTCACTGCAAAGCCTGCACATTACTTCATGAAACCACTCAATTCTTGGCCAATCCCCCCCAGTTGATAAGCGCCAAGGACAATAGGTTAGAGGTGTTCCTGGAGCGTACTTAAAATTTATAGAATCTTTTGCAAACATCTACCGCACTCATTTTTCTTTCAAAACATTTAAATCGTTAAAGAAAATGAAAAAAAAACCTTGAGTCACACTTGCTATTAGGCAGTTCCCCAGCGTGGGTATGCGTCACACCATCAAGGATCTTGACTTGACTTGCCTTGACTTGCTATTAGGCGTTTGATAAACCGAAAAAATAAGCTTTTCCATGCGTTCTTGAAATCGCGAGAGGAAGAATCACTACAGCAGTATAAAGCTTTCAGAAAGAAAATAAACAGCGCTCTTCGAAAGGCGAAGATAGCGTATTATGAAGGGTTGTTTTCTGGTATCTGTACAAGGCACCCCGATGCAGCTTCAAAAGCAGTAAGCAGCGTTTTAGGGCGCCACAAGACAGACTTCACGCCACATGGAATCACGTTAAACAATCGTCTATTAAGTGGTGCAATGCTTGCTGATTCTTTCAATAAGTATTTCACTTCTGGTATACCACATAACACCCTGCAAATCAATGGCTCAATTATTAGAAATACTGAAAGCCTTTTTCTCAACCCGGCAGACGAACCACAAGTTTTCAGAGCATTTATGAGTCTTAAAAATAGTAGTGCATTACATAATGACAATTTTAAGATCGGTCCCATAAAATTTGTTTAAGAGCATTTAGTCCCGGTACTTGTGTATCTATTTAGTTTAGCGGTAGAGTTCGGCGAATTTCCCCGTGATATGAAGTGCTCTCGAGTCTCAGTTCTGTTTAAGGGTGGCGACTTGCTGGGAAACTATCGCCCAATATCGATTATTCCGGTGTTTGCTGAATGTTTCGAAAGAATGCTACATTCCCGATTATCCTACTTGTTCACCAAAGGTGACATTATAAGCGACGCTCAGTTTGGTTTTTGTAGAGGAAGGTCTACGGAGTTATTTATGTTCAGACTAAAAGAAATTATTTTGGAGAACATGGAAAACAGGCTATATACATAATGTTTGTTCATTTATTTCTCCAAGGCAATGACCATAGCACGCTACTTCATAAGTTATAATTCTATGGCGTCGGAGGTACTCCCCTGGCTTTATTGAAATCATATTTAGCAGAGCGATCACAATCTATGTGCTTAGGTAACCATCACTCATCTTCATTGGCTGCCAGTAGAGGTGTCCCGCAAGGAAGTGTATTAGGCCCCCTTCTTTTCAATACTTTTATCAATGATATTGTGAACATCAACAGGTCGGTAAAATTTATAATATATGCTGATGATGCCACGGTCTTGTTTTCTCGTGCAGATACAGATACGTTGGTAGAAAGTTGTAATCATTTCTTTTGTAATATTACATCATGGTTACTATAAAATAAACTTGAAATAAACCCGAAGAAAACGAAGGTAATATATTTAGAGCTAAGAATAAGATTCTGAACAATAAACAAGATATTATTTGTGCAGACCAAAAAATAGATATTGTAGAAGAACATAAAGTTCTCGGTGTAACCTTTTCATCTCATTTAAGTGTGGACTCTCGTGTAAGTCATTTATGCAAGAAACTTTCTTTTACAGTGGGAGCTCTGTCACGATGTCGTGAAATCCTCTGACCAGAAATGAAAGTCAGCATTTATTCAGCACCCTTTCGATCCCACATACTTTACTGCAGTCTGGTTTGGCTTACTACAACTCAACGCAACATCTACAGAATATTGCTTTTGCAGAAGAAAGCTGTCCGTCACATTGCCAACACTGGTTATCACCGACGTCGACATATTTTCGCAAGTACAGTATAATTAAAATTCAATATATGTACGAGTTCAGCATCCTGCGATCATTTTACATATGTTCTTCTTCGTGTAAACAATTTATCGAGTTCACGGCTGCACTTCAACGTAACAGTCACGCTATCAATACTCGGAAGGTTGGAGGCTGGCTTATACCGCGCTTTCGCACCAACTATACACTTCAGTTGTTGAAATATAACCTCCCATGTATTCTTAACAAGCATAAACATTTACATAAAACGGCGCCAAAGACATTACGTGAAATATTTCGAATTACTAATGTATTCATACATTTCAATTATTTCTTCATGCTGTACTACATTTCACTGTATACATTTATGTATGGTTAGCCACCATGCTTTTTTCTTTTCTTGTATTGTGTGGATATTATTGTTTCGTGTAGCGTTCTGCCAAAATAACAGGTGTACTATCGCTGTCTTTTTCTTGCACTTTTAGAATTACAAATTTTTTCTGTAGATAAACTTAAGTATTATGTTATTGTTTGTTTGTTATTGGATACACGTTCATTCAAAGTAATTCCCTCTTACGTTTGTACAGGTATTGTTATATTATTTGTTTTTGTAAATATTTTTTCTACCATGTGTAATCATGACTTGTACATTTTTGGTGCAAAAATTTTTAACTCTTACTTGTTGCCATGTAACTGGTCTTCTGGGCCTTAGTCGAGCTGTTTCGATACTGCTTTCAGCCCAAGAGGAAGTGTTCATGTTTATAAGAGGGAAAAGAAGAGAAAAGTGAGCCCCGTAACTGTCTGCATCAGGTAGCGACACCTCAACAGTAGCTCACAGGGGATGGGGGTGAGAAGAGATTAAAAGTATAAAAATAAAGGTCTAGAGAGAGAGAAAAAGAGATCAGGACACCATCCAAAATGTAATGTTTTCGTTTTATTCTCGTAAATAAAAAGAAAGAAAGAAAGAAAGCAAGAAAGAAAGGAAGAAAGAAAGAAAGAAAGAAAGAAAGAAAGAAAGAAAGCAAGCAAGAAAGAAAGCAAGAAAGAAAGAAAGAGAGAAATAAAGAGAGAAATAAAGAGAGAAAGAAAGAAAGAAAGAAAGAAAGAAAGAAAGAAAGAAAGAAAGAAAGAAAGAAAGAAAGAAAGAAAGAAAGAAAGAAAGAAAGGCAAAAAGAAAGAAAGAACCGAGCAGCCCTAGCTGCATCTTGCTCCTAGGTGTGGTGTCATTTGCCCAACAAAAAGTCCTTCGAAATAAACACGATTGCAGCTGACAAGTAGCATTACATTTTCCGATCCACAGCTGCTGACTTCCTAACTATTCATTCATCATTAGCTTACTTGACGCAACTTTTCAGGGGCGGTGCACCTCAAGGACGAGACTTGTGCAATGTCCGTTGTCACGGCTATACATTATATGGGGCAACGCTCAGGTAACGCATGGTATAGTCGAAACATGTCATTTTTATATGTCATATGTCAAAACATATGTCATATGTCAGGTTTATTATTAGACTATATTATTAATTTTAATTGTGACAGAACTTTATAAAAACACTTACAAGTACAGACCCCTTACTAGTCAGCGACTTCCACATACAAAATATGGACTTTACGAGCTTCGCCCACTCGTCATGATTCACTTCGTGAAGAAGCGCGAAAATTTTTCTCGCTTGACTATGCACATATAAAAGGCGTAGGCGGGCGCACAGAGGGCGGGGGAGCAAGAGGGCGCTTTTCCCCCTTGCTTATCTGGACGCCAAGCCTACCCAGTGCTTTTACACAGACGGACCGATCTCCTCCGTCATTCCTTGAAGTGCAGAGCTCCGGTCACACTGAATTTCGACGACAATGACAGCCGAGGAGTCCTGATGCTACATGTCAAAAGCTGCTCATTTTCCGCCTTTACTCTCGGAAAGCCGGGGACCCAAGGAAGCCTTTTGCGAGAAGGATGTTATCGCTTCATTTTCGTTGTGTGATCGATTGCGAAGCTTTGGTTGATTGATATGTAGGGTTTAACGTCCCAAATCCACCATATGGTTATGAGAGACGCCGCAGTGGAGGGCTCCGGAAATTTCGACCGCCTGGGGTCCTGTAACGTGCACCCAAATCTGAGCACACAGGCCTACAGCGTTTCCTCTTCCATCAGAAATGCAGCCGCCACAACCGGGATTTGATCCCGCGACCTGAGGGTCAGCAGCCGAGTACCTTAGCCACCAGACCGATTGCGAAGCTTGTTAAGACGAAAGAGTCAAATGTCTCATATCAAACGAAAAATTTGAACGTCGCGGTATCACACAGAAGGCTTCAGCGTCCTGCGGCGTCGGGGACGAGAGATGTAAAACATAATCATCCTGTGATGACATCCCAGCGACGCCACAGATTGCCATATTTCATGACGTCATAGTGATGTCACGTGACGGAATCCCACAGGATGACGTCATCACATCGTAGCTTGGTCCAAGGACCTTCGATCCCGGAGGCAGTGTTCATAAGGCTTTCGAACGGTGGCAGACGAGGATCAGTAAATACGTATCTCAATCATTATCATCATCATCAGAAGCAGCAGTAGCAGCCTGACTACGTATACAGCAGGGCAAAGGTCTCTCCCATGTTCTGCCAGTCACCTCGGTCCTGTGCTTGCTGCTGCCACTTTTCGCAAACTTTCTAATCTCATCTGCCTACCTAACTTGCTGTCTACCCCTCACCTGCTTGCCTTCTCTGGGATTGATTGATATCTGGGGTTTTAACGTCCCAAAACCACCATATGATTATGAGAGACACCGTAGTGGAGGGCTCCGGAAATTTCAGCCACCTGGGGTTCTTTAACGTGCACCCAAATCTGAGCACACGGGCCTACAACATTACCGCCTCCATCGTAAATGCAGCCGCCATAGCCGGGATTCGATCCCGCGACCTGCGAGTCAGCAGTCGAGTACCTTAGCCACTAGACCACCACGGCGGGGCGCCTTCTCTGGGAATCCAGTCAGTTGCCCTTAATGACCAGCGGTTATCCTACCTACGCACTGCGTGCCCGGGCCATGTGCATTTTTTTCTTGATTTCAACTATTGTTGTATTTAGGACATACAGAATGATGCATCCTATGCCTTAACATCATTCACTTTATTCTCTGATCCCACGCGCTCATCCTCATCTTCTTTCCTATATACATGAACTATGATATCCTTAACTCCGGTTTGTTCCCTGACCCACTCTGATCTCTTCTTGTTGTTGTTTTTTTTGAGGTTACCTCTATCATTTTCCTTCCATCGCTCGCAGCGTCGTCCTCAATTTTAGCTGAACCTTCTTTGTAAGCCACCATGTTTCTGCTACGCCCCGCCGCGGTGGTCTAGTGGCTAAGGTACTCGGCTGCTGACCCGCAGGGCGCGGGTTCGAATCCCGGCTGCGGCGGCTGCATTTCCGATGGAGGCGGAAATGTAGTAGGCCCGTGTGCTCAGATTTGGGTGCACGTTAAAGAACCCCAGGTGGTCTAAATTTCCGGAGTCCTCCACTACGGCGTCTCTCATAATCATATAGTGGTTTTGGGACGTTAAACCCCACATATCAATCAATCATGTTTCTGCTACGTAGGTAAGTACCGACAAGATGCAGCTGTTATATACCTTTTTCTCGAAAAATACTGGCAATCTATTATTCATGATTTCAGAATGCTTGCCGAATATGCTTCGCCCCATTCTTAGTTTTCTACTTCAGTCTCGTGGTTCGGCTCCACTGTTACTACCTGTCCTAAGTATATATGTTCCTTTGCGACTTCAAGTTCACTGCTACCTATCTCAATGCGCTGTTGTCTTCCGAAGTTGTTGCACATTACTTTCATTTCCTGAATGTCAATCCTTTAACTGATGAAAAAAAATGGAGATCGCCTTCGCCTTCGAGTCATCCTGAGTGCATGCATAAAGGACATGGTGAGTTTTAATTACTGTCTTTTCGATTACACAGTTAGGAAGATGATAGCGGATGGTTTCTCCCTAATGAAGAACCCTACGCGCCTATGACAGAAGATGTGCTTTAATTATCGCATTCGCTCTTTGCAGGTGGCATCTAATGTGGCACGAGCGTCCTCATGGTCGATAATGAGGTCGCTTTCTGCGGCTTCCGCCCCGTACCCGAGACATACCCGTTCGAGCACATCAGCGTCCTGCTGTGGAACTAGATTCTGAACGTCACCAAAATGCAAGAGCCTGTTCACCGTGCTGCCCCATTCTGTCTGTCGGAAGCTGCAAGAAATCTACCTGCACAGCTATGGCAGAGCCGTCTGCCTCATCGCTTTATATATAGCCTCGACAGTGCTTGGTGGAATCCTCGTTGCGGGCACAAAGATCAGCGCAAAAAGAAAAAAATCACAATTTCTATTTGACTATACTCTGCGAAAACGTAACAGCTTCCCGTCTCCTTTTCCCTGATGCAAATAGCAGACTTAATTCGCAGATAAACGAAAATCCATGTGACGGACGTTTTGCGGTGTTATAAATTACGTAAGGGGTTAAATTGCTGTATAACAAATGTTGTAACTTTTAGAGGCTAAGGATTTGAACGCCTATCATTTTCACGTAAGAACGCTCTTTTCACAAACATTCCGACCACACCGTTGGCGTAATTCCTCAGGCAATTTCGCAATATTGGCGTAGTTCTTAGCTACTCTCGAAAGTGTTTGACACTAAAGTGTTTGATGCTGGGTCCACCAAGACCTCAGTGATGTATTTCCGTCACGGAACTGATGTCGAAAATGCACGCGATCAAATGGCAAAAGAACAAAATTTCATCAGCGGGTGTCGAACCCGTGACCTTTCAGTCCACTACAACAGACGCTGGACACACTATCCAGTGATCCGCAGTTGCACACCCGTGGCGTTTTACAAAAACTCTCTTTTTTATATATCCCTCACTTTCCTATCGCCATGCTTGCCGTCGACAGGGTGGTGTCGCCCTCTGGTAGCATTAACGTGTTGCATTATACCCGTAGCCTGCTTGGAACGCTTCATTGGTACTTTATGTCTAGAATATACTCTAGGCACTATAGTTGGTACGCGTTCGTCCCATTTGGCGTGTTTTCGATATGAGAAGTTTAGTTTTGTCGCAAGGTGGCGAGATTACCTCTAGCGTCGGCCTAGCTTAAAGCATTCATCCATACAGAAAATTGCTCTACGACGCGAGCCTATCTCGTCTGGCTGAAACCCCGCGGTCTCTACTTACGCTTCCTTCAAAATGAATCACAGTCGGGCTAAAGAACGACACGGCGCGCGTCTATGACTACAGTTTATGGTGTCTAGAATATTTTGTTTATTAAGTGCTTCTTGGTGGCCTCCTTGCGGGGGAATGAGCATATGTTGAGCCAACGTGCGCCTTAACTACTTCATCTACCACAAGGGCTATATCGGGATCTTAGGCGTTAGTCGTCGGGATGGAGATCTGCGAGCCCGCGTCAATGTAGGTGCATCCATGTCAAACGGTACTATAGCTGCCAAACACCGTACGACATTGTTCAGGTGTCACAGGTCCCGTTAGTTCGGGAGGCTATCGCCGGGCTAATTCCAAGGGCCGAGGTATCAGCCCCCCGAACCGCACCGCGAAAGCGTGGACAATTTAGAAGTGGTCCTTTCTGGCGCGCCAGCGGACGCCGGCTGTGGCCTAAAAAACAAGTCAGAGCCGAGAGTTGATAAACAAAACGAAATTATATTCCCAATAATGGCAGATCAAAAACAATACACAAGTATGCACACTCCACAATAGTTGCATACAATATGTCACCAATCAAACAACGTACTACACAGTACAATCAGCCACACTCGAAACAACGGATACAGACAACAATACGCACTACAATGCAGTCGCATGCATTGAACAACCAAGACACTTAAAGGCTAAAGAAATGGAAAACCTATTCAGTCCAAAGATCTTGGAAAAAAGTCTGGATGATACTCTTCCGAGAATCACTCACTCAAAGTCCAGCGTTGTTGTCGTTCCGCTGCCCCCGAAGTTTCTCTTCCAGGAAACCTCGCGTTCCGCTGCCCCCGAAGTTTCTCTTCCAGGAAACCTCGCGTCTTCAATTGGCCACTCTCCAAGCTTCAAACTTCTTCGCTGGAAACACGTCGGCTTCACACACGCAGCTGTTGCCACGCGTCTTCGCTAGATAGCGGTAGACACACGCTCTTGCCTGTAGCTCGAGCCTTCACCCATCAGGTGGAAATCCTCTTCTTCTCCTGCCTTGTCACTACGGACAAAACCTTCGCCAACTACACGGCGGAATCCCTACGCGCTCTGGCACTAACTTCCGTCTTCTCCTGATCTCTCATCTCGGCTGCTTGATTAAATACCTTCCGCGCGAGATTCAAGAAAGTTCTCATCATTTCGTCGGCGCGATGCGCAGCGAAGGCTGGGGGAAAGGGCGAGACGATACGGGGGCCGTCCGCGACGGATGACTCAACCGGGCATCACCACGCCCCTTTCCATCAAGAAATTTCGAGGGCTTGCTCGGCCGCCGATGTGGGGTGAGGAGGTTCGTCGGCGAACCTACGCTTCTGAAGGGAGAGAGTCGCGCGCCCGGGGAGTCTTTGGATGTTTGATTTCTTTTTTTATCGTTGACCTCGCGGCGTCACTCCGGCGTTTCGTCGCGAGAATTGGGCGGCGCGCCCTGTTTGAGCGCTCGTTTTGTGACACTGCCCCCCACTTTAAGAATATTATCTCATAATATTCAAAACCACACAAACGAGCGCAAACAGTCCCCACTCTCTCAGAGACTGTAACATAGTCCGTCGCTCATGACACGTCACATTCACAATAGATCACTCAATACAATTGTACATTACAATTCAATCTCACAACACATAGAATATAGACACAGGTACATGAATACAATACTCCATCACATACTTCAAGCAATACAAATGTACAAAGGTCTGTCTTTACAACAATTGTACCATACATCACATCACCGTATAAAAAATTTTGATTCACTCGACATACAGTTGTGACACAGGACAACAACCACATTAACTTAACATATAGCACTGTCAAACACATTCCGAACCGACCTCAACACCTATCCCATGAACTCCGAGCTGCGCTTGTGTCCTTTCTTGCGGTGCTCGCTCGATTTCTTCTTGTTCTCCATCGTTGTTTTTCGGCGAGCCCTTTCGAACGACGGTATCTGAGGCGGCGTCTCAGCCATCGTTGTCACTTCCGACACTGCTAACCGGTCATGACGCTCAACCGATCCTGTCAGGTTATTCACCCGCTTGTTCATGTCACTACATTGGGCCTGGCTGGCCGACTCCGTCACCTTTACACTGTCGGATAGTTGAGGTCGTGCCAACGTAAGTCCAGCTGCCCAGCACGTGAACTCATTCAACACGATCATCTTCTCATTCGCTGTCTCTTGCGCCCAGGCTTCACCTTGGGCTCGAGTGAGATCCTTCACGGGATTTTTCTCCGCTGTATCTCGCGGTCCCTGTGTCGGCGGGGGCTCCATCTTCGGGTCTTCCCCCAAATGTTCTGGTTCGTTCGGCCCTCGCGCCCCGTCGATGTTTCCTATGACGAGGTCGTACAGGGGGATCGTCATGCATAGAGCGGTAACCTTCCCGCTGAAGTACGGGGTTTCAACCTCAATCTCTGTTTCGGGAAGCATCTGAACCGTACTGTCAATTAGGCAAACTGGTTTCGTTTTGCCTGTTAACTTACTTTCCCGTACCAAATTTCTCCGCACGATAACAGTGGAGCTGCCGGTATCTCTTAACACCGTAACCTTCTTGCCCGCAACTTTTCCAGGCAGCGTGAGCATTCCCTTCGTAACACCGGTTGGCTGTTTCGTCATTACAGCACCCACAATAGGAAGTTTCTCCCCAATTTTCAACTCTACGAATCCGTTGGTGACGGCATTATCACCGAATTTCGGTGCCACTTGCACACAGGATACCTGGTGAGTTTGACTCGCTCCGTTTCGACATGCGTCTGCTTTGGGCCCAGTCTGACCACACTTGAAACATTTTACGACTGTGGGACTCGTAAAGTTAGTACGACAGTTGTTCGCGCGATGACCCACTCGGTTACACAGAAAACATCGCGGAACGCTCTCCGGTGCACGCTTCTTTTCTTCGGGAGCCGATTTCTTCGAATCTTCAGGACACTCCTTCTTGACCCTGGTCAAATTAGTTCCACCTTGCACTTCCAAGAATTGATCAGCCAATTCAAGCATGCCTTCAAGTGACTCAGCCTTCCTCTCTTTCAAGTACAGCAACAGGCTTGGGTGGCAACTAGTAAGAAATTGCTCTCTAATTAGGAGCTCTCTAAGCTCATCATACTCCTGTGCTGTCCCTGAAAGTTCAATCCATCTGTCCAAATGGCAAAGTCGGGCGGCATACTGCGTAGCCGTCTCACCATCAGCTGGCTTTCCTGTCCGAAATCTGTCCCGGAATCCTTCTACAGTAAATCTAAATCGCTTCAGCAAAGCAGCTTTCACCTTTGCATAGTTGGCTGCATCGGTCGGCGTCAGCCTACCGTACACACTGAGCGCTTCACCACTCAAGCAAGTACTCAAAGCAGTTGCCCATTGATGTTCCGGCCAATTCTGGCTCTTCGCAATCGTCTCAAATCTGTGAAGGTACGCGTCAAGGTCGTCCTTCCTCTCATCAAACGCTACGAGCAGCTTGCTTGGGTTCAAGCGGAAGCCGTGATCTTCCCGTTCGCTGCTTTCAACTCTAGCTTGGACGGGAGTTTCGCTTCGCTGTTGCAAACGGAGCCGCTCGAGTTCCATCTCGTGCTGCCGCTGCCGTTCCCTTTCAGCCATCTCCGCTTCTCTTTCTTCTTTCAGCTGTCGCTCCTTTGCCTCTCTTTCTTCTTTCAGCTGTCGCTCCTTTGCTTCTCTTTCTTCTTTCAGCTGTCGCTGCTTTGCTTCTCTTTCTTCTCTCGCCCATTCAGCTGCCAACTTTTCTCTCTCCAGCTCCAACTTCAATTGCTGCTCTCTTTTTTCTTTCCCTCTCTCAGCTGCCAACCTCTCTCTCTCTTCAACTCAGCTGCTTTTTCTTCCTTGGCTCTCTCAGCTGCCAACCTCTCTCTCTCTAACTCAGCTTATTTTTTCGCTTTGGCTCTTTCGACCGCCAACCTTTCTTTTTCTAGCTCAGCTGCCTTTTCTTATTTGGCCCTCTCTTTTTCTTCTTTTTCCTTCTGGGTGACCCACTTCCGTAGTCCGGCACCAGAAAGACCCATCTTCTCACCAAGAGCGACTAACTTTTCGAGATCCATTGTGTCTCGCAAATAAAACATTGCCGCATGCAAAAATATCTGCCTAGATCAGTATATCACAACACTCTCGTGCACTCGTTAACGAGAACACTGAGCAACACACAAAATCGTTCCGATAGCACTATCAACAACTCGAGGCTCTTTCTCTCTCCTTATTTGGACACACTGTGCACCAAAAGGTCCTGTCGCGGACGCCAGATTAATTGTCACAGGTCCCGTTAATTCGGGAGGCGATCGCCGGGCTAATTCCAAGGGCCGAAGTATCGGCCCCCCGAACCGCACCACGAAAGCGTGGACAATTTAGAAGTGGTCCTTTTTGGCACGCCAGCGGACGCCAGCTGTGGCCCAAAAAACAAGTCAGAGCCGAGAGTTGATAAACAAAACAAAATTATATTCTCAATAATGGCAGATCAAAAACAATACACAAGTATGCACACTCCACAATAGTTGCATACAATATGTCACCAATCAAACAACGTACTACACAGTACAATCAGCCACACTCGAAACAACGGACACAGACAACTATATGCACTACAATGCAGTCGCATGCATTGAACAACCAAGACACTTAAAGACTAAAGAAATAGGAAACCTATTCAGTTCAAAGTTCTTGGAACAAAAGTCTGGATGATACTCTTCCGAGAATCACTCACGCAAAGTCCAGCGTTGTTGTCGTTCCACTGCCCCCGAAGTTTCTCTTCCAGGAAACCTCGTGTCTTCAATTGGCCACTCTCCAAGCTTCAAACTTCTTCGCCGGAAACACGTCGGCTTCACACACGCAGCTCTTGCCACGCGTCTTCGCTCGATAGTGGTAGACACACGCTCTTGCCTGTAGCTCGAGCCTTCACTCCTCAGGTGAAAATCCTCTTCTCCTGCCTTGTCCCTACGGACAAAACCTTCGCCGACTACACGGCGGAATCCCTACGCGCTCTGGCGCTAACTTCCGTCTTCTCCTGATCTCTCATCTCGGCTGCTCGATTAAATACCTTCCGCGCGAGATTCCAGAAAGTTCTCATTTCGTCGGCGCGATGAGCAGCGAAGGCTGGGGGAAAGGCGAGACGATACGGCGGCCGTCCGCGACGGATGACTCAACCCGGCATCACCACGCCCCTTTCCATCGAGAAATTTTGAGGGCTTGCTCGGCCGCCGATGTGGGGTGAGGAGGTTCGTCGGCGAACCTAGGCTTCCGAGGGGAGAGAGTCGCGCGCCCGGGGAGTCTTTGGATGTTTGTTTTCTTTTTTTTATCGTTGACCTCGCGGCGTCACTCCGGCGTTTCGTCGCGAGAATTTGGCGGCGCGCCCTTTTAGAGCGCTCGTTTTGTGACATCAGGCTCTCGTGCATCAATGCACAATAAAAGATCCGCAATAGTGCTGTGAATTGATGAGCTCACTGTCATGTTCTAGGACTATTCTTGTGATGGAGAGATGAATCATATGTTTTTTTTTTTCACAAACCAGCATTATTTTAGCCACAAACGATTAAGGGACCCCACTTACAAACGGCCCCACCGCGGTGGTCTTGTGGCTAAGGTACTCGGCTGCTGATCTACAGGTTACGGGATCGAACCCCGCCTTCGGCGGCTGCATTTTCTATGGAGGCGAAAATGCTGTAGGTCCGTGTGCTCAGATTTGGGTGTACGTTAAAGAACCCCAGGTGGTCAAAACTTCCGGAGCCCTCCACCACGGCATACTTTATAGTCGTATGCTGATTTTGGGACGTTAGATAGACTCCACATATAATCATCGTCACTTACAAACGACTATGCCATATTCCTCATCATGATCAGCAGCAGCAGCAACAGCACAAATGTCAACATAGTCCCAGTACTACGTGTAGGCTGACGTGCGCGGTTATGTAAAGGTGGAATTGTTGCAGAGCCTCTGAATCACCAGATGTCATGTTACGCGAACTACGAAAAGTGGGGGCGCCTTGAAGTTACCCTGCTATTACGTAGCGCTCATCCCCGATTGATCACAAGGATCAGCATTGACTTGACAATGATCCCTTATCGCACGAGGGGTGGCGCGCGCAGCTGCAAACGTTTCAAATGTGTAATTTTGGATAAGGTGGTGACGTTACGCAAAACAGGTAAAGTGTGGGCACATTAACGTTACCCACAAAGCGCTAAGCCACAAATGATCTTCATCATTCTCAGCAGCAGCACCACTAATCGACTTATTCGCGTGAGGACTCACGTGTGCAGCAAAGAAGGCGAAAACGCATTCACGTAGTTCCAGACTGTAGATCTGCATCTACAGTCGATCTCTGCGTTCAATAAGGCTATCCATATTTTACAAAGAGCTGAACTGGTCCAGGTGCGCTCTGGTGCGCAGCCTCGTAGCGCAAGTTGTTCTCACCGAGTTCAGTGACATTATACGCAGGTGCTATAGGATGGCACGTGAAAGCTTCATTCTGCCTAAATGCCGCGAAGAATGAAAAGCAAGAAAGCACATTTTTTGCTCTGTAACTCTCGAGCATAAAGCAGTACATATCCCAAACCATCACGTTCCTAAGTTAGAAGACTGACGTTCGGTTGTACAGTAGACTTTAACAAACTGGTTTTTATTTTTGTTAATATACACAGCTAGGGGTTTTCCCATACATGAATCACGTGGACATGATTTCGCAATGTGTCCATGCAATTGCCCAGGGCAATTATCTATTAGAGGAACAAAAGTTATTCATAAGCTTCCCGCATTGTTTTCGGCCGGCAAATTTCTGGTCACAAACAAGGCCAAGTGGCGAATCGCTAATGGAAATAAATCTTGGACTCTTTCATGAACTATTTACAAAATACGCAGCTGTTGACGTGATGTATTTTACTTACACGCCCCAGCCCCACTAGAGTTAGTTCCCTTTCCTTTGGGATGGTAACTACCTAAAGGGTGCAAAGCTCACACCCACCGGTAGTAAATACATTTTTAAAACCACTATTTTAAAAACGTGAATACATTTTTGAATCCACCGCCACCTACACCCGTATACCCGTCCGCTCAAACAATGCTATGTGTCGACTAATAGCGCTCAAGTCACACCTTACTCGCAAACTACAAGATCAACATACAATAACGACCAGGACAACGATGGTCCATATTTCTCAATTACGTTCAAGTTACATCGACGAGTCTGAAATTTTAAAAAGAAAATTTTCAATTCATGCAATTCATCTGCGCCCTTTGTTCCAGGGCTTTTCTCGATGTTTTAGGGCAATACCTCAAAGTGGGTGCGAGCCAAGGAAAGGGTAATTCAACTTCAACTTCTCTTCCGTCTCGCGGTTCGAGAAGCCCGAGCAGTGTGTCCTAGTCTCGCCGAGTGGCTGGGCCATTACGGCGAGCCAGCGGCGAAGAGAAGACCATGAGGCGTTCGGGGTCTCGCACGCGGGTCACAAATTCCGGCGACGAGCTGTCCACTCGCCGGTCCCACCTGGCCACAACTCCGAGCTCGCCGAGGCCTTCCGCTTCATCCGGGCTGGTCAGTGGAAGCCGCACGCTCATTCAGCTCAGCAACAGCGTCAGCACCTACAGCGGACCCGGTGAAAACGTCACCGCCAACACGCACGTCTCTATCCGTTCGGGCGATAACCCAAGGTCTTCGGGGTCCGCGTCGTCCGCGCATCGCAGCGCATCCGGTGAGCGACAAATCTCCAACTTCACAAGCGACACAGAGCGATAGGTACAGCTGCATTGTACTTTAAGCACTGACTACGGTTAGCGTCGTGGTAAAAGGTGGAGTCCCTTCACCATAATACTGTCATTTCAAACTCTATAACGTCACGAGCTTTGGTGGCGTAGTGGGTTGGCGAGCGGTTGAAGAAGCGGTTCGCGCAGCAGGTCGTCGATTCGAGTTCACGTTTTGTGAACATTGCTTTGTTTCTTCAGGGTATCGCGTCAAAATTGACGTTACTAATCCGAACAAGGCGAAATTTTACTTTTTTGCAATAAAAGTATGTTGCTCTCTGCGGCGGCTCTTAGACAGCCATACCTTGTGGATTTCGTGGCGCAGTGATAATGCATGATGCGTTCGTTTAGTGTACGACTCATGTTCGAATCGCACTGACGAAGTACAGTTATTGCGATAACAATTATATGGACACTCTCGGCTCAATTTCGCCGCCGGCGTCGGCGTCGCCGTCATTCGCCATATATGCATACATATCTATATAAAAACGCAAGAAAGAAAAAATACAGAAAAAGACTATGGTACGCGGAATCTGAAAACTCTGAAACGTGAGTGCGAGACGTTAACCACTGAGACACGAAGAGGCACTTTTTTCTTTATTATCCATGGAGGCGCACGTCCTTTCAGCGATCAAACGGCAACCGATTTATATCTACCCCTTACAGCTGTTGACGGGCATCTCGGGGGAACTGTCATGTTTTCAGCATGACCAGCAAGATGGCGCAATGAGCGCGTGTCACCACAAAATCGCGACGCGGTGGCGTGCGCTCTCATTTCCTACGCGTACTTTGCCCCGCGGAGAGGACGGGGGTGGACGCTCGTTCACACACCTTTATCTCGTGGTGGGGAAGATCGTACGTCGTACGGCTGGCCTTGGGATTTCACTAGAACGATTCTGTTGTAGTTACCAGGCGCAGGACAGGTCACTGCAATCATTGCACAGTCTCCATTTGCGAAAAGGGTGCACTGTTCAGACACTGCCAACTACCACTAAAACGCTCATTCGCGTTCGTTTGCACCTGTGAGTACGTTTAGTGCGTATACGTGCATGAGAAATGCGGGGCATGTTTCGATCTGCTTGCCATTCTGCGCGTGACCTTGCAATTTGTTGCTATCACGTTCATTGCTTCGCCTTTGCGGCAAAGTTGTGATTTTTTTTCTGCTCCTAATATTGCTTCAGGTATTATTTGACTTAAAATATCATTTGGGTGGCGGGAGCAAGAGCACGCGTTATGGGTTTTTTCCTTGGTGAAAAAAGATTCATGCAAGTTTTAACGTTCATTACTGACGATTTGTTACAACGACATTTAAGAGGAATGAAACGAATTTTTAATCTAACGAGTGCCGTAAATTGCTGGTGCACCGAAACCGATGTTCATGACACATAGGCTCGGTCCTGAGTTCGTGCTATAAAAGTAATCACGTTCACGCTTTGCGTGAAGAAACATTCCGTCATTTCAGACTTATTTGGCATAGCTGTTTGATGTCTCTGCAGTGTATTATGTACTGCAAGTTGCCACATTGTAACATGTGATGATTTGGGGCCCATTTCAAAGAGAGCTCAATGTAAGAAAGCGAATCGAGGAATATAAATTGCAGACACCACTTTTTCGCAGCCGCAACAGTTCAACGTGTTGCTACTTTACGCTTTATTGATACTTACAATATTTTTTTTACTACAGCGTCAATGTTTCAGCTTTTAGATAGGAACTTCCAAACAGAGAAGACCATTGCTTATTCTAGACCAGCGGTTCTTAAACTATCTGGCCTTGCGGGAACCCCTCTGAATTTCTCAGATTGCCGCGGATCGTTTAAATTTTTCTTATACGTCTCGGCTTACAGCTGAGAAGTGATCGAGGGAAAGGGTAAAGGGTTTTGACGTCGTTCCAAGACCCCGCTGGCGGGCCGCTGGTCTACAGTATTGCGCTTATTCCGATTTGCTCTTTGCCGTCACTTTTCCGTTCCGCAGGCCACGGGGGTAGCTCCGAGCGCTGCCGATCCGGCTCATCTGGGAATGCTGTCATCCCGAAGCGACTCGGTCATTCACGGGACGGCGCACATGTCCGAGAGCAGAATCAATGAATACAGGCAATCCGGGCATTCCCTGGACGCTCACACGTCCATACAGATCACGCCCGTGAGCAGCACAATGGAGTCCATGCTTGAGTCTCGTGTCTCTCGTGATCGGAGAGCCCTGGGCAGGGCTCGAAGCGGAGAGGACAGCGACTTGTACCTCGAGCGGCAGCTTGACGACAGCTCCTTGAGGAGTGTGCGTCGCCGAAGCGGTTCGCAGGCACGTCTCAACCACAAGTCTCGTTCTCGGTCACCCAGCGACCGAGAGGACAGTACACCCCAGCACAAGCTCGTGGACGTCGACGCCCATGGTAGGCCGTCCCGAGAGAGGAGAATCAACTCACCCGTGAGGTCGGTGATCTTGCACGGCCCGAGCGAACGGAAGGGCGAATCACATCAGTCTTCCTCGTTGATAGCCGCTCATTCACCATTCCAAAGAAGCATGCTCAGAAGGGTGCATAGCTCAGGACAGTCGCCCGATGCACGCTCAGCAGCTTCTGCCGAGAGAACATCGAGCTCCTTCGAAAACACCGGTATCAAGGCAGCAATGACGTCAGCGTTCAAAGCCGAGTTCGAATCGTGGAAACGGAACAGATCTCTGCTCGACAAAAGTAGGACGTCGCCCATTGGGTTGGGCGTGACGTCAGCTGCTGACAGCGTCGTACAAAGACGAGAGCACGAAACGGTCGCAACGTCTCGCGAGGACTTGTCAGGACTGTCGAGCCTGCCCTCATCGGACTCTTCTTCGATGACTACCACAGAAAACACGAAGGTTCGAAGCCAGCTGCTCAGTAACAACACCACTGCCATCCAAGAAATTTCACCCCCGGGTGCAGCTGTACTTGAGGTTGGGACCGTGGAGCAGCCTGCCAGAGAACAGCGAAAAGGGCAACATACTCCCACGACAGAGTATACAAATCGAGCATCAGCGTGTCCCCAAAAAACGGAGTCCGCGAGCCCAAAATTTCAGGATGAAGGCAAGAAAACCGCGTCTTCGGAAATGACAACTGAGCCTTCAGTGACAACAACCACCAAAAGTGTCATTGGCACTTTCCCTATCAAGAGTTATTGTGACAACAGAAAGTTTTCTAGTGGTTCATGTGAACAGAATAGTCTCATGTATCCGAGACTCCTACAAAAGGAAACTTCCAAGTCACTTCTACAGCCGTTGGCTCATCAAAGCAGTTCATTTTCGGACAATGCATCCGATACTTCGACAAACACTTCTGCAGTTCCCGTGCGCATTCCTGCATTCCTTGAAAAAGAAGACTTTCTGCATCCCGTGAACCAGCAGCCGTTATTTCGAACAACCCTCAGCTCGGACAAGAATTTCGATATGCCAGCACTGAGTCGTGCCTTGAACGAAGACCCTTCTCAGCCAAGCCTTCTAGACCAGCCATCATTAACTCTGTTAGGTTCGAGCGAAGGGTCCATGTTATGCACCAACTCTGCTCCAAGGAAAACGTCTTCAAGAACCTTTACGGTAGAGTCCCCACGCCAGGCTTCTTCAGACGAATTAGTTAGTGCCACAGCAACAACGAGCTTTAGTGGCGCTAAATCTGCTCCCACCAACAAGTCTGAACTTCATCATGACGTTTTCGACAAATCAGCAGCACCAGCTAGGGATGACCTACGCGACAGCTCTTCTCACTTGTCTGCTATGTTAGAAAAGAAAATACACTCGAAGACAAATGTTACTGAACTAACGCATCTTCTGGCGTCAGCTCCAGAAAGAACATCCTCAAAATCAAATATTCATGAATCAGCGAATCAAACTATTCTTTTAGCTAAACCACCTGAAGCAATGATTTCTGCTGACGCAAAGCACGACACGTTTAAGTCTCCTCCTGCTCTCGTTGACCACAAGCCTGTGGAAACAGATTCCAACAGTTATTCGCTGTCCGCGGGAACGCATCTGACCATGACCAAGAAAGTGAACACGCGCTGGAAAACCAATGAACCTGTTCATCAACTGCTGCTAGAGCGAGTCGAAGGATCTAATTATCAGAAAATTATTGCCAACACGCAGCACAGCCCTCTCACATCGCGCGGCGTTAAATCAGATTGCCAGAAATTTCAAGTGACAATCAGTGAATCCACACCGGCTGCTGCTGAATTTCCTTCAGTAACTGAACTGCCACCTCTAACCCATGAAGTCTTCAGTACGGAACGTACCAGCACACATAAAGAAAATGAAGTTGAAGAAAAACCCGAAAGTCAGACAGCCGGAGCGCTAACGCCACTTCCGGAGCTTCCACTTATTAGATCAACATCTAAATCCTCATCGGAAGGCATTCGTTCAAGCGAGAATGACCAATATTCTTTAAAAGCTACCAATCAATATGGCGTGTTCAATTGGCCCAGCTTTGACGTTATGGGGAACCACAGCACTAGACTGGGAGAAGCTGCTGCCCTTTTCGAAGAGCCTTCCGAATTCATTCAAACAAGCCACAGGGGAATCCAGCTAGAGTTGTCCGATAACAGAGATACCACTGATTCGGCGAGTCACGCTGAAGACCAAGACAGCGGGCACGAAGAGGCGTCAGGTAGGAGAATTTACGAGTTGTCTATGCAAGAAGGCACCGCTCCGGCTAGAGCGAGCGAGTCGCTTACAGAGTCCCGAATATGCCCCATTAAGTACGTCGCCGAACAAGAGCAGGAGGTCACCATGGCAAAAAAGGGGCCACCCCACAGCAGCCTCCAAAACGACCCGTCTGACGAGTACATCCTGGAGCAGATAGTTCGTGAAGTGGAAAAGAAGATCAAAGCTAGCTCTCTCTACGACTACGCACCACTGCCAGACGACGTACTCGCGGTACGATCATCCAAAGGAATTGAGTCTCTCGGCCAGCTAAAGTACGAGACATATGATGAAGATCTCCTTATGCGACACAGTGATGACGAGCTCACTCAAGAGCAAAAGAGGTCGACAACGAAAGTATCTGCGACAGCAATTAAACAACACCCTGCGCGCATTGATCAAGGTGGGCACGCGGGAGTCCTTGAAGTGTATTATGCAAGTATTGAGAAAGAAACACATCAGCCAAAGGTGACTGAACTGCCTGCTATGAAACAAACCCTACTTCCAGAATATACGGACGTGCATACTGCGAAAGTAACACGGGAGTCAAAGGTAACCGAGCTACCTGCTTTGAAACAAACGCCAAAGTCCGAAATCACTGAGCTGCTTCCTGAGGAACCAATACTGGAGCTAAAAGTGACGGAGCTGTCTGCTGAGAAAACAACACAGCAGCGAGAAGTCACTGAGCTGTCTGTTGAGAAACAAACACTACAACCAAAGAAAACTCGGATGTATGCTGAGAAACGAACACGAGAGCCAAAGGTGACGGAGCTTCCTGCTGAGATAGTAAAGGTGCGTACGGAGGCTGCTGAGAAACAAACTTCGGAGCTAAAAGCGTCTGATCTACCTGCCTATAAAGAAACATCGGTTCTAAAGGTGACTGAGCTGGCAGCTGATAAACGAACACCACAGCTAAAGTTGACTGAGCTGGCTGCTGGGAAACAATCACCGGAGCCAAGGGTCAGTGAGCTGCATTCTGAGAAACAGATACCGAAACTAAATGTGACGGAGCTGCCTGCTGAGAAACAAACACAGCAGCTAAATGTCACTGAGCTGTCAGTTGAGAAACAAGCACTAGAGCCAAAGGTGACTGAGCTGGCTCCTGAAAAACTGAAGGTGCGTACGGAGGATGCTGAGAAACAAACTTCGGAGCTAAAAGTGTTTGAGCTACCTGCCTATAAAGAAACATCGGTGCTAAAGGTGATTGAGATGGCAGCTGATAAACAAGCACCCCAGCTAAAGATGACTGAGCTGGCTGCTGGTAAAGAAACACCGGAGCCAAAGGTCAGTAAGCTGCCTCCTGAAGAACAGATGAAGGAACTAAATGTGACGGAGCTGCCTGCTGAGAAGCGAACCTCAGTGCCTATGGTGGCTAAGGTTCTTCATGAGCAACAACTACTAGAGTTAAAGGTGACTGAGCTGCCGGCTGAAAAACATGCACGGAAACTAAGGGTGTCTGAGCTGCCTCATGAGAAACAAACAACACTCCCTAAGGTAAATGAGCTGCCTGCTGAGAAACAAATACCACTGTTGAAAGTGACTAAGGTGTCTCCGGAGAAACGACCAGAGGAGCTAAAGGTGACTGAGGTGCCGGCTAAAAAAGAAACGCCGGGTCCAAAGGTAACTGAGCTGCCTTCTGAGAAACAAATACCCTTGTTAAAGGTGACTAAGATAGCCCCAGAGAAACATCCACTGGATCTAAAGGTGACTGAGCTCCCGGCTGAAAAACGTACATGGGAGTTAAAGATGACTGAGCTTCCTGATAAGAAACAGACCACAGCCCCCACGGTAACTGAGCTGCTTGCAGAGAAACGAATACCATTGCTAAATGTGACTGAGGTGGCTCCAGAGAAAAAACCAGTGGATATAAATGTGACTGAACTGCCGGCTGAAAAAGGTACAAGGAAGCTAAAGTCGACTGAGTTGCCTGCTGAAAAAGAAAAACCTGCGCCAAAGGTAACCTATCTGCCTGCTCAGAAAAAGACAACGGCGCATAACGTGACTTGGATGCCAGGTGAGAAACTGGCACCGGAGCTAAAGGTAACTGAGCTACCTAATGAAAAACAAACAGCACTGCCAAAGCTAACAGAGTTGCCTGCTGAGAAAGACAAGTTACTGGCAACGGTGGCTGAACTGTCTGCTGGGAAACATATACCACGGCCAAAGTTGGCTGGGCCACTTGTAGAGAAACCGGCATCACAGTCCAAGGTGACTGCAGTACGTGCTGATAAGGAAACATTACAGCCAAAGGTAACCGAGTGGCCTGCTGAGAAATTGACGTCCCAGCCAAAAATGATTTATCTGCCTGCTAAGCGCTCGATATCACAGCCAAAGGTTACTGAGCTGCCTGCTGAGAAAACCGCTTCACGGCCAAATGTAGCAGAGTTGCCTGAAAAGAAAGAAACACAGCAGCCAGAGATCAATGATATGAGTGCTCCCGTCCTTGACCAGGAGGGTTATGCGGGTGTTCTTGAAGAATATTATGAAAGCGCTGGGAAACGAACGCCGGAGCGAAAGCCAAAAGAGGCACGCGCAACGCCTTCTGTCGATGTTGATAAAGAGGCGACACCGGTGGTTCGAGACCAATCCCACGCTGTTACAACAAAGACACAAGAAAAGGGACAAGTGATTGATGAACACGAGCAACGGAAAAGTGAATACGCTGAAAAGAAGGAGGCCGAAGACAAAGAGCTTTATCCCGAAAAATCATTTGATGTTATTCGCGAGGAAAGACGTAGACAGTTCGAGCAGCGCTGGAGGGAAGCGCTTGCTGCAAAAGGTACAAAATGGAGTCCAACTTCTCTGAAAAATAGAGAAGCGCTCCAGATGCCCGAAAAGGCTACCTTGCCGGTGTCGCAAGTCGGAAGTGCGGAAACCCGGGATAAAGCTTTCCCGAGAAAGCAGTCGTCCGAAAAGGCTGTGAGGCGTCTTATAGAGGCCGCAATTGAAGAAGCCGCGAAGCGCGAAGAAGCCGCTGAATCAGATAAACGGTTCATGGCGTTGCCCTGCTCGGCTTCGACAGAGGACGCTCCGACGAAGCTTCGTTCGAGTTCATCCGACACTTCTGCAAATGAGCGCGCACCACACAGAGAAAAGGAACGCTGTCTTGCCGACGTGAAGGTACATCAAGAAAAAGAGAAAGCCACGCCTGAGCTTTTACGTTGCAAGTCTTTCACAAAGTTGATAGAAGGAATGATCCAGCAACACGTCCGTGGATGCGACATTCACAGGACATCGTCTCGGGCATGAGAAAGTGGAACGCGCACAAGACTGCGCAAGCGCTCAAGCTCCAGGTTTCCTGCCCAACACTGGACAACATCGAATACCTGCGTATTACCAGACGGCGACCACTGCACGACGGCTACGTGACCCGTACATCGAACATTATCACCCGTCCTTGTTAGACGCTCCACGTAAGAGCGACACTCGGGTGGTAAGCAGCTCCCATACGGAGCGGCAGTTCTCGTTTTCAACATCGAGCATTCGTGGTGCCAGATGTGTTTTTAGGAAACTTGAGCCCGGAGCTCTAACTTACCTCGTCGAAGTGTCGACGCCAGATAAAAACCGGGTGAATCAAACCGACATGGTAATGGCGGAAGAGCAAATGCTGGTCAATGAAATTTTCGATCACATGACCTCAGGCACGAGGCTTAACGAGCTGGCACCGATCATTGTGTCACCCGCTGCGAGCTTAACTGCCATAAGAAACGCCTACGCAGAGGCAGTTGCGCGGCGCGTGTTGGGCAATCAATTACATGGGAGCAACGAGAGCATACTTAGCGCTTCGCAGAAGGCGAAATTTTACGAGAGCGGGCCGGGTGTGAATCTTCAGAAGACTCCCTCGTCGACTTCGGTGCATAGCGTGCCTTCCGTGGAAAGCTATATCGTGCAAACCATGCTCGACGGAGGCGTAATAAGAAATTTCAAAGAGCTCTGGGGAAAAGTGCCTTATACATTGAACAACGCCATCGTTTCACGTTCAAGGTCGCTGGATGCACTGGCGAATACAAAAACGTCGACTAGAACAACTGCTGCGTCTCTGCCGAAGTCAAGTAACGCGGGACATGAAGCACCTATCGAAATGGGAGCGGGGAACAAAGAAAACTTCACAGGTCCTAGAGAAGAGACACCACCATATGTAGAGTCTGTTGGAATCTCAGAGCGGAATGCAGAAGACTTGATGGCAGAAGCCCTTACAGAAGATATTCCGAGTTGCGCTACATTAGGAGTTGTTGTAGATGAAACTGACGCAGCGCCGAATTTCGTAGAAACAAAGCAAAGTACCGGGGCAGCAACTTTGGTTCAATTCCACAAACAAACGTGTTCACCGTCCTTCCCTTCCAGCGAAGGAACCGCTAGAGAATCTGAAAGGACAACCACCGCTGCTAAAGCAGTTGCAACGACCCCGAAGCAACGGCCTTGGGTGAAGCAGAACTCCTCGGAGAGCTTGAATAACGCCGTCGACGTCGATTGGAGTGACTGCGTGTGCTGCAAGAAGTACACTTCTCCGGATAAATCGTTCGAGTCGTTCATCTGCTTCGGTCTGCATGAAACGCCCAAGTATTTCGCCCCCGTTCCTGTTGACGTCAGTGGCGTCGTCAAGCTGAGAATCGCCACGGATGCCGACGTCAGGGAAATCATGTCTCTACCTTGGAAGGAACCTGAATTCAAGTACGTCCTGCCTGCTGCGATAGCCACGAGGCACGTACTTTGCCCAAGCACCTTCTTCGTCGCTGTCGACACCTTGCTAGGTACGCATGCACTGTTTATCGATATCCGGGTCTAAAATGGGGGCTTGACGATACCAGGAGTTTTGGGAGGCATGTGTCTGGCGACTGCGACCGCTTGGAATTTTTGTTTGCGTAACCACACGATATTATTATGAGAGACGCCGTAGTGGAGAGCTCCAGAAAGTTTTACCGTCTGGTGTTCTTTAACGTGCACTGACATTGCGCAGTATACACGGACCCCTACCGGCCGGGTTCGAACCCGCGACCTTCGGATTAGCATCGAAGTGCCTTGGGCGCTGATCCATCATGGCAGACTTTCATCGTGAGGTGGCTGTAATGCTTTGTTGCAGTTTCCTATGCCATGCTCACGCGACCAAACTTGTTAGAAGCTTGCATATTTGAAGAGCAAGCAAAAAGCAGGTTGAATGTGGCTGCGGACCGCACAACTTATTGACACGCTGCTGAGATCGAATTGGTGTGGCACCTAAGTTTAGCCTTTTTTTTTTGCCAGGGACAAGTAAAATGCACGCATTTCACACTGCATGTGTTATGAGCCGATACATCTCCCCCTTTCTCTCAATACAAGCGGTTCCTCATAGCTTCCACCGGTGAACAATTGGTGTCCCCGGGACATCCATGGCTGAGAACCAGTGATATATATTTTAAAGCACTGAATATTGGTCAACCACAAATTCCAATGTTTTCTGGCCGCGGGGCTAAGAAATGGCCGTCCGTAAACATGTACAAGTCTTTAGAAGAAAAAAATCAATTTCTTTGAAACGCCCACTCGCTGGCTGAAATTCTCAAACGCTCTGAACATCTCGTTCAATGTTTACTATGCAGGCCACCAAAAAAATTAAAAAAAATAAAAGCCACATCGCACGCCACGTTTTACTAGACACCCTTAAGGTTACTGGTGTGCGTATATTACTGCACAATAATTCCAGGTCGAACACGGCAAACTTCGCATTCTGCTCTTTCCAATCCGTACACCTCGTGCGTTTGCTCGTTCCTCTACCTTCAGCGGCAAGCACCGATCTATTGGTGCGCGCTTTAACTAACTAATCAACAGTGTATTTGAGCTCAATGCTCATCATTTCACGGCGATTACCGAAATAGAATAATTATATTACTAGCAGTGACGGTACTGCTATAGTAGCGGTATACGAGCCACTTCACCGGAAAGGACCTGCTGTAACGTGCTCCGGGGCACGTGACCTTATAAACCTGCAAGTAAAAAAAAACCCGAAAATATTAGAACTTCCTATCTCACGCCCAACAGCTGTGGTCGTGCTTTCTTATAAACGCACTGTGCACAATTTTTTTTATTTTGTTCATTTGATCAGCGAGCAGGAGAGAGGGAGCGGCAGCCCTTCCTAGTCATCTAACAGGGGCTCCAGTATACCCAACGACTTTACTCAAACTTGCAGACCTCTAACATTATTACTTGAAATGCAAGGTTCTGGTGATGCAGTACCTTGACTTCAATGACAACCGAGGGCTCCTGATGTTGCATGCCCAATCATGTCCCACCTTTAGCCTCGGGTCCCATTAATTGTCCCATTAATTGCGAAGCTTATTTCTTTGCTTTCGGCCTACAGCCATGGGAGGAGAGGGGTGAAACTAAGTTACCCCTAACGAAGAGCCATGTACACACCTACGACCCCATGATAGAAGGCGTGCTTTAATTATCACGCCCGCTCGTTACAGGTCACATCTGCGGTGCTGCGAGCGTCCTCGTGTTCGACGATGAGGTCGCCTTCTGCGGCTTCTGCCACGTACGCGAGACGTACGCCTTCGAGCACATCGGCGTCCTGCTGTGGAACCAGATGCTGCATGTCACGAGCGGCAAGAACCTGTTCACAGTGCTGCCCGAGCCCGCGTTCCGGGAGCTGCACGAGATCTACCCGTTCTCGTCAGATCCCTCGACGGACATCATGTTAGGGCAGGCTCGATTTTCGCGGTCCGCCTTCAAGCGGACCGTGCTCGTAGTCGAGTACAAAGAAAAGTACTTCGACGCTCTCGCTGCGTACGATAAACGCGTGTTCGGCTTCAGCCGCAAACGCTTCCTGACCTCGACCGTGCACGAAGTCGGACTCAACGTTCGCTTGGCAACGCGCAACGAGCGCAACGTTTGCGGCTACGGTAGCGTGCAGCGAGGCGATGATGGTCGCGTGGTGCTACGCTGGCTGTTCGCGGACGACGTCGAAACGGCCCAGTCACTACTTTCCAGCCTGCTCGCATCGTGCAGCCACGACGACGAAGTGGACGTGGTGGCCGCGTTTTACCTGCGCTCCTTGTCCACGCGGCCCATCCTCGACAAGGTCAGCAGCCACGAACTCAAGCCATGGCGCCTGGTGTTCACGAAGAGAGAGCCCCTGCACAGCTACGGCAGAGTCGTCTGCCTCACCACAGTGTAGCTCGCTGCTCGAGGCAGCTTCGTCGAACAATCGTGGATGAACGACTATCCATGCGACAAACATTTTGCGGAGTTATAAACGACATTAGCGTTAAATTGTAGTATAGCGTATATATTGCGACTTATATGGAACGCCTAAGGATTCGAACGCCAATCATTTGTGCATAAGAACTCGCTTTTCTCGAACATTTCGACCAGGCCGTTGAGCCAATTAATCCGGCAATATTGGATTTGTTGTAATATTGGGATAGTTACTATCAAGTTCTGAAAAAAAATTGTCATTTTACGGCCAGGACAGTGGTCCTATCACATTTTTGTGATAAGTCCTATCACATTTCATATTAAGTCATGTCATTTGATATGTCCTATCAAAAATAAGTCATATCACATTTTTGTGGTGTCTGTTCGGTGTTAGTAAAAATCTATCTTTTAATTTCAGGAACGAGCACGGTTATTATTGGTTTCTATCGAAGACTAACTCTAATACCGTGTTTCTAATATTCGAGTGAGTGGATTGGCCATGCGGACGAAATAAGACTCGCTTGCGCTGTTAATGTAATTCGCTAAGATAGCTCTTTTCACCGCGCACAGCGAAAGCATTCGTTTGGGTTTTGTATCGAAAATTTTAAATTTGACTGTGGGGTTTTATGCCATTGTTTCGAAATAAATTTGTGCTAGTCATTATATTATAAATTGCTACATTGCTTCAGTAATTCTTGATTGAAAATTACGAGCGTGATTTTCTTCCCTACTCCACATTTATTTTGGCCTCGTACGGTACAGGAACCCCCCGTATGGCTATGCCACATTTTTCTTTACCAGCAGCACGATCAACAACGCACGTGTCAACATAATTACACCATACTGCGAGAAAAGTCGCACGCGCGGCTACAAAGGTCCAAATGTTGCAGAGCCTCTGTGTTCGCCAGTTGTCATGTCACACGAACTGCGGAACACGTGGGCGCAATAAGGTTGTCCTGCTATTACGTAGAGCTCGGCCACGACTCGTCAGAATGTGCTGCACTAACACAGTCCTATATCGCACGAGGGGCCCCGTGTGCAGCCGCGTTTGTGCAAACGTTTCATGCGCGAACGTTTCAATGGCGTAGTTGCAGGTCAGTTGGTGATGTTCACAAATAATTGCAACCATCATCAGCAGCATTATTGACACATTGCGCGAGTACTCGCGTGTACAGCAAAGAATGTGTAAGCGACGGATTTACGCAGTTGTGCAGCTATCGAGAGAGGTTTTTGCCCTGCAGTGAACATAGTCAGGCTGATGATGATGATGATGATGATGATGATGATGATGATGATGATGATGATGATGATGATGATGATGATGATGATGATGATGAAGAAGGTGATGATGATGATGAACCAGTTGATCATGCAGCGCTAATCGCGCCACGTATGCTTGCAGCAATGCTGCCCACGTTTTGGCTAAGCTAGTCCAGGTGCACTCAGGAGCACAGACTCTTAGCGCAAGTTTCCCTGCCCGAGGTCAGAGACAGAATAGAATGGTGCTAAATTTGATAGCGCGTGAAAGATTCGTTATGACTATAGCACGCAGAATGAATGATCAACAAGGATGGAAACCCTCGACCGTAAAGGAGTATACGTACCCGATACTGTCACTTTTCTCTGTTACAACACTGAGCCTTGTAACCAACTATTAGTTTTATCTTTGACTTGCATTGCCAGAGCACCATGTGCCAACTTGCCACTTCCGCTTATAATAAACGGATTTCGCCTTCTTTTTCGCCGAGTAGTTCGCAAAATTTTCCCATCGCTTGTCTTGTTTTGGGGGCTTATTCGCATTTTCCCAGCAAATATAGTTGATTTAAAAATCATTACGTTTCCCAATATTGCGTTTGTCGCTGACTAATAGCGAAACAATCGATCACTTTGAGTAGTTGAGTGTTGAAGTCAAAGATACGTTGGGGCAATCGACAAGACTTTGCGAACTATGTTTAAAGTAAATGCGTGTTTTCTTCATAGTTGCGAATAGTTTCTCTGCACAAAATTACTGAAGTGATTTCTTGAGCTCCGCTTCTTACGTTAGTTACATATTTGTATTATATTTTAAAATATTTTGTAGAGTAGAAAAAATCATTTGCTTTACCCTTCTTTTGCGCTTCCTTGCGAAAGTAACGCGGTTTTTTTTTTGGGGGGGGGGGGGGGAAGGGGGGGCTTGTTTAGTGGTGAATATTTGCTTGTTAGCTCGATAGCATCTGGCAACTCTTACGAGCTTACTGTAACATTTAAAACTGTGTCAATGCGATTGTCCAGGGTTGCCGCGGTATTGGCGTAATAAATTACACAGAAGCTTCCCACACCGTTTACGGCCGGCAAACTTCCAGCAATCAACAAGGCCAAGCGATGAACCAGCGCGTAAAAAACTAATCTTGTACTCTTTCATGAAGAGGCTCTGGTTCTTTCACAAGAGACGAAGCCGTTGAGTAATATATTTAGTTACATTTCCCACCCACTCTATAACTTGTTCTCCATCCTCCAAGATGGTAACTACCAAGAGGAGGGTGCAATGGATCACACCCATCTATATTAAAGTGACACTCTCAACACCCCCACCGCCACCATCAGTACAAGCCCCGACCATGTTTCTTGCTCTAACAATACCATGTCCTGACCAATAGCACTCAAGGCACACTACACATGTTAACTACAACATCAATATTAAAAGACGACAAGGACGACAACGGTCACAATTTTTAAATTACGTTTCACTTACATCGACGAGTCTAAAACTTTTTGGGAGTCACACAATGCAGCTGCGCCAATTGTTCCAGGACTTTGTCCATTGTTTCTTGCGCAAATCCTCAAAGTGAGTGCAACTCAGAGACATGAACAGGGCAGCTGGCTCTAACACCTTCTTAAGTTTTTTTCGCATGTAAATTAAAGAAAGAAATGACGACTTCGTCCTTGCCTTAACTTTTTCCTTGCGTTTTGTATGCACACCTACCGTCTGGCACAATGTATCTCCACCAACTAGCTAAACTGCCTGTTATTCAAATGTCTCCTCTTACCACACGCTGCGCCACATTCTGCCCCACAGGTTGCGTGAAACGAGACAGTTGCGACGTCTCTTCTTTCTTTTTCTTAAACTTTCAAGGAGCGACATCACGGCCATGTTTATGTTCCACATGCATGGTATCAAAAATAAAGTGCTTCTTTTGTTTTTGTAATTAATGGCATCGAACTGGGGCAAAAACACTCGCTATTTGCACCTTTTTGTCTCGTTTCTCCCTGCCTTGCCCGACCCCTTGTTCTTCAGAAAAATTCATAATATGTTACCCGAGTGTTCGCAATGTCAGTATTTTTTGCTAAAGCAAAATGCGCGAAAGAAATAAGAAGGAACAGCTTTTACTTCCCTTCTTTTATTTCTTGCTCATATCAGTGCATGTTTTGCCGCTATGTGGTCGTCATTGCCGTCGTTAGTGTTGTTGTTTGTACTCGTTGTTGATGCTGTTTATTGATTGATTGATATGTGGGGTTTAACGTGCCAAAACCACCGTATGATTATGAGAGGCGCCGTAGTTGGGGCTCCGGAAATATTGACCACCTGGGCTTCTTTAACGTGCACCGAAATCCGAACACACGAGCCTACAGCGTTTTCGCCTCTATCGAAAATGAAGCCACCGCAGCCAGGATTCAATCCCGCGACAGCAGCCGAATACCTCAGCCACTAGACCACCGCGGCGGGGCTGTTACTATATGTGTTGTTGTTGTTTCTTTTTTTCATTGTGCCCAATGCGGGCATCACCAAAAGTCAATCCAGCATGGCGTTTTCGCGACAGACGCGAATATGTCACGAGTTGTTCTAGTAACTGTAAAGCGTTTGTGCAATAGCATCGTAATTTGTAGGTCCCAAGAAAAGCGCGAGCATGCGTCTAGTTTCTCACGCTATGAAAGCTAACTTCCATTCGCACATAACTTCATTGATTCACATAGGCACCGAATTTCAATTGAACTGATTCCATCAGCTCTGTCTCAAACTTACAATGGTCTTGTGCATCCCATTTTCTAATACTGCTTATTTCCAGAATCCGATTCCTTCTCCTCTCTTTTCGTTGAGTTGTTCGTTAGCACGATATATATATATATATAGTTGCCCTGCTACGAAACAATGGTTAGCGTTAGCATGCGCGCCACTTTGACCGAAGGAGGTTTCATAAAAAAAATCGCTGGAGTGGAAATCATCGCCCACGAGTGAAGCCGCACCCACCGTAAGAACCCGGCGGCGACAGCCATTTTACTAGGGGCATGATGAGCTGTTGGCGTTCGGCGATTGAGAAAGAGAGTTTTCCTCGCACACCCAACGAGTTCAACATGACAACCTTTCCGGGTGAGATAGTGCTCAAAGTGCGTTCATGTGTTACTAGTTTTCTTCCGTGAGTCTCGAATTCAAGGCAAGTTTTATTGAAGAATAATTCACCGATACTTGTTTGGTTGGGTTATTTCATCAGAAACAACTATCTTTTAAATTATAATTAACGTAGCTTTCAAACTAACAGGAAAAAGTCACTTGGTGTCTAAATTGGCAACACCAAAAATTAGCATATTTCTGTTATCTTTGGGGGGCGAAAGCTGGCTTCACTATTGCTGGCAGAGCATTGCGGGAGCTTCCACTCCAGCAACTTTTTAAAACCTCCTTGCTTTGACCAGTCACAAAAGGAAAGATGATGTGAAGCTCGCAGATTACCCCTGAGTATTAAACTTCCTTGGTGGGTAGGAGCCATGGTGGACGCATGATCATCATCATCATCATCATCATCAGATTCAGCACTACACCTACATCTGCATGTAGCCTTGGCATCGAGCTGATCGGCAAAAATTTAGCGCACCACCGGAAATTCATATGCCTAAGTAACGTGAATTCACTGCCCGAACGCGACGAGCAAACCAGCCGGAAGCCATGGCTGGCTGGTCCTCCTCGTCCACGAGGCGTCGAAGCTTCTCGTCGGCCGTCCGAATCGCGTCTCCATCGCCTGCGTCGAGTTGCAGCAACCGTTCGTTCGGTCTGGCATCGCCAAGCCCCATCAGGATTAGCGGTATCGCTAGCGGACGTGCACACACCAAGAGCCCTTCGGCTACGAGCGCTCCCGTTGGGTCCGCCAGCTCCAAGACAGCGCGCCTGACGGTCCACAGTGCTGGGGCGCAGTCGCCGAAGCCGGGCGATCTCACGCGGCAATGTCAGCCCTCGGCTACCAGGAGACCCTCTTGCGCGGCGTCGTCCAGCGACCGCGTCGTGCGGAGGGCGTCGCCGGCGACACGAAGACGCCAGTCGTCCGCGGCGGGGCCTGTGAGCCAACCTCCCAGTCTGGGCTCCGTACCCGAACTGAGCGAAGCGGCAGGGGTGCAGCAGTTCAAAGAGCTCGCCCCCCAAGCGACAACGGCGAAGAGCACGGCGAAGAGCGTCAACAAAGCGTTCCCGGAAACTAGGAAGGCTCGCCTGTTGGCGCCGCGTATGTCGGTGCCCAGCTCGACCGATCCTGAGACCGCGGCCCCGCTTTCAACGACTGGCGCGGCCAGGGTGTCGCCGATGAAGACTCTCAGATTCGAGAAAAACGTGATGCCTTCCTCGGGTGCATCCTGAATAGTGTGCGCCCACGTAAGCGACTACTCTTTTCGGTGATGTGGCGTCTCCTGTATGCAGTTCCTGCTGTCCAAATTTTACTAGTATGTGGTGCGCATCGGCAAACAATTTAGTGCTACTAGCTCAACACTGCTTGATTACGACAGCGTGAACACGTTTCATTCTAGCGAATCAGCAAACCGGCACCGCAGTTGGCGTTAAAATAATAAATCTATTAGGCATGCCGCATTTATATGAGCACATTTTCCGACTGTCCACGCATCGGATCACTGCAATCGTGGGTCACTGCAATCGTGACTTGCTCGCTTAAAAATCGTTGTGCCATTGAACTGGCCACTGTACACGCGTAAGCACATTGTGAATAAAACGCACATTTTCCAACACCTGTGATTAAACTTTGGGAGCGAAGTCCGTCCTTGATCGCCTACCACTCAGCACTGTGCGTGAAACAAAACGAGGAGATAGGCTTTTTACAAATACAATCAGATAACACTACGGAGGTGCTGTAGCCCCACTAAATCATAGAAGTCACGTTGACTTTGCAAAAAGCTTGCCCGTTTTTCGTTTTAATTCTGCACTGATAGGCACGAAAAGGGGGCGAGAAAAGGGGCATAATTCTGCTCAGCCAAATTTTAGGATCCATGCGTGAAGCTACCCCTGCGTCAGTACAGCAACGTAAATATTTATTTTGTTACTTTAGACCACGAGCTACATAACACCAAACATTTAGTTCATTTTGGGCCTGAGGACAAAGTGGAATTTGTTTTTATATTCTGACATGAAAGAGGCGCCAAACCCGACAAAAAACGCACCGAATCGGCTTAGAGAGTGCCTTATTAATTGAACAATTAACTTAAACTCATCAAACGTAATATTTCTTTGTTTAGAAGGGTTCTTGCATACAAGAGAATGTCATATATAGCTTCTTGGCAGGAAAACAGCATGAAAAATCACTGATTGCCGTTCAGTACATGACTCCCTCCATTCGCACTACATCAAGTTTTTTCCATGTTCGCAATGATGCTCTCAAGAGACGTATAAAAAAATGGTGGAATCTCCAAGTCAAGTAGTTCGCAAACATGTCTTGGTATAAAGTTTTAACGACGTTTTTCCAATACACTCATTGAAAAAATTACAAATGCTAGAAAATCTGAGTCTAGCACAGTATTAAATTCATTGCCTCACAAAGCCTGGTGGACGAAATCAAAAGCCACGAAACACCTGTGCAGTTCTGCATCAAAACGACAAAAAGAGGTAAAGAAGATACGTCAAAACATATCTGGTGTTCAATTGTTGAATAATCCAAGGACCTGCAAGCATTCAACATGAAACAACATTAGCGCAAAGAAAGACTGGCGATGTTTGATTTGCAAGGAGTTGGATCTGCAAGGAGTTGGATCTGCAAGGAGCAGCCCAACATCGCATTCTGTCTAGATTCAATGCGTGGAGTCCAAGGACTGGACTCCTTAAAACTGCGTAAGGCCCCTAGAGTGTACTTAAAGTTTCTCTACTGCAAAAGCTGAAGGAATGAATTCTTTTCACGCTGTCTCGTTTCGCCCCACGCCACATCTCGTTTTGTCCCACTGGTTGAAGCGAAACGAGACATATGGAGCATTTTTATTTATCTTCAAAATGACGTTTAGCACGGTGACAACATGATGATATTTATGTAGCACATACCTTGTACCCAACGGAAAGTTTCTGCACTGCTGTTTAACTGTAAGGAGTGAAATAAAAATATATATTTGTTTTAAAATGTTTGTCTCATTTTACCTCACCTTACCCCTAAAGGGAACACCGGTGTTCACCGTAGTAACTTCTTATCACTGGAATGACTCTCTCTAGAATCTAAGAAAACTGTGCTGTCACCTATAGGCACTTAATCCGAAGGGACAAGTTGCTCAAGCTGCAAGAAAAATGAAGCAGGTAACAGACCCTTCAGATCATAGACTTTCGTACAATAATACCTAGAGCGAGGAATCTGGCATTGCGATGGTGTATCCGCCTGGGAAATGTGGGAAGTACAGGCTTCGGATTGGATTGCGTTAGCTAGAGAACTGTTTGCGAATCTTTTCCTGCAATTTTACTTTCGTTTTTCACGCAGCGAGAATAGTGGGGTGCGGTGCAAAGAACTGAAGCACTGCCTTTGTTGTTCAAAGAGGGTGAAGACCACGAGGTCTGAGATTTGCTGCGACGTTGGAGCTTCACAATCTGTATTTGACCGTTTAAGCGAAGCGTTGACCACTCAGCGCCACGCATAGATGTAGCGTCCCATGCCAGTGCAGGATATTTCATGTAATTCACGTTCTTTCTTCAGTGCGTCTTTGTAAAACTCGTTTAAATCAACTGCAAGACGACAGCGAAGCTAAGTAGACGCACCATTACGCTCCTCTGACTCGGATGTGATCACAAAAAAAAAAAACCAAAAATTGCCTGTGGAGCAGACCACCTGCAGACTCACCTGACATCGGAGCAGACGAAACTAAGTGTTTCTCACTTAGTACTGTACCGTTATTTCTATAAATAGATAATGCGTACTTTCGTGGGCAAAACGAGCATGTTTGCTTTGAAGGGCTGTAAAAAATCATTCATTATATCATGATGATGCAAATCTGGAAAGCAACGACAAAGCGATGCGTACCCTGGTGGTGAAATCGGTCCAAGTTTAACTTTTACCTCATGGTCACGAAAACTTTTTGCAATAAAGTTTGCGTACAAAAGAAAGAAGCAAGTTTCAAATAAATATGACTTTATATCACTTTATTTTACACTCGGCAAACAAGAGTCGCGAATCTCAAGAGCATAATCCATCCGATCGCAGATCCAAAGCCTGTACTTCCCATAAGTACCATGGGGGTACAAGCCTCGCTCCATTCTCACGTAGACATTAGCGCCATATTTCCATCTTGGTATCATTGTATGTAACTCTATACTTCAGATATACTGTTCAAGTAATGGATGGATGGATAAACTGTACTGTGGTCTTCCGGAATGCGCTTCAGCACGTCGCGGGTCGCCCTTACACCGGAACAGAAAGACTAAGCTCTGCCGCGTCGCGGACCCATTCGACTACCCACAAGTATTGTTCGAGGACGCAGCTGGTAATAGCAGCCTCCCATGCCGACAGCGTGATGACTTCGCCGCAGCGTAATATGGGGCACTACCCAGCATATAATATAGGTTAGCTGTACTATTAAACATGTTTTTTATCATTATTATAAACCGTTTCATTCAAGTCATCAATAAAGCTGTCTGGTCTGACTTTGCAATCGCTTGATACTTGCAGTTTATCCTTTAAACGTTTCTGTTTCATATTGTATTCTGTTTACTTCAATGTATTAGCTGAACGTACTCGACCGACACCATGGTAGTGAGCCGAACCCCCCGATTGTGTATGAGCCACATCGAAAGCACTCATCGTCATTGTCATGATCATCACACCCTCACTACAAAATAAATTTTAAAGTTACGCATGATGATGATGCTGATGACCTATATGTATGGTTCATACCCACTCTGGAAATAGGCCATGAAACGAATAATTTGTACCTAAGTCGCCACATACAAATTGCAAGACTAAAGAATTATAGAACTATTTTTAAAAAATAGTTATGCTAATTAAGGAATTTGGATCAAAACCACCCCGTTTCAATTAGAAATCTTTCTACGGCGAAACAAAGATATCAGTGGCAATGACCTAATCATGAGGCTCCCAAGTAAAGAATATTGTAAATAACAAAATCCAATATAATTCGACTAAGACCCATTTGAGAATGTTTCTCTTCAGTAAATTGAAGTGGTTGCATGATAGAAAATAATGCTCGACAGTGCCTTTCTTGTTACACGACGAGCAAATAGTGGAAGGAGCTAAGCCAGCTCTATGCGTACAACAATTTATTTTTGAACGTGTTATTTTGTAGAAATAACTTTATTTTTTGTGTAGCACAGGAATCCCTACGCTAAAAAAACAAGTGGTGTAGACATTCGTTTAAATGTTAACTTAAATGAATATGGCTTCGTTTTCTTTTTTGTTTTAGTTGTACAATACTGGAGTTGTTTCGCCATAACACGTTAATACACAAATTTGAGTGGGCCATTGCAGACGCACAACGAGAACTGTCTAGTATTTCCCATCACAACGTCATAGAAAAATTTTAAATCTACTCAATTTCAAGACTGACTTTACAGCCTACATATATGCACAAATTTTAAGACTGCCTTGACATCCCATATAAGTACTTCCCTTCAGCTCGTCATTTTAATTTCTAATTATTTGTACTACGTTATCATCGTTTACTTACATTTATTTTCTAATGAAGGCTGACTATATTTATTATTACAAGCGTCGCATAGATTAGCAAAGCTCTTTGATTTGTTCATCTTCACATCTTATTCTTCATGCTCTACTGATATCCATTATTGAACACACCACCTATCCCTTATAGAGGGTGCACACCAGCATGACTAGGTAAAGTGACCTTATAGCACTAGGCCAGCATCATCATCAACATCAGCACTCTTGCCAGCACGCGGGCATTTAAGCCAAGCTTGAAACGAGGAAGAAGCTTGCGGGCCGAGGCAGCGCAGCTTTCCGGGCCGGCGGGCTCACCAAAATCGGACCCGTTTTCCTCGAAATTGCCGAGAACAGCCGCGATAAAGCTGCCACCTCGGCGAGCAGTCTACCACCATGAAGTCCCGGTCGCGCACGGCGTCTTCGCAGTGGCCAGCCGGTTTGAACCGACCAACATCGCCATCGGTCAGGTCCCCCAAAGCACCCTCAAACGTGGTAGTGACTACGCCGCTGGTACCGGCCCAAGTCGTCATTCAGGGCGGCTGGACGCCTGCCGGCCTCGCTGTCAACGTGGGCAGACATCACAGCAGGTCGATCGCATCGTCACACGATTCCGAGGTAAACATTCTGCCGAATGACACCCGCCTCCCTGCCACCGGCTCGAAGAGCGTCGACAACCGCTTCGCTGTACTGCCGTCGCTGCCGGAGCGCAGCAAATCCAGGGAATTCGACGGCAGCTTACACGCAGTTCTGAGGAAGAGCGTCTCGGTGGTCAGCGCTAAGTCAACAGGCAAGTCCGCCGGCTCATCAATCTGGTCGAAATCTGCGTACACCGAGATGCTGCCTGTGGCGCACTGTTCGAAGAGCGTCGCCGTCAAGCGCTCCGGCGTCATCGTAGCGTTCTCGGCTTCGCCATCTAACGCTTCGGTCTTCGAAAGACATGGTAAGCTTGCCGCTCTCCTAGCCGACTCTCCAACACAGCAACGGACGGCCTTTCGCAGGAGTGACTCAGTGGCCGGTTCGGGCAACCAACCTGACATGAAAAAGGGTACTGCGCAAGGGCTTTTAGGTCACCCAGTTTCCAAAATTCTGATGTCCGCGGAACACCTGAAATTGCCCAAAAAGCGCTCCGCGTCCTCGCAAAGGTCCCGTTCCGGAATCCTGAAAACCACACGGACATCCCAAGGAGGTTCATTCGTGCCTTCGCCGCATGCGGAAGAGGTGACGATCAGATCAGTGGAAATATGTCCCATCGTACAAACTAGAGTAGCTTTCAATCGCGCTGACAGACTTGCCATTGCGCGTGGCACCAGAAGCGCTCCCAATAATGACGAAAGTGCACTCGCTCAGTCTAGTCGACAGCAAGTGGCGGGGCTTAAAAAGACATCGAAAACTGAAATTTCGAAATCTGGAGAGAGCGGACGGATACAAATCATTGGATCACCCAAGTCTTGTCGGGAGGCATTTACAAAGCCTACATTGTTACAGCCTCCCTCGCATGGTGTGTCTCTGATTGACGATCATCATGGATTTAAAGACTTTGCGAGTGATAACACTACTGCCGGGACATTCCTTTCTTTGCATTCGCAGCCAGTATTTGCAAGCGCAACGTTACCACACAAGATAGCAGAAATGCGGTCCGGGGCGCCATCCGAAAGCATCCATGAGCCAATCGAGAAAACCGCTCCACTGGTCTCGCCTCAAGCCTCAAAAAGCCTATCCGCCAGTGATTCTACAAAACTATCTCTCATAAAAGCCGCACCCACCGTAGACAAGGCAGAACAAGCCGTGGTCGGAGTGAAGAGTGCAGCCACTTCACCTTTCACAGGCGGGAAAGTGATGAAGAGTGCGACAACTTCTCCTTTCTCGCAATGGGGAATAGCACCTACGTCGGCAGGCACCTTTCCACGCGCGGAGGCGAATGCGTTGTTGCCACACACTGGTCAGGGTCTCTCAGAGCCCGCAAAGACTTCCACTGCAAGTCACCATGAATCCGCTCAGCTATCTACAAGCGTCGTACCACCGAGACGGGCCATAATTCGTCCAAATTCTTCGGAATTCGCCTCGTGTGAGTGTCTTGATGCAACTATGCCGAACCTGTTTCCAGCACCGGGGTCACCTCGACCAACAGCTGGACTGTTGGATCCTAACAAAAGTCCAAGATC
The DNA here is from genome assembly GCF_013339725.1 of Rhipicephalus microplus. NCBI lineage: Eukaryota > Metazoa > Arthropoda > Arachnida > Ixodida > Ixodidae > Rhipicephalus > Rhipicephalus microplus. Next base: position 14,813,026 of record NC_051173.1, read on the forward strand.
CGGCGCTCACTCAACCTCAGAGCTTACGAAAAGTATAATCGGCAACGAAGCGTCCACTCGAAAAAACCTTATCCAACCAGCACCTACTATCACTGAGACGAATTCAAAAAAAGGCCTGATACGCCCAGACATCAAGCCAGCATCAATGCGAGAAAAGTCGCCCAGACTCAGCGTCACGCTATCTCCGCATGAAACAAATGCCTCATCACTGCGCACTACAGGGAATATCTCTGTGACGACGGGAACTACAGCAGCCAACTTTTCTGACTCCTCTCCAGTTAATAGAAGTCACCCGGGATCTCCAGTATACATGACGTCTGTACTACTTGGGAGTACTTCGACTGAATCATGGTCACCTCTGGTAGCATCCAGCGTTCCAGACTCAAACAAAAGCCCGCGAGAAACTACTGGAACAGCTCCACAAGCTCCACAAGACACCATATTTTCGGAACTGTGGACGCCACGAGCGGCGTCCGGTGTTTTAGATCCAACCAAAAGTCACCGAAGCAGTCCTGGAACAACTGTGGTGTTGCGGACAACACAGGCAGTCTCTGGCATTTTAGATTCAACCAAGAGCCCAATACGAAGTCCCGGAATAATTCCTGAAGCTTCAGTAACTGGCCTTTTTCCAGAACAATGGACGCCACAGACTGCCTCCGGCTTTTTAGATCCTACCAAAAGTCCGAGAATAAGTAGTGGAACATCTGATGAGGCGTCACGATGTCGCCTTTATCTTGAACCCTGGACGCCGCTGGCAGCATCCGGCTTCTTAGATACAACCAAGAGCCTCCGAGGCAGTGCTGGAACATCTCTTGGACCGAAGACACCGCAAGCAGCGTCTGGTCTATTAGATACAAGTAATAACCCCTTCGGTAGTCCTAAAATAATCCTTGAAGCTTCACAAGGCGGCCTTTCTCCGGAACTATTGACGCCGCTGGCAGCTTCCAGCTGTTTAGATCCTACGAAAAGCCCGAGAATAAGTAATATAACATCTGTTGAGGCGCCACAAGGTCACCTTTCTCTCACAACATGGACACCACTGGCAGCATCCGGCCTCTTAGATTCAACTAAAAGCCCCCGAGGCAGTCCTGGAACAGCTTCTTGGCCGCGAACACCACAGGCAGCATCAAGCCTTCTAGATCCAACCAAAAGCCCCCGCGGCAGTCCTGGAACAACAAAAACGTCAAGAAGTGACCTTACCTATGAACCGAAGACACCACAAGCAGGCTCTGGTCCTTTAGATCCACCCAAAAGTACTCGGGGCAGTCCCGTAACAACACTTGAACTGCGGACACCACAGGCAGTATCTGGCTTTTTAGACTCAACTAAAAACCCCCGAGGAAGTCCAGACAGCATTGAAGTGTCACGAGGAGCCCGAACCCATGAACCACGGACACCACAGGCAGGTTCTGGTCTTTTACATCCAGCCAAGAGTCCTCAGAGGAGTCCTGTAACAACTCTGGAACTTCGGACACCACAGGCAGTGTCAGGCTTTTTAGACCCAAATAAAAGCCCCCGCGGCAGTCCTGCAACAACTGAAGCGTCACGAGGCGCCCTTACTCATGAACCACGGACACCACAGCCAGGCTCTGGTCTTATAGATCAAACCAAGAATCCTCAAGGCAATCATGTAATTGTGGAACTTCGGACACCACAGGCAGTATCTGGGCTAATATATCCAACTAAAAGCCCTCGAGGCAGTCCTGAAACAACCAAAGCGTCACGAGGTGCTCTTACTCCAGAACCAAGCACACCGGATGCACCTCTGGGTCTACTAGACCCAATCAAAAGCCCCCGAGACAGACCTGGTACAACTCTTGAACTGCGGGCTCCGCCGGCAGCGTCTGGCCTTTTAGATCCAATCAAGAGCCCTCGAGGTACTCCTGCAACGACTTCTCACCTGTCAGACGGGCCCCTGCCTTCGCTTGAGAATAATTCTTCCCATCACAAACTACTTGATCATTGCTCATCGCTGGCGAGTGCAGGAACTCTAGATCATTGCTCATCGCTGGCGAGTGCAGGAACTCTAGATCCCACAAAAAGCCCTCGTTTATGTCTACAAGAATCATCCCCAGCCTCAAAAACCATTCTTACGGAAACGTTACCACGGCAAACCCTGTCGCCGCAACCTCCGGGCGGCTCTTTGTCGAGCATTATGAGTCCCCTGACACCATCTTCCCAAGTCGAAGCAAGCATTGCCAGGTTATCATCTATGCAGCACCTCGCTAATCCTCCGTCAACAATGATGGAATTTACTGCGACAGAAAAGTTACCGGTTTCCTCTACCGAATCTGGACCTAGCATAGCACTCGACAGTACTGTAATTAGTACTTCGCACGGCGCAATTAGCACTCTCGGTCAGGCAGGGCACCCAGTTACTGTATTTGATCCGTCACAATCCGAGACATCCATGGCACCCGCCACCGTAATGAGTCCTGGCGAGAGTTCCTTCAGGTCCCCTGGACGCGCTCGTAACGCTCTGAGTACCGGTTCTCCTTCAAAGAACTCTAGCGACTTGGCATCACCAGGTGAGATAAGAAAGCTTCTGGAAGCCAAGGGCGACCCAGCACACCTTTCTCCCCAGCACCGTAGCAGCCCTACTGACATGCCGTCATCAACACAGCCACTTGCCAGACCAATCTCACCTTCAGAAGAACGACACAAGCAAGCGGAAACCAAAGAAAGAACAGTTCGAAGCGAAGGATCAAGGCCATCATTGACAGAGAAAAGTTTAGAGATGAAGCTTCCATCAAGTCCTTTCGCATCTTCACAAACCGCTGCCTCGGAGAAGAAGCCGCACAGGGGATCCTCGCTACATGTGCTCACGTCAACGGGTGACAAGCCCACTTGCATGTCATCCGGTAGAGGACCCACAGAACTGGTGAGAACAAATTACGCTCCACTGAAACCTGCGCTACGATCCTCAACAAGAGCGGTTCCCTCTGCAAAAACTGCATTTGATGAAGCCACAAAGGCAGCTTCACGCAACAAGTTGCAAGATGGCACTGTAGCGCACGCTAATGAAGTTGCACCGCATGCCGAACGCAACTTAGTGAGTGGAGCTACTGCTACACGTATCGTTACGGGGAATGAGCGCAGCATAGTGAAAGCATTCAAGCGAAGTGCAAGTCAGAGTTCAAGTACAGCCTCGCCATTCACGCATAATCTCGTCTCGTCAAACGAAAATTCCGACGGACAGACGCTAATGCACGCGTCACGAGACGTTCAGTCAGCACGATCTGAGAACACGGTGATTGACAAATCAGGTGCTCTGGTTACTAAAGCAACCGCCGAAAGATACGAATCGGAATCTAAAGCCCGTTCAAAGGCGTGGCAGACCAAAGACGCCCTGAAGGGTGCATCATCTCACGTGTCGTCTGAGACTACCGCTAATACTACGCTTGAAATGTCCTCAAAGACGAGCAGTACAACCACGAGTGGAAAGCCGGGTAAACAATAAATACCTCGAACAAATCACGTTCACAAAATTTTGGAGAAATATACAAAGTTGTACCTCTTACTCAGATTCTCTGTGCTTATTCCAATATTCGGTACACTGTACGCTATTCAACTATGATAATGTAGCACAGCCAAGAGCGTAGCTAGGAGGTTGCACACCGGGTTCGTGCCCCCTCCCCCACCCCAATTTTTTTAGCCATGGCATAGAGAAAGCAAAAAATTATCATTTCAAGTGGGTGCCGTCTCCAAAATCGTAGAGGTGCCCCCCCCCCCCCCGAGTACAACTTATGGCTACGCGCCTGGCCACAACAGTAATAACGATACGCACAACGTTGTATGCATAAATAAATTGCGACACCTTGTGTGCGTGGGTGACTGCTTATGTTGGTTAGTTTAGTTACGCGAAGGAGCTAAAGGTGTCAATTTTCCATCTCAGGACAAGACGGAATCGGCGACCTTCATTGTACACGGAACCCAGGCGAAAACCGGCATCGAGAGACAAGAGCTCAGCGTGCATTCAAGCCCGGAACTTGTACCAGCAGGCTCAACTACCGGACAGTTCGAGACCTCGAGTGGGCTTTTTCCAGACGTAGTCGAAAAGTCTCGAATAACCACCCCGGAAATTGACACCAAAGGATCGCCACAGAGAAATAAAGGTCAGAGTAGCCACAAGGGGCACAATGCACTCAAGGGTTCCAAGTTCTCTATCGAAGACCTATCTTTTTCGGAACACATCGCGCACGCGATCTCCGAGTCTTCAGCCGACTTCGCAGACATACCACTGCAGGTGAATATGACTATCGACTTGGTTCCGCCCAAGAGTCCCATGTCTCCACCCCGGGCAATCATGTCGCCGGTACACATTGAAAAAAAGATGATCGTCGAAAGCTACAAGGACGGTCACGTGGAAGTAAAGGTTCCCCCCGTGTACATCGACGTGTCAGACGGAAAACGCGCCGTCGACGAAGCTCTGAACGTTTCTGTGAGCGTAGACGTGGGCAAGAAGGTCCCGCAGGATCATAAGAGTCCCGAGGAAGGCAGCCAAAATCCCGCCGAAAGCCACCGTCCCGAACAAAGCCAGCATCCCGAAGAAAGCCACCATGACGAGAAGCAGTGACGCTGAGCCTCGACACGCCCGGACGCAAATGGCAGAATAATAGCGACCGGCGCACGACGTCGACCGAGACAATTCGCATACGAAATAAAAGGCAAATCGATACGTTCATTCATGCGATTCCTGGAACTACTTCTATGGCCTCTCGAAGTGTCTGCTCGGTTGTTCAAAAAGCTAAACTAGGGGACGGGAACTCCCTATACCTTCCATGCAATCGCTCTCGAATGCTGAGCAGCGCCATCCCCGCTTTTACCAATGGCGGTTGCCGGGCATCCTGCTAGAAATAAATCACGAACAGAAAACTTTTTTTCATGACGTCACTGGTGAGGTCAACAAATAGAGGGAAAGAACCAAAAATCTGGAGGAGGAGGGTTCTTGCGGAATGCCTCCTTTTCCACTTTGCATGCAAGTGGAATGCGCTCGTGCCTTCTTTCGGGTCCGCTGGTATAGGCACTGCGCCGACCTCCCGACCGGGCTGCAGAATTACGTGCCTTTTCTCATTTTCTAACCACTATCACCACCACCAGGTCCGCTGGCCGCTTGGGTGATGCAGCCATTCGCGAAATTTTGTTATTAACTTTTTTATTTTTGTTCGTGTGTCCTGAAGTGCCGAAAAGTAAGCTGACTGATTTCTCAGTGAGATGAAACTAGATCGGCCTAAATAAAATGAACCTATTTATTACACGTTAGGTATTAAAAAAATGGCACATGCGTAGTGTGAAAGTGTCAATCTATAAAAGCCGCTTTAACTTACAACTAACATACGGACATATATTGACCAAACATTAAACCCAGAATAACCGTAGCAATGCGAAAATTGTCAACATAGCCAGTAGGACACGTCGTATTACAGAACTTGAGTACCGAACGAGGCCGAAGACTGAAGCGATCAAAAGTTTTTTTTTTTTGTTGAGAACGTCTCTGTAAACAATGTTTCGGTAATTTTACTTATCCTCATTAAGGCAACAGCGTTGCCTTGACGAAAAAAAAAGTTCACTTGTCAATCCGTTGGCTACAGCGACATTCGCTGATTCAATTTCCAAAAGCATTTAGTTCCCCTACCCCTTTATGCCGGATCGCTAATAAAGTTGTTTCACTCACTCATATCACGTGTACTTGAGTGACAGTATTAGAAGTAAAGACTCAAAAGTTTTGAAACCACGGCAACAAGAATTTCATGAGCAAGAAGCAGTCTATAATTAGTTTACATCATTTGAACTACACGCCAAAAATAAAAGATGCTAAAACTATGTGTTCGAGCCAACTCGAATTCAGGCCTTTCAATAAACGCATTTTCCCGACAGCAGCTTGACTGCCGTCTTTAACAATTATTCGAGCGACACTGCAATTCTGTCAGTTCAATCGGGCTTACAGAAAACTGGGATTACTCATGTACTCATGCAATATCAATACCTGCTAAAATAATGGGTCCAAATTCTTGTGCTCACTCATTGCCTTTAGGAAACACTGAAAATCATTCGCGGAACTAGAAATCCTCGGCTTAGCACACCACCTGAGAGCCGCCGAAAACATGTGTTGTCTTATTTAGCCATCTTCGACGAATGAATAGTTGACTTGTTCGGCGTAGCTTCCTGCTGCTTCCGTTCTCTGCCCGCCACAACCCGCCGTCTTTATCTGTCCCGTAGTGGGCACGCCAACCGGGCGAGATAACTGAGCGTGATCCAACTTCTAATATCACTGAGCGAGTGGCGAGAAGGAATGGAGGCAAGCGCTATCAACTCAAGTCAATCACTTTTTGCGCTTCGTCTGATTCGAAATTTACAAAATAAGGAATAAGAAAAGACATATAAACAACAAAGGTTCTTTACAGGGGCTTCGATCCTTTATTTGTAAAAACTTGTGGAGACCAATATATGCGAAGGTTCACATCAACCTCACTCCGTTCAATCGGATATTAGCATGCCCGGCAACCGCTACGAGCGTGCATGTTCCTTGAAACCGAAACTAGCACTGAGTTTCCGGGGCCTGACCAGCGTGTCATATTCGTCAAACCATCATACTTTCCCATACTAATTTTGGCTCGCTCCAAGTTATGGTGATAATCACGACAGCATCTAGACGTAAGCGGATTTGATTGATTGATATGTAGGGTCTAACGCCCCCAAACTACCATATGATTATGAGAGACGCCGTAGTGGAGGGCTCCGGAAATTTCGACCACCTGTGTTTCTTTAAAGGGGCCCTGCAGAATTTTTTGAGCATGGTCAGAAAACGCTGTCGATCGGTAATAGAGGCTCCCAACAGCACGCGGCCTGGAATTCACAATAAATTATCAGAATCCACTGAAAATTGATTTCTCTTTTCTCGAAAATCACGGAAGACGCTCAAAAATCACTCCTAAAAAGCCACAGACTTATTTGAACATGGCGCGCTCGGTCGTTACAGAAAACGCCGCGAAAGGCCGCGACTTGTCCACGCGTGCGCGCGCGATCACACAGGAAAAACGCAGCAGGACGATGCTTCTAGACGCCTCAAGATGCCCTGTACATACCTGCCAATTGATGAACCTGTGTGCACGAAAGAGCAGAGCACGTTTTTTTTTTTTTAACTCTTATTCTTACCCTTTGCCATCTGCTCGTCTTTTCTTTTCTCTATCTTACTTTCCTCGTCTCGGTGTTCCTTTTCCTCTTTCTTTTTTCTCTCGCTTTTAAAGACGATATTAAAGACGATAGTCTTTCTTGGGGACCTTCGACGCAAGAATTTTGGTCTGTCTGTCTGTCTGTCTGTCTGTCTGTCTGTCTGTCTGTCTGTCTGTCTGTCTGTCTGTCTGTCTGACTGTCTGTCTGTCCTCCACTGTTAACAGCATCGGGTATTTGAAATGGCCCACCACATCCACAGCGCCCACCAATGTTGCTCAAAATTCAGCATTCATACTTGTGCAATTGTCGATTAAAAATAGATTATTGCGCATGTCTGGGGCACCACAACAACACGTGTATATTCTGCATGTGCGCCTTTTACTAGAAAAGGCATACATATGTAATTTTAAGGACCGTAGCACTTATCACGCTGCGCTGACCATGCAACGCATGCACTAACAGGCGAGTGTTTCCAACGCTTTGCTAAAACGAGACGGTGGTGGCACCTATCCGTCGCCTTGCGTTCTACACCTTATCACCTCTGAGAAGGGGGCGCACACCTGTCTCAAAGCCACGCGCTCTGTTTTCCAAGAAAACTGCCAGATGGCGCTCACGTCTCACATGTGACGTGTCTTGATGCTCGTTAGCCTCCGCTGTACGCTCGAAGCACTCTAATGCAGCGCCTCGAGAATACCGTTCACCGATTTGCTTGCGCAGAACATCAAATAAATGCTTTGTTCACTCTCTCCACACACAAGACTATCGTCTTTCGACGACATTTGCAGATTACACGCAGATACGGGGCCATTTTTTTTCTCATATCTTAATACCTTATCATTTCTTTTTGGGCCTGACTCGGCTAAGTTCCACGGGTCCATTACTAAACGCTCCGCGAGGTATATGTATTCGTTGACCCCTAGAGAGATCCCGTTCACACCTAGGGAGACCAGTGCGCTACCTTTGCCCACATTTTTAGGGGCGAAGCTCCTTATGCCATGGGTCATGCGTCCGCGTAGTGTGTAGTAGTAGTAGTAGTAGTAGTAGTAGTAGTAGTAGTAGTAGTAGTAGTAGTAGTAGTAGTAGTAGTAGTAGTAGTAGTAGTGGGTAGCCACCTCCACGGCCCCCTGGATCAACACCACCGCGCGTGCCGATCCAGGCGGCCGTGCCACCTCTCGTTTAGTCCTTGAAATGTCCGCTAGATGGCGGTACTTGTATACAATAAATATATGATAAAAATATGCGAGATAACGGTACTTGGCGTGTTCACTAGATGGACGGACGGAATGATGGACACATACATACAGAAAGATGTACGGACGGAATCACGAGCGCACAGACTGACTTACGGACGCATGGACGCACGGACTAACACTTGGACGGACGGACAGGCGCACGCACGAAAGCACGTACGGACGGACGGACAGATTTGCAGACAGACGAACGGACGCACGGACGGATACACATATAAACGGACGGGTGGACGGACGCATGGACAGACGGAAGCAACGAACGGAATCAACGGAAGCACGGACGTACGCTTCGCCCGACTCATCATCATCGACTCTGCGGATATGCTGTGATGTTTTTCTAATTGGCTTTCTTATGTAAATTAGCACTTTGGGTGTTAACGAAACCCCCCTATTTATTTATTTTACATTGGCTTTAAGCCTGGTATGCTTGTGCACGGACAAGTTTTTCCCACATCTTCATTTTGCATTTATTTTATTAAAGGTGGAAATGAAGTTCGGAATAGGGTTAGTATTGACGTCATCTGCTGTAGTAGCACGTGTCCCTGCTGGTAATCCCCGTCTGGAAAAAAGATCTACAAGGCAGGAAAATGTAGCCAAAAATGACTCTGCAGATTAGAAATTTTACAGTCAATTGATGCAACCTTGCTTGAAACCCCACCGCAGTGGTCTAGTGGCTAAGGTACTCGGCTGCTGACGCGCAGGTCGCAGCAAAGAATCCCGGCTGAGGAGGCTGCATTTTCTATTGAGGTGGAAATGCTGCAGGGCCGTGTGCTCAGATTTGAGTGCACGTTAAAAACACCAGGTGGTCCAAATTTCCGGAGCCCTCCACTACGGCGTCTCTTATAATCACATGGTGGTTTTGGGACGTTACAATCCCACCTATATCAATCAACCTTGCTTGAAAAGGGCCAAGGGCTACAAGCTTTATGGTGTTTTTTTTTTTCAGACAGCGATTACCAGCAGGGACACGCGCCACTACAGGAGACGACGTCACTACCGACCCCTTTAAAACTAACACGCCACGGACGACGAGGTGCCTTTGACAAAGATAAGTCCTCCTATCGAAACGTCGACCAACCTATCTGAGGCACTTCCTCGCTTCATTCTGCATATCCCACTACGTGTCACGATCTGTCGCCTCCCATTTTGATTTTGAAGGCAAGCGATAAGTGAGTCGAGGAGGAGGTGAACAGAACAGGAAGAGATGGTGATTTGAAAAAAAGGGTTAAAGAAAGTAAAGCAATGTATGACATCGTCGCTGAGGCCTTCCCTCAGCTCCGCTGTCCCTTCGTATTTGCAACAGGAACGTCACACCTATAGAATTACATAAGCTAACCACTGCGCTCAGAGTCTCTGAAGAATTTTTGGTTCGATTTTGAAGTCTAGAACTATTCATCTGCCGCAAACAATTCAAAGGATATGCTGACAACAATCACGTTCGCCACATTCCGTGACTAAGCCTCTTCTATATAACACCCACCCTCATACGAAGCTTTGGAGAAACCTTTGATTATTACGTCGATTAGAGCATGCGTTGTACACATATAATTTGATTCACACATGGTGTCACTGTTTCATTAAACACGTGCTAAATGTATTCGCAGGTTAACCTTCTGAGGTTGTCTTTGTTCTATTCTGTCCGCAATAGTCTCCATGACATCGCATTTTCAGAGTCAGGATGTGCGGCTAATGTCTACGTTATGGTACGCCTGGTTCATCTACATGTCCCTTACAGGAAACACTATCTGCTTAAAATCAAATTCACAATGACGTCAACGTTTCCTGTTTGATGTTCTTCCCTGTTTACGGCAAAGCACACTAACTACATTCCTTCATATTTTTTTTTGCGGACTAGTGACGAGAAGGGAAACTTCCCCGACTTATGTGGTCCATGAATTTTTGTTCGCGGACGACTTCTTCATCTGGCAGCGGACCAGTGGCAAGTAGTAGGGCTCTCCCAATTACTGTGTCACATAAGCGCTGAAAGCTTTTGCGCACATAGGACAGATGAATTTTCGTTTCGCCTATAGCCATATACGGCTTCGCTTAAAAGGAAACAAGGAAACCTCGGGTCGATTACAGACAAATTGATTTCAATTATTTGTTTTCTGCAAGCACGCCACAAGGCACCCTCCCGCAATAGCTATGAGAGCCTCACGAAGCACTCTCTCTCCTCTTCGAAACGTTTGACGAACAAGACAATAGTACCGGCCTCACAATATCACACAAAGCATGACCTTTTTAAAAGAGAAAACTACCGTGGTAGTGAATTTGGGTGAATAAATACTTCCCGCGATACTCGGAGCGCGTGTTTTTGCACTGTGCAAAGATTGTGAATCAAAGAGGAAGATAAAGACGACGATTCGGCCTGCAAAGGCGTAGGCAAGTACAAAATTGCAATGAGCCGCCGTACCTCAAGCAAGGAGGCCTCGGAGGCGGTCGGCGCCTACCTCCAGCGCACGCGTGATTCCCGAAGCTCGCTGGAGAGTCCAAATTCGTCGCTGTCGCCATGGTACATCAGCGACCGGTATGGGGTAAGCCTCAGCACCATGACAATAAGGAGTCCCTATCAGCCACACTCCGTCTCAGGAAGCATGAGCGGCATAAATTACATGACGTCGGTATCATCCAGCATCATTCCCCGCACGCGGACGCGGCTCATCACAGCCAGCACGAGCGGTGGTGGCCAGGTCATTCACGGTGGCGGCGCCGACAGCGTGCCGTACGCTTGCAGACCGCTTCGTGTCGGGACCGACACTGCGATCACCGGCAGCAATGAGCCGTTTCCGTCATACGTACGCGTCATACCATCTCACGGTCACCTCGTCCAAAGCCACTCGTCTTCGTGCAGTTGTGGACACGCGTTCGTCCGCCACACCACTCGCGTAAGCGTTCGGGTGGGGTCCATGACGAGCAGCCCGGTGATTGCCGACCGCATGAGACAGGCGAGCTTCGGAAGGCGTACTACGAGGCGCGCTTCCTTTGTCACCGCGAAGCTATCGGTCTCTACTGGACAGGCTGCGCAGACAACCTCGACCTCCTGTGCTACGCTCGCGGACTTCAAGCAGCTCGACGTCACGCCGGGAGCCCTCACGAGTGCCCAAACGGACGCGGCCGGACAATTGGGGGTGACACCGACAGCATCAACTAGCTCGCACGACGACGTCGGCAGAGCTTTGTTCAGTGACTGGGCACACCGGAAGCAGGAAATGTTCGCGGACATATTTAAGGACAGGAATGACTTCTTCGCGGACCTGTTGAGAAAGCGCGTTGACGAAGAACACCAACCCATTGCACCCGCGCAGGTGACACTGTCTGCTGATTCTTCACACAGTGGACCATTTATGACAACCATATCCGAAGCGGGAGAAAAAGACGGCCCCGATACGTCTGCCGAAAACTACACTGTGCACAGCGCTACCACCGCGTCGTCGACAACTGAAAAGACTGCCGTTGAAGAAAAGACACCACTGCAAGCTTTGACGGCTTCGACGCGTTTGACGTCGTCTGAGTTTTACTCGTATGAATTTTCGAAAACTCAAGTTACCGAAACTCCAAACGACGGAGTTACAAAAGAAATACCCCAGCATAAAGCAGCAAGCCTGGACGGAAAGCTTCAGTACAAGTCATTTGACTTTCAGCCCAAAGAAGTTGTAATGGCTCCAGACGCCCCAGATGCTGAGACAGTGAAAGGAACAAGTGTGGATTTGTCAACCACAGAAACAAAGAGTGGAGAAAAAAAGGGGCGACTAGGGGAAACACTTCCTTTGGAGCAGTTTCATAGCACTAAAGCTATGCCAGTTTCCTCTGCAGAAAGCCTCGAAGCTGCTTCCACGCGCACTCAAGTGCCGACTGAGGCGAGGGGCCACAGCTATGTTCCTGCCCTTGCCGAATCCTCCTTCGAAACACCAGGAGCCACGAGCGAAGAACACCACCTGTTACCGACGTCCTTGGAAGGTCCGTTTATGTCGATGGCGTCTGACATGACAGATTTTCCCGCACTCGACTTGAGCAAAATGCAAGAACCTGATGTGTCGACACAGTCTTCCTCTCTGCAAAAACCAGATAACGGTGAAGTTCAGACGCAGTTAGCCGAACGACCGCAAACGGATCAAAGGGCGCAAATACAAGCGACTGGTAGTCTCCTCAAACTTGGAGCTTCGAGAGTTAGTTGCCCTATTCTTGAAGACCAAACGCCTCGGCCACAACATACCACTGAGGCAATAGGACAAAAAGAAATAGGAGAGCACACGAAAGAATGTGAGTCAAGAGAAGTGATATCGATGCCACCATATCGACGATCCGAGCTTGCTCTATCGGAACAGACCACCACCTTTGATAAGGGTGCCCTTGAAAAGCAGAGTGACCATAATCTCAAAGACGTTGCTCAAGAGCACCCGTCTCAAGGACGGCCTCGTGAAGAAAGTGACGCAAGAGATTTCGTGCCAAAAGAGGTTGATCTAAGTAATGAAATGGCTGCCTCAGTAGGTTCGGTCACAGTTTCTGATGCTGCCACAGCAGAAAAGAACAAGAACCTTCCACTAGCCAGTGATACTCAGGAGCCCACCAATCAAGAATATCCAGCAAAAGAGGAACACGACAAACGGGCCTCGAAAATATTGGCCGGGCTCCCAGAGCTAGACAGTGAACTAATTTCTTCGGAACACGCACCCCTTTCCGACGCCAGTATGACACTGCACACCGATGATATTCTGACGTCAACACAAATCGGTGAGTCTAGTACTGATGATAATGTGGGGATGAGACAAACTCCAAAAGAAAGCGGAGAAATCATACCAAGACGGGAAGAACGAAGCAGTGAACAGGGTCTGCCAGAAGAATCCGCAGTAGATGACGAGAAGTCCACAGAAAAACGCGGTAGCATTCCATTTACTGAACCTGCAGTGGGGCCCAGGCCCATGATGGAACGCTATGTGGATAAGAAGGAACACGACAAGCAGACTTCAGACGTTTTGATAGGGCATCCAGAGCAAGACAGTGAACAATTTTTTTCAAAACAAGCACCGCTTCCCGACGTCAGCATGGCACAGCATACCCCTGATATCCTGCCTTCAACACAAACTGGCGAGTCTGGTGCTGATGAACAGGTTCCCAAGAGAGACAGAGCAAAAGAAAGCGGGATAGAAGAAATCGTAGCGGGACACGAAGAACGAAGCAGTCAACCGGAATTACCGGACAGTTCAGCTGTATTTGAAGCACTGCCAACGGAAAAGCACGGTGGCATTCCATTTACTGAAGCTGCCGTGGAGACCGGGAAGGAACACTACGTAGGAAAGCAGGAACACGACAAGCAGACCTCGGACATTTTGGTCGGGCACCCAGAGCAAGACAGCAAACTCATTTCATCAAAACAAGCACCGCTTCCCGACGTCAGCATGGCACAGCATACCACTGACATTCTGCCGTCAGCACAAACTTGCGAGTCTGGTGCTGATGAGGATGTTTCCAAGAGAGAAATTGCAAGAGAAAGCAGGATTGGAGAGATCATACCAAAACATGAAGAACAAAGCAGTCAACCCGAATTACCAAAAAGTTCAGCCGTAGTTGAAACGCAACCACCAGAAAAGCACGATGGCATTCCATTTACTAAACCTGCCGTGGAGCTCATGAACGAACATTATGTAGCAGAGCTGGTTTTCGACAAAAAGACCTCTGATATTTTCGTCGGGCCCCAACAGCAAGACAGTGAACAAATTTCTTCAGAACATGCAGCCGTTCCCGGTGTCAGCATAACGCGGGACACCACTGGTATCGTGGCGTCAACGCAAGTTGGTGCGTCTGCTGCTGATGAAAATGTTTCAACTAGACAAGCTGCGGAGGCTAGCAAGTCAAAAGATATCGTGCCAGGACAGGAATATGAAGGCAGCGAGCCAGCGTCGACTAAAGGCCATGCTATACTCGAGACGAAGGCAACAGCAAGAGAGACAGGCATTTCATTTACTGAACCTTCCACGGAGCCCACAGACGATGTTATTATTAGAAAACAGAAGCCTGACAAAAAGATTCAGCGCAAGATGAGTAGCAATCTACAACAAGTAGGCGAACTATTTTCCACAGAACCAACACTGTTGTCTGACGTTGACCTCAGTGCAACGCAGCAGCCTTATGATTCTCTGATTCGACAGAGCGCTTCCGCTGCGTCCTATGAAAACACAAGTCAGCACGAGACTGCGAAGATAAGCAACTTGAGAGACTTCATGCCAAGACAAGATCAAGAAGGCGAACCAGCATCATCAGAAAGTTTTGCTGCATTAGAGTTAAAGGCAACTGCAAAACACGAAGGCATTCCATTTGCTGACCTTCCAACGGAGCCTACAGACGATGATTTTATAAGAAGGCAGAGGCCTGAGAAAGGAATTCAGCGTGACGTGAGTAGCTCCAGTTACCTGCAAAAGGGAGGCGAGCTAGTTTCTACAGAACCAACACCGTTGTCTGAAGCTGACCTCAGCACAACACAGCCAACTGACGACTGGCTGCTTCATCAGAGCTCTGCCGCTGCGCCTGATGAAAGCACATTGCTGCACGAAACTGCGAAAGTAAGGCACTTACAAGACATTGTGCCGAGACAAAAGGATCAAAGCAGCAAACCCGCATCATTAGAAAGTTCTGCCGAATTTGAAATGAAGGCAACAGCAGAACAAAACGTTCCACTTGCTGAACTTAGCACAGAGCCAACGGACGATGGTTTTATGAAAAAACAGAAGCCTGAGAAAGAGAGTCAGCGCAAGGTGTCTAGTGAACTGCGACAAGGAGGCGAATTAGTTTCTACGGCGCCAACACTGTTTTCTGACAGTGAATTCGGCACAGCAGTGAAATCCGATGATTCCTTGCTTTCACAGCATGCTGCCTCTGCGCCTGATGAAAGCACAATGCCACACGCAACTGAGAAAATAAGCAGCTTAAGAGACGTTGTTCCAAGACAAGAAGATAAAGGCAACGAGCCAGCATCATCCGAAAGTTCTGCTGCGCTTGAGTTGAAGGCCATCGCAAAACACGAACGCATTCCATTTGTTGAACTTTCGACCAAACCCACGGACGATGACTTTATGAAAAAACCGAAGCCTGAGAAAGAGAGTCAGCCTGCAGTGACCAGTTATCCGCAAGGAGGAGTTTCACTAGTTTCCACAAAACCAACACCGCCATCGGCCACTGGTGTCCGCACAACACAGCCGCCTGACGATTCTCTGCTTCCGCACAGCAGTGCATATGCGTCAGACGAAAGCATAACGATGCTAGTAGTTGTAAATTTAAGTGACTTAAAAGACGCTGGACCAGGGAAAGAGGATCATAAGAGCGAACGAGCACCGTCAGAAATTTCTCGTGTAGTTGAAAGAAGTGCAACAGAAAAGCACGAAGCGTTACTCAAGCATGCACTGTCCACTTCACTGGAATATGCGCAGCATCCAGACCACAAGGAAGAAAATGTTGAAGATCGGGCAGAGAACGTCAAGACTGGCGTGCTTCCCGCAGGTCAGTCTACAGCGTTAGGCCTGCAAGTTGGCCCACTGGGGGTGAAACGTACCAGTAAAGAAAAGACAAGTACAGGGAGAGAAGTCATCCAATGCGCGACTGTGGCGAATGAGCTTACGTGGTCAGCGTCTTTGGAACGTCCCACGGAGAATCCAGAAGGGGAACCAGAGCCAACAGAAGACGCAACACTGGCTACCAAGCCAGACATCCAGCAACCGAAGAAAGACGAAATCGAACGAACAGTGAGCGACTTGGTGGTTGGCACGTTTGACAAGGAACGCGGACCACTTCTTTCAGTCACGAAGACGGAGAAGCATTCATGCGAAATAACGAGCGAACGTACCCTCAAGCGGTACGGTGACACGAAGCCCATGGAGAGTGTGACTGGAGCACGTGAAAGTTTTGTGATTAAGGGGACCGAATCGCAGTTCTTCGATGCATCAATGAGAAAGTCGATCATGAGAAACGCACCAGAGATAGCTCGAGCAGAAGTTGAGTACAACCACTGGAAGTTCGAGCCAGACGTCTTTTTGGACGATTTAATGGGCAAAAGCGCTATCGAACCAACAGAGCCAAGTCAGCCTTGTGATTTCATCGCAAGGCCTTTCGACATTTTCGACGACGTTGTTGCAGTTGCAGCCATCAGCGCCACCGAAGCAGTTTCTTGGAAGCACTCACTGTCCGAAGACGCCGTCATACCGGTGGAATCCAGATTGACGAAGGAAAGTGTTCCGTACTGTCACGAAATAGAAATTGAAGATAATGACAACGCTTTCTACAACACTAACGGGGTGGACAAAACGCCCGAGAAAGCATCCTCGAAATTTGATAGTGACCCAATTTGCCCTCCGAATGCCTCACTAGTGGCAACGTTTAGTCTATTACCAGAAGCCGAGTTTGGATCCCTAACCAATCAGAACCAGTGTATGTGTCGGCCAACATCAGAGACAGAAAACACCGGCGCCAAACTACTAGCACGCACTAAAGAAAGCGACTTCACCATCAAAACAATAGGCACGTCTCAACGCCCGTCCATAAGCGCGCAAAGCAACTCTTCCGCAGATGAAATACTGCGAACGCTTTATAAGCCTCCGTTTCACTTGAATGGCAGTCTGTTCCAAAAGCAATTAGTAAATGCAAACGCATCGTCCGCGTCAATGGGAAAATATGTTTTTCCAAACGTCATGTTATCTGACAATGTTTGTAAGAGCCCGTTTTATTCAACTAATTCGGCATCCGAACAAAATTCAACAAAAGATAAAGACCTCTGCCAGGAACAAGTTCCAGAAGACAGCCCCTTCGACGCTTCTTCTGAAGCGCCAGTCAGTAAAGTGCAGGATGATGCGACATCTGTCAGAGTAACAGTAAGGAAGGTCTCTGTCGCATGTGTAGGAAAGGAGGACGAACAACTGTCTAAACCTGAAGACAAAACAAGAAAAAATGACTCGCGCCTAGTGGACGCTGCTACATATAAAGAACTTCCAAAAGACGAAGGCGTTGCCCTAAATGATGCTGATGATTTTCAGGGGAAGGCACTGTCTAGAGCACAGCGCAATGACTTGGAGCCACTTTCGCGGCCTTGTGACGGACAGTTGGCACAAGAACAAAGTCCTTGCCGAGCTCTCGCAGCAGGCTACACGCCCCCGTTTCACACTGAAGACGTGCAAGCACTGTCTGATAAGCAGGCCAAGCTGCACTCTGCTAACATCTCCCTCGAGAAAAATTGCGCACCATTCGAAACTGCAACTCCGCCTGTTCGAAAACCACCTCTCGAAACACCAGCTGCAGAACCGCCGACCACTGGTGCGTCTATAAACGAATCACCAGCGACCAGCCACGGGCCATACGCTTGCCAAGTGCTAGAAGTTAACGCGCTCTATTACGAGTACACAGCTCCGTTAAAAGCCCAGCAGTCACGTAAAAGCGATGCAGAACCAGTCTCTGCCATATTACATGGGGCTCAAGCAAGTTCCATGAGTCGCCAGCGTTGTTCTACAGACACGACCATCCTAAACACCCCTGCACCGTACGGGACTGAAAAAGCCAAACATGAAGATACCCAGCGCTTCGAGCAGGTATATATCCAGCAACGAACTTATTCCTCTGCTGAAGGCAAACAGCCTTGTAGCGCGCCAAGAGAGGATCTAAATGGACACGCATTCGCCGCCGACTTGCATAGCTGGTTCAGTAGTGAAGACGCCGCGATGACTGAGTACCCTATCGGCGTGCAAACTGAACCATCCGACAAAGATTCACCCCACTTTGAAGTTCCTCTCCGGTCGAGTTACTCAGATACCGAACCAGAAGAGAAAAGAGAATTGCACGCAATTTACGGGCCAGTTGCTGCTCCGAATAAGAGCAGCGCAGGAGGGAACGACGTCGCAGCTGCATCCTCGTTGCAGGAAATGAAAGAACCCCATGTAGTTGGCTCGCTTGAGAAACACGACGGTGTCAAAAACACAGCGGAATGTGCCGAAACGGTCATTGCCAGCGGAGCACACCAAATCACAGCGAGGACTTTTCTAAGCAGTATCATGCCTTTCGCGCAACCGCAGAAAAGCAGTTTAGCAGTCGCCGCAGGAACAGATGGAGCGGGCAAGCCAAGGACACAAAAACGAAGACTCTCGTTCAGCGACGTAGTTCCCGCCACTAGCGACGCAAATTTTCATGAAAAACAGATGCCACTGGTTGGTTACTCTAACGTCGCTTTAAAAGCAGATATATCACCCTCAGACACCAATCTTCGCCCGTCCGGAAAGCAAGTAACATATACGATTCCGGAAGAAGAATATTCCGCAGAGAGATGCGAAAGGTCCACTGCGGTGAAAAGCGACGCTTGGACTAAACCGGGTGAGGGTGGATTCAGAAGGCCCCACAGTGCCAGACAAAGCGTGACGTATGATGAATTAGACTATGACGAGCAAAGCTCAGGCAGCGTGGCCCGATGCGGTGAACTTTTTTCTAGCACATTTACGCAGTCGGCTCCCAACGATATCACCACGGCGACAAACGCTACCTGGAGCGCAGAAAACAAAGACGACGGACTGCAGCGTCCTCTGTACGTTGAGGCTGCTTTTGAGGACGCCAAGCGCCAAGTGCACAAGCCGTTGCTTTCTCTCGGTACTGGACGCACCGACTATAGTGACGAACACATAACAAGCACTTGCGATGATGAAACGGCACCTGTCGACCGTCTAGAGAACGCAAAGGGAGCAGCAAACAGCACCTTGGAAAGCTCAATTAGAGAGTTTGAGACCAGTGTGCTAGCAGGCGCTGCCTCCAGCGGTTCCTTAAGAAAAGGAGGTCTCCCCACAACAGAGCAAAAGACATGGCTAAGCAGCGTCAGTGTCGGCTACACACAAGAACCACGAGCTAGCGATAACACGTCTTCTAGCGGTGGAGATGGCTCGGATGACTTCGAACGCCTAAAGGTTCGCCTCTTTGAAAGAACCCTTTCCGAAGGTCCAGGAGATATCGCCGATGAGGATCTCCGGAAAAGCGAGCTCGCGTCATCGCTCAGCCCTTCGCACGTTGTTTGTACGGACACTCCGTTTACGCGGGAGCACGCATGGAGCTTTGATTCGGAGGTTGGATACGCCCCAGCGACTGTGCTGAGAGACGACGTTTACCGAATGAGCTTGCCGAGCTCAGCTGCCGCTGAAGGCCCCGCAAACGAAGGCAGCAAAATCGGGGTTCCCGCCTCAGACAAGGAGACCACGAAATCGGTGAACACATTGACGCCCGCGTGCGAAAGTACGTTAATCGCTAAAGAGTATGCCAGGCGACACAGTGAAGAACCGCAGAATGAAAATTATGATGCGATAGCAACATCGGTGCCACTGGAACGTTCCCGAAGCGAGCGCAGCGAGTCACCTGCTAAGCACAACGGTGAAAAGCGCATGGAACCTCTCTCGAAGCCGGCAGGCGCAGACAGTGAGGACGACGGCCGCGACATCAGTGGCCAATCACCAGACGCTGACGATGAGAACCACGAGGCTGTTTCCCGATACAAGGAGCTGCGATTCGAAAACTTTAGAAGGATCGTGAAATGCATGGCAGACCTGTCGTCGCGTAGCGAGGTAGACATCGTGTACGAATCGTTTGTTACCCCCGTTGGCAAAGTCTGCGACATGCTCGGCAGCGTTCATTACGATACTGCGTTCAAGGTTTGCGTTGTGGACGACTACGATTTAGCATCCATCATGCACGACCGCTGGAATGAAGACGCTGCCAGCGTGGCTCCTACGATCAAGACGTTTTGGTCTTACAGCCCACACAGCTTTCTGATGTCCGTAGACGAGAACGGTACGTAATATAGACTTCCTTTACACCCTACAGTAAACGGGGCTCTATAAATTTAGCGAATCAATACATAAAATTCTGCGCTCGTTATAAACATTATTGTAATTTAGTATGGGGAACAACGTCAAAGTAGAATTGCAGTACATTATTTATGCTACAAAAAAAACATTGCAGCGTGTTGCGTATGTTCCTTATGACGGCCATACAAGTCTATTAAGTGCTTTGTTTAATGTTTTCCCATTTCGTCACCATTACGAGTTAAACCTTGCCATGAAGTATAAAGCGTTAAACGAGGCCACAGTGTATTTATTCATCTTTGTAACTTAAACAAACCACATCAACTGAATTATGACATTAGAGAGCGTGAAATTCGGGCTGTCCCCTTTTCGCGAACCAATCATGGAAGAGACTAGCTACTGTACCGTATATCATGACTGCTTAACGATCTTGAAGGGGAAATATTAATTTAAATACTACTTCGCGTCGAATGTTAAAACAGTATTTTCTTATCCTTGCGGCTTTATGCGACTAATTTTCTGCCACATATGTGCTTGATTTTCCTTTCGTATTTCTTCGGTCCGGTATATCTTTTATTTTTGTGGTGCGTGTGAAAGTCTTCCTACATGCCTTTATGTACTTGAAAATTTGTATGGTTTCACCATGATACATATTTTCTACGACTGTATTCGTAAATGTTGTGAACTGTTCACTAAAAAAAAGTGCCTTCTGTGTAAGGAAAAATAGGAAACTTTTTGTTGTGGTGTAAATTTGCAGCACACATTTCAGTGTTTCGTTCGTTTTTTTTTTCTTTAAAGATAATCTGTATATCGATGCATTGCAGTTCTTGTGTGCGTATATTGTCTCCTGCCAAATTCTGAAGGGGCAGGGGCCTTCGTTAAGCCGTTATGATAGCGGCTTTTTGTTCCTGTCCTTGCATTTGTTTCAATATGAATACTGAAATAAAGAATCTGAATTCATAAAAGTGCACAGAAGAACTAAACGAAACACCGAAGCACTATTAGTTGAAACGCATTGTGCGATATTTCAATTACAGCACGTCACGTCAGTGTTCTACTACGCACAAGCGTGCATGCGCATGGTTCCCCTTCAGAGGCGGGGGCGACGGTTCGCCGCAGCGCCCCCCTCCATTGAAGTCAATGTATGGGGCAGTCTTTGCACCCCCCCTACCCTCTCAGGTCACTAGGCAGGGCGAGGGGGGGGGCGGAAACTGGCCGTACACGAAAATGCGACGATCGCAGGTTATGTCCCTGCCAGCAGCGAGTTGTTTTTTCGTCATATTTACTTTCTTCGTATCTATGTGCCAATCGTTACAATACACTGAAAACAGTACAATTAACGTCCCCCGATAACTTCCTTGGCTTCTTTACCAACTGCTTTTCATTAAGGTAGTGCTCAAACACCCAAGTGACACGTCGATCATTCGGTTAATCGTGCGTTTGGCTTCGACTCATCCATTTTTCTCTCCACATGCGCGCAAAGTGTACAGTAGGTCAATATAAGAGGGAAAATCGACATTTCGTTCAATCCAAAGTTATAGATTTGATGCCTACAGCCATGCGCACAAGGGGGGGGGGGGGGGGGTGAGTGGGCGGCCGCCCCTCCTAGTAACCTGATAGGGAGAGCGCAAAGTCCGTTCCATTCATTGACTCAATAGAGAGGGGGGGAGGGGCACTGCGACGAAAGTTGCCTTTCCCTGAAGGGAAACCCTGAGCACGCCTATGAATAAACCAATGTGAATCTAAGGTGTAGAATAGCATGAGGTAATTTTACACTTAAGCATTTAGTGCAATGAACACTTCTGTGCTTGCAGACTGCGTTCGGTCGATATATTATCTGAAACGCAATTTCAGTGTTTGCTTTCCCATTGATTGTGACTGTATACGTTTCACGCCACTCACAAACCACGCGGGCAGGTACGCAGTGCGGCATCATCAGCGCCATCGTGTTCGAGGACGAGCAGGCCTTCTGCGCGGCAAACAGCGTCAAGCGCGAGTTCCTGGCCGAAGGCGCCAAGCGGCAACTGTGGGATGCACTGCTGAGCGTGGAGCACGGCAAGAACTTGTTCACCGTGGTGCCGGCAAACGAGGTAGGAGCCTATTACCGCCACCTGGGCTTCTACACGTCGGCCAGGGGCCTCATCCTGCACGGAAGGCTAGCGTCAGACACGGAACTCGCGCCACTCGGCCAAGTCCCGCTGCCGGATGGCGTCGAAGTGAGTTGGTGCATTTTCCTGGAGTCCTCCGTCATTCATTCTTTAATGCAGGGGTTCTCAAGCATGTTGGTCCCAGGGAACCCCGCTAAGCTCCATTAGGTGCCATGGAGCCTCCCTTCCCCCTTGCTCTTATGCAAGAATTTTTCTCGGTTAACGCTACCTACATTCGCGTGCAATGAATTCAAAAGCAAATATACAGAATGTGCCAGGTAACTTGAGCCAGAGTTTAAAAATATGCAGCCACACGCAATTGCGACGCGACCAAATGCATGTTGCTCCCCGTTGCCTAGAGTTAGCCAGAGTATTCTTTTTGTGTTCTCAAATAGTGTTTATCTAGATATCTCTTTCTTTTTTCGCGAGACAAAACCACTCGCGCGTCAGTGCGCACGATGATTCAAATTCTCCCTAACGTTCCGCGTACGAACTACACGCTTCCATCGCACCGGTTCATGACAGCGATAAGCAGTCACAGCAGCTATCGTTTTTGTGGCGGATGGCAAAACGTGTTCATGGCAAAGCCACCACCATCGTTGCGGCCCTGTCGAGACAGCCCAATGGGGCATATGCTATGGTCGTTAGTACGCGGAACGTTGGGGACGAGCACTGGCGCACGAGCGGGTTTGTCACGTAGTATTTTTGTATTTCACGGGCATTTGTAATTAGCAAAAAACACTAATACTTAACAGTTATAAAGTTCAAAACTGTCTAATCAGACGTTTTGCAAAACCAATCTACAACTTTCTGATTGAAATTTCTTATCCGTCTTCGTTTCTTGAAAAGTTAGTTGAAGAAATGTATTTAAACAATCTTTGAGAACTCAAAAAATAGTCTGACTCCAGGCAATGATGAGCGACATGCATATGGTGGCGTCGTAATTGCGTGTGCCGGCATATTTTTAAACACTGGCTTAAGTTACCTGGGACACCCTGTATATATAATAAAAATTCTCTTCTAAGACATAAAACTAAACTCACTTTTCCTGCAACAACAAATCAATGCGATCCTCAGTAATACCGTAGTCACACCTCTATAGTAGTGCACGGGACCAGCCACATTTCGGCACCTATTGATTCAGCCGATTCCTGAGCCTATTTTTCAGATAGGCTAGTGCCGAGAATGCCTACTCACAAGCATATATTCATGCAAATGGCTGCAGCATGCCCGCTGCATTACCTTCGGCACCTGTCCTCAAACAGGAGAAATGCGCAACACAGCAATAAAAGATCGACATCCAGGCCAGTTTCCGAAGTCCAAATGGCTAAAAGCTGCTGGTGGAAGTTATTGAGCAGCTCGCACGTTTCTGTTATACACAGGGCAGTGCTTATTGGCACACGGGTGTGAGTAATTAAGTAAATCAATCTGGGATCGGTTTTCACCGTCTAAGTGTCTTGGTGAGTGCAGAACCAGACAAAAATTACGATTAGCTCGCGGAACACCGAGGTGGGACTTGCGGAACCCATTTTGAAGATCCAAAGTTTAAAGCAGACGGGATTTCAAGCACGTGACCCGCGGACACCTTGTTCGGGCCCCACTGAGCACGTGACGGTCTTCATCCTGTACGCTTGTCTCAGTAAACTTTCATGAGCTACATAGACTTGATTCGTCTCATTCTTTGCTTGAGCTACCTCATGCGGTCACAGCGCTGTAAATCATAACTGTGAAACGAAAATTCTTTTAAAACCAGCGTGCAGATTTCAGTCGTTGTAAAAATGATTATCCATATGTTTCTCGGAACCTTGCATCAACTCTCCTTCCTTATATGACATATAGAAAACGCTTGCTTTCAAATAGCAACATCAGCTGACATTTTGTTCCAAGTTCCGCCTACGCCTCCTCCCCTCGGACTTTCACTGTCGTCCTCGCGGGACGAAACTTCGTGTCTATGGCCCACTAGGTCAGGTGAGTTTGAGAACCCTGCGTTGATGGAAGAAGCACCGAGTGACACCCCTGTTTCGCTCCCAAGCACTTCTGCTCGAGTACGTACTTTCGGTTTTCCAAATATCCAGAAAAAAACTTCCGAAATATAAAACGTGCGAAACCGATGGTTCTGGTTCAAGTGAAGAGTTATATTGTATACATATGATGTCGGAGCGCAAGTTTATGTAGGATAAGGGCCAACTAACTGCCAGGATAATTTGGAAAAAAAATTGTTGAATATAGTTCATGGAAAGAACAGGTTGTTTTCTTGTGAGCAGCTGGGAATGTTGCGGCACCTGGCGATTCAGGCTTCAACCACGCCTTTCTGTCTACGTGACCTCCGAGATCGGCCTCGGCAGCTTGACGGTACGCGGTTAATTCTAGGAATACAACACGACAGACAAACGCCGACGTGCGATTGCTACCACCACACACATAGGCGTGTGCAGGGTTTCCCTTCGGAGAGGGGCGAAAATTCGTCGCAGCTCCCCTTTATTCCTATTAAGTGAATGTACGGAGCAGACCTTGCGCCCCCCCTCCCCCTCTTCGGTGAGTTAAGGGGCGCCACCTGCAGCCCTCGCGCTCCCGCCCATGACCACAGACTTAAGTCAATAATTAGGGCCCCGCCACGGTGGTCTCGTGGCTAAGATACTCGGGTGCTGACCCGTGGGTCGCGGGATCAAATCCCGGCTGCGGCGGCTGCATTTTCGATGGAGGCGGAAATGCTGTAGGCCCGTGTGCTCAAATTTGGGCGCACGTTAAAGAACCCCAGGTGGTCGAAATTTCCGGAGCCCTCCACTACGGCGTCTCTCATAATCATATGGTGGTTTTGGGACATTAAATCCCACATATAAATCAATCAGTCATCAATTAGAGTCCACTCCGATTTTTATATCTGCGGATAAGCCCCACAGAGGACACATAAAATCTTTCGCTCGTCAAAAAAGGTTAGGGGGGGGTAGTAAATATAGTAAGGACAAGGCGCTACTTCTGCAGCCTTCAAGTATGGCTCAGCATCTGCCGAAAGGGGAATTGTGAAAGATAACAGTGAGTGGTACATAGATGGAGGGAGGGGAGAGCATGGTCTCTGGTTGTCTGGGGACGTTGTGACGGGCTGCAGGTGTCTCGTACCATAGGTGGTTCGGGGGAGGGGACGCCCCCCCTGGTCACCTGAGAGGAGGAAGCAAGATCAGCCCCACACATTGACATTATAATGTGCGACGACGCTGTGACTCAGGGGGGAGCGTAAATTCAGCCCCATGCATTGGCTTATTAAGGAGGGGTGCGCTGTGACCAGCCTCCGCACCCCCCCCCCCCCCCAATGAAGGGGGACCCTGAGCACGACTACGGCTCGTACAGCCGGCTATCCTGCCCAGTGTCGCCGTCGGACTTGGTGCTGCTGCTGGGCAGGGCAGACCATACCAAAAAGGGCGAATGTTTGAATTCGCTCCACAGCAGAGGTGACGAGCGGTCTCGTCCCTTGTTCGATAATTATAAATGGTTCAGATCTCCTAACCTGTTTCTACTCATTTATTCGACTACTTTATTGCCAATGGCACATGGCAGCGCCATGTTTCATTGCTTAACAGTGCCCCAGCAAACTCCAGCAAAAAAACAAAACAAAAAAAAAAACAAAGCCAACTTCCTGACGTCGCGACTAAGCGCACGCCGCTGACTGTTGCAGCTTTCAAATTCGAATTTTTCGCCCACTTAGTCGCTTTAGGTTAGCATTACATTGCCAAACTGAGCATTTAAGCACGACACACAACACGGTGTGACTTACTCCGTGCAATAGTCTGCAACACGCACTTCATCGCGGCTTCATAAAGTGTGCTGGCATATTTAAATTCTGCCCAGAGTTAGCTGGGGCACCCTGTAGCTTCTTTTATTTCCCCCTTCTTTGCGGATGTCGAAGACTCAAAAAAAGGGATTGAAAGATCAAGTAATGCATACACGATCTGTGTACTTCAGTTCATGCTATCTATAGGCAAATTTGATGTCGGAACTTGATATCTGATCAAGGCATTCTATCATTTTGTCAGCGTCACACCCATAACGGCAGTTCAGCGGTCACAGAGTGATCACGCCGTTGATCATCAGGTTGCTGGTTCGTTACCTACTATATATAGCGTCCTCGCTAATTCATAAAGGCTGAATTCAATAACGTTACGCAAGGTATATACCGTGTCCCTTTGTGCACATCGAAACCCTATGTGGTCAAGATTAGTCTCAAGTCCCATGCATATCCCATTATACTGTGCTACTGACCGAGTAAAACTGCACATTTTTCAAAGCGTATCACGGGAAAAAATGTTACCAGTCAACCTACATCCCTAGTCCTCATGACAACGTGGCATACGCGGAGTGAACCCCTTGTTTATAAAGTGACTAAAGCGACAACAAATAGAAATGAGACTTTTATACTTTTAGTGAACCACTCACTAAACAACTCCAAAAGCACCACTTTTACCGCACTCGCAAAACGCTTGGCCAGAAAGTAAACGCGCAAGAAAATACAGGTGGCGACGCCGCCTTGACGTTCCCGTACTATATCTCTCCATGAGGTACCAATTCACTCTCCGACTCCGGAACCTCCTCCTGTATACTCAATTGCAATAACCAGATTTTTTGAAAATAATAAAATTTCAGATTCTGATGACGTCATAGGTTTTGACGGAGTCTGCAAGTACCTATGTAATCGTCTGTCGCTAAAAATTTACTCGCATTGCGTTATTATAGAGACGCGAAGTCTTAACAAGTTTCAGAAAAACTTCACAGAAACAACACAGCCAAAATGCGCAAAAATATTTTGAAATTCATGACGTAGCAGTGACATTCAAGTGCTGTAGTTTCGGTGCGAAATTCGAACGTTTATGTATATTGATTGTTGGTGTTTTACGTCCCTAAACCACGACATGATTATGAGAGACACCATAGTGGAGGGCTAGAGAAATTTTGACCATAAAGTGTTCTTTAACGTGTACCTCTAAGTACGCGGGCATCAAGCACTCTGTCTCCATCAATCGAAATGCGGTCGCCACGGCAGGGGATGGCGACGGAAATGTTGTAGGCCCATGTGCTCAGATTTGGGTGCACGTTAAAGAACCCCAGGTGGTCTAAATTTCCGGAGCCCTCCACTACGGCGTCTCTCATAATCATATAGTGGTTTTGGGACGTTAAACCCCACATATCAATCAATCAATCAATCGCCACGGCAGGGGTGCGATCTCGCGACTTCAGGTCAGTAGTCGCAAAAGCACCATAACGATAAGACCTCCGTGACGGGCATGGGCGTACAGGGGGGGGGGGGGGGGGGGTGCGAAATCTGCTTTATACATTGACCTAAAGAGGAGGGGGGCTCTGAAATTAACTTCCCCTCTCCCCCCCCCCCCCCCTGATTAAAACCCTGCTCACGCCTAAGGTGCCATGTAAACATGAAACTATGACCATCATCTTTTGTTCTATTAGATAACCGATACGATGGCAAAATTAATTATAAACGTGCTCTGAAGAAAACATTGACACGTCTGAACTGATCTGCAGTTTCACTGATGTCTCTTTTAAAGCGCGTTCCGTGTGGAAAACGGTACGATCTCGGCGTGCCTCCTCTTTCCCCCAGATCGTCAAGTTCAAAAAGCAAATGTACTCGTCCCTGCTGAGCTTCGACAAGAGCACGCTCGGGTTCGGCCGCAAGCGCTTCTGGAGGATGACGCTGCGCGAGGGTCCCATCTCGTTCCGCGTGGCTCTGCAAGGAGGCAGCGTGTGCGGCTACGCAGGCCTCCAGAACGACGTCAACGGCGTGCCCGTCGTACGCTGGGTGGTGGCCGCCGACGGGCGGGTGGCGATGCGCCTCCTGCACAACCTGCTCGCTGGGTCGTTCACGTTCCGTCAGCGCGGCGCCTGGATGGCGCTGTACGCGCGCAGCCACGCGTCGGCCGCCCTCCTGCGGCACCTGGACACCAGCGGCTTCGAGCCGTGGATGCTTCTCTTCAATCGCCGGGAACCCTTCCTTCAGTACAAGAACATAGCGGTGCTCACCTACATATGAACAGCGACCCCTGGTCTTTGTCTCGCCGATGTGACACATGTGCGGGGAGACTTTCGCTTGATTTGTTATTCGTTATTGGCGATGAAACCGTGAAACTGCCACATGCAAGAACGTTCTGGTGGCGCTGCTTCCCTCGACAGCAAGTTATAAACACAAACCTTTATTTATTTATTTTTTGTTCGTGCGTGTAAAAGCGGTATTGAGCACGGCGCTTATTTATGGGCGCAGCTAAACGTTATGGCGGCATAACAAAAATCGCTTAGCATATATTAACAAAACCTTAGCCAAGGTAAAGACTACCTTAGTAACGTTGGCTTAGCCATACGGCGACATTGCCACGCCTGGTAAGCAAATGTCAACAGGTGAGGCCTTTCTGTAATCGCTAGCAACTAGCGTCACTTAATATCAGTAAGCAACACCTTGATAAGCCTGCATAAGCTCGGCAATAGGTTTAGGCACGCCTAAATGCTCAGTTTATGAATAACCCTGACTGCTAAAGCTTTCACTGAAATATATTCACCAGCAGTAAACGAAGCTTCCAAAACGTTGCGATCGATAATAATAATGTAAAGACGCACAATTTTGCAGAGTGGACAACGTGAAAACGTTGAGTAGCAATAGCGAACTATGTATAATTCGCTCTATGTTATAATGCGTATCACCTGTTTTTTTTTTCTTCGTATTTTCAGTAATGGAGATGATAAAAGCCTAACACAAAAAAGCAATGAAATTAGGAGATGTAGCCAACTGTAGAAAACAGTTGATTACTAAAAGCAGTAATTGAAATCATTTTACGGGGTCACCGAAATTTCAATCATTGCAGCAGTATTGAAACTTTTCAGCAGTTGATTAATGACAGTTGAACATTGGGTTGATTTGTTTGTATTGATTGATGAAGAGAAAGGCGGACAGTTTGAATTCCAAATTGTAGTAAAATAAACCCCAATGCAAAACAGCATTGCATCATTCACACAAGTGTAGGCACCCCACTGCAATCAACTAGTTAACCCGTGTGCACCAATGGCGTAGATTGGATGTTCCAGGGAGGTTCAACCACCCCCACCTACCCCGAATTATCCAATTTCACATTTGTACACACATACAAACACATGCACCAACACTTTGTGAATTCGGTAAGGGTGTTCTAGTAGTCGAAATTTCGATGACGAATAGAATATTTTTCTTATTTACGTGCATTCAATACAAAAGAAGCCTATTCAGAACATTCGGCACCGGCTGAATATGCAGTCCAACAGGTGAATATTTGACAACTTGCAAATGCTGCATGTTCCGAATTTTGATGAGCCCCAAGACCACTTTACCGAACGGTTATTGAATGACGTCAGTATCCGAGTTCACTGCAGCAAAAGCCTTAGATGTCCCATCAAAAGTCAAAATTACCCGTTTGTGTAAATGCGAGTGATGCTAAAAATCATCACACAGTGAAGTTACCAAATGACATTAGTACCATGTTGCATAATGTGACAACACATGACATTATCGCATGACATGGTAGCCAAGTAAAGGCTGGGCCTACTCTGGGGACAGGGCAAAACTAAGCGTGGTGCAGAAAGTTTGCAATCCCTACAATCTTCGAGTCGGTGCATAACCACGAGAAGTGCAGAAAGCTTTCGGAGAGGCGTGTAAGGGCAGGACAATTACATCCGCTTAAGTGTGCAAATTGCGATGCAGTGTCTGCAAATGCATCAAACTCATGGGACATGATTCCAAGACACTCGGAATTACATTCCAAGAAAGAAGAAAAAGGAATGCATTACACTGCGAGTTTCAGCACTTAGTCTTACTTAGTGTGTGATTATTATCTAATTATTCTGAAACCAGTCGGCTTCAATTCTTGCATAGAAAGAGTAGATTATTATATCCAAAATGCCTGCAACTTTTGCAGTTTCTTTTGTGTGTGTGTGGTATTCAATTCAAGCAACAAAAAAAATAGTCTAGGCGTTGGACCTGGCATGTGTCACGTCAAACATGGTAGTGTCTCCCGTGCAATGTGATCTTCCGCAGCATTACGCAGCACAATGAAGTTAAATAGTCACTAGTTGTCCAGTCAGGAAGCATGCACAAATGTGTGCATCGAGTTTTAAGCTATATAAAGAAGCACATGGTATGTGATGCACCTCCAATGTTGATGTGTATTATCAACAGCAAAAGTTTGCGGGATGTTGGATCCACAACAAATGCCAAATTCTGCTATATTAGTGCCTAATGCTTGTAACCAAGCGGGTGACTGCATAGTTCAAGATGGCAAGTGCAGTATGGTTCACTTATTTCAAAATTACATTCCCAGACAAAGCAGGAATTCAGTTTTATCGAACATTTCGCATCCCGCAAACTTTGACTCTAGATAGTACATGCTGCCGTAGGAGGGGATGCTTTAGTAGATCTACTGGGAAAAAGAAAAATGGAGAACGCTTGCACTTTGCCTTCAAGAGCAGTACGGGAGAACGTAATTGGGCCCCATTCGCATCGCTTTCTCATTCGCTAGCCTGGCTTAGCTTCTCGTTGCACACGTGAACTGTGCCACAACGAAAGGACAACTGTGCATGAAACATTGGCCACTTCAACCTATCTTAGGATACCTACTGCAAGTACAGCCTGAATCGCACTTGTCTAGAGTGGCTTAGCGCATGGCTGTAGACGCTGTCGCCATCCGCAGCTGCTACCTCGCATAGGCTACGAGCTTCCGTTCACGCTTGAACTAAAGCACAAAGACTTACACACGGTGCCTCTATGGCTGTCATCATTACTGCATCAGTCCCTGCATGTTTTGCAAACAAATTATGCTAGTTTCACACTAATGGTACCAAGCCTGAAGAAAAAACATAACTGAGTGGCCTTTCTTGTTTGTCTTTACTTTTGTAGCATAAGCTACACTGGCTGAGGTTGAGCAGTTTCGCGTGGTTTATAGAGAGCCAGGCTGTGAATGTCCAAGCAGCAGCAGCAATAACTCACGAGAAAACGACTACTCAGTATGAAGTTCACATGACCCGATGCCTGGGGCAACTCTAGCCTCTTCCGCGCGATATTTCATGCGTTGAGACCTTTCCCACTACATGACATTTGTAATGGCCACAAGGTCCTCCACTGCAGAGGCCGCTGCTGCGATCGTTTTGATGTAGCAGATAGGATGCTCCTACTCGCCTTGCTGGGTAGTAGTTGTGGAACACAACATTCGGGTGTAATTGCGCTGCGCAGCATTAAGTTCTCAGCGAGTGAAGTTTAATTTGGCGAGCTAGATATATCATCACCTTATAAGCAGTGCAATGTTGCGTGCAAGCAGCTTCTAGCAATAACAATGTAATATGTGAGGTTCTACATCGCAAAACCACGATATCATTGAGGGACGCCGTGGTGGAGGGCTCTGGATATGTAGACCATCCAATGGCATCTCACAGTGCGCGGAACTCCAACATTTTGCCTTTATCTGAGATCGAAACAGTGATTGTAGGGTCAGCAACCACGTACTGTAACCGCTATTCTGCTGAAGCGGACTGCAAGCAGCCTCAGTGCCAGATGTATGCAACAGATTCCGCTGCAAGTTGTCATGATTATACAAATGCAAATAAATGCATGACACTTGGCTGGTAAAGCCGAAAAGTGGGAAAAGACTGCCAAAGCTAACTAGAGGGTCCACAGAAAGCACTTTACTGATGAAGATTTTCGTGTACGCCACCGGAGCTAATATGTTCGATAACAGCTAGCGTATCCTCACAAGTGCTTATAGCAGCTCATCCCGCATATTTGTTGATGAATTTATAGACAACGGAGAATGACAGGTTAACTCTAAACACACAAGATGAGTAATAAGAACGCCCGCATCAAAAATATTTCTCATGGCAAGGTCCTTACGAAACAAATATTTTGGTATGTTTAGGATTCTATTGAAGGTGCTGAAAACTAACGATACACTGCCAACAAGTGTAACCCAAGGCGAAAAGTACATATTATCAGATGCATAGGAGACCCGTGCACTTTAATGTGATAGTAGACCACTAAATGCGAATCTGCGCTTTTATTGGATGGATGCACTCGCTCCAATGCCTGCTCGTGTGATAGGCACCTGCTAGGAGCCACAGCTGTAAAATGTGTTCGCTCTAGGCACACTTCCTCTTTGGCTCGGCAGTCAGCCTGCTTCGAGTACGAGTGACGCAGACAAGGCAGCATAGCGGAGGCCTCTGAAAGCTGCTGCAGTGTGCGCTCACACATGGCATCTCGATATGCTCTCAGATGCGTATCGTGTGGATCACATGCAACCAACCACTATCCGAGGAACCTGTATAGATCTCGTCTTTGCAAACTTTCTACTATGGCCTATTCAACAGCCACTCACCCTTCACTTTGCAGACCATACAGCAGGTATAATGAAGTTAGGTTGTGTATATATACAGTGTTTCTCACTTCTTTAATGGATCAAGTGGGTCGAATTAACGGAGGATTCATGGTTTACCTATGTAACTCCAGAGCTTCGCCCACTTATCATTCACTCTGTCGATATGCTGCCATATTTTTTTTATCAGGTTTCACCAGCACATTTATTCATTTGCGGTGATTCGTTCCACTCGCCATTCCCACTGTTCATTGAGTTGTTTTTGCACTACATGCATAGGGGTATTGCAGCTCAGCGGCACGCTTTCCTCGTTGATGCAGGTTCGCTTGCTATTTTTAAACAAAGTGAGAACTCACCCAGGGAAAGCATTTAATAGCGTACTAGCAGCTCAGCTTTGGCGACATTACTTGCATCATCCTCTATGACATCAGGCGATTGTAGCATGCTACACGTAGGTGCCACTGGTGGCACCGACTTGTGGTTTGCTTGCCTGCTCATATTCCTTGTTTTAAAAGACGACTTTCCTAACAAGGGAGATATACGCGCAGAGCACAAAACACAAAAAAAATTCCTGCATCTCGACTGAGTAGATGATGGTGAGGTGAACGAAGCTCCGGAGGTTTCTCGGTGATACCCTGAATCCTCCGACGAACAGCGTCTGGGTCCACCCGGCGCCGCGCGCGCTTCGCCACCGCTTTTTGCTCTCGCATTCCAGGGGAGGAGGGTCCACTTCTCGTTGAGCCCATTTCGCAGCAACTTCCTAGGCACACACCGTATCAGGATCCACTTATCGTTGCACATGTTTCGTATCGGCATCCTTGGCGTGCACCGTCTCGGAATTCGCTCAGCGCCGTGCTTGCTTGGCGGCAGCCGCCCAAGCCATCAAGCGCAATCCGACACGTACGGCGACGATCCAGACTAATGAGATGTAACGGATGCGTCAGCCCAGCAGCCAATCAGAGAGCAGCGGCACTTCCGACGCATTCTAGTGTCCATTCACCCAAACGCCATGTTAAACACATCTCTATGGTACGGCACTATGTAGCAAACTAGACGAGAAATGGCGATGACAATAAATGCCTACAGCACCATCT
Source organism: Rhipicephalus microplus (assembly GCF_013339725.1). Taxonomy (NCBI): domain Eukaryota; kingdom Metazoa; phylum Arthropoda; class Arachnida; order Ixodida; family Ixodidae; genus Rhipicephalus; species Rhipicephalus microplus. The sequence goes on from NC_051173.1 coordinate 14,846,882, forward strand.
AGCATATCGTCAACCTACTGGAGTTAGCATGCATCTTTATGAGACAGTGTCATCTATTGTATCATTAAGGAAGACACGACTGGGTATGCCTGTAGGGACGAGGAATTTCCCTAGACCATAAGAAGCTTCACCCCTAAAAACTTGTGGTGGCAAAAAGACCCCCCCCCCCACCTATGAGTGTCGTAAGGACGTGCGGCACCACGCTATGTCCTCGAGGCCAATAGATTTGTTCCAAAACAGTGTGAAATGCTGGCATGGCTCTGAGATAGAACACTGATTTGCCTCGCGAAAGGCCTAGTTTCCGTTTGCCTAAAAGCCAATGGTTTTTAAGAATTATTTGCATCTAAGGCCAAGTTCGGATTCACACTCGCAATGAAAGTTTTTAAGACTCGTTTGCATCTATCTCGAAGTTTTGTTCACAGACAACATCGATCTTTCGCCCACGTCCGAGGAATTCTGGCGCAAGAAGCTCTCTAACACTATCGCTTTATTTTAAAGAGCAAAATACTGCTTACGCCTTCAAGTCGTCTTAGGCAAATGTAAGTAACCCAGATATTTTTTATTTCCCGAAACGACCGACATAAAGGTTTCTTGAATCCGTCGAAAAGAATTAAACTTGCGGGGATTCGTCCCATTTGAACGAAAACGCCTTATAATGGGATGCAGCGAAGTGGGTAGTTTTTTGTTTTTTTCAGAGTGGTTTGCAATACTGCTGTATCACTTTTTGAAGTGTGACACCTATTCTTTTTAAAAATAATCTGTGTATTACACTGTCGGACAAAACCAAGTCTCATAAGTGAAGGAATACTAAAGAACAGCCTCCACATCACACACTACCTGTACAGTTCACAAGCACTAAGCACACATTTCATTTCGCATTCAGAGAACTGAGTTCATGCCACCACTTTTGGAATACACAGGCTGGTTGGACAGTATTCTTCCGAGGCAAGCAGGTATTTACTAAATGAGATGAATAATTTATTATCTTTGTAACAAAAACACATTGATGTTGATGAGGGTCTTCAGGTGTTAAATTTTTAAACGTCCAGCAGCTTCTGGAGGATAGTCACGTGCACTTGTAGCTGTGCAGTCTCTTTGAAAACAGCGAAAATAGTTGAGTCTAGGTGGTGATCGTCTTTGCCTTTTTTGATGCCTGAAGAAGAGAAGGGTCGTAATATCCTCTATAAGCATCGCAAGATATCAGGACACTAGATGTGTGAATAAGACACGTAAAACAGATGCTATGCGAGTACAATTAGAGACCATAATATTATCCTGTGAGTAGTAATATGAGAACTAAGACTGTCAGAGGCTGTTTCTAATGGCGGTTTTTAAGAACCAACGGCTTCTTTTGCGTAAAAACTAAGCCGAATTTTTCTCTCACAGTACTTCTTGATGTCAACGAAACATCATTTCTAAACTGCAATCTTTTAAAATTTCCAAAAAGTAATGATAAGTTTCCAATAGGTTCAAAAAATTATTTACTGAGTTCATTTACCGCAAGGATGATAATAGTTTTACCAACAATTTAATTTATATGGAATGTTCATGAAGTTTGTTGACCTGCGTTAATATATATCTAGAGCTGAAATTTCATGCAAATGCTTCCCCGATAAATTCAAAGGCCCCATTCTACTGGCATTTGAATTGTACTGTACTGCTGTGCACACTGAACACATTGCTGTGCACTCTTCATGTGAAAACAAAAGAAATACAGGTCTGGTAGAGTAAAATCCACTTACATCTGGCGCTGGCGTGGAGGTGAACCTCTGCTTTCGCTTAAGAAGCCTCTCCTTATCCTCCAACTGTTAAAGCCAAAGAGAACAGAAAAGCATACAGTTAAGTCTCACTATGATAATCATGAATTCGGTAAACCAGGGGTGCAACAGCCAAAATTGAACTTGGAGCAATTTTTTGAGCAGCAAAATGTTGCTTTTGGAGCCCTAAAATCAAAATTTGGAGCAGGTTCCGGGAAGGAAGACAAATTTTTATCATGAAAGATCGAAATTCTGGCATTATAAAAAAAGAAGGCTCAAAAAACAATGTATGCACAAAACATTCAAAAAACCTAAATCGTGCAGAGTGAACAGGCACTGCTATATCAATAAATGTATTCTGAATTACACCACTCAGCGAACAATGATGAAGTCCACATTAGCATTTGCTGTGCCTGTTGAATCTTTTGACAAACTCAGCAAATTCAAATGAGGGTCTGCCAAGCTGGCGACTTCGGAATTCGGGAGATTCGTAAAACCGAGAAGTAGGGACGGGGAAAAAACAACTGGCACATTACTTTTTTTAGGGCGACAGAAATGTCATGCGCTGCTCCAAATGATTGCTAGTAACTTTTTTAGACGTCAGTGATCAAAGCAGTACTCAATTATGCTGCGCTACACGCATCAGTAATTGAACAATATGTGCTATGTCCAGTGACTAGCACTGACAGCCCCTCACAAATCCTATTACACTTTTCCGCGGGGCACCGATGTATTGCGCCGAAGGTGGCTTAAGCACCATTCTGCACGGGTTTGAACAGGGCCAAGCAATTTGCAAAAAATTTTGTGGCGGGCAGGACAATTTGGCACTCGTGGCACAACTTTGACGAATTTCATGGTTTTGGTGCAGCTCGGCGCAACTATGGAGAATCTTATCAAATGGGCGCAATCAGCACAACTGTTGCACCCCTCGTAAACCTTAACATAGAAAGTTGTTTAAGATGATGTTCGACCTTTTAGGCAAACTACCGTCTATAAAAAATTCAGTTTCACACATGCTGCAAAACAGTTGAACAAAACAGCAGTAAAAAAACAAATTTTGGTGGACTCGAAATCTGATGACAGTTTGATGCCGCACTGCCAAAATTCTCTTCATATAACCGGTGCGACACATGTAAAGCCAAAAGAATTGCGCAGCTATGTATAATGCACTGTGGAACAGAGATTGAAGAACGCTAAAGCAAAGTTATTCAGCGATAGCGGCTTGTCGAAATGACTAGTGTTGTCTTGAGTAATGCTGTGCTGGTGCTATCATGTTCACTAAAGCGAACCACACATCTTCCATTTAGTCTGATTAACACTTGACACTAAGAACTGTTGAACACTACAAAAGCAAAAAAGCTGTCGTCTAAAATTGCATGAAAACAAGGTGACAACCTGAATAAAGCCACCTCCACTTATGGTGGCCACTCTATTGTGACATTGCACTACAAATCGATTGAGCTAACACAACCAGCACTAGTGTCTCGATTTTTGGTCACTGCTATGCACTTTCAACTTGCACAGAAGTCTTGTAAATTGGCCCCCCTCACCACGTGCTCTCACAGAGCTGGTGGCAGTGCAGCTGGCAACATCTAACTGCTTCAAAAGATACTGGTTGGCTGTTTAAAACTTGATGCCCTTGCCAAACAAAATTTTATATTGAGTAAACGTGGGTCAGTTTTGATTGCCTTTGCTGGGAACCCTTCTACTCATAGCAGGGTCTGGAACACACCATAATCACCTATCGTACTAACACAGCTGCGCAGTCGTTCCTGCCTCGTTCTTCTCGCGAGTAGAACCACCTCCCCCCTGAAATTGTTGCTATTAATGACAACCATCTTTTTCGTGATACCGTAGCTAACATTGTATACGCAGGACCTATTTAATGTATTTTTGTTTGTACGCTGACTTTTGCTTATATTCGTACTAACGCTGTATTTTTCCTTCCCCACCATGTACCATGTGTTATTCAATGTAATCCACTACCCTCTGTAATGCCATTTGGCCCTGAGGGTATTATAAATAAATAAATAAATAAGATTCCAAGCAAGCACCTCATTACCCTTTCCGGGAGACTTGAAATATGTGCCAATGAACGAGCAGTGCCTTCTCACCCCTTTTCCCAGCGGCCGCAGTCTATAGTTCTTTAAATTTTATGCTGCGTGGCATTCACGAAAATTATGCACAAGTCGACCACGTCAACACTGACACCAGCAGAAGATTTATTATATTGCCTTGCTCTTCCAGTGTGGTAGCGGTGAAATTTTGTTCGTAGCATCAGCATTGCAGAAGAGCCCGCTTCGTTTCAAGGAGGCTCAAAATACATGGCTGTACAGCGATGATGTTTTAACGCTGAAATACATTACATTGAGGATCTCGTTCACTATATAGTGGTTCAATTGTAGTGGTCAATTAGCGCACCTCCATCTGAGCCGACAGCAGCAATTCTGCCCCCTCCCCCTTTCCGTAACCAGAATACAAAGTGATAGAGGGACAAAAGGATCCCACATTCATTCAGCAGAGCACAAAGGGATAGATGTATAGAAATGCATCGAATAGGCAAGGTTAGCATCAGTCCTAAAGTTCAGACACCGTAATACGGTGATGCTACTGGCTTAGGCTGCTTTGGAGCAGCTTTTGGAGTAGAAAAAAAAAATGGTTCGAAATATCAAAACTGGCTTTCGGAGCAGATATTGACTAGAGTCAACTTTAAGGCCCCTATTGTGTTTTCCGAAGAAATCTGTAAACAGGGGTTGTGTCGAGCCGACGTTACGACAAGCGGTCTTGTGTTCCTCAGAACAAAACTGTTCTGTTCTAGCCTTGAGGGAGGCAAGTCCACTTGCCGAAACGTCCACCCGTCCCAACCTCTGTTTATGAACTTTTTCATCCACCCCTTCCTTACGTTTTTTTTTAATACTGCGTTCATAACACAGGAATGATAAAATTACAATGTGCTGCACGCTATTCAAGCATAATAGGAGTAAAAAAGAAAAGAAAATGATATCCCCAAGAGATAACCAGACTATATTTAATAGACAAAGGCAATTATAAAATTTAAAACCATAGCACTTCGTTACGTGATTGAACATTCGTCGACTTCCTATTTTTGAGAAGCAAGATTTTAAAGACATGATAGAAAATTCAGACGATTTCACGACAGCATCACAAGCCCTATCAACATCTACGGATAAGAACATCTAAAATTTTCGGCAATAAAACTTTTCGGCATCCAATTTTTTGGCTTTTCAGCCGAGATTCCTGGTATGAAACAGTGTTAAAGTACCTAACTTTCCTACGTCTATCACCTTGTAGGCTTAAACGAGCGCTTTCAAGAATCGTTTGGCATCACAGTAATCTCCGAAAGTCGGCTTTACTGCAATGCAAAAATGATATGGCGTGAAGGAGATAAAAAATTCGAAGAGGCTGGTATCACCGTGAAGTGAGGTGAAGTCTAACGGTAAGCACCAGAACTGCTTGGAGGCGTGATGACGGATATGCGGCAAATACGCCAGCAAAAGTTAATCACTTTATTATAAGCATTTTCAGCTAACTACTTGTTACTGCATGTGGCGCAGTTGTCGGCATACTGCACGCTTTTAATTCCTCACGCAGGCTACCTTTCTGTGCGAGTGCCGCCAAGCTTGCCGCACAGGCTAAGTTCGCCTTCACGAATGAAAGCAGCTCGCCATCGCCGTGCCCGTGTGCCATCAGGAACATGATGGGCATCAAGAACGCTTTTTTTATGACAAACACGTGCGTACGAAAGCGCCTTAGTAGGAACGGCATCAGCCGTGGAGGCTATGTGCTGGACACAACTAGGAACGATCGGTCTCGAGTGGCAGCAAGAGCTACGTGTCGCTCGCCGGAGATGTTCGTACAATGGTGCATCTTCTAAGTGCACACACGCATCGCAGAAGTCCGGACAAGTATTCCCCTTTTCTTCCACATCCTTCATGTTCTGCGTCATTGTTTCCACATGTTCTATGCAATAAATCCACAACTTATTTCGCAGCTTTGATGGTGTTGGCAGCGCCCATCGCAGCAATGCATATTTGCAAATGAATGTTGGCAGGCCCTCAATGTATTTAAGACAGCCTGAGCGTGCACCGAAATGCCTGATAATGATGATGTGTGGTATTTTATGGTGCAAGGGCCAATTGATGGCCAAAGAGCACCATTTCAGTAGACTATAGATGTGCACAATGACATGGTGCGTGGCTACATAGGGGCCTCAAAGTTCCTCACGCTAACACGGGTAAAAACATAGAAGCATTAAAATCATGACAGTGGCACGAAATATGTGCAGTGAAAGTGTAAGGCGAAAGGTCATGATCATAAAACCATAGTGGGACGTAGTCACCGCAGCCCCAACCTCGGTACAGAGGTCGTGCTAGGGATCAGCTCGAAATATTCAGTGAAAACTGTGTACATCATTTAAAAACCTAACAGTGATTGAAGTTTAAAAATCTGATCCCTACCGATGAGCATCCCAGGGTGTAGTGGGAGCTGCTGTCGGTAGGGTAGTAAAAAGTGATTTTTTCTCAGAGCATCTAACTCATTGCACTGTACGAGAATGTGGAGAACCATAAGTGGCTCTCTACTTCTCTCACACAATGGCGGATTGACACCAGACAAAAGGTATGAATGTGTTGAGTGTGTGTGTCCTATTTGTAGCCTTGCAAGTGTGAAGTGTGTAGCGGGAGCTAGATACTGTTGGCCAATTTTCAAGTATTGGTTTAATAACATGTAGTTTGTTGTCTGTTTGCCTATCCCACATGCACTGTCATCACGCCCTGAGCTCCCGTCATAAGAAAGGTTTCATGTCTAGTGCAGGGACGGCCAGAGATGTATTGGCGGGTGCGTGGTCGTGTGCAGACCCAGCCAGCTGGCCGCCACTACGTTTCTAGCGATCTCGCGGTGCCCTGGCACCCTGCACACCACCTGTCGTTTGAGGGCGTAGATTGAGCATAAAATAAAGTAAAGTGATATAAGGACAAAATTTTTGTTTTTTCAGAGTTTTCAAAGCTGTTGCGACGCTCGGCGAATCTGTGTATACAACCGCACGCTGCAGTTGTAATTCTTAAATATGCTTGACGGCCACAGATATCGCATGAGCTTCTGCAGTAAATATGCTTGTTTCGGGTGCAGAATACCGAATTTTGAAAAGGATGGCCAAACAGCTGCATAGGCACACCAGTAGGAGACTTAGACGCATCTGTAAAGGATTCTGGGCAAGTGTATTTGTGCTGAAGTTCGAGGAAGTGCGTGCGGATGTGTGCAGTAGGTGTGTGTTTAGTAACCTTCACGAAGGATACATCGCAGTCAATTATCTGTCACTGTCACGGCGGTGGATATGCTGCGAGAGCCATCAGCCGATGCTCTAGAAATGACACCCCTGTGTCATAGACCTTCTCCATATCCAGGAACACAGAAAGAAACAATTGTGAATGAAAGCATCACGAATTTAAGCCTCTATTCGGACAAGGTGGTCATTAGTGGATTTAGCCTCCTGAAACCCACACTGGTATGGATCAAGTAGGCTATTTGTTTTAAGGAAGTGCATCAGACGCCAGTTTATAATTTTCTAAAAGGCCTTGCACAGGCACCTTGTCAATGCTATGGGCCTGTAACTCGATGCTGAAGATGGGTGCTTACCCTGTTTAAGGATTGGAATAATGACAGCTTCTTTCCAGGTGGAAGGGATCTCTCCGGAAAACCAAACAGCATTATACAAGGAAAGAAGGGTTTTTTGGGTATCAGGGGATATACGTTTCAGCATTTTGTAAGTCGGAGCCTGGGGCGGTCTTGTTACAGAATATTAGTGATGATGCTTCTAGCTCTGCTCAAATGAAAGGTTCATTGTATGTCATTATTTGTGGATTTCCATTCTATTTTTGTTTTTCTTTTCTTGCTTTGTAACGTTAGAACACTGGACACTGGGGTTGAGCTGGGTAGAACACACTGGGTACTGGGTAGAACACTGAGACACTGGGTAGAACACTGGAACACTGGGGTTGAGCTGGGGACCTCTTCAAAGTGTGCACCGAGGGAGTTCGCTTGGTCTTCTAAACCGTTGCCTTGTGTGTTTACTAAAGGAAGAGTATGTGCTTCTCGTCCTACTACGCTACTGACCATGCTCCAGACTTTTGCCTCATGTGTATACGAGTTGATGCATGATAGAAACTTCTGCCGGCTCTCCCTTCTGGCCTGTCGACACGTTCTCCTGCCTTGTGACTTGATTCTTTTTTTTTAATTGACAAGGTTTTCGATAGTCAGGGAGTCTTGAAGACGCCTCCATGCTTTGTTGTTAGCGCGCATTGAGACACTCGCTGTTCCACCAGAGGCGCCAATTTCTGGGTAGTGCAGATTTTTGCGGAATGCACTTAGCCGCAGCTTCAATAAGAAAAGCAGCAAAGTACTCTACAGATGCATCTATGCTAGAACCGTATATGTCAGTCCAACTTAAGCTAGCAATCTTATAAAACTGGTCCTAATCAGCTTTTTCTATGAGCCATTTGGGAACATGAGCAGGACATTGAAATGATGTTAGTGCAATCAAAATTATGGGAACATGGTCACATTCGTAAGGATTATTTACGACTTTCCATGTGAGTATCCGTAGGAGCGATGGAGAGACAATGCTGAGGTCTATCGATCAGTAGGCACTATTAGCCAGGCTATAGCACCCTTCTGACAGCTTCAAGCGTTGGCAAATAAATTAGTGCACTATATTATCACACACAACAGTCACATCTACGAAAAAAAATATCATGAAGAACTGAAGGCATTACAGTTGAACGGTGCTTCAACGAAATTTCCGCTACAACGAAAAATTCTCAATTTCCTGTCAGCAGTCCGTAGAAGTCAATGCAGAAAAATTCCCACCACAACGAACATTCTTTTTTTCTTCTGCCGTTCTGCTTCCAATGAAATATCACGTCGCGATTCCATGCTCAGATCTTTAAAGCCATGCAGTAAACACAAGCTTGAACATTTTGATGCATTTTCAGAGCATAAAAAAAAAGATGTCTACAAAGGACAGTTGGCATCACCAGAAACCGCGGCTATTTACTAAGCATGAGGGCAGCCACTGCTCAATAGTAATGGCAATGAGACTGTCCTACTCTTGCCACTGGCTTGCTTCCGAGCCTCAGACAGTCTAAAGGTGAAGCTCAGTCCCTCAGTTCATCAAGTTTCGAACATGCTGCAGCTGGGTGCAATCGCGGAACAATGCCTTTTCCGATACCAATGCTATTGGTTCTTTTTGCACTTGGCCAGCGTAATCACTGGTCATAGCCGCTATTCACCAATGTTATCAACAATATCAGCCAGCTGGGACAAATGGATGATAATATTAGCATAGAATAAGGCATAGGTCACCGCTTCACGATACCACGCCTCCATCTCGGCGTTGTTGGATTTTGATGGCGGACAGCTGCTGGAGCTACCGTTTTAGTGAAACAGTTACGCTTGTTCCCGAAAGCCATTGTTTCAGCGTGCTTTTCAACGTGGCATCGCTATGCATGTGTGGGAATCGCGTCGTGATGCTGCTGGTAAAAAAAAAAAAGGAAGCAGCAAACACTCAGACTTTTGGGAATAAAGTTCCTTTGTTTAGCTAGCTCAGGTCAGTTGTATCTTTTTATATATCACAACAATGAAATTCTCGCTTCAAAAAAATTTTCTCCGCGCCCAGTCAGTTTCGTTGTAGTGGAGTTCGATAGATAGACATGTGGGGTTTAACGTCCCAAAACCACCATATTGTTACGGAAAAGAAGAGACGCCGTAACGACGAGGCTGGGGATTAGATATATTCCGAACCAGCGGTAATGGCGTGCCCGGTTCACCAGCGATCGAGCGGAGACAACCCTTCGTCTTTCTCGTCAGGCACACACGCGCGTCGCCCCCTAGAATATCAATATACATGCATGTAGCACAACCCCCGGTGGCGCAAGCGCCGTCTTGGCGCATCTAAATGTCAACGTCACTAGGAGAGTTGTAGGGCTTCAAGCGCGCAACATGTACAATATCGGTAGCCTGTTGGGCACATGAAGGCAACGGGGTGGCAGGACCAATTTCATATGTTACAGGCATAACCACACGAAGGACTCGGTATGGGCCTGTGTAGCGAGTAAGCAGTTTTTCTGACAAGCCAACTTGACGGGTCGGAGACCAGAGCAGTACCAAAGAATCGGGTGGAAAGTGTACGTCGCGGTGTCGTTGGTCATACAAGTGCCGTTGCTTCTCTTGAGAGGTCAGAAGGCGAGTACGGGTGATTTCGCGTGCGTGAGCGGCCCGAGTAATAGCTTCCATGGCATATTCACGGGTCGGTACTCCAGGGGACGGTATGACGGTGTCTAGAGGCAATGTTGGTTCTCGGCCAAACAGCAGAAAAAATGGAGAGCAACCGGCAGTGTCATGACGCGAAGAATCGTAGGCAAATGTGACGTACGGCAACGCGAGATCCCAGTCGGTGTGGTTGGGAGAAACATACTTAGCGAGCATGTCTGTAAGAGTTCGATTTAGACGCTCCGTGAGTCCATTGGTTTGCGGGTGGTACGACGTAGTCAGCTTGTGTCTCGTTTTACAGGACTGCAAGATGTCGGCTATGACCTTCGACAAAAAGGTGCGGCCACGGTCTGTAAGCAGCTGCCATGGGGCTCCGTGTTGCAAAATCACGTCCTTGAGGAGGAAGTCGGCGACATCTGTGGCGCAGCTTGTTGGGAGAGCTCATGTGATGGCATAACGCGTGGCGCAGTCGGTGGCCACGGCTATCCACTTGTTACCCGAGGAAGACAAGGGAAAAGGGCCAAGTAGGTCCAAGCCAACGCGGAGGAACGGTTCTGACGGAATATCAAGTGGTTGAAGGCGTCCGGCGGGAAGTGTCGATGGCGTTTTGCGACGCTGACATTTCTCACAAGCTGCAACGTACCTTCTGACTGAGCGTGCAAGCCCTGGCCAGTAGAAGCGTCGGCGTATTCGGTCGTAAGTGCTTGGCACACCAAGGTGACCAGCAGTCGGAAGGTCATGAAGTTCATGTAGAACTTCCGAGCGAAGGTGTTTCGGAATGACAAGCAGCAGAGCCGGTCCATCCGGCTCAAAACTTTGGCGGTATAATACACCATCGTGGAGCACGAACGAGCGATAGGATTGACTGGAAGATGGTGATTCCAGGTGCTCAATGACAGCACGCAAGGACGCATCATAGCGCTGCTCGTCACCGATGCATGTCATTTGCGAAAGGAAAAAGACACAACGCTCGGAGTCGGTGTCATGCATAGTGCTCGACTCAGCGGCCGGGTAGCGCGACAGGCAGTCTGCGTCCCGATGTAGGCATCCGGACTTGTACGTCACCGTAAAGGTATACTCTTGGAGTCGCAGAGCCCAGCGCTTGAGCCGGCCAGTAGGATCCTTCAGTGACGTAAGCCAACATAGCGCATGATGGTCAGTTATCACAGAGAAATCAGTGCCATATAAATATGGGCGGAACTTTGAGACTGCCCAAACAAGAGCAAGACATTCACGCTCCGTAATAGAATAGTTGCGCTCAGCAGCTGTGAGGAGGCGGCTAGCGTAGGCGACAACTCAGTCGTGTCCCCGTTGGCGCTGGGCTAACACGGCTCCGATTCCATGACCACTAGCATCGGTTCGAACTTCCGTCGGAGCGAATGGGTCAAAGTGAGCCAATATGGGTGGAGTCGTCAGTAGCGTGATTAGGTGAGAAAAAGCAGCAGCTTGGTTGGTACCCCACGTAAATGTGACGTCTTTCTTTAGAAGCTCTGTGAGAGGTCGAGCGATGGTTGCGAAATCTTTCACAAACCTTCTAAAATAGGAGCAAAGTCCTACAAAACTCCGGACGTCTTTGGTTAACTGGGGTACAGGAAAACTGGTGACTGCACGAATTTTCTCGGGGTCCGGCTGCACACCAGAGGCGTCGACAAGGTGGCCCAACACTGTAATTTGCCGGCGTCCGAAGCGGCACTTCGACGAGTTCAATTGGAGGCCTGCAGGGCGGAATATGTCGAGAATAGCTGACAAATGCTGAAGGTGGGTCTCAAATGTTGGGGAATATACAACGACATCGTCAAGATAACAAAGACATGTTGACCATTTCAACCCTTGTAGCAGAGAGTGCATCATGCGCTCGAACGTGGCTGGGGCGTTGCATAGCCCAAATGGCATAACCTTGAACTGATATAGGCCGTCTGGAGTTACAAATGCAGTCTTCTCTTGGTCTTTTTCGTCGACAGCAATCTGCCAGTAGCCGGAACGTAGGTCTATTGTGGAAAAGTATCGGGCGCCGTGGAGACAATCGAGAGCGTCATCGATGCGGGGTAAAGGGTAAACGTTCTTTTTCGTGATTCTATTCAGATGACGGTAATCCACGCAGAAGCGCCACGTGCCATCTTTCTTTTTAACGAGCACAACGGGGGACGCCCATGGGCTCGAAGAGGGTTTAATAATTCCTTTGGCTAACATCTTGGTGACTTCTTGTTGAATTATTTTACGCTCGGTGGCAGACACCCGGTATGGTCGCCAATGAATAGGATGAGAATCACCTGTGTTAATGCGGTGCTTGACGAGTGAAGTCTGGTCGAGTGGACGGTGGTCGACGTCGAATATGTCGCGGTATGAAGCCAGAAGGTGGCATAGCGCGGTTGACTTCTCAGGTTTGAGGTCCGGGGCGATCATGGAGCGTAAGGTCGCATCGAGGCAAGTGACATCCTGTGAGTGATGTGGGTGCTCGGGACATACGTCTGCCGTAAAACAGGTGACGTGGTCGTCAATTAAGGGCCTTAGTGTGGCGACCGAAATTCCTTGGGGTAGCACTTGTTTTATGAAACCGAAATTGATAACAGGTAAATATGTTCGGTTAGAGGCCATGCTTACGACAGAGTGTGGGACAGTAATGTCCCGCGCCATGAGAACATCAGTAATCGGCATCACGATATAATCACCGTCGTGCACGGGAGAGGGTGTTGCCAATTCGATGAATGTGAGAGCTTTAGGCGGTATGCGGAAGAAGTCAGTGGTGCACAAGCTGTTCGGGAGTTCAGGGTTAGAATCTGGGAGAACAGGAAGTTCTAGACAGAGAGTACCGGCGGCACAATCGATGAGGGCAGAATGCGTCGATAGGAAGTCCATGCCGAAGATTAGGTCGTGGGGGCAATTTTCAAGCACCGTAAATAAAACGGGAAAATGGCGGCCGGCAATACTAACACGAGCGGTACACATTCCAGTGATGGCCACAGTTCCACCATCAGCGACACGGAGGGCTTTAGTTGCTGCAAGCGTGAGGACTTTTTTGAGCAGGCGACACAGATGAGCACTCATTATAGACACTTGAGCTCCGGTATCCACTAACGCCGTCAAAGAAATACCGTCCACATACACCTCAATCAAGTTCGTATCAGTGGGGAGCGTCGATGGAGGATTTGGATCATTCGCAAGCGATGCAGCACTACCTCCCGGAGCTGCATGATCTAGTTTTCCGTCCGAGAGGATCCACAATTGACCGGCGACAGATGGCGTGGTTGGAGCGAGCAGTGGAGCGGCTGCTCCACCCAGCACCTCCACCAATTATGTTACGGAAAAGAAGAGACCCCGTAACGACGAGGCTGGGGATTAGATATACAGTGAAATCTCGATACAACGAATTTGAAGGGACCGCGGAAAATAGTTTGTTATTTTGAAATATCGTTATAGTGAAAACATCGAAAATTCGCATTAAAAATCGTAAATGCAACAAAAGGAGTCGCCTACCTTTGCTGTGTACACATCCGCAAACGCTTGATTTTATGACAAGCGTGAAAAGAAACAAAACGCGAAGCATTCCGGAATGAGCGCACGTTTATTTGAAAAAGTCGGTGATCTTGGCTTGGCGGGTGCCGCTCAACTGCCGCAGGACGAACGCTTCGAAGTTGTCGACATTCTTATGCTCTGCTTCGGTGGCATTGCTGCACCTGCCAAGGTAAGTGCGCATCTTTCGCACGCATTCCATGATGTCGGCGTTGGAAAGCGATTCTTCTGGTTGGCTAACGGGCGCGGTCTCAGCGTCGTCTTCGCCATTGGCGTCCTCGTCGCTGTTATCACCACGAACAGCACTGACGATGTCATCGGTCGTCAGTTCGGCTGACGTGCATGCTTCGTCGTCGCACTGCACATAGTCCTCGAACGTCACCGAGGCATCCATCGCGAGTCTTTCGACGACTTCTTGCCACATGCCACTCGCGTCGCTTTCTTCGCTGCCTTGTTCAGATTCAGATGGCATTACTACCAAGCCTGCCTTCCTCCAGCAGTTCTGGATGGTGGTTGATGTAACGCTCCACCAGGCCCCGGTAACCATTTCTGTGGCCTGTCGCACATTGATGGAGGTAGGCAGCTTCATCCGAAGATTTATCAACAATCGCTGAACCAGGCGTGTCCGGTAATGGGCCTTGACACTTTTTATGATGCCTTGGTCCAGTGGCTGGAGCAAGGACGTACAGTTCAAAGGCAAGAATTCCAGCTGTACATTTGTCAGCCTGACATTAACAAAATGCGCCGAGCAGTTGTCGGCGATAATCAGGATTTTCCTACCTGCGCTCCTCATCTCATCGTCCACCTTTAGTAGCCACTCAGAGAATAACTCTCGTGTCATCCACGCGCGTGAATTAGCCCGATAATCGCACGGCAATGAAACAACGTTCCTCATGCAGCGAGGCTTCTTGTATTTGCCAATCACCAAGGGCTTCAGCTTCTTGGTGCCTGTGGAATTGCAGCATAACAATACCGTAATCCGGACTTTGGACTGCTTGCCGCCTTTGCAGCTGTTCCCTTTAAAATGCATGGTTTTATCAGGAAGCATTTAATAGAAGAACGCCATTTCGTCCGCATTGAATATATCATCTTCGGAGTATGAAGCGACGATTTCGCGGAACTTCTCATCCCTCCATGCAGCAGCGCTTGCTGCGTCTGCCGCCTTCTCTTCACCAGACACCACTTGCCAGCTGATTCCATTCCTTTCACGGAAACGATGAAGCCACCCCGCGCTTGCTTCGAAGCCTGTAATGTCCAAAGCATCAGCGAATTGCCAGGCTTTTTCCTGCAGCATGGGTCCCGACACCGGCACATTTTGAGAACGCGCGTCCTTGAACCAAGTCAGTACTGCAGCATCCACTTCTTGGAAATTCCCAAGTCGGAGCCGTTTTCTTGACGGTGCGAGTTGGGACCCTCGGTGCAGCTCGAGGATCTTTTGTCGGTCCTTCAGGATGGTTGCGGCAGTTGATGGTGCAACCCCCATCTCGTTCGCAATGTGAATTTGTTTTTTACCGGCGTCCACTTGAGAAAGAATATCCACTTTTTCTTTCAAAGAAAACTGCCTCCGTTTCTTTTTCGCGCTGCTTCCGGAGCTCATCGCAAACGCAGAAACGAATCACTCTAACCTTTAAAACGAGAAAGCCGTACGACAATCGTGCGACGTTGCCGGTCGACGTAACAAAACAAAGGCGGCGAGGTTAGGCTCAACCTGGCTCAACGAGCATGCAAAAAAAAAAAAAACATCGAAAACAAGGTACTGGCGATGGCGATAGGGCTAGCCAGGCTAGTGCGCATTTAGCATAAGGCAACGCATGGAGAAATCAGCAGGAGCTCTGATGATGATGATAGTGCCACATATGGCGCTGGGCATTTAGACCGCCGCACGTAATTTTTACGCTAGAAATTCGTTATTTTGAAGTGCTCTTAAGGTACCAGGGTGATAAAATTTGATACATTATTCTGAAACATTCGTTATTCTGAAATTCGTAGTAGTGAAATATTTTTACATTGAACCAATGGACATTTGGAAGGGGATTTCCGAAATATTCATTAATCTGAAAAAATCGTTAATCTGAGGTTCGTTATAACGGGATTTCACTATATTCCAAACCAGCGGTAATGGCGTGCCCGGTTCACCAGCGATCGAGCGGAGACAACCCTTCGTCTTCCTCGTCAGGCACACACGCGCGTCGCCCCCTAGAATATCAATATACATGCATGTAGCAATATGATTATGAGAGACGCCGTAGTGGAGGGCTCCGGAAATTTCGGCTACCTGGGGTTCTTTAACGTGCACCCAAATCTGAATACACGGGCCTACAACATTTCCGCCTCCATCGGAAATGCAGCCGCCGCAGCCGGGATTTGAGCCCGCGACCTGCGGGTCAGCAGCCGAGTACCTTAGCCACTAGACCAGCACAGCGGGGCTGTAGTGGGGTTCGACTGAACCACAAAATAGAAAAATCATGTTAACTATCTCTTACTCTTCTTCAGTGCAGCAAATCAAACGTTATTACAAGCTAAATGCAACAAGCTAAAGCAAGATGTCTCAATCTGAGCAATTCAACCCTTATGTTCATACAGTGAAATCTCGGTAAAACGAACCCCACATTAACGAACTTTTCAGATTAACAAACTTTTAAAAAATCCCACGCCGACTGGTAATAGTTTCAATGTAAAATTATTTCACTACTACGTATTTCAGAATACCGAACTTTTCAGAATAACGAGCGTTAATTTAGTTCCACGTTATATTAAAAATGCCTCAGTACTACGAACTTATGTTCTGAAAGCCGTCGCAACCACCGAAGTAGTACCGTACACAAGCACACAACAAAGCGGAGGGACGCCTTACTTCTCGGAAGGCATGCAATGGTGTGGAGGAAAAAAAAACGAAAGGGCCACTTTCTTTTCTTTTTTTGTTGAAACGCTGACGCTGCAGCTATACAAGCGGGCGCAAAGGCGAGGGCAACATGAGAGGGCAAGGTCGGCGAGGCAGAGTGGGAGTTGCGGGGCAGGTAACACGGGCGCAGAAAACCTGAGACAGCGAGCAGCGAGAGCAGAAAACGAAACGAGAAAAACTTTTTAGCACTTTTTTTTTCTTCGAAAAAGGCGATGACAGCCGTGACGCTTCGGGTTTTTCTTTGGAGGCCTTGTTTTTTCAGTCGTGTTCATCTCTTTTCGGTGATTACTTATCTTGTCTGCAAAGCAAGTCGGTGTTCACGCTGCGGTGATACTACAAATGAGTTCATCTCTGCTTGCGACGAAGAAGCGGAAACAGTTTTCGCTAAGCGAGACTATGGATATTCTTTGCAACTGGAAGGCAAAAAGCAGGCTGTTGTGACCAAAAAACCGGATCGCACCGCAGGAATGTGGATGAGCTGGAGGCCTTTTGCTGCAAAGTTTGCACTGCTCGCGTAAAAAAAAATCACAGACTTCTTTAAAAAAAACTTGCATTTTTTGGTGTTTACTTGTGCATTTGTCTTTTTTTTTTCTCGTGAAAAACGAGTTCAAGGACCCACCGTTGTAAAGGTAAGTCGTTTTGGTCGGTTAAAAGTAAGTATTTATGGTTAATTTCTGAGCTTTCCCAAAAACGACCTTTCAAAATAACGAGCAAACTTCCACGGTCCCCTGAAGTTCGTTATCCTGAGATTTCACTGTATAGTGCTGGGCTATACAGCTGAACCCACTTATAAAAATACCACTTTTAACAATATATCAGTAACAACAACCAAAAGCTGCTACACTATTAACTTCTGTATATTTTCTACAGTGAAATAACGCGCTTACAGCAATGCCCGCATGCTGCATTATCAGTTATAAACATTACTTCTGGCTGTCGGTGTCTGTGCTGAAAGGTAATGGAATGCAAAAGCCTTGAAAAGAACGGAGAAATTCAAGATTCTGAACCCCTGCCAACAACACCAGCACCTCCTTACATATTCCATAATTGTAATTGCACCAAAGCTGACTTCAAGTCCACTACAGCGCGGGAACGGCGGTGGCTTTGGTTAATGGCCTTTTAGACATGTCGTTTGAATAAAAAGTTGAGACTTCAAAGAGTTTTGGCATCCGGAACTTCAGACATTATAATACAGTGGATGTATGAGGAGTTTGGCGATGCAGTGAAAGCATCCGAATTTTCAAGCGCATCTGAAAAATCGGTAGCCTTGTAATCTGTACAAGTTATCACTAATGGCGGTTTGTCCCATCTGATAGTATTACAGCTCTGTCACAACAGCCTGCCACGACAGCTTGCCTGCATGCCTGCCACAACTGCCCACTTTGCTCTTTTATTTTTTTATTTTTTTTTTGCCCGTTTATACCAATTACCAGTTATAAAAATGAAATTTTTGTGGTGCTTAGTGCTTGAGTAGTGCTATAAGTGGGTCTGATGGAGTACATCGCAGACAAAATGGGCAAGCCCTTCTTTCCCCAATACGTGCATATGTCAGACACGCCTGTTCCTAGGTACCAGGACTTGCAGGTTTTACTAAACCGCACACAGTAGGTAAATAGATGTACATATGCATCCTATGTCATTTACACGAAGATGCAAAGAAGCATCATGTAATATACAATGCAAATGCTTCGTCTTCAACTCACTTGACCACTCAAAATATGAGAAGAAACTCCGGAAATGCAAAAATGAAAGACACCAGAAAAGCACTCACATCTTTTGCCACGGTGGACACACTCTGCCCAAACCGCTCCGCTCGCTTTTTCAACTTTGCCAAGTCAACAGGCTGAAACATGAAAGTAATCAAGAGTTACAAAAAAAATATATGCACAATGACTACGTTGCTGCCTTAACATCTATTCCCACAGTGCTGAAGTCACAGGTTTAATAGCAATACAGCTGAGCAGGAAATATCAAACTAAACGTTTTGACAACTGGATTTTTCTCTGCCAAAACTTGTCTGCGCCCTGACAAAGCCAAGTACACTAGTTGAAAGTGCCGACACCTCAACACTTCAAGCTTCCATCTTACGCTCAACTTCTTTCCTGTCTGGAGGTACAATTAGCATCTCCCTCCTTCGACAGTAAAGCAAGCCTTGCAGGTCTTTGAGAAGCACCCAAATTGTCTGCTTTGAGAAGCACCCTAATTGTCTGCTTTGAGAAGCACCCTAATTGTCTGCTTTGAGAAGCACCCGAATTGTCTGCTTTGAGAAGCACCCAAATCGTCTGCTTTGAGAAGCACCCAAATCGTCTGCTTACTTGCCAATGTACTAAGACTCTACAAAATTAATTTGTGCGCATCAGTGACCAGGAACACTTTGATGTCACCATGACATGGAATTCAACGTGCAATTTTGCAAGTTCCACGTGCGACAGCACTGTGGAGGAGGAACCGGAGTCCACGCCTTGTGGAGAGTTTAATGCTAGAGGAGGTGTGCACGCATGTTTTATACTATATGTAGTCAGAAGAAACAGCTTGCAACTGCTGCACTAGCACTTCACGGCTATTAGTCAGGCGAGGATCTCCTAGTCTATTATGGTCACCTTCATGGCAAATTTTGTTCAGGATCAATTAAATCCCGATTTACTGTACTTGCACGACTGCAGGTGGACCTGTCTTGTTTAGACTTAAAATCCAAAGCTGGGTGCCAACCTATAAATGAAACCAAAGCTAATACCATCGGTAATGATGGAATAAGTTAGAAATTGGGAGCACGGTGCTGTGGTAGCATCATGCTTCCTTCTTGGTTCTACCACATCATTCAATGTGCTCATCTTGAATAAAAAGGGAAGAGAAGACCTTTTCAACAGTTATCAAGATGCTGTTAAAAGCTAGGCATGCTGTTGCTAATTGGAAGAGCAGTACTCGCATCATCATAAAACAGCAGAGCACATTTTGTTGAGAGCTTACACAGGAGATTCTCCCAATGAGGCATAATTGGAGGTGTGCCACTTTTATCGCTAACTCTCACATCAAGGAGAGCTACCTCGCACTCTGAAGACAGTTGCGTCGCATCCTTTTTGCATGCTGATGCTCTATTATCGTGGGTAGTGTAAACAAGGAGGCGATTTTTAGCTGCACGTTGAACAGAAAAACTTTCCATGGGCCAAAACTGGAAAACAACTGGACTTCGAAGACAAGCTTACTGCCTAGCTCACCTATTCCATTTAAAATGAACTAGCCCGAGTAAATGTCCTGGAATACACATGCCATCAAGATGGATCAAGATGCGGTCTTACAGGGCCAGTAAAGAGGCTCCCACTTTTAAATCTAAAAAAAGCTCACCGATTCGTGCAGAAACGAGCGGCAACCATACTTTGCAAGTATTCCAGTGTTGCACACCGCACATATTTTCTATTTCAAAAGAAGACTTTCTCATCGTTCTTCAGTGCCTGTACAATATGAGAAGTCACATAATTTAAAGGGCAACGTAACGTTGCACCAAGTTCGTCAATTGGTCCTCTGCACTAAGAAACTGCACCTTGGCACTGCCGTGATGCGGCTTTGGCTGCGCATTTACCGCACCACCAGGTTGATCCTAGCACTACTCTTTCAAAGTCAAGTTCGAAGGGTTATCCCTTCATGCACCAGCAGGACACTAACATCCCATTTCTCCTTCAAAAAATATTTCTCTACCATAATGTGTCGCAATTAGCCCAACGCAGTGTTGCCAATAACTTATCAAGTCCTTTGTGAGCTCGAGAAAAATCGTTTTACCTTGCCACTAAAAGACTGCAGTGCAGAGTTGCCATATACTGCCGAGCTTACAAGCAAATAATCACGAAATAAGCCCAAAAGAAGCGAAAATTTATATTTCCCTGCTCTGTAACTATCTTTACTTAGAATAAAAGAGTAACTCATATGCGAAAGGGAGTTGAAGAAATCACTAATTATTTTGTAGTACAAAAATATTTGCAAATATGAACGACAGCCCACATTTAACTTCATCTACAGGGTAGTCACCATCCAACTGAATGCACGGCTGCCATAGCTTGATTAACATTACTTGTAGATCAACCTTACTAAGTAAGTACACTTGACTTCAACAATCAACTGCTTGATGTCATTGACAAATGCATTATTGGTGATTGTGATGATGATCACTGAAACAAATATATATGCTGGAAAAAATGCAAATATACATAAAAACACGACAAGCAACTGAAAAATCCTAACAGCAACTCGGCGACAAAAGAAGCCAAAATTGATTGATATGTGCGATTTAACGTCTCAAAACTACCACATGATTATGAGAGACGCAAAAGAAGCCAGAATTCCCTTATTATAAGTGGAAAATGCCAGCTCTATGGCAGTGCCAGAATTCCATTCAAAGTAATTTCATTTTTTTTATGAAAGCTCGTGAATTTTCCATTGGTTCAAGTAGAAAAATCTGCTATTTGAAGTGGCAAGTAAATTTTTCCTCTGGTTATCTGAAGAGGCGATCTTAGCTCCCAGTCACCAGCTTTTATAAACTTGTGCAGTAACTAGACAGATAAATGCATCAGCACTATCTCTTGCAAATTGACAGGTTCTTTGCTAAGCCTAACTGGGCACAATGGTCCACAAAATGATGTCATATACCTCTTCAAAGGCGGGCAGACACTCAGGGACATCAGTACTCGACCATTTCAAACGCAAAAGTAAGGACAACAAAATTAGCAAAAAAATGCAGGTGCATGCATAGAAGTAAGCTTTGCAGGAACAGAACCCTCCAGCCCTGTGAAAGCTTAATACAGTGAACCCCCAATAATACGTACCTACTGGGTACAGCGGCATAACTACACACTAAACGTACTATACTACGCATTAACCACCAGCTACAAACGTGCACCTCCTGACGTGCGCCGTTGCCTCCAACGAACAAATACAATGCAACAGCAAGTATTGGCTAATGTACTCACCCCAAAGTAATTTCTTTTTTTTTGCCCAAGTGGGAAAAGATTTCGTCCCTCTCGCACAACCGTCCAAAGAGCTTTTCAAACTACTGCAAGGTCCAGAATATGCAGCATGCTATAGCCATAGAACGGACATAATCAGTGGTCCATGATACATGCGTTTTGCGGTCTGCGTCTAACCAAACATTGATGCAGATTTTTTTTTTTTTTTTTAATGTGGTACAGCCTCAGAGAGTCAAATCGTTTAGTGGCTAGTTGGGTGCAGCACTTCGCCTACTCGGCGCACACCGCAGCTACTGATCCACTTGCAGTAAATTACGTCCACTCTGCTTCAGACCGTGCACGCATTCAGCGAATAGCCTGTTAGGCCAATGCGGCGACGACAAGCTGTCTGCAAGCGATGTGAACTCTGCGATGCTCTAGCAGTCCTGGCAAAAGGCGGAAGGCACTGTTAGGCCGTAGCCTAATAGAAGTGTCCAGTATGGCTACAACTGCACTATGCTTGCTGCACTGTGCGCGTGTTACAGGAAGGTATCTTGGTGCATGCGACTTGTGACGCTAAACACCGCAACAGCGAGCTGCTTGCGTTTCTGCAACGCAGTGCGCGCTTGAACGCGGTCTCGCACAATGCGGAGGCAATCGGCAGTCTAGCACATAATAGGTTAAAAAGCGAGCAGTAGGTTTAAAGTGGCACTATGCCCCAAGTACCCGAGATGACAGCTGGAGATGCTTACTCTGGTAAGGCTGTCCATCGGCGATAAGTCATGCAGGCGCATTTGTCCGTGGTCGCCTCCTCACCTCAGTTTTTTCCGCCCCGATTACCCGCAAAGGCACTGCCGCTATCGTGCAATAGTCTGAACAGTTGATATGCGGATATACGCACGAAGAAGGGACGCAGCACTTAGATATCGAAAATCGGCCCAAAAATCGCATTTTCTCTCTCATCAATTTCGCGTTCCCGATGCTCTTTCACAACTATATGCAAAGTTTGGCTTCGAAATTCCACTTATTTCTCAAGTTATAACCCATAAAGAGAGCAACTTTGCGCAAGCGGATTTTTAAATTGAAGTGTCAACTAGCCGTACTTCAACCACCGACGACACACGAACTACGCGCTCCACCAGCACCATTTTGGTCTTGTTAGAAAGGTTGCGTTTCTGCCTCTTTCTTTCTTTTCCAGTAGACAACTATGTGCCTCTCGCAAGAGCAAAAGAAGCAAAGTCAAAATCACGCGCAGCGCGCGATTCCATTGGTTGCTTGACGCACGTGACCAAAATGGCACTTCCCGATTGGCCAGAAAAACTCGCTGGCAGTGTCAGCCGCTATGTTGAAAGGGTATCGCCCTTGCGCACAGAATTTTCTAAAATAATTAGGAAACTCTATGCCCTTGCGAAGGTGTCATGACTCGTATCCCTAACATGCTTGTGCATCTCGCTATGCCCGGCGGTGTGAAAAAGTTCCAATCGCAGCATCATTTTCGCCGTTCACGGAAGAAAGGCAGAACTGCTACTACTGTGTCGCGGGAGCAAGCGCCGATGTTGTGTGACAGCGCCATCGTAACCAAACACGGTTTTTCAGGCATGCGCGGCGTGGACGCTGGCCGCCTGTGTACTGAAGATGTTATCAATGGAGGAGTGTGCGAGAATGCTTCCCCGGATAGCGGATGCTCTGTGAATTATGACTGTGCCGATGCTATTGGCAACGGTGAAGTGCGCGTAGAAACGGGCCTCCCTGACAGTGCCTGCAATATCAACTCCGGCAGTGTGTGGGTAGACGCTGATGTGATTAATGCCAATGGAGTTCGCGACGCGCGCGCCCGCGAGACAACCACGACGCTTGAGGGTTTTTCGTCGGTGTCGGCAACAGCGCGAAAAATTGGGTGCTTTTTGGAGTCAAGTGGTGTGGCAGCGAGGCAAGATGCCAGCAAGGCAAGACTCGGAATTCACATGAAAGCCTCCAATCCATGATTTGGAGTTTGGTATCAAAGGAGCAGCACAGTTTTCTTTTTGCTGTACAAGCTGCTGCAGCAGAAGCTGTGCTGTGCTTCAACACGGGCAATGCCAATACAGTGTTTACTCGCATAATCTTCACACTTTTTTTGCCAGTTGGGGGGTGCGAGAATTACGCGGGAAAAACTTTCCATGAAAACACAGAGAGCGAAAAAGAAAACGAAGTGGCCGCAAATCGGGATTCTCACGCCAGAAACTTACAGCAAGCTTTAAGAAGTACTAATTAGGGCAATAAAAGCAGAGGTTTAACACAAGGCAAGATTTATTTGAGACACAAAAAGAGGAAGCAAATAGTCAAGAATTAGAATACCATACGCGAAGCTTCTGGCCGTTGCGGGCGTAGCGGTAGCGGTCCGCTCTCAACAGGATCCCTCAAAAGGTAAGCGTATGACGTCAGTATTGGGCTGATGGCTATTTAACAGAATCGTCCGCAGTTTCCTTCTGAAGAAATAAAGTTTACCATCAATCCCAGTCTTAGGCGCACAGCAGGCGCAACGCGTTTCGGTGGCTTTCAGCTGCCGTCACCAGTAGCGAACACAAAACTGGTAGGCTCTAAAGGGCCTACCGGCGGCCCGGTTGCCATTGTTTAGCGCATAATCTATCACTTGCAACTTGAAGCAGGCGTGTGGCTTCAGTATCGCCCCATAACGTGCCAAGATTACCGACAAAACATACAAAACACGCTGCAACGCGCACTGGCCACTTCGGCTTGGCTTGGATTAGATTGAATCTCCGTGCAATAGTACACTTGATGCTTAAGAGATGGCGCCAGATAGCGTGCGCTATCATCATCAGTGGCTGGAACGAGCAGACGAGATTACTGCGGGAGTTTTCGGGAGTGCGATACTTACTCGAGGAAAAAAAAATCGTATTTTTCTTGGGCGATGTGGGGGGTGCGATAGTTATGAGAGTGCGAGAATTACGCGAGTAAATACGGCACATTTGCTCCTATTCTAAAGCAGCTGGACGTCATGATGTTCAGCAGCACATCCCTGAGGGCTGGCGGAGAAGGACTATCACCAGAGTACAACCTCAAATAAATAGAGAGAAGCGTCCCAAAGTCTGAGAAAGCTGGTCAAGAAGCAGCATATTCATGGGATCCATTCAGATTATGCCCTTGGTGCATTTTCATAAGATTTTATTAGTATTTTTTCAAGAAAGGTGTATTTAATTGTTTTTTCTCGTTTTCTCGAAACATCAATTTTAGCACATTTGCCAAGTTGGAGGGGAAAATACCTTCTGTTCCTTTTGAGACACCAGCATAATTCCTTTTTTGCCAGAAATATAAGTGCGTGCAGTACGCAATATGCTTATTTTGAAGGAAATATACAGATAAAAAATTTTTAAATTGGGTCACATGCGTGACAGGTGAAGGTGGCTTTTTTTTTTCCTCTTTGAACATTGATGTCCTCTAACTCTTGTTGAAATTGGTGCAGCAAATTGATTTATAGCACATTGCACTCCTTAAACATCCTACATTGTTTTTACACTATTGCCAATGTTTTGAAGCTTCCTGCTTAGATGCTAATTAGGCTGCAAACAAAAGACCCAGGTTTTACATTGATTTTGGAGTATCTTGGAAACTACTTGACCTATCAGAAAAGTAATTGCATTTTTAAAATCTGCACATATAAATACAAACAGTGAACATTTCGTTCAGATCTATACGTAAATAGCAAAGTTGCCCATCAAGTGTAGCCTCGCCTCTTAAAACGATGAAAAACCGCTTGCGACACGTCATGGCGTCCGCATGTTCATCGGCCCTCTGAACTTTTATGGAAGCAAATACTACTATCGCTGTATGCAGTTGGTACTCGTGTACCGGCAGGCATAAGATTAACCACTAAGGCTTATGCGGTCCACGAATGAATTAGCGTCTATGAGACTGTCGGGGATTAGTCGCAACCATGTTTTAACCGTTAGTACGTTTAGAGCAGGTGCATACCAACGAGGTTTGACTGAATTACCAGACACTGCATATGGCACTGTACAGCTATAATGAGGTGTACAAAATGTTCCTCGCTCGTGCAGTCGTGTTCTCTTCTTGCGTTTCGTCCTTTCGAGTTCAAATATATTCGGAAATGTGCCTTGGCCCAATTTGATAATTGCTCTCTTGTACCCTATTGTTTTAACATTTCATCCCAAATAATCGACCGGTGATGCGATTTCAAGGTAGCACCTTCACAGTGAGACAGCGTTTTCTCCCTTTTGTAAGCACCGTCATTTCTTGTAGCGAGACACATGTGTCCCAACTGAAAAAAGTTGGGACACATATGCCATTTTGATTTTGATGAGATTAGTCCTATATTATTTTCATGTGGTATATACGTATAAGCCACAGCCTCACATGAAAAATACAGTCAAACCTACAAAGTGTCAAGATTTTGAGCCATTTAGCTTTAAAACTGTGTATCCCCACTGACACACTCGCGTGTTTGCTCTTATGAGCCGATAACTTCGCACTGGCTACTTACGGGTGGGTTTGCAGAAATGGAGGTTCGCGACAGTTTCACCGAGCTTGGCGTGGTCTTTGCAGTCGCCTTTGATGCCGCTGGGCTGTTCAGAGCAGTAGCACCAAACCTGCGAAACAAAATGAGCATACTGAACATTCTGTTTCTAATCAGAGCTTCGTTAATAGTCAAACCTATATAAGGCAAAGTTTGGAACGTTAGAACGAACATCAGCACATCACACACTGCATCGTAAAAATGTTGAGGTACATTAAACGACGTCATCAAATACGTAACCACAATTCAGCAGCAGTGACTGCATCAAGCATGTGAAGAGCAGTCACCCTTTTCGTGGGCCGACGGGACAATTGTGCATGGAAACACACCACGACATTAAGCTACTGCCTACCACTGACATTACTGTCAAAGCATCGTGATAAAGGGGTGTGTTATCTTGCCACTTACCCTTCGTATAAAATTACCTTTCCGAAAGCAAATGTGGGAGAGGGGGAGGGCCACTTATACCATAAATCCATCACTACCTTGCGCAAGGAAACTTGCAGGGCCTCTCGTGCATTCCCTTAAGACGACTCAAAGTTGAAAGCCATCCTTTTTTTTTTTTCTCAGTCTACGTATGATGGGAGCAGTGAACACGCACCGTGGCATCACATGCCACAGCAAAGTACCGTCTTTATTTTCTTCTCACGAGGTTGCACGCTCCCCGGTTTTGTTCCCCACCCAAAGGAGGGCACTACAGTGGCGTCCTGTGCCATTACGTCACACGATGTCAGACCAGAATTTGCAACGTCGCGATGCCATCATGTGACAATTTGTTTGCATCACTAGTCCTCAACGACGACAGGCGGTTGGATTTCCTGTTTGGCGAGGCATCTGAGGCTTTCGCCCTAATAAAGAAGATACACCATGATGCTCGAATGCTTGTAAGATGCTCTGAAAGGGTATCCTTTAGAGGTTTCCTGCCTACAAGGAGCCACCTGTATAGATATTGTCACACGGTGGCGACAAAGAAAGCCACAGTCGGCATGCTCAAGACAAGACTATGTCAGCAAACGTGTGCCCGAAAAAACTGAAAGGTCGAAGCACACTATAACCTTGTTGATTCAAAGTTACTGGGACCGTGAAAATCTTCAAATCAGGCGGGTTTTCAAATTCACTCTACATACAAGAAGCGGGACGAAAGTAATTTCGAATTAATGAAGGTAATATCACAAGTGGTCGTTTGCTGTGCCGGCGAGCTTGCAACTCCAAGGACTGTGTTTTACAGCAATAGCTGGTCCAGATTTTGCCGCAAACATGGGTAACATCAGGCCTTGCTGACGCCAGGGCAAGAAAAAAAAAAGACGGTCTAGTGATCAGCTAAAACGTGCGCCTGCGTAAAAAAAAAAAACATGCTTCACTGCAACACAGTGGCGATGTGCGTGCAGCACGTCACCTGTTTCTCGCAGCGTCGGTGTGTCATGACGCCATCATTCATCCATTCTTTCTGGCAAAATAACTTAACTGTAAACTTGGCGGTACTCGTGATGTTTTTCTGTCTGAAAAACATGCTCAACCAAGTTGCTGAACCAAATTTTCAAGAAGGTACCCACTGCAGGCACGAACTCTGCCAGCAGTGCAAGAGTGAAAATTGCTGGAGCGATCACCAATTGGAGGCTTACATACATCACAAGTTCTGTCGGACTGTTCTTTATTAATTTCTTCATATATTTCTATAAAGAATGGGTAAGTCTGGACAGGATGCCTTTGAGAGAAGCAAGCGGCATGCTGCCCACCGGTCACCACTGCATTGCAGCAAAGCTTGTGTTCTTTTCCACAGGGGTGCAATTACAGAGGCAACTCACAAGTTTGTTTGTTTTTTCTCTATCAGTGGCAAGAGCGACACTGGGGCGCTTCACCTGTCAAACATTAGCATCAGCATGGAATGTTGTCTTCTGGCTTCTAAGGGGCAAGGTTTCCACATATTTGCGACAAAATTGGCAACAGGAATCTGCACATAGAACCCAAAGTTTTCAAACTAGTTGGGATGGTGCTGACCACCGCTTCAAAGTATCCACTCAAACTTGCATTATGTAATTTGTATCCTCTCAGTTTTTTTTTTTTTAACCTTGGTGTGTAACAGTTGGAGCCAAGAAAACTATGCATCATTAACTAGCCCCACAACATGTTTTAATAATAGTGCCCCTGACATTTTCCTTTTACAAGAATCGGCACGTGGCACCCAAACTTTTCAAACTAGTTGGGATGGTGCTGACCACCGCTTCAAATTATCCACTCACACTTGCATTGTAGAATACAGGACCGCAGAAACCAATCGATTTAGGCGGTGTTTTGAAGTGACAGAGTTCAAGCTGTACACTGATAGCTGCAAGAACGGCACCAGTTGTCAAGTGATCTGATCAGTAATTAATCGTATTGGCATTTTATAACTGCAACATCGAAAAGTCGAACATTACAACACGTACCTGGGTTGGTTCCATTCGCATTGCACAACCAGGCTTATCAGATTATTCTCAAATAATCTGGAAGGTTTACAGACATTCAAAGCAGTTTGAAAAAGAGTCGTTATACTTGTAACGAACCAGTTACATATAAATACAAGAGGTGAGCGAGGCAATATGTAGTACACTCAAGCCTCAATATAAATAACATGGATAGCATAAAATATCGGTTATAATTAAGTCAGTGAAAAATAGTGTTGGGATAGGTACAGTGTTGGGAATATATGCTTATAACAAATTTTCAAATATAACGAACTTATTTTTATGCAAGATGCAACTTAGTTATAATGAGGTTCGAGTGTAGTTGCAAAATGTCCAATAATTTCCCCTCCCATTATCCCACCCCAGCCAATTTATCGATATTTCATGGGGTAACCCCACCACAAGAAATAGTAAGTACTGGCAAGCCTACTGTGCTCCCTGCAAAGCACAACTATCTGCACCCACCTTTCCATCCGTACTTTGAGTCGTGCAGTGTCCGAAAGTGGCATGTTGAACTTCTTGGAGCGAAGGGATATCCTCTGGAAAAGGTAAAGAACAGAAAAGGTGTCCAAAACTCTGCTAAACATGTAACTACAATTATAGTAATGGAGCAACATTAATGAAGGATCAAAACCACTCTTTGTAGGTTGCATTTACTTTTGTGCAGCTCTGAATACAGTGGAACCTCTATTATATGACTTTCAGGGGACCGTGCAAAACCATTGTATAATCCAGGTGTCATATCATCGAAAAACCAAGATTGCAGGCATTGACACTCAACCTCCCCCCCAAAAACGGGTACAGACTGCTTGAGTAAGCCCACGGCACGACCTTGTGACTCTGCAAGGAAAGTTGATTAGCTTATTCTTAGCAGTGGCAACTAGTGGCAGCATTACTCAGTTGAAGGAGGTGCGAGCGAATCTTCATTCTCAAGCTAAAAAAATATAGAATCCAGCGTGCATCTTTCTACCAATGAATAGAGTCCGACAATTGCCTCCACGTGAAAATGAAACCAAAACTGCATTGCTAACAGCTTCCTGTCAGAAGAGTGGCACACAGTGTCATCGCTATCACATAATGGCGACAGACCACGAGTTTGCGTAGAATAGCTTCGTGTGCAACTGAGCTGCGCGCATTGTAACTTTTTGCCTTGTGAAGTGCAACTTGTGGTGCCCCGCTGCTATAATGATCATCTACGTCAAGTAAAAGTAATTTTTAACAGTAAAAACAACTGCATCATGCCCTTACGCGTGCGCAAGCCTGTGACTGTGAGTGGGACAAAGGCAGGAGATCAGCTGTATGTAGACCACAAGTTTCCACAGATCGAAAACGTGAAAATGTTTTGCGGCTGGATGAAGCTGATCAGTGTGGATAGAGTCCAAGTAGGTAACGATCCAGTATACCTATGCACATTAACTGCCAGGAGAATAAATTTTCCGCATTAAATGCCAGGAGAAGCACATTAACTGCCAGGAGAACAAATTTTCCACATTAACTGCCAGGAGAAGCGCATTAACTGCCAGGAGAAAAAAATTTTCCATTCTAAAAAGACAACCCGTCACACTTTCAACTTTTCCAATCGTCAACTTAGGGGAATGCAAGTTCATATTTTTACTTTTGAATGTTTAGTCGAAATTTGATAGTTTTTTTTTTTTTTCCGGACGGAATCCGAAAGTAGTTGTGAGATGTGGGGTTGGCGTAATAACAGAGTCGTAAAACCAAGGATTTAAATACATTACTACGGGGATTTTGGTGGAATCAAACTGATTTGTCGTTAAATGAGGGTCGTCGTGAAATCGGGGGACGTATAATTAAGGTTCCGCTGTACATATCAATCCACCTTTGAGATATAAGCAAGACAAGTTGAACAAATCTCTTTTCATAACTCATTTGTTTGTTTTCTTGGCAGGAAATGAGTATCATACTTACTCAAATCTCATGCACTTTGTAATCTAATGAGAAGCCCATTCTCATTACTTCAAAGTAATGTGCATCTGCATGTACAGTTGAATTATTAAAAACTGTAATGAACTGATATGTTAACCATGAAAAGAAAGAGGGGCAGTTGCAATTTTCCTTAACGGAATGGGAAATAAGTTTTACTGCCAGTTCCTTTTCTTCTGCCATCCTATTTTAGTGATTTAAAATCACTTTTGGTCTTGGATATACATCAATTGCATGCCAACAGAGCCGTTATCTCGACAGCCTTTGTCAACATGTAATTGCTTAAATGGTCTTTAAGGTAAATAAATATTAAGTTGATGTGGATAATTGACATAGCGCTCTAGAAACCTCATAGTGCTTGTTTTGTTCTAAGTAAATGCTTAGTTAGAAAGAAAGTCAAGACTCCATGGTCCACATACTCTGTGGAGGTGGGAATTTCAAAATTCCCACCTCCATAGAACAACTCTTTTTCGATAGACAAGGTCATAGTCGAACCAAACTTTGCCTTTGCGAGCAACAAGCACAAGAAAACAGACTGCTGCCACTGACTCCTTAGAGCAGTTGGCCTACCTTGACAGTCAGGACGGCAGCTGTCACTCTACAAGCTGGTCATACAGAGCCGATTTTGGCTCTGTATGACCTCCGTATGGCACTGTTAAGGTGTATTCTCTCATGTAACGAGTCAACATGATGCGCAACTAGTTTTATTTACCACTCCATGTGAAAGGCAAAGATAGCCAGTACAGCAAAACAGCCAGTGGAGCTGCTCAGTGCAAGTAAGCTCACACTAAGCGTCACCTTATTGAATTGAGAATTATTTTCCACAGGCAAGAAATTGTAACCAGTGATTTACATAATGCTGTTAGCAGCGATGCCTTTTCGAGAACATAGGGGCGAACTAACATACTATACTAAGTAAATAAATGCCCGGTAGTACATTGGGTAGATAAGTATACGCAAAATTGTAAATCACACGTACGCTCTTCACGTTACTGGCTGCACGCAATCGTGTGCAAAGCCTGGTGTCATGTTGGAAAAGTATTATATTGGGAGCCTCAATACAAATTTATCAGTAATATTAGAAACATCTACAGAGACGCACTTTATTTTACAGTTTTGCTTACATTGCATTCTGCACAAAGCTTGTTCAGCTCACCTAAAAACAAGAAGCAGAATAAGCAGATAGAAAAAATTGTTTTTCATTACCAAAGTGCAAGCACCAACTGAGACATGTCATATGACCAGAAGTACGATTTTATGGTGCTTTCTTGATTAAAAAACAACGGAATGTCAAGAGAACTCTAGCCTAATTAACTAGTCACTATACTAGCCTAATTATTATTTTATAAATTACAATACATATTCTAAAGGAGCCAATGACTGAGCTCAATGCATGTAATGAATGTCTGCTGCCCTAAAATTGCCAAAAAGCAGGAAAACAAAAAAGAGATATCACAATAATGCGCTCATGGTAGAGCTACGGCACAAAATGTAAGTAATTCACATAGGTAGCCATAACAGGAGAGGTCTGAAAGGCTGCAGCAAGGCTCTTTTACATCTCTCTCCTGAACAGTATGGAATGAAATAGCATTTGGTTTGCAGGTCCATGGTACCACTGTTTACATATAACGGTAATAGAGCCAGCATGCAAGCCACGTTAACCAACTACTGTGCCGAGATCATCAGTTCTGAAGGGCACAGCCTAGGATTAAGAAGTGAAGCGTGGCAGCATGAACAAGTAACTAATGGCTCTGTTCTTGCGTACCTCTTCCACAGAAAGCCCCTTAGTGGGCACCTTGGCAGCATCAGCCGTCGCTGCGGAACCATCTTTTCCTTCTTCTGGTAGGGTGGTCACTTTCAGCCGAACTTTCTTGGCCTCATTTTCGGTCACGGCTGGTTCCTTGGCTGCAGGGGTGACAACAGTCTTTTGTGGCATGGCGCCAGGAGCGGCAACAGCTGTGGACTGTGCACCAAGGCTTCCAGTTTCCAGGCTTAACTTTGAAGCAGCCGGCGGCTCCTTCATGACAGGCGTGGCTAGCAGCTCCTCTTCACCGGCGAGAACATCTCCATTGTTGGCCTTGCCCTCTGGGGGAAGCAGAAGGCCCTCTTCTAGGAGAGCGTCTTCATTCACGTCCACACCTTGATCCAGACTTTCTGAAAACAAGTGAAGAAATGTAGTAACACACACTCTGAGCATGCCAAAGTAAAAGCAAACGTGCAACAACATTTCAAATAACGATTAGCACAGCACTGTTTGTCGAGACCGCATCCCGTTATACAGTAGACTCAGTAAACAGAAATCTCTGAAACAGAACTCGTGCTTTAAAGGAACAACTTTCTATAGCATGATTGGTTTCTTGCTTGAATTCTTAAGTCACGTTCGTCTCTCGGTAAACGGAACTCCTGTTGAACGTAACGCATTTTCCGGGTCGTTTCAGGTTCCGTTTATTGAGAGTAATGTAGTTTCACTACTAAATAAGCTCTCCCATTGAGCAATCTTCCCATTCAAACCTTCCCCCCATTCCAAAGCAAGAACAAAGACAACCGTGCCAATGCTTAACAAACATTTTAAATGACGATTAGCGCAGAATTATTGTCTCAAATTGCATTCGTTCATATTGCTACTCTCCAGCCAAGGAGTCCTCCCCTCTGAACACCCTTAATTTTTAGAGCAAGAATAAAGAATTCAGAAGCATCACTGCACAAGAGGAGATCCACTCGAAAGCAGTCATTGTCACCAACACAGAGTCAAGGCTAAATGATGTTGGAAGAAATAGTTTGTGGGCAGTGCTTGAGAGAACTGCTCGTGAAAAGTATCTTCATTGTGTGCTGTGCAATGCAATTGATCTATTCGAAGGCTGCGAGCTAGCAGGTCAAAGGCCATAGAGTTTCATACAATAATACCTAGAGAAAAATCTGGCACTGTGATCATGTACATCCATGGAAATTATGGGAAGTACAGGCTTCGTGGTTAGGGGTTAGCTAGCGAACTGTCTACAGACTTTTTTCTACAGTTTCAGTTTCATTCTTCGCGAAGAGCGGGTAGTGCAGTGCGGTGAAAAAGGCTGAAGCAGTGCCTTTGTTGTTCGAAGAGGCTGACGACCACTAGATTTCCCGATTTTCTGCGGCATGTGAGCTTTACGAGTCGTATTTGACAGTTTAAACAAAACGCCGTCTACTCACCCCTGCGCACAGATGTAGCGTATCACGCCAGTGCAAGATATTGACTTGTGTTTTTCATGAGCGCATATTGCTTAAACTCGTTTTATATAGACTTCTAAGCGATGATGAAGATAACTAGGAACACCGTCATGCTCCGCTGACTCGACTTCACAACAAAACCAGAGGTGCGTTGGAGGCAGACCACTGGGACCACTGAAACAGGCACACCTAGCGTCGCCGAAAACAAACAACCTGTAAGGTCTGGCATCGCAGGCCATGGGAGCGAGTCTTCTCGGTCTCAAAAGGGCGCGCTTCCCAAAAAGCCGATTCTCAGGAGACAATCTCGGCGTAAGCGCGCCCCTTCTGGCGAGAATACAGCGGTCAGTCGCCGCTTCTAGCAACCAGCTAAATGGTCCCCGGACTGCGGATTGCCGGCGGGTGACGTGAGGACAGTGCATCGCCACCCATCCGTTAGGATTAGAGTCCGCGGGATGGCTGTCGTGCTGGACAGCGTAGTCATCTCGCGGTAATGCAGGAGGCCCGCAGCCGAACGGCGCCACCATTGTGTGCGTTCGCACAGTTCGCGGAACTTTGTGTGCAGGCCGGTCCTTTCGTCTCTCTCTTTCCGACCGAGCAGTCGAGTGCGGGAAGAAGAGAGCGAGAGGAGGGGACGGCAACAAATGTGTTGTCTGTCCAGTAAACGGACTAAATTGCTTTGGTTGGCCGTGAGGAGAACCGGGAGGGGCAACCGAGGTATTAAAACCTGGCTTCCGAGTCCTCGCGGGGGTTCTGGTCGCAGCAAAGAGTGCTCTGCACTATCGGCTCTGCCGAGGCAACATGCGACGGTTCCGACGGTGAAGTCTTGTAAATATGTACATAAGTTTCTGTATATAAAGTCGAGTTGGTGTAACGTTTGAAATATGCTGGCTTCCATCCCCGGACAAGCAGCAGCCACGACAAGACAAGACGGACACCGAGAAGCAACCAACCTTCCACTCCCTTCTGTAGCAACAGCCGCTACGCAGCTGGGAGAGCTCTGCTCAAGAGAACAGAGGGAGTGGGTAGAAGGTTGAGTTTTACTGGTGCAGTCCGACAGGATCGAGACGACGACGACAAGGAGCGCTCTGCGCAACAAAGAGATCGTCGTGTTGCGAAGAACACGCAAGACCAAAAGCCAAGACATCGTCTGTTCCAACGAAGAGCCAAGCCACCGAGCTGAGGAGCCGGCAGTGTGGCAGCCATCGACCCGAGGAAGCAAGGGGTCCAGCTACAATCATCCCAATTCATCATTCCGGCGTCAACCCCGGTGACATCGAGCAACCAGCGAGCAGAAACTTCAAATGTGGTGAGTCCTCTGGTGTTCTTACATCTCAGGGGTGCCGCTGCCTTTTTTTTTTTTTTTTTGAGTTTTAAGGCGTTTTATGGACACGAGGTTTGCCCACTTAAACCCAGACAGGCGAGCGCAGGCCTTGAGACGCGAGTCGGGGGACGAGAGTGACGTGGAAAACCCAAGAGAGGGTAGTGAGCGGGAGAGCCAGAAAGATGACCGTTTCGGAAATCTCACGCCGGAGCGTAGACTGCACGAATTGCGGTTGGAGATGGAGAGCCTATCACAGATGATGGGCGGAAGCTCTCGGTGGAGTGGACCCGAGTTGGGCAGGTGGGATCCGTGTAGCGAACCGAGACGCTACTCAAAGGTCCTCACAGGGGTGTTACCCAAATTTCCCGCCGAGGCTGAAGCACCGGTGTGGTTCGAGTCCGTGGAAAGTGCCCTAGAAGCGTACGAGGTACCGGGGGAGTTTTGGGGACGTTTAGTTTTCCCATTGGTAGTGGAGAGAGTCCCGTTTTTGTATACGCAGCTAAGCCCAACAGAGCACAAAGATACCAGGTAATCAAGCAAACTGTGCTTGACGAGCTCAGACTTTCAGCCGGGGAATATCTGAAAAGATTTTTGGGGTCAGGCAAGCGTGCGAACGAGGGGTGGAGACCTTTTTCGACACGTTTAGAGAGCTACCTCCCCTTTTACCTTGAGGCAAGAGGGGTGTCAACATTCGAGGGCCTGGTCAAGCTTTTGGTGGCCGGCCAATTAAAGAAAAATTTGTCGGAAGAGGCCTTGCAATATGTTACACTCCAAGAAGGTAGAACGTGGATGAGTGTCCCAGAGATATCCGCGTTGCTGCGAACGTTTGAAGAAGCACAGGGGACGAACAGCGCCGCGAGGCAGGCAAAGCAAAGCGTAGCGGAGTCGAAAAGCGCGAGCAGGGCTAGATCCGACGAAGAGACAATGAAGGGCCTCGGGGCTGGAAAAAACCGTATCGTGGAGGGGAAACCAAAGCCCAGGGCCTGCTACAGTTGCGGCAGTACAGGGCACCAGAAATGGAATTGCCCGCAGCGTCAGAAACAGCCGACCGAAGTGCTTCCGAACAGTAAAGAAGACAGCTTAGCGGCACGTGTTTCGATTGAAGGCCCCCAGCCGCACACAGTGATTTAATCCCAGTATCGCTCGACTGCAAAGACAAACATATAGGAGCATTGTTGGACACAGGTGCGGAAATTACAGTAGTCCGTGAGAGCGTGGTCCCGCCAGAGTTGGTGCAACTGCATGGGATGGTCAACCCGACTTCGGCGTTCGGGGAAAAAGTACAGGCCAAGCTCGCAGTTATTCCACTGACTATGTCGCGCGAGCGTGGAGTTTTTTTTCGACGTTAGGGAACCAGTCTCAGTGTTGTGCGCGTAAACGGACCGTCTAACAGCACGAACAGATTGCCTACTTTCCGAAGAAACATGGAAACTACTACACAAGGAGAGCACCCTCGAACGGGTAGTGGAGGGTACCTCAGAAGTGGGCGGCGCTTGGCCAGAGTTCGAAAGCGAGCCTCCGCACGCCGAGGCCGTTTGGCGTCAGGACGAGGTGGACACTCGTGTAAAATTGGTAGAGCGACACCCGATTGAGGAAGTGTTGATCAGCGAGGTAGCTGTAGCAAGCCGCGATGAAGGGGATCAGCGGGATGACAGCGTGCTGCCTAATGAAGCCCCGAGCATCCGCATGCAGGAGAGGTCCGCGTCACACGAATTTCGCGAGAAACAACGGGGAGACCCGACTTTACAGGAAGCGTGGAGAGGAGCAGCGACAGGAAAAGGCAGTATGCTAGTAATCGGCGGGTTACTTTATCATAAGGGTAAGGTGTTGGGGCAATCGGTAACGCAGCTGGTGCTGCCGGAATGCCGCAGAGGGGAAGTTTTGCAACTGGTGCACGAGTCAAGCTGGGCCGGGCATTTTGGTTGCCGTAAAACGTGCTCTAGGATCAAGTACAGTTTTTATTGGCTAGGCGTAGGAGACGACGTACGACGGCACTGCAACAGTTGTCATGGCTGCCAGGCGAGGGCAGACTGGCGCCACGGGGACAGCGTCCCGATCGAACCCCTTACGAGACCAAGATATCCGTTTCAGCAGGTTAACGTGAACGTTACTGGGCCGCTGGAGCCAGTATCAGACCGGGGCCATCAGTACTGTTTATGCATCATCGACTTATGCACGCGCTGGCCCGAGGTGGTGTGTTTGCGTTCATTAAGCGCTAGGGCAACCTGCGATGCACTACTGGCAGTATTTAGCAGAACAGGCATACCCGAGGTTATAGCGTCGGACTGCGGCACTAACTTTACAGCGGCACTGACAAGAGAGTTTTTGTCGAGACTTGGTTGCTCCCCTAGATTTTCCACGCCGGGGCACCCTGAGAGCAATGGGGCGGTCGAGCGATGGAACAGGACCTTTAAGAACATGCTATACCACATAATAGAGAAGGAGGGTAAGAATTGGGATCAATTTGTGCCTTTCTTGCTGTGGGGGTACAGGGAAGTCCCACACGATACGACCGGAGTAGCGCCTTTTGAGATCCTGTATGGGAGGCAACCAAAGGGTCTGTTAAGTGTACTTAAGAGGGCTTGGACGGGGGAAACTGCAGTGCCAGGAGAGTTGGGGCCGTCGCCAGCGGCGTACATAGAAGAATTACGAGGGCGGCTGAGGCGCGCGGCGCAGGTCGCGGAAATGGTCAGCTCGAAAGCGCAAAACACCTACGCTGCGCAATGGCGAAGGCAAAAGAGTTTAACGTCGGTGATTTGGTACTGGTGTTTGATGATCAACGACCAGGGAAAATGTTTCCGAAATGGGAAGGACCAGGCAGTGTCACCGAGAGATACCGCGAGCATTCATACTTCGCGCAGATGCCAGCAGGTAACCGGAAACTGGTGCACGCGAATAAGCTGTGCCCATATCAGTCCAGGGTTATGTCGGTAGGAGTAATGTTCGAGGAGGATGGTGATTTCGGTGAAGTAGAGTGCGCCCCACAGCCAGGGGCAAAGCGGGGTGAAGTTTTTCCATCGCGCGATATGGTAGCCCCCTTTAGTAAAACGGGAACGCGGGGTCATCTGCAAAGTGTTCAAGAGGCATGTGGAGCAGTTTGGCGGGGGGCCGACGGTAGCGGCAGTAAGACCACACGAGATAAGGTTGCAAGACGGGTTTGTCCGCAGAAGCCCGCATCCGTACAGGGTACCCAAAAGCTTACAGGCCGAGGTGGGGAGGCAGGTAGACGAGCTGCTCGAATTGGGGTTGATCTTTCCGTGAGAGAGCCCGTATGCCCATCCGCTGGTGTGCGTTCCTAAGAAAGACGGCAGCATGCGACTCTGTGTCGATTTTCGGGCATTAAACGCGGGGACGGTGGCGGACGCATACCCAATGGCCCTTCAGCAAGAACTCATAATAAGCGTAGGAAAAGCGAAGTACATAACGCTGCTCGACCTGCGAAGAGGTTATTCGCAGGTACCACTCGAGTCTTCTTTGCGCCTGCTGACAGCGTTTGCGTGTCATCGCGGACAGTTTGCCTGGATGGTAATGCCCTCCGGGCTTAAAAACGCTGCTCAAACATTCCAGAGGGCAATGAACGAACTGCTAAGGCCACACAGCTGATACTGCTGTGCATACCTGGATGATATGACCGTTTTTAGCGAAACGCTCGAAGAGCACGCGGAACACCTGGGGCGGGTGTTTGAGACCCTAAAGCGGGTTAACCTGAAGGTCAAGAGGGATAAGTGCCAGATAGCTCGTCCATCGATACGGTATTTGGGACATGTGGTAGGTTCGGGACTGCATGCACCTGACCCTGAGAAGCTTGCAGCAATCAAAGGTTTAAAGGCGCCGGAGACTAAAAGAGAAATACGCAGCGTACTGGGCCTGTGTGGCTACTACCGAAGCTATGTGAAAGATTACGCAGAGGTAGCGAGGCCCCTGACAGAGCTAACGGGGAAGCGGATCCCGCACCGAATTCCGTGGTCCGCGGAAGCTGAAAGGGCGTTTCAGCGGCTTAATATCGCACTGTGTGAGGCAGCAGCATTATCGACCCCAGATCCCGAGAGACCGTATTGGCTATTTACAGACGCGTCCACGGTCGCGGCTGGAGTCTGCCTGTCGGAACGTGCGGACGATAGTACCGAGATGCCGATCGCATTTGCGAGCCACAAGTTCTCTCCAACTCAAACGCGCTGGTCGACTATTGAGCGAGAGGCCTTTGCAGTCACCTGGGGTCTGAAAAGGTTTGATTTCTGGCTCTTCGGTGCACAGGTTACCGTGCTGTCAGACCACAACCCACTAGCTTTT
The DNA here is from genome assembly GCF_013339725.1 of Rhipicephalus microplus. Lineage (NCBI taxonomy): Eukaryota > Metazoa > Arthropoda > Arachnida > Ixodida > Ixodidae > Rhipicephalus > Rhipicephalus microplus. The sequence goes on from NC_051173.1 coordinate 14,886,005, forward strand.
CTCACCCAGGGCACTCTTCCTGGGGCTAAGCTTACCCGTTGGGCCTTGGCGTTTCAGCGGTATCATGTAGTGGTGCAGCACAGGAAAGGCATCGAGCGTGGCAACGCAGATGCGCTTTAGAGGGTGCCGAATGAGTGCTGGGGAATCGGCAGCGGTGCTCCGGGGGTCGAGACACTAGAGGACTAGGTGTATGGTGGACACTCAAGAGTGACGTGCGCGAACCTGTGGACAATTGAACAGCACCACGCATTGAAAGGTCTATGTGCCTCAGTGAAGTGTATTGTTTCTCTTGTACGTGTGTGTAGCATGCAGGAGTTATTGGTATTTTGGTTGAATTTGAACAGCACCATGTGCGGAAGTGTGCGTTTTTCAGTGGAGTGTTTTTTTTTGTGTGTATATGTACGACTGTAAGCATGTATAAGCTTGTTGTGGTTTGACTTGCCTGATTTATAGATTGTACTTGTGTACACAGTGACCCCGTGTCAGTTTTTTTTCTTTTTTTTTTTTCTATGTGGTGGCGTCCGTTTGGTGGGGCCCCAAGGGTTAAGCAGAGAAAGTATTGCACGCGTTGCAGAAACGCCTCTGGCGTTCAAGGAACTGCGAAGTGTGGCCACAGGGTTGGGGACGTGCGGTGCCATACCTTCATGTTGTTATTCGCGTAGCTGCATTTGAGCGCTTGCGCGAATTTTGGACAAGGCGTGTAAGGTCTGGCGTCGCAGGCCATGAAAGCGAGTCTTCTCGGTCTCAAAAGGGCGCGCTTCCCAAAAAGCCGATTCTCAGGAGACGATAATCTCGGCGTAAGCGCGCCCCTTCTGGCGAGAATACCGCGGTCAGTCGCCGCTTCTAGCAACCAGCTAAATGGTCCCCGGACTGCGTATTGCCAGCGGGTGACGTGAGGACAGTGCATAGCCACCCATCCGTCAAGATTAGAGTCCGCGGGATGGCTGTCGTGCTGGACAGCGTAGTCATCTCGCGGTAATCCAGGAGGCCCGCAGCCGACCGGTGCCACCATTGTGTGCGTTCGCACAGTTCGCGGAACTTTGTGTGCAGGCCGGTCCTTTCATCTCTCGCTTTCCAACCGAGCAGTCGAGTGCTGGAAGAAGAGAGCGAGAGGAGGGGACGGCAACAAGTGTGTTGTCTGTCCAATAAACGGACTAAATTGCTTTGGTTGGCCGTGAGGAGAATCGGGAGGGGCAACCGAGGTATTAAAACCTGGCTTCCGAGTCCTCGCGGGGGGTTCTGGTCGCAGCAAAGAGTGCTCTGCACTATCGGCTCTGCCGAGGCAACATGCGACGGTTCCGACGGTGAAGTCTTGGTAAATATGTACATAAGTTTCTGTATATAAAGTCAAGTTGGTGTAACGTTCGAAATGTGCTGGCTTCCATCCCCGAACAAGCAGCAGCAGCCACGACAAGACAAGACGGACACCGAGAAGCAACAAACCTTCCACTCCCTTCTGTAGCAACAGCCGCTACGCAGCTGGGAGAGCTCTGTTCAAGGGAACAGAGGAAGTGGGTAGAAAGAAGGTTGAGTTTTACTCAACCATAAGTGTTTCTCACCTAATGCTGTACTGTTATTTCCATAAGTATATAATACATATTTCGAGGGAAAAACAAGCATGTTTGTTTTCATGTGTTGTGCAAAATAAATAATTCATTAAATCTTGACGCCAAATCTTGAGCGCAATAGCAGAAAGAGGCATACCCTGATGGCTGAATTTGCCCAGGTTTCACTTTTGCCACCTGGTCACAAAAACATTTCACAATAAAGTATGCGTACAAATAATTGAAGCAAGTTTCAATTAAATCTAAGTTCACATCACTTTGTTTTACACTTGGAAAAGAAGTGACACAAATCTCAAGAACACAATCCATTCGAAGCGGGTCTGAAGCCTGTACTTCCCATAATTCCCATGGGGGTACAAGCACCGCTGAAGGAGCTCGTGTAGACATTAGCGCCAGATGCCCCTCCAGGTATTATTGTATGAAACTCTATGTCACGGGTGAATTGGGAGAAAGGTGCCGGTAGCTGTAAACAGGTAGACATCAACAAATGACCCTACTTATTTCTGAATTGTCCAGCTGGGTACATGAGAGTGCTCAGCTTATCTATGCCATGAATTTTAATAATTCAAGCATCACAAACCCAAGCAGACATTTCCAGCTTGAAAAACCAAAATCACGCACAAAAGTGCATGCTCACACCAGCCAACCTATGGACATTAATATTCTCTAAATCCTAACGAACAAGATTTTTATACAGGTCTGCAAGTTAGATGAAGCCACTAATGTGTGATATCTAAAAGCAAGGTTAGGTAGATTTTATTGGAAGAAAGCACAAACCCATTTCACGCTCTTCAGAAAGTACCAATAACAAAAATTTTCTACGGCAAGTAGCTCGTCAACCAAGATAACACGCTGCCGCGATGGCTCAGCAGTTGCGATGCTCCACAAACGCTGGAGGCCCAAGTACTGAGCAACGCCAGTGTATATTAAAGAACCCAAGGTGGTTATCCAGACCCTTCCACTACAGCAGCTCCCATAGAGTCAATTTGGGACGTGAGAACTCTAGAAGCCAACTAACTAGAAAAATGCTGCTTGGTCAGTTTCAGGATATAAGAAACAAGCTCTCCTGAGTTCTTTATATATAGAAGTATGGCCAACACTAATGAGAGCAGCACCTCCACTTACAAAGTGTCCAAATTGGCTGCAAGCAGCCCAAAATCTCTACAATAGCATGCATTTTCTAACGATATTGCTTGTGCCATGAAAATTCACAGCCTGACTGTTGATAGTGCACAGGCTATCACCAAAGCTACAAGTTCAGTATGAACTAGCCAGGCATCGATGCCTGTTAAATTGCAGCACATTCACCTGCATTACCAAATCCTATCATACAACTTAGTTTTCAGGACACTTAAACAAAGCTTATATACACAAGAAATAAAAGGAAGTCTCGGTTCTGCTTATTTCCTGCCTTTGTTCTTTTAAATTTCAACACGAAATGCTTGAAAATGATTCACAATTTCCTAAACCTACCTATAGACCTGACCTCGGGTGAAACTAGTGCACAAGAAGTCAATGCTCCAGCGCTTGCACAAATCGCTTAACTGTGATACCCTCCAAGACACAAACAATGGACTTTTTAATCCCACTGTTTTCCATGCAACAGAGATATGATGCAATCACCTCAACTGTGCCAAAGCTACTATATGCGACACTTTCCCACGAAGAACTATAATAACCCAGATAAGTCAAGCATTGAACAACAAGCACTATGCTGGCAAAAAACTTAATTGTGCCCGTCGCATTGCCTCGAACTATTCCAAGTGCAAGCGTGGAAAAACTTAGACATTTACTCGCCGGTATGATATGAAAGGTCCACTAGCATACATGATCTTTTTGACTTCGCACACTTCCACGATTATCTTGAACATGTGGATGTAAAAAGTTCCTACTGTAGCTGAAGCCAGTGACTCATTTTACAACACAAGTGCTACTAACCTGCCACGACAAAGACGTACGCCACAAAATAAAGCACACGCTAATCGTGTAAAGCATAACAGGTATGCGAAGTAAAATCGCATAGCTAAGGTATTTATTGAACTTTCTCGCACAAGAACACAACCACACTGTCAGAAGCCTCTCACAAACTTGTTAAAGCGACACCGACTCCACCAACCCTCAATTTATCACCAAGTTTACGACATACCGCTCCCTTAAACGTCTTCGGCTACCTGCCAGTTCAAAATGACGTGCGATTTATAATATAATGGCTACAGTAGAACACTCCGCAAAGTTTCAAGTTCCGCAATAAGCACGTTTACCGCGAATGCGCTATAGTTTGGTTCGTTTACTCGTTCCGTTACAGACAGCTGAGTCGGTCACGAATCCTCAATCCGCACCGCTGCCTCTCAAAGAACCCAGTTTTCTGTGCACGATTGCGCTACGTGGTCGAAGACAGCAGGGGCAGGCTGGGCAGCTGTTGGTACCACTGAGAAAGCAGTAGCCGTTCGTGCAGTCGCGTGCAGACATGCGGAAAGCGACCACACAACGAAAAATTGCAGCCTACCGAGTCGCAGAAAAACGCGGCAACTCGATATATCACGAAAAGCAAGCTGACAAATCGCGTCGTGAACTTACCGTCAAGCTGCACGTCGCTCATGTCTACTGGAAAGAAAGCAGAAATGTGGCAGTTAGCAATGTGGCCAGAAATTGGGACAATATCCGCGCAGTGCTTGTGGGGGTAGAAATACCTTTAGGCAACCCGAGAGCGGCTTCGAGGCGCTCGGTAAGCTCGCTTTTGTTCCCCGCAGTGGAAAGGCCCCGGGCCTTGAGTTCTTTCTTTAGGTCAGCGACCTGCGATAACAACACGGAAAAACGCGTTGGTTGACCAACTAATGAGTACTAGCTTTCAAATAAAAAGAAACGGTTATCCCAGCAAAAACGAAGCCACGGTATGTCTTCGGTGTTCGCGGGGCGCGCCATTCATGGGAGCTCTAGGCTACGAAGAGGAAGCCATAAGCTTACATTTAGCTAATGTTATAAGCGTAGAGGGAAACGCGAAGTTCTCACAAACTTACCTTCATGTTACGAACTGACTCCGCATCTACTACGTCCACGCTGTCCGCCATGGTAAACAATTTCTTTTATTTATCTCTACCCATGCTCTACCTTAGTTGCCCGCAGAAATCGTCAGATGCCCCCACGCGGGGAAATAATCAACAAGACCTTGAGTCCTACTTACAGATTTCTAAGGCCATGCTTTTGTACGCTACCAGCACTTGAAAAAAACGACAGATTTACGTAATGAACGCTATGTTTGATACGACTCAATAAACTACACCAGTTACAACTTATTAAAAACAATTGTGTGTAAATGGTGTAATATATTACCGGTACAGTCAAATTTAAAAACTGTTTTGTGTGTTGTAAATTATATTGGTGCTAGGCTTGTGACGTGGACGCCGTCTGGAAACATTGAAAGTTACACACGCGCGCGCGCGCTTTTAATACCTTCGAAAAGCGTCGCATTGTATGGCGTTCTTTCGGCTATTTCAGCAAACTGGCGTTTCGATGGCAGTATACGTTCGGTGAATTAGACGTTTTATAGATTTTCAGATAGACGACAACGCTGCGATCGCGAAACTCTTCTTTGGCGTGAAAGGAAACAAATGGCTTCCGGCAAAGACGTCTCGGGCGACTGCGCACAACCGGCACTAGACCCTTTCAAGATCGACTGGCTCGACCTTTCGTCGTTCGGCTACCCAGACTCGCTTGGTCTAAGCGCGCTTCCCGGCTGCAGGTTCAAGGAGACGTGGAGGGACGTTGCACGAGACGTCGAGCACCTCAAGCTGGAGGACATCAGCGACGTGTTCGTGCTGTGCACTCGCGGCGAACTGTCCCTCTACCGGGTCCCGACTCTGCTCGCAGAGTACGAGAAGCACGGAATGACCGTGCACCACTACCCCGTGCTGGACGGAATGCCTCCCGCCATCGGCCAAACGCTGGACATACTGCGCGAAATCGGCGACATCATCCAACGTGGGAAACGAGCACTGGTCCACTGCTTCGGAGGTCTTGGACGCACGGGTGTAGTCGCCGCCTGTCTCCTCCTCAACTTGGACGACAACATGGCGCCCGAGTGCGCTGTTCGCAAAGTGCAAGAGCTGCGGGGCAAACGTGCCATACAGACAGTGAAGCAGTACAATTTTATTCACGACTTCAGGCAGGCTCGGGACGAGTACCTGAAAACGCTTGGCGACAACGCAAGCGCATAGACTCTGCTGTTCTGGCAAGATGGGACTCGGCCAGGGGTCGCAATTACAGGCCTTCGCTAAAATTGAACGCGGGAGCGTTATGCCCTTGTCACCACTTGTGCGTCATGTGTTACTGTGCATAGAATACGTAACGCAAATGACGGGACAGGCAGTGCTGTGCGCAACGTGCAATTAGCTGATGACATGCAAACACTGTTGGGGAATGCATTCGGCAAACTTTTTAACTACAAGGAAGTGCCAGAGTAGTCTGCCTCTGTTAATGAGCACGAACTGCCGTGTTCTCTAGGTTATGACTCGAGGCACTTGACCTGTGGAGAACCTCATGTTCTGAATTATAAGTGCATGAGACGTGTATTCTAAGACCGGTGAAAGTATTCAAAAATGAATTGTTTGTTCTGTGTTTGTAACTAAATAAATTTGCCAACAAACTGATGTTTTGTAGTTTGTAAAAGTAGACAACGTAACCTTTGGGTTATAATCCCAGGTCTATGCTGGCACGGTGATTGAAGTGTTGCACAACTGTCCGGACAGCTGTGAATAATATAGTGGCTCGATCACAGGGAAGACTTTATTTTTATACATCAAACAAGGCGGGACCCACAGCCTGAAAGAGAATTCGTTGTTTTACAAAGAATGCACTACTTCTTTGCTGCAGAGTAGACACCAACTGTGACAAGCTCCTTCTGTTGTATCATGATGTCCCTGCACACAACAAAGCACAGATTAATTTTTGAAAGCTCTCAACTGCACATACCAAGCCCTTTTTTGGCACTATCAACACAGTGTGTGTATCATAGTTACATAACATAAGACCGAGAAGAGAATAAGACGCTAGTGTCCTTCCAGGTCTTCCGAAGCGGCGCTTTAACCAACATGGGAAGTACAGATTTGTGATATGCTTAGGATAAATTGCATGCTTGAGATTAGCGGCACTTGTTTACCAAGTGAAAAAACGAAGTGATACGAAGTTATTTCTGATTAAAAATTGCTTTTACAGCGAAAGCTGTAATGAGATTACAACTCTGGTCACACGCGGTTGTCCAACGCCGGTGTCCGTAACCACATCACGCGCAAATAGAAAAAAAAAAAACCTAGCACCAATGACACAGTGGGGCTTGAACACAGGTCAGCTGGGTGCCAGCCCAGTATTCTGCCAGTAAGCCACACCGGTGCTTGGGGCTTGTTGGCAAACTTGCCTTAGGCAGGCTTGATGTGGGGAAAGCAATCGGGTTAATACGACTTATAAAGCATTTTAAAAGAGCGAAAGAACCAGTCGTCGCACAATGCGAATAGTGTAACAAGCGGGCCGTCCACTGATCCAACCCATTACAAAAGCCGTTCTTGTTCCCCTATTAACTGTGGCACATACCCACTTCAGCCATAAATCCTCATCGTCATCAGCAACTGCATGAACAATTTGCACAAAATTCCTTGCAAGTGTTAAGCGTATACCACACTTCTCAGAAGAATGACGAAAAATAGTATAGCGAATGTAGGCTTACTACCCAAAAAATTTTATTATTAAAGCCCTAGTGGGTATCAAGCACGTGTGCTTGCAGTAGCTACCCAATGAGAGTTTCGAAAAAGGCTTTGAAAGGCTGCTCTTCTAGCTTTCCCTGTGACTGTGCTGTGCCTTTCGCACAGGCCTGGCGTTTTTTCATTATTATTATTGTTACAAAAGGTGCGCGTGACCGTGAGATAGAAACGAAACAAATACAAATTCAACCAGCAGGGTATCATGCATTTCTCCACAATAGTATTCCATATTTCCACAAACAATGCTGGTTTTTCACTTACTATGCTCGGCGACAGCTTTTATTAACAGCATTGTGGAAACTACTGAACCAAAGCACATGCCGGCTATCGTGCCAGAAGAAGAACATAAACTTTATTTGTCGAATCCAGACGATTCGAGTCCGGCGTTTTTTAGTAGGCCTGGGCACCCACCGCGGATGCGGTTCCGAGACCTTGTCTCGAAGCGGCTTCCTCGGCACGCTGGACGGCCCAGAGTTGTGCTGTCAGGTTCGAGCTGAGCAGTGCGGCCTTCCAACGCGAGCGGAGACTGGCGGTGGAAGAGTGAGATGAATCGGCACTGTTTGAAGTGTTTATTAGGCCCTGACACTCCCACAGCATGTGACTAAGGGTGACAACCTCGCCACATGACGTGCATCTGTTTGTAGTGTATATGTCTGGATACATAGCGTGCATGAGTCTAGGGTTTCTGTATGAATCTGTTTGGAATTGTCTGAAGTGTACCGCTTGCGCTCTGTTTAGCCTTTCGTGAGGAGATGGGTATATGCGTCTTTGTAACTGGTAATGTGTGGTGATGTCGTGAGACCTGGTCATACGATCCTCCCATGCCCAGATGTCTGCAGTTCCCCGCGGGGGCTCGTCGTCCTCCGGCGATGCTCGGTGAGTGAGGCCTCGAGCAACGCGGTGAGCCGCTTCGTTGGGGGTGCTCAGTCCGGTATGTGCCGGGATCCATAACAGGTGCCTTCGGTTATCGAAGTCGACCTCTCCTGGATGTATGGGATGTCGTTGGAGTATGTGAAACGCCTCTTGCAAGATGCATCCGTTGGCAAAATTGCGAATTGCTGTTTGCGAATCACTAATCACGTATGTGGCATTGGTCTGTGTGAGGGCCAGTGCTATAGCCGCTTCCTCTGCCACTTCAGCGTGTGCCGTGTTCACAGTGAGGCTTGTGATGTACTTGCCACGATGGCCGGTAACTACCGCCACGAAACTCTTTTTATTGGTATAACGCGCAGCATCAGTGAAAACCGCTTCAGTGTCGTTGGAGTAGCTTTGAGTAATGCGTTGTGCCCTGGCTTTACGCCGTCCCGTATGGTGTTGGGGGTGCATGTTGCGAGGCAATGGGGGTACGTATACTTGCTCGCGTACCGATCTTGGAATTTCGACTTTGATGCCGTGCTGCGTATGGTACGTGATGCCAAGTTCTTCGAGTAGGTGTCGGCCTGGGCGGGTCTTGGATAGGCGCTCGAGCTGGGAAACTTGTTGCGCCTCCACGAGTTCCTCGAGGGTGTTATGCAACCCTAGCTCTAGGAGTTTGCTGGTGCTAACTCCGGGCGCCAGTCCCAACGCGAACTTGTACGTCTTGCATATCAGGGCGTTAAGCTTGTCTTGTTCCGCAACTGTCCATTTGTGAAACGGTGCCGCGTACATTAGTTGTGAAATAACAAAGGCTTGTATGAGTCGTATGACGCTGCCTTCACGCATGCCCGCATGTTTGTTCGTGATGCGTCGGATGAGTTGCATCGTGCTGGTGGCCTTTGCCATTATCTTGCGCAGTGCTTCACCATTGCCGCCGTTCTGCTCAATCATCATCCCCAGTACCCGGATCTTCTTTACCATTGGGATTGGCGAGCCGTTTGATGATGTTAGTTTGATTTCTTGTATTTCTGAAAGTACGTAGTTTTTGGGCGGGCGTCCCTTTTTCACCGGTCTATATAGCAGTAATTCGGATTTTTCGGCCGAGCAGGTGAGTCCCGTGCCTACGAGGTAATGTTCCACGCATTCTATGGCCGCCTGTAAGCGATCCTCGATCTCTCCGTCACTGCCAGTTGTCGTCCAGATCGTAATATCATCCGCGTATAGCGTGTGGTGCAGTCCATCAATTTGATGTAATCTCTCGGGTAACCCCAGCAGGACGAGGTTGAAGAGCATCGGCGAGATCACCGAGCCCTGCGGTGTACCCGAGCTTCCAATGTTAATTTGATTTGAATCTAGCTGTCCCACTCGCATGCGTGCGGTTCTTCCCGTGAGGAAGTCTCTGACGTAGTTGTACACTCGCATTCAGAGGTTCAATCTGTCTATTTGTCGCAATATGGCGTCGTGACGAACGTTATCGAAGGCCTTCTTCAGGTCCAGGCCAAGGATGGCTCTCGTTGAGCACCCAGGATTTTCTATGATTTGATGTTTTAGTTGCAGAAGAGCATCCTGTGTGGAGAGATGCCTTCTGAACCCAATCATTGTGTGTGGTAATAGGTTGTTGTCCTCGAGGTAATCTGTTAGTCTATTGAGGAACGCATGTTCCATCAGTTTACCTACACATGATGTTAGGGAGATAGGGCGCAGGTTCTGCAGCTGCTATTTCTTGCCGGGTTTCGGTACAAGTATGATCTGCGCTTCTTTCCATTGCTGGGGTAACTTTCCACGCACCCAACACTCGTTGATATAATCTTTGAGTTTCTCTAGCGATCTGTAATCGAGGTTGCGCAGTGCCCTGTTCGATATTCGATCTAGGCCTGGGGCTGACTTGGTATTGAGTTCGACGAGGGCCGGCTCGATTTCGGAAATTGAGAATTCTTCGTCTAGGATGGCGTTGCCTTCTCCCCTGTAGTCCGGATGTACTTGCGGGGGCGTTTGGGATATGTAATGGAGTTCCGCTTCCCGTAGGAAATCTTGCTCCGTTCCTCTGTAAGCGTGTATGATTTTGCATATGTTTTGCCTCTGTGAGGTCTTGGTGTTCGCGGGATCTATGAAGTACCGCAGTATCTGCCATGTGCGACTCGTAGTAAGCTGACCATCCATCTGCGCGCATTTCTCTTCCCATTGCTGTTGTTGCAGGTTAAGTGCGTGCTTTTCTATTTCTTTGTTGAGCTGTGCTATTCGTTTTCGCAGTCTCCTATTATGTCGTTGTCGTTTCCAACGGCGATGCAGTTGGGTCTTGGCTTGCCACATGTGCAGTAACCGGGTGTCTATTCTATCAAGCCCAGCTGTTGACGGTATCATTTGCGTCGCCCTCTTGATGTCGCGCCGAAGTTGCTCGGCCCATTGCTCAATGTTTTTGATGTCTTCAATCTGTTGCTTGTCTCGATTTTTTCGTAGTAGTTCCCAATCTTCATTTGGCAACCGGCATTGTGTTCCTGTGGGCCGCCTTCTGCTTGTATAGAGATAATGTAATGGTCACTGCCCAAGTCTTGCATGGTGTTTCTCCAAGTCACCTTTCGTGTATTGCACATAAAGGTAAGGTCAGGCGTGGTGTCTGTGCTGACGCTGTTGCCCTGTCTAGTTGGTGCCGCTGGGTCAGTGACCAGCTCGAGGCCGGCGAGTTGCGCCGTTTCCCACAAATGCCTGCCTTTCGGCTGATCGTGTTTGTAACCCCACGCCGTATGCACCGCGTTGAAGTCGCCTCCAATGAAGAGTTGTTGACCCTGGGCGATATCGAGTGCTCGTTTGAAGAGGACGTGAAAGCGGTGTTTGCGGCATCTCGGACTGCTATAGACGTTGAGTACGAAGATGCTGTCGGGTTTCTTACGCGGTGGAATTAGCTCTACGAGGACGTTTCAATATCCTTGACATGGGTGTCGTGTTCGATGACCGTGAGCTCTCGCTTGACCAGTGTGGTTACGTTTGGATTTTCCTTCTTGCCTGTTATAGACTGGTACCCTGAAAGTTTGGCGGGGCCGTTTGTTTCTTGCAGTATGATGACGTCTGGGCGTTCGGGGATCGTTTTCAGGTATTGTTGTAGGTGCGCTCGTTTGTTTTTGTAACTTCTGCAGTTCCACTGCCATATTGTATGTTTTTGTTTCGAAGGGTGTCTTGCCATGGTTATGTGGTACTACATGTGTGGCGCCGCTTCGCTATGCGACGTCACCAGCGCGCTGTTGGCAGCCTCTAATCTGGACAATCTGAGATAAATGCTCTCCAAGCTCTGTTGAACCGTACGCATGATAGTCGCGGTGATAGTTTCCTCGAGACTGCTCACGCGCGCCTCGAGTGCCTTCACTCGGGTGTCGCCTGTTGCTGCGCGCATACGCTTGGAACGTACTGACTTTTTAAGGGAGATAGCCGGCCCGCATTTAGCATCAGGGCCTTCAGCCTCACCGTCCTCTACGAGTTCTTCATGTGTTTCCTGCATTACCTGTTGATCAGTCTTGCTGTGAGCGGCAGACTGGAGCTTTTGTATGAGTTCGTCCTTTGAGTGAATCTGTGCCTGCATGCATTCAATTTGTTTTTGCATAGTTTGTATCGTCTGTGTTAACTGAGCTATCTCCGCCTCTATCTTAGTGTGTGTTTTGCCGCCAGCCTCCGCGTTTGTTGCGCGTTTTCCTTTGACCGCATCTGCAAAGCTCACCGAATCAGTTGCCTTCGCGTCCCTCGTTGGGTTCCGTCCAGGTGTTCGGCTGCGAGCTCGGCGTTGCTGCTGCATTCGGGGTCCCGGTGTGCGGCTACAAGATCGGGAGTGGCTTCGACTGGGTGTCCTGGATCTTGAGCGGGGCTTGCTGGTGGAATAGTTGGTGGCAGTGGCCTCTGCCTCCTCGTTGGCCCTGCGTCGTTCCCACTGTCTCTTCGTCACGATGTAGGGCGTTTTGTACCTTGCACGGCAGTTGCGGTCCGCCGTCATGTGTGCGCCCCCGCACAGCTTGCAATGGGGGGAACACCGGTGGTTGGGGCCTGGGTTAGGGGCATCACAACCACGACACACTTTGTCCTTGGGCTTTGGGCACACGTCCATGCGGTGACCAAGTCTCCCGCAGCAGTGACACATGATGATGATGATATATGGTGTTTTTTGGCGCAAGGGCCATTTGATGGCCAAAGAGCGCCAGTTCATGGGACATGGAATGTGGACGATAATTGTGATTAGCGGCTGTATAAGGGCCATAAAATTCCTCGCGGTAAGGCGGGTAAAAACATACAAGTAATAAAATCATGACCGTGCCGTGAAAGGTGTGTGTGGTGCGAATAGATGAACAAAGTTGGTGATAATAAAAGACGATGGTGGATATGTATGGCATTAGCACAAGTGCCTCACTCGTTCATACCCTTGCGTCCAAGGGCCGTGAGGCAAGTGCTTTCTTATGTAGCCACCGCAGCGAAAACCTCTCAGGAGAGGTCGTGCTACGGAATGCCCGGGTATATGATATGAAAACTATGAATTTCTTTTAAAAACGCTAGCAATGATTTATAACTAAAAAGCGGTTCCCTACCAACGAACATTGCAGGGTGTAAAGGTATATGTTGTCGGTAGGGTAATGGAAAATGTTGTTTTCTTATTGTGTCCAATTGTTTACATTGAATTAAAACGTGAAGAACTGTTAATGCCTCACCACATTTATCACACAATGGTGGATCACCACCGGACAAAAGATGTGTGTGTGTCGTGTATGTGTGTCCTATCCTGAGTCTTGTTAGTGTTACCTCTGTTAGACGTGATTTTGATACTGGTGGCCAATGGCCAAGGTGTGGCTTGATAACGTGTAGTTTGTTTTTGTGTGTGTGTATCCCACTTGCTCTGCCAGTAGTCCCTGAGGTTTCGTTTGAGAGACGGCTTAAGATCAAGGGCCGGGATTGATATGGATGTATGGCGGTGCTCTCATGAACGGATGCAGCGAGCTGATCCGCCCTCACGTTGCCTTGGATCTCACGGTGCCCTGGCACACAGCACACTACAACATGTTGTTTGAGTGTGTAGAGTGTGCACAAAATGGAGTAAAGTGAGACAAGGACTGGGTTTTTTTTGTTTTTTAAGACTGTGCAGAGCCGTTACCACACTGAGGGAGTCTGTATAAATTACTGCTTTTTGTATTTGTAATTGTTTGATGTGTTTAGCTGCCACAAGTATCGCGTAAGCTTCCGCTGTGAAGATACTTGTGCGTGGATGTAGAGGGCCAGCATCCGAAAAGGATGGGCCGACAGCAGCGTAGGACACAGACGAGTTAGTCTTGGAGGCATCTGTCAGGACGTGTGTATTTGTGTTGAAGTTCCAGAAAGTATGTTCGGATATGGGCAATAGGTGCATGTTTTGTAACTTCTAGGAAAGACACATCGCAGTCTATAGTCTGCCACTGCCACGGTGGCGGGTATGCTACAGGAGCCATTAAACTGTGTTCAAGTGACACTTCAGTTTCTTCAGCTAGACACTTCAGGCGAACTGAGAAGGGCTGCCTCATCGAAGGCCTGTTTTGAAACAGAGTTGAGCTCGACAAATCATTAATTGTAGAGTATGAGGGGTGCTTCTTGTCTGCTTTCACCTTAAGGAAATAAACAAAGGACATGTAAGTTCTCTGCAGATGAAGCGACCACTCATTTGACTCAACATAAAGGCTTTCTACGGGGCTGGTGCGAAAAGCACCCGTAGAAAGGCGGATGCCCAAATGGTGCACGGGGTCCAGCATCTTCAAGGCACTTTGAGTAGCAGACTGATGGACAACGGCCCCATAATATAGGCGGGTGCGAATGAGGCTTCTATAGAGGTTCATGAGGCATTGCCTATCACTACCCCACGTAGTACGTGACAACACTTTTATAACATTCATGGCTTTTAAACATTTTGTTTTTAAATATTTGATGTGCGGTACGAAGGTCAACTTGTTGTCCAAGATTAAGCCTAAGAATTTATGCTCGGCTTTGACGGACAGACGTTGCCCGTTCAGTCGAATGTCAGGTTCCGGGTGCATGCCTCTCTTTCGAGAGAACAAGACACACGTGCTTTTTTGTGGGTTAAGTCGAAATCCGTTTTCATCTGCCCATTTGGAGACCTTATTTAAACCCAGCTGAACCTGCCGCTCACACATGGCCAAGTTGCATGACTTGAAGCCAAGCTGAACGTCGTCGACATATGTACAATAGAACATATTGCAGGGAATGGACAAGTGCAAAGAATTCATTTTGATAATAAAAAGTGTGCAACTAAGCACACCACCTTGTGGCACGCCTGTTTCCTGGACAAATGTTTGGAAGAGCACACTGCCCAGACAGACACGGAATGTCCGGTTTGACAGGTAACTTTCGATTATATGAAACATTCTTCCGCGCACACCAAGGTGGGACAGGTCTCTTAGAATTCCGAAACGCCATGTTGTATCATACGCCTTTTCGATATCGAGGAACACAGAGAGAAAATATTGTTTATGAACGAAGGCGTCTCTGATCTCTGCCTCGATACGAACAAGGTGGTCTGTGGTGGATCTACTTTCTCGAAACCCGCACTGAAATGGGTCGAGCAAATTGTTTGTTTCAAGGATATGTACAAGTCGGCAGTTTATCATTTTTTCGAATACTTTGCACAAGCAACTTGTAAGTGCAATAGGCCTATAACTTGAAGCTAAAGAAGGGTCCTTGCCCTCTTTCAAAATGGGAATAATAATAGCCTCTTTCCAGGAGGTAGGGATAGTGCCAGAAAACCAGATAGCATTGTACAAACAAAGTAAGGTTTCTTGTGTTTCGGCTGGTAGGTTTTTTAACATTTCATACACCACACGGTCAGAACCTGGGGCAGAAGTACTGCAAGAGTTTAGAGATGTTCGGAGCTCCGCTAGACTGAAAGCTTGGTTATATGCCTCGTATCTAGCGGATTTGTGTTCGAGTTTCTGTTTTTCTATTCTTGTTCTGTATTTTTGGAAAGTGTCAGTATAGTGGGACGAGCTGGATACCCATTCAAAATGTGCCCCGAGGAAGTTTGCCTGATCTTCCAAGGTATCACCTTGAGTGTTTACGAGTGGGAGTGAGTGTACTTTTCTTCCTGCTACCCTTCGAACCATGTTCCAGACTTTGGCCTCTTGTGTATATGAATTTATCTCTGATAAAAACTTGTGCCAACTTTCTCTTCTGGCCTGCCGACGCGTTCTCCTTCCTTGCGAGTTTATTTTCTTGAAGGTGTGAAGATTTTCGGCTGTTGGTGAGTTACGAAGCAATCTCCATGCCCTGTTCTGTTCCTTTCGCGCATTACGACACTCTGTGTTGCACCATGGGACGTGTTGTTTGCCGGGCATTCCAGATGTTTGCGGTATGCACCTGGCTGCTGCGTCAGTTAGAAAAGCTGTGAAGTACTGCACAGCTTCATCTATGTTTAACCTACATATGTCTGTCCAACTCAAACGTGTAGTGTTGTGGAACTGTTCCCAGTCTGCTTTGTTTATCAGCCATTTGGGAACATGTAGAGGACATTCATATGTTGTTTGTGAACTCAACACTACAGGAAAATGGTCACTTCCATATGGATTATTTATGATTTTCCATTTCAGTAGGGGTAGAAGTGAAGGTGATACGATGCTGAGGTCTATAGACGAGTAAGTTTTGTTGGCAACGTTATAGTAGGTTGGCTCTTTCCTATTCAACAAACAGGCACTGGAAGAGAAGAGAAATTGTTCAACGAGACGACCTCGTGCATCACAGCGAGAATCACCCCACAGTTCACTATGTGCATTTAGGTCCCCAAAAAGCAAATAGGGTTCAGGCAGTTCGTCTATTAAAGACTGAAATTCACGTCTTTCAAGACGGTGGTGGGGAGGTACATACAAAGAGCAGATGGTGACGAGTTTGTTTAAAAGTACCGCTCGAACAGCCACCGCCTCAAGGGATGTCTGGAGTGGTAAATGTGTACACGCTACTCCTTGGTTAATAATAATGGCTACGCCACCGGATGACGCAACAGCATCATCTCGGTCCTTTCGGTATATGACGTAAGCACGTAAAAAATTTGTATTGGCGGATTTTAGGTGTGTTTCCTGTACACACAGCACTTGAGGTGACTGTTTGTATAAAAGCTCTTGGATGTCGTCGAGGTTCTTAAGCAGTGCTCTGACGTTCCAATGTATAATTTGTGTTTCCATATTGGAAGTAAATTAGTGCTGTGTGCACGTTAAGAGAGTGACTTGTTTAAGCTGAAAGGTCGAGCTCAAATAACAGGGCTATTATCAGGCCCTGTTATGAGCTTTTTAGTTCTCTTGGCGCGCTCCAGAGAGCTGCGCCGTTCTTTTGGCACAAGGGGTGCCGCCGTATCCATTGCCTCCACGGAGGCACTGGATGCCCGCTCATGCGAGCTGGTTTTTCGAAGCTTGGGCCTCGCCTGGCGAGGTGAGGCCTTGAGACGAAAGGACCCTGGAGTCTCTGGTCCCTCTTCAATAGAAGGCGGAGTAGACTCAGCTACGCCTTGGGGGCAGGCACCACAGCCAACGGCTCGCTCTGCGCAGGCCGAAGGAGTGGCGAGGGCTGGTGCGACACTGCCCCCTGGCGCGCCGCATCAGCATATGTGGGGCCATAAAATGGCGAGACTCTTTTTCTTGCTTCTTTAAATGTAATGTTTTCTTTTATCTTTAAAGTGATGATCTCTTTTTCTTTTTTCCAGAAAGAACAGGAACGCGAGTACGCGGCATGATTACCACCACAGTTCACACAGTGTGCAGGTGCTTCGCAGTTGTCGGAGGCATGGCCCACGACTCCACACAGAGCACAAGTTTTCCGGCCACGACAGCTTTGCGAGCCGTGGCCATATCTCTGACATTGGAAGCATCGGCAGGGGTTGGGAATATATGGCCTCACGAATGTCTTCGTATACCCAGTCTGAATGGTTTCCGGCAAATCGCTCGAAGCAAAGGTCAGTACTAAGTGTTTGGTTGGTATTTCTTTTTGATCTCTTCTTATCTTAATACGCTGTACGTTTGTCACGTTCTGGCTCTTCCATCCTTCCAGAAGTTCAGCTTCAGTCAGGTCAAGCAAATCTGCGTCCGATACGACCCCGCGAGATGAGTTCATGGACCTGTGTGGCGTAATACTGATGGGTGTGTCTCCAAACGTTGTGAGGGTGTTCAGTTTATCGAATTGGTCTTTGTCACGTAACTCAAGGAGTAGATCTCCGCTGGCCATTTTGGTAACCTTGTACCCAGCACCGAGAGTTTCGGTTAGCATCTAGCCACTACGAAGGGGGATACAGTTCTGGCTTGCTTGTTAGTTTTTTCGCAGTGTATAACGTGGAAATGAGGAAACATTTGTCTTGGCCGAATGAAAAAATTGATATCTTCGGTGCGTACCCGCTTTGAGGAGGCACGATCACTAAGTAAAGGGAATGCTTTCTGCATGCTAATTGTATGTTGTTCAGCAGCGTTGGCGGCCACCCACCACGGAGCCCAACGAGGGGACGCTGCAAGTTTGCGGATGCTGAAAGCTTGCAGATGTCAGCCGTACAACCCTGCTATAACCCAATGCGCCTAGGCCAAGGTAGGCTATTTGCACAGGGTTAACCCTTGCCGCCGAGAAAATTGGAAGTAAGCAGAAGAGAGAAGTAGACAGGAAAGCTAAAAAAGTAAGAAAGACGAAGATGTAGGGAAAGAGAGATAGGAAAAGGCGACTGCCGATTTCCCCTGGGTGGGTCAGCCCAGGGTTGCCGTCTGCGTGAAGCCGGGGCCAAAGGGGTGTGTTGCCTCTGCCGGGGGGCCTTAACGGTCCAATCACCCAGCGTCGGCTCAACCCCCAGGATCCCCTTTTCCCCGGACACGGCAAAGCCACGCACGGCTAGGCGTGGGAGGGAGTAGAAACTCCCCCGTTAGCTCGGGTCCGTGGTGTCGCTACACACCAAACGCCTACTTGAGCAGGCGCCCCTGCGGGGAGCAGTGACACATGTCGATTTGCTTACAATACAAGGTGCAGCAAAGGAGAGCGCCGCCATAATTGACGTAAGTGGGCACTCACGGTCCTTCAAACGCCACTATGACGGTCGTGGTGTTACTGAGCCGTTTGGCTGCCAGGGCGTAAGGGTTGCGTGCGTGAACGATGCTGGTATGATTGGACTTGGCGTCTTCTTCTAACGGGATGCCCTTGATTATTCCCTTCACCGTGTTATCGGGGGCCGTCTCGTACGCACTAACCTCGTGGTGGCAGTCGCCGATGGTGATGGCTTGAAGCTGTCTGTACTTATCGGCGTGAGAGGCATGGGGTGTGCTCACGACGATGATGTTTTGATGGTTGTTGGAACACACCGTGTTCTCCCCTGCTTCATGAGCCGGTACGTTGGCCGCGCGGTAAATCGCCGATGCGAGGCGCACGGTTCCAGGGGTGGCCACGTCGAGGCCTCCTCGTGGTCGTATCACGAACTTGAAATCGCTCCGTGGGAGTAGTGGCATTTTGCTCTTTCTAATGACTTGCTGCTTGATGTTACGCGGTTGTCGACGCGAACGCTGTCGGTTGAAGTCCGCTCCCTCGCCGGTGCAGGAGGGGGCTCCGTTCTGGGTGTTGCTCTGCGCGTTTGCGCGGTTAACTTGGGTCTTAGATTCGATGGTGCACCAATCCGTGCCCTCCAGAAACTCTTCGGGGGAGATATCCTCCCCGTTCACTTGGACTTCCATCGTTGTTGGGCGAAGAAAGCGCCCGCGGCAGAGGAGACGCTCAGCGCGTCTCGTCGGACGGACGGCTTTCGTGAGCATCGGGCCAAAGGGGCGCGGGTTGAAAACCTCTCAAATCCGGACAGCTGTGAATAATATAGTGGCTCGATCACAGGGAAGACTTTATTTTTATACATCAAACAAGGCGGGACCCACAGCCTGAAAGAGAATTCGTTGTTTTACAAAGAATGCACTACTTCTTTGCTGCAGAGTAGACACCAACTGTGACAAGCTCCTTCTGTTGTATCATGATGTCCCTGCACACAACAAAGCACAGATTAATTTTTGAAAGCTCTCAACTGCACATACCAAGCCCTTTTTGGCACTATCAACACAGTGTGTGTATCATAGTTACATAACATAAGACCGAGAAGAGAATAAGACGCTAGTGTCCTTCCAGGTCTTCCGAAGCGGCGCTTTAACCAACATGGGAAGTACAGATTTGTGATATGCTTAGGATAAATTGCATGCTTGAGATTAGCGGCACTTGTTTACCAAGTGAAAAAACGAAGTGATACGAAGTTATTTCTGATTAAAAATTGCTTTTACAGCGAAAGCTGTAATGAGATTACAACTCTGGTCACACGCGGTTGTCCAACGCCGGTGTCCGTAACCACATCACGCGCAAATAGAAAAAAAAAAAACCTAGCACCAATGACACAGTGGGGCTTGAACACAGGTCAGCTGGGTGCCAGCCCAGTATTCTGCCAGTAAGCCACACCGGTGCTTGGGGCTTGTTGGCAAACTTGCCTTAGGCAGGCTTGATGTGGGGAAAGCAATCGGGTTAATACGACTTATAAAGCATTTTAAAAGAGCGAAAGAACCAGTCGTCGCACAATGCGAATAGTGTAATGACGAAGTCAACCACTGATCCAACCCATTACAAAAGCCGTTCTTGTTCCCCTATTAACTGTGGCACATACCCACTTCAGCCATAAATCCTCATCGTCATCAGCAACTGCATGAACAATTTGCACAAAATTCCTTGCAAGTGTTAAGCGTATACCACACTTCTCAGAAGAATGACGAAAAATAGTATAGCGAATGTAGGCTTACTACCCAAAAAATTTTATTATTAAAGCCCTAGTGGGTATCAAGCACGTGTGCTTGCAGTAGCTACCCAATGAGAGTTTTGAAAAAGGCTTTGAAAGGCTGCTCTTCTAGCTTTCGCTGCGACTGTGCTGTGCCTTTCGCACAGGCCTGGCATTTTTTCCTTATTGTTATTGTTACAGAAGGTGCGCGTGACCGTGAGATAGAAGCGAAACAAATACAAATTCAACCAGCAGGGTATCATGCATTTCTCCACAGTAGTATTCCATATTTCCACAAACAATGCTGGTTTTTCACTTACTATGCTCGGCGACAGCTTTTATTAACAGCATTGTGGAAACTACTGAACCAAAGCACATGCCAG
The DNA here is from genome assembly GCF_013339725.1 of Rhipicephalus microplus. Taxonomy (NCBI): domain Eukaryota; kingdom Metazoa; phylum Arthropoda; class Arachnida; order Ixodida; family Ixodidae; genus Rhipicephalus; species Rhipicephalus microplus. The sequence continues at coordinate 14,906,319 of NC_051173.1, forward strand.
ATATCGTGCCAAAAAATAGCACTTTAAGTTCACTAGTAATTTTCTCACTGGCCTCCCTGAAATAAATGCTACTTAATTTATTATGAGAGCCAAACATTTGCGAGAAGTTGCGGTAAAATAGTTGTCATTCCCTTTGCAAGAGTGCCTTTCTTTTCTTTCCGGTTCTTAGACAGCATCACCTTTTCAAGAACATCTGTTTTCCCATGTAAACACGGCGTCCATGACGCAGTAGGTAAATGTGTTTTGGTAATCAAGGTAGTAACTAATAAAATTGCTGCCGCCATCTAAATCTGCAGCCGGGAAGTCAGTCATGTGCCCACGCTTCAGTTCACAACATACTCACGCTGCCCCATCGTATCGTTCGCCATGCTTCTTTACGAGTAGCTCTTGGCTTGACTTCATTTATGTCATGCAGCTGTGGCAAGTTGATAAAATTACTGCCCTTACATTTTAGGAGCACCTTTTTAGTAATAATTTAGTTTTGAGGATTCGCATGTTACATGGAAGTTTTAATGCATATTAATTTCTCCCAAAGTCACAGCTCAGAAAGACTAAGGCCATGGCCATCGTTTTATAATGACATTTGTTTTCTTCATGTGACAGCATGCAGGCAAAATGGCCTTCTGTCCACTTAATGTCATTCGCAGTAAATGACATTACATTTGTCGTGTGACAGGGGTATGAGTCAATGCCAGAGATGGGGTAGTTCACATGATGTTATTGGGGCGGGCCTCTGTGTTCAGAAGGAAAGATGTGTATGCCAAACACATCTGTGTTATTTAGCTTAATTACTTGTTTCACAATACCTTCCCTTGACAAGGTCTAGGGTACAGGTGCAGTGAATCAGCAGATTTATTTTTCTCTTTATTCCTCAAACATTAAGTGTTTGTTTGGCCAATAAGCCAAGTACAGAAAAAGACACCAAATAAACTTTTCGCAGCTTCTGGGCTTTGTATTCGACATGCATAATATTGACATCTTGCTGGTTTAGATGCAAGGTCCAATCAGCAAAAATGTTTTCACACTGCAGTCTCGTTTCTCGCTGCACGTATGTCAAAAAGAGCACTGATTTAATCAACTTGTCTCTTTATGTTAAGTGAAGGTTGAAACCCTGTAAGTAGTTTGAAAATGTTCTCGCAAGCACAAGAGCACATCAACTAGTATGTCTAAATACCAAGTATTCCATAAATGGCAGTTGTTTAAGGTGTTCCCATTTGTGCACTAACATATATTACTTCACGTCTAAAAAAGTGCAACTCGTGTAAGATGAGAGCCCACTAATATACATTTACAGTCTATTTTTTCTCAAGTGAAAGGAACCAAAGTCAACACAGAAGTATGAATGAGAAATAACACATGCGAAATTGAGAGAAAAAAACAGGGCCTCCTCAAAATTTGTTTTAAATGCGAAGCATTTCTTAGCAAACTTCGGGGACTTGGAGCGTATCTATTTATCTAAGCGCTTACTTTTGAGTGCTCTTGTGGTCACCCCCTTAACTTGGTGTGAACCAAAATTAGCATGGGAGGGTTAGGTGGTTTGACGAATATGACACGCTGGTTAAGACATGAATAATGCCACAATCCCATCTGGTACGGCGTCGAAACACTTCTCGTCAGACAGTGGCACATACCCAAGGGTGGGTATGTGCCGCTAGTATGCGGGTATGTGCCACAGGTGACTGACACAAAGTATCTACCCAGGAACGACGAGAACACACATGGGCAATTTTAACGTGCGATCGTTAATACCCGACATTGGTAGCATTGACCCGACAAATTCAAAGAATAAATGTCAGGGTCCCAGCTGGAATCGAACTCAAGCATTTTGCATGGCAATCACGCATTTTACCACAGAGCTACGCCAGGTCTCGGAACTACGTTTCAAATAGACGCTAATCTTCGTGAAACGTCAATAGTGGTTGCCGTGCTGCCTACCCAATTTTATATACATTACTTATGTACTTATTTAATACAGTTGTCACGTCGGATTCACGTCAACTTAGGTTAGTTGCCATGCACTGAAGTTGATTGATGTAGCAGTGTCTGTCCACGGCCAGCATCCTCGCGAGCATCAGCGCTTCATATGAGCTTCTGATGTTGCTAAGACGCGTGTTCCAGTTGGCATCGTTCCACAAGTGCAAAGAACTGGTCATATGAACATCGGCAACTCTTCAATGTATGTCTGTGCGTGCAACATTTGTACATATATTTAGCGTCATTTCATTACGTGTCGCTCAATAAAAAATTGTAACACGGTCACATTTCCTCCGCTTGCTTTGCATAACATTGATTCTCAGGTACATGGGATCTGCCGAATTTTTTCTAATGAAGGTGCCACCTAACTGTTACATTACCTAGAGTAACGTACAGCCTCTCATTGGTGGTGCTTGCATCACAGCAGTGCCGTGCAACTAAAGCAAATTACAATTAGAGCACACAGGTGTGCAAGCTATTAAACCAATGCTGGCAAAGTGGCTGCAACACGAGGCACCTACATGTGATACAACATTGTGCACCCACACACTGTTCATTCCTGTGTGCATTGTGTGTGTGCATCCCTGGTCCTGTAATAAAAAAAAACGCTCCACTGAAATGTTGCAAACACAAGCTATGCGTTCCCTATGTTTGTTACGTTGGCAGACCCTAGCAGTGTTTAGAAGCGTTGCACTTCTGCGAAATCATAACAGCAAACAAAGCTTCGCAAGATGCACCACTTACAGTGAGTCGGATTCGAGGTGTATGGTGGGAGTCGTGTCGCACGATGGGTCGATTTCCTTGGCCAAACTGGCTAACGTTGCGATCACACCGGCGGATTTGAGCTGCACTGGACCCGAACCTGAGGGCGACGCATGATCAAAGAAGTTAAACAAAGCGGTAAAAAGTGCTTTTGGCGGTGACAGTACGAGCACAGACTGCAATAGCGGTTTCATATATAACACTCACTGTGCAGTGCCAAACCATGTCTGTCGGCGCAAATTATTCCAACCGCTCCAGACTCCACGCTAGAAAGAACAAAACCATTTTCGCACTTTGCTGGTATCCAAGTGAACACAATGCCCGAAACGTAAACTACGAGAGTCCCAGCATTAAAGGAGAGTTACTCGATGTGGTCCACTGAAGCCTTGTATAGAATATGCAGGCCAAGGCACCGTTCAGAATAACTGAGCATGTTCGATTCGATATGTGGGGCTTAACGCCCCAAAACCACTATATGATTATGAGAGACGCCGTAGTGGAGGGCTCCGGAAATTTAGACCACCTGGGATTCTTTAACGTGCGCCCAAATCTGAGCACACGGGCCTACAACATTTCCGCCTCCATCGGAAATGCAGCCGCCGCAGCCGGGATTAACTGAGCATGTTATCTCGTTAAGTGTGAGTGAAAATAGCAATAACGACGTGCCACTTACACCTCCTCTAAGCACTTGGCGAGCGGAGCTTCCATGTTGGCAAGAAATGTTGCTTCGCAGGAATGTGTCCGTACGCAAGTTTACTTGCAGGCAATGTCCGTGTTCCGACCTTACGTAATGTAAACGTCCACAAAAATAATCTTTACACCACGCTTCAAAGCCCACAACTTCACATATATTTGGCTATCAGGCAGTTCCGGCAGCGCAAGCAGCGCCAGCACAGAGGAAGGAAAAAGGTTTTGTCTGTTTTGTCACGTGACATACAACCTGAGAAATATGTGGGCAAATAAACCATGACCTACTACACTCCTGACCTGCCCAGAGAGCACCTCTTCCAGCGCCCACGTTCTAGTTCATACCTTCTGCCGCTAGGGCCGTCACCTACGAGCGGCGTGGCGCTAGGCAGCACCTGTTCGCTGTCGTCTGCTTCAGCCATCGCTGTGGCAGTGCAAATCGTTCTTATTGTGCATGAATTGTGTATGAATGTGTAAAATATGGCAAATAAAGCGATATGATTCCTCGTCAGAGTTGGCTGCATTCGTGTGGACGTTTGAAGCAGAAATAGAACCGTAAAAAAAGCACACAAAGGGTCACAGTGGCAAGCAGACGGGAACTTTTCTACAAATGAAGGAAAATTTATTATGAAAATATTTCTTGAATGAAAACGTAGTCCAACGAGATAAAAAAACTATTGTTAGGCATTCATTGTTCACACTGAATCACGATGGTTCCAGACGATACGCATACACAAATTGCAGAAGATACGCAGAAACACAGTAGGTCGTGTGCAGAAACTTGCAGACGGCAGATAGCTGCAGTAGTCAGCTCTAATAGTGGCCGCGTGCAGTTTTTTTTTTTTAGATGAGCTGACACCTCAAATGTAAGTATGGTGTATTGCTGCGTGCCATATTGCAAATCGGAACAAGGCAAACAAAGTAAAGTAAGTTTTCACGAGTTTCCTGCCACAGACATACGGGAAGAATGGATCGAGGCAATTGGAAGAAAAGGTGAGTCTTGTGTTTTTGAGAGTCGTTTCAATTCAGAACGAGTTGCAAGCTAGCAAGAAGCACCAGGGTGCTTTAGTAAACTTTATTTCCGTGTGTTATGCTAATTCACTGAGCTAAAAAACATGAAAGCTTTTTTAAAGTACCGCGGCTAATATGGCAGGCTCCACAAATAGTGCCAAGAAATTTAAATATAGCACACAAGAAAAAAGTAAATATACGAAATCTGTAAATTATGTAAAAATGCGTAGCGGTGGGTTGCGAGGGGTTCGAGCACCCTTCCCGAAGGCTGCCTCAACAAATGCCGCCGAAATCCATAAAAAAATTAATGATATGAAATATTTACGTGCTGCCTCCACAGTTTGTCTCTCTGTGTGTGTGTGTGTGTGTGTGTGTGTGTGTGTGTGTGTGTGTGTGTGTGTGTGTGTGTGTGTTTAGCGATGGACAACTCTTGAACACTGGGTGTCACTGAAGTTAGCGACCGAATTTGGTCAAATGTATTTCTCATCTCAAACCTCTATCTTCCCATACAGCTTTGTTCGTTTCTGTATAAGCTTACTTAAGGTAATTAGAAACGTTACGCCGGTAACGAAATGTGGCGATTAACTGTTCACTCTATATAGGGCTGGCAGGCGGTCGGGTATAATGACATAATTGAAGTCCTTCGTGCAATGAGCCCATCGGCTCTGTGAGGGTTAAGAGACCCAGCCGGTGAAACCGAAATGAGGAACCTGGAATAATCAGCGACAGATACTCTATTTATGTGCGTGCTGCATCTGAGATTACATCATGCATGACAAAGATTCGTTTTGGAGAATGCAAAAGAACAAAAACCACTGAAGTCATCGTCGTCAACGGCGGAGTCATTGTACAGGTTAGAGGTTTGCGCTCTAAACCAAGACCAAGGCGCTCAAGTGCGCCTCGGTTTCGGCTCTGTCGTATTGGGTCGCGCTTCGTTACTGAGCAGCCATTAGGAAATTCAGCTTTGTTATGAAACCTTGTATAGCCAATGAGCTCTTCGAATAAAGGGCTTCAAGTATGCCACTGGACTCGACCACGTACCATCACTAAACATCAATCGACGAATGTAGTCATCTAAAAAGACATTTACAAAGGCTGCGAGAAAATATGAAAATGCACTAAATGGGTATACAGGTACTTCCCCAGAATAAAATCGTGGCTATGCTTTTTCTTAACCTCCCCATTTGGCTTGTTACATTTTGGAAAAATTAATTACAAAAAAGGTGTTATGGACTGTTATTTTGCAATCTTGCTAGCCATGCGTATACGCCTTTACCTTTGATGAAGGTTCAGGAAAGCATCGCTGGGAGCCCAGCGACCGGTCGAAGGTATGCAGCCTGCATTTTACCGCTGAAGATTACAGAACAGTGACGAAAAGGAAGATGTTGAAGCCCACAGCCGTGCCTTCCTTATTTCCCGCTTCTCCTGATCCACGTGGGCAAGATCCAATGCCGCGGAAAAAGCGGCTAAAACGAACGCAGGGGGAAACAACGCTGGCACCCATACAAGTAAAAATACTGTAAGTAAAACTTGAAGTCTAACACAACAACGGATAAGAATAATGTTAGCAGTATTCCCTTATGCGTTTAGCGGGACAATATATCTGTCATGCTTCGCTATTTTTTCGGCTTAACAGGGGAACGTCCAACGCAGATTCTTCTCAAGAAGAGCGAGCATCAGCGGAGCCTGGGGAAGTATATAGTTCTGAAAACCCAATTGAAACTGCACAAGAGGCCGAGTGGTTGCATTTTCCATCAAGTCAGGACAACATGGAGGACTGTAGTTCAGTTATACAAGGGGAACACCAGAAGAGGCCAGTGCGGCGCTCCATGACGTCGCAAACGTCGATCGGTTTGAAGAAGATGCGCTCCCTGGTCGCGGCAACTAAGACGTTGCGGCGGAAGTGCAGCAGGCTGAAAGAAATGAACAGTAATTTGCATTCACAGCTAGAGAAGCTAAAGAAAGATTTTTTCGAGATGAAAGCCCTCGCCGAGGCGAATGGCGCTCTAACGCTGCAGGTACGCAGTTACGTCAGTGGACGAATGTTATATTAATCCTTTTATATTCGCACTTAATTTTAAATGACTCTGAACATAATAACAATTTAGGAGTAAGTCAATTCTATCAACATCACCCGTACTACGAGAGGACGTCCGGTGAGCGAAGGAATTCTCGAAACTATAAGAGATTGTAAAGGTGGCGATGCTACCCTTAAGTTCTCGCGCATCGGCTAGCAGTGACGTCATACTTTGACGGCCTCAGGTAATGTCTAAGACTGCTGTGTTAGTAGATGCAAGGTCTGAAGTAGCAAGTTTCAAAGAAATGTTCTCAGCCAATGCGGCCAAGTACACAAGGAGCGACGCAACATAAAGCGACGTGCACGTGTCGAAGATTGTTCGCCAAACTCAGAACATTAAACCTAGTCTTAATTTTTTCTGTTCTAATAGTCGTATGATCGGAACAGGAACGATAGAGAATTATCAGGTACTCATTTATCAGTCTATTAACTTAGTGTCCCTATACTTTTTTGTAAGAAACGTCAGAAAGGGGAGGATGGAAGCTTGCAGTAAAAAACCTGTGAACAGGGGTTGTTCCCATTCTTTAATCGCTGTTTACACACACACAAACACTGAAAATAATCATGAACCAACTCGCTTAATCAGTAGTTTTAGCAAAGTTGTTTCGAGGCGGCGTTTCGACAAGCAGGCTTGTTTTCTGAAAGACTGAAATACAATTATAGCCTTAAGGATGACAAGTCCGCTGTCATGATGTCTGCTCGAGAGAAACTCTGTTTATAGATTTTCTTCTTCATATAAATTTACGTGACATTTTAGTGTACGCCGATGCTGGCAATCTTTCTGGTCATACGAAGGTGTAGGCCTGACATAAGGACACGGAATAAAAGAAGGTTGGTGGGTAAGCGCGCACATGAGCAAGTGTTTAAGATACGAAGGTCGGTGTGTACCCCCTTGCGTGATTGGCGCACCCCGAGTTTATTCCTTTATCCTGCGAACAACGAGTTCAAATTTCTGTCGTCGCAAACAATTAGGGACATTGGACTGACAACTGGAAAGACAGTAATTTGCAAGCTGTGTTGTGTTGGTGCTATGGGCCGATCGGTTTATGCTCGTACAGGAAGCCACGCTTGACGCACATGTGATGTCTGCCTTATAAACTTGAGCGAGCAGCATTGCATTCAAAAAGGAAGGAATGGTTTGGAAAGTGTAAGTGAACAGTTTCCGCTAGTCCGTATGTGTGAGTCGGTGGCCGGTTACTGAACATGACGCAAGTCTGAAGTTGCGCAATTCATTAATGTAGCATAGCTGCAATTGAATGTCCACGTGGTGACATGAAACATCTATTATTGTCTTAAGAGTAAACGCATATCTTTTCTCGCGATTATGAATTGTTGAATAAGGAATGATGCCAAATGCAAGGTTTCGACAATCAGGTGCACTATTCTTTGTCAGGACAGCAACAGCCTCCTTTAGTAGCGTGTGTGTGAACGTTTGCTCACTCTCCCACAACATCTAAACTTGTCTTGACAAGGGCAAGTCCAGTACGTAAATGTCGAATTGTTGGATGCGCCGGCATTCCCTGCTCTACGATGTTTCAGCGGGTCAAGCTTCCATTCTCCCCTGCACTTCCGCTTTCTTCCAGTATGTTATCTTGCGCGTGATTTACGCATTTCAACTGCCCTTTCATCATCAGGAAATGCTGGACGAGAACGACAAGAAGGCTGAATTTTTGAAGGAGCAATTGCAATGCCTGCGTGAGAAAAATCACCGTTGGAAAGAGGTGACCATCAGGCAGGCCATAATGTGGCAAGCTAAATCACCCTGCGGGTACGAAATGTTGCGGAGGTCTGGGTGCCTCACCCTTCCAAGTCGCATGACACTGAAGCGTTACATTGGCTACTGTACTGGAGCAGTTGTTTCGTCGCTAATGAAGCAAAGGCTGCACACGGAAAGCACACACTTGTCCGAACGGGTACGTTACTTCGATCAGAATTATTTACAATATGCACGCGAATAACGAAGGAAGCAGCGCACGCGGCAGTGTTTGACTGATCAAAATACATGCTAGTATAGCCGAATGAAAAGTGATTTAAAGTGAATAAACAGGGACCAGACCTGTGGCAAGGATTACTCGAACGTAAGATGTATTGTTTAAGAGTATACGGCAGTGCGCTATGTTTGCTCTAAACCCTAATCATTTCTGTTAAATTATGGGTCATGTACGGAACAACAAAGAAGGTTATTTATATAATTAACTGTCTCCGCCGATATATAACGCATGTCTGTTAACAGTGAATTCCCCCCCCCCCCCATTTTTTTTGTTAGGAAAAAATGGGCTCTTTGATTGTGGATGAAATGTCTTTAAAGCAAGCACTGACGTACGAAAAAAAAGGAGACAAAGTCCATGGCCTAGTCGAAATGGGAGGCCTAGAAAAAGAAGTGGGCATTCAGAACGAGCTGGCCACACACCTTCTCGCCTTTGTATTTGTAGGCTTATCAACGCACTACACGTAAGTGAATCATCACTTTGTCTATCACTATACGTTTCGCTGTGACTGAAAGACTAACCCCACCTATAGATATAAAAAGAAAACGTTGTCTTTAATTAACCAATGATGTGCTATTCCGCGACCAGGGCTGAAAGTCTGGGGAGGGGCAGGGGGAGTCGTCTTCTATTTTTTAAGGAGGGCTCCCCCCCCCCTTTCCCCCGGCAAGTCAACTTTAGCATTGTGCACTTATTTGACAAGCACTCGAGATGAGCAATTGGCTCTCCTCCTCTCTCCAACGGAGTGAGATTTTAAGCCCAGCTGACACCGACGCTACAGAATACTGCTAATTTTTATCTTTTTCAGGCTACCCGTGGGATATTATTTCACGCAGTCAGTAAAAGGAGACCACCTGCATCAACTAACACTTGAAGTAATTAAGTCCATCGAAGAAGCAGGATTCCAAGTGGTCCGACTTGTAGCTGACAACCACGCTTCGAACAAAAAGATGTTCACCATGTTAGGGAATGGTCGTATGATGCCAGTTGTGCCGTAAGTTGCTAAGTATATATTTTTGCTCTCAGCTCGCATTAAGCTGTGCGCAATGCCTAGTGTAAATATTTTTTTATATGTATTCGCAGTGTGCCCTCAATGTATGCATGGATCGAATCCCAGCTGCGGCTGCTGCTTTTCCGATGGAGGCGGAAATGTTGTAGGCCCGCGTTCTCAGATTTGGGTGCACGTTAAAGAACCCCAGGTGGTCGAAATTTCCGGAGCCCTCCACTACGGCGTCTCTCAAAATCATATGGTGGTTTTGGGACGTTAAACCCCACATATCTATCAATCAATGTATGCACGCGCATGCATGCCGTGTTTGAGTGAAAAAAAAAACAAAAGACTTGGTCGCACAAAAAAAAAAGCCTGTATCAGCATCAGAGCCCCCCCCCCCCCTTCTTTTTTTTTAATCAGCGCTGCCATATAAGAAAGCCGTGTCCATAACAAGATTGCTATCAACAGTACAATCGCTGTAAATAGCCCGTCTTTACAAATCAATTGACGTTACGCGTTTGCGTAATGTATGCGCACCTGCATGCGACTGTATGAATGGGTGAGTATACTTAAAGTTTCGGAAGATTTAAGGTGTAGGTAATCTCAATAAAACACACACACAGACCTGCAGGATCATGGCATGAGTGGAGAAATTTTATAATAAGGTAATAATTAACAACGCACACGTCCTTCGAATGGCTAACATTTACATTACTTTGGTAAAAAACAGAAAACCGTATATGCAACTAATTATTCACACCGCAAACGCCGCCTTTCTCCAATTTATTTATTCATTTTTTTTTTGTTGTTGTTGCAGACATCCAATGGATATGAATCGGAGGCTCTTCCTTTCTTTTGACCACTGCCACATCCTGAAAAATCTCCGCAACCAGATGTTGTCCACCAAACGCGTTCTGTTCAACAATGGGCATTACTACAGCCCCACGTATTTGAGAAAGTTGCTGGACATAACAGAAAAACAGTCGTCGTTCAAGCTTGTTCGGAACCTTACGCAGAAGCACGTTTACCCGACGAACTTCGAGAAATTAAGCGTGAAGAGGGCCGTTGAAGTGTTCTCTCCACAGGCATGTATAAGAAAAGGTGTAAACCCATTTAGCGTTAGTGTCACACACTCCCAGATTCTCTGTATTCCTTGTAGACATCACAATGCGTGACGCACACAGGTCATGCAGGAAATGCCTTTTCGTTAGCTGTAAATTATGTATGCTTCCTGCAACCTGTATTACACAAAAAAATACATCTAATTGAGCTAGAATCATGCTCGCAGTTTTCTATCAGTAGTGACGTTTATACTTCTCAAATTCTTTGGCGCGCTCGGGCAAACTTTTATGCGCTAATATTACGCCACAACTCATTTTACATCATATTACGTCAAGTGAATGTTCATGCAGAAGCAGAAAAAATTTTGCAGCTTTTCGTTCAAATGAAGCAGTACAAAAACTGCCTTTTAATAGTAATTCACCGCAAACGATACGTGAATATTCATGTTAGTTTCTGGTTTATTTGTTTGTAGAACCCAAACGGAAGCAAATGGTGAAAATGTAATTCAATACGTATATAACTGCTAACATATTTATCAGTATGGTCACATAAAAACATGCACATGAGCTGCTGCTACTGCTGCTGCTAACAGCGCATGGTTATCTGAACATACAATTTCCCTTTCTTAACGAATGTACCTGCGCGTATTGCTTACCACACAATAATTACGTATCATTAGAGCTTCTATAAATATATGTTCACTAACACAAACTCACTTAAAAGTGCACGTTATTGATGACTGCAGTGCCACTTGTAACTCGTCTCACTTGCTGTATACGAACGTCCAAGCTTAGAAACCTCTCTCTAAATAATTCCGATCATTTTTAATATGTCGCGTCTCCTTGGTTTCTAGGTGACATCGGCCTTACGATACCTCTTACAATACGGCCGCAGATTTGGCATTTTCGGGTTTGAAGACTGCCTGCCAACCATCGAGCTGATGGAAATGATATTTAAATGGTTCACCATACACAACATAAGAAATACAACCTTCCACGTAGTAAGCCGGGACCAAAACAGGATGCCGTTCAGTTCCCCAGATGATGACAGGTACATTCCATTTATCCCGCTAGGTTTCATATTTTCTACAATAAACTGCTTTATTTTCAGGTTGATATGGCTGGAGCAGGAATTTCTGCCCTTTTTCGCAGCATGGAAAGCCGCGGCACCACATAAGAGGGCATTCATATCTCTTGAAACATACGAAGCTCTCCAACTGACCACAATGTCCACAGTACAGTGCACACAATTTCTCATCCGTTCAGGTTTCCTATACGTGTTGACTGCCAAATTCTCCAGTGACCCTGTCGAAGCACTTTTTTCCACCATCAGACAGCTTCAAGGAAGCAACGATCAGACAGACGCCCGTGCTGCGCTTTCATCACTGCAGAAAGTCCTCGTGATGGGAATGATGCACTCATCACCAAGCGGCAGTACAGAGCAAACAACGTCTCCTCTTGGATCGCCCAGTGCAAGGCAGGCGTCGTGCTCCACAGCAGTAAAGCAAGCCGGACAACCTCTGGAAATGCACTCGCTAGTAAACCAGAATCAAGGGTCGTCAGGCGAGTGCGCGGCATCGACATCTGCTACTATAACCCAGACGATGCGGCCACATCTAGAAGCCCTGCAGACTTGCCGTGGTGCGCTTTTCATATCTCGTTGATTCCGTGTAATGGAATGATTTACATTATTTAAAAATTATTACACACCGTCCAACAATTCCCCACTATACGATATTATGCATATATTATAAACTCTGCGCTGCTTACTGTGTTACATGCAAGCCGCGTGAGGCAGCGTTTGCGTCAGTGCACGATGTAGATGAAAACATGCTTCTCAATCAGTTATACTGTGTATGTATGTAACGATAAGTCCATGGTACAAGCAGGTACTATGGCTTACATTTAAAAATATAACATGCTTTCACCAGGCGCCCACACAACTCGACTAACCGACGTCCCTTTCCCGCAATCGGGGAAGAAATTTTCGGCGGTTTTGAATCGCTGTCATAACTGGCACACAGATGATGGCATGGCTCGTTTGCGTTCGCCTTACTCTCTTGAGATGCTGTCCCTTCCTAATCCCGTCGTCTTTCTCTTGCTTCTTCTCCTAGATTTTTTTTTATTTTTAAACGTTTCTCCCTCAGTTTTTTTTTATGTTGTTGTTTATACTATTCTCCGGACTTCTTCCCTCCTGTCGTGACAAGCTATAAATCGACGCGGAAAATGTGTAAATATTATTATACCTTGAAAAAGACGGGGCTCTCCCGACGCAAACGTCGGCTGAATGAACAGTTATCTTGATGATATGTGGGGTTTAACGTTCCAAAACCACCATATTATTATGAGAGACACCGTAGTGAAGGGCTCCAGAAATTTCGACCACCTGGGGTTCTTTAACGTGCGCCCAAATCTGAGAACGCGGGCCTACGGCATTTTCACCTCCATCGAAAGTGCAGCCGCCGAAGCCGGGATTCGGTCCCGCGACCTGCGGGTCAGCAGCCGAGTACCTTAGCCACTAGACCACCGCGGTGGGGCAACAGTTGTTATCTGAAAGCGCATTAACATCCATATATATATATATATTTCTCATATTTTGTATACGGACACGTGTCGGTTTAATCATGCATGCTTATCTATATACTGATAAAATTCTTGCACACTTTTCATTTCTACCTTCCCACAGGTGCCCCACAGCCAGGCATAAGGGCCAGCACGCTTGGCCTTATAGCGGGCTTCCTGGTGAAAGCAGCTGAGGATTGCATTACTTGCGACGACTGCATCGGCAAAATCAAGGCTCCCAGCTCATCTGGACCAGCTACTGCTGTGATATTTAATTTAGACAGGGGAGGGCTTTCATACCCAACGATCTCATTTCTTTCCTTTGTGAGCACTCTAGAAAGGGCCGCGGAAGCATTTGCGCCATTGGCCATTTCCAAAAAGAGGCCGATGGCACTTTTTGTGCAAACTGTGCTACCTGCAGTGGCCTTGAACCCTCTTTTCAGCCATAAAGGCGCTACTAGCGAGCACCGAGAAGCCATGGCGCGGCTAGTGTTGCAAAAATTTAGCCGTCCTTTCTTCTCAAACTACGTGCGGGACAAAACAGCCAAAGAAGGAAAGAGAAAGAGAATAGCCGAAAAGCCAAAATCTCGCAAGATTTTAAAAGTTTAGTTGCATGCCTCCATTGTATCATGTACGCGCCCAGAACCTTGCTAGCACATTTTATTGAACTATGACCCAAATGCACGCAGCTCTGTACGCGTACATATGTTTTTCTTTATTGCAGACACAAGCCGTCACTGTGTGCCAGCAAGTAGGATATTCTTCGAAAGTGCAGAAACTTTGTTTGAAACATCAGCTTTAACTGGCATATTGTGGCACGCATAAGTAAAGCGACAAATGTGTTTTGTTTCATTTTGAAGTGCTGTAACATTGCTCGAATCACACGCATACACTCGCCAAATTCTTTTAGCAGAAACCTTGATATCACTTTGAGGGATCTGCTTTTCATTGACAAACGAGTATAATGGCACATTTTCAGCATGTGTACGCGCCCCAACTGCGGGTGTCGCCCTTGGGCGCTATCAATCAAACATAACCACTAGTACAACAAAGGCGGTACTATTCCGCCCTAAAAATAAGTCTGTTAATGAAAACATACATTTCAAGTATGGCGATACTATTATTGAGTTAGTAAATTGTATAAAAATTCTTGGAGTTACATTTTCGAGCAATATGCTTTGAAACGATCGCATTTACAGTGTGCTGGGTCAGTTATCTCGCGTAGAGGGCACGGTGTACAGTGGCAAAACTGTTCTACTATACAAGGTAAAATTCTTACTTTATAAATGACTGTTCTGTTGGCATCTTGCTTATTGTTTCTTGGTATGAAGGACTACGACTAACACGCGCTTACAAAAACTGTACCTGATGCAAAAGACGTATATTAGAATAATTTTTTACTGGTCGTATGATGCTCGCAGAAGTGAATTGTTTCAACAGGCTGGAATACCACCCCTACATCGTCTCTACGATTTTAAGTTAGCATTGGTGGTCAGGCGTCAATTTCAAGAAAGTCGACATTATTTGTACGACCTCTCGAAACTGCAGCCAAATAATTTGTTCGAAACATGACATAAAGAAACATGGAAAATAAAAACTTCGAGAACAAACTACTCCACAGATAGGTTGTTCTACACAGTTTCTACGTTAATTGATAAATATGTGAAAGCTGGCATAGATTTCTTACTCTGTACCCGAACTCAATTGCACGATATACACATGTATAGTTTTCAAGATTTCTTTGCAGTTGCTACATTGTTATCATGGTTGCTATTTTTATTTTTAGAATTTGAACTTGATATTTTTGTAATTGTTGCTTAGATAACATTGCTAACTGTTTGCCAGTGCTGTCGTGCTAAAGGCGTCTGTGGGCCTATGTCAAGCTGCCTCTTTCGAAGAGCAGCTTTTACCTGCCGCTGTCCTTCATCAAACTATTGATGAAAAATAAAACATTATTATTATTATTATTATTATTATTATTATTATTATTATTATTATTATTATTATTATTATTATTATTATTATTAACTATGCTCGACAAGATGATGATAATGATGACGATAAAAACTTTATTGGGGTCGCAATGTGTTGCCCTCGATAGGCACATCACTGCCTTTACCATATCGTCTCATCGCACGGACATATAAAATCATAGAAACGCGCATCGGCCAGCGCTCCCCGTTCCAGCAGACAAACTCCCGTAGCGAAATTTGACGCACAATTTTTGTTGTGTAGGTCACAGTAAGAGTTAAAGCTTCAATTCCTGTGTCTCTCCTTGATATGCGTCCGTGGGCGTATGTGCATTATTCTCTTCTATCAATTGACTACAAGTGTAACACCTGTCCAGGGCGAGTGTCCAAGGTAAGTGCTCAACAGGGGCACTGCGTTTCACCTGACGCGTCCTAAACAACCTAAAATCAGTTTGATATTCTATTACCAATGAGTACATTATTAGTCAAAAGCTTTATGAATACTAAATTGAAGTTTTTTTAGGCTGGAATGGCAAAAACAACCATGCAGCAAGACATTTCTACGCAAATATACAGCTTTAGAAGTCAATCAACCAGTATAGCCTAACTACTAAAATGTAACACATAGCACACGTTAGCCTTTTCAGCAAAAAACAATCACACGTATAGGCAGTTTGTCACAGAAGCAGACGCATGGTATCAGTCCGTCGCCCTCCTGCCGGCCGCACAGTAGCAGACGAACAGGTTATAGGTAGCGCCACCTACGGCGAGCGATTGAACGAGAGCGGGGACACGCGCTCCCATAGGAACCCCGCTATCTGAACAGGTCAGGAGTGTAGTAGGTCATGAAATAAACGCACCTCCACGATAAATAGGTGGATAGATAGATGAATTAATATCGCTCTACCCCAGAACACCTAAACCCTACCAAGGAGGTTATACTAAGCCTCCTGGAGTGGTGATCCCACATACTCACCTATGTATCTAACAATGAGAATCTAATAAACTGCTGCAGTAGAAATTGTAGCCTAAAAATGAAGCCGTGCCTCTGGCAAGACGGCGGCTGCGGCGGTCACCTTACTAGAGGCATAATGAAGTATCGCCGTTCAAGGATTAAGAACGGAGCGTATTACTCGCACGCTCAACGAGTGTAACGTGGAAACTTTTTCGGGTCACATAGTGCTCCAAGTGCGTCTTAGAGTTACTAGTTTTTCTTAGTGAGCCTCCGATCGGAGGCAAAGCCCTTTGAATATTCAGACACCCATACTCGTTTTTGTGTGTTATCTCGTCGGTAACAACTGTCTTTTATTATATAACTAACGTAGAAATAACACTAACATATCAAAACCACTTGATTTCTAAGTGGTTACTACCAGAAAAGACATGAGAAAAACGCATGTTTCCGCCATCTTAGCAGTGGCAAAGGTAGCTTCACTTCTGCTGCCAAGGTAGAGTGCCTAGAGTATTTCTCCTAGTGTCGTGAACGGGCCGACCGAGGGGAAATGGTATGCGATACAGCCGCCAGGTGGCAGTACCGCTCTCTGGCGCGCTGCTTTTTCGGCAAGCTGGGGAGGCAGCAAGCCGGAGCAGACGCTTTGCGTTGAAATTGCAGTGGTGGTTTCATGGCTTAGCACGCGATTGCCTTGTTATCCTGCGTTTTCCATGCAGACTGTAAATAAAGCGTGTGAATTTGAACGAAATGTATGCGAGCTCTTTGCCTTGTTGAGATTTTGTGTCCTCCTGCCGTGCCGCCTCTTCATAGATTGGCCGTTCGCGCGTTACCAATGCTACTTTTTAAATTGCGGTAATTAAGGGGTGGCCAACCGGGGGCTCCCAGCGGTACGACTGTTCAACACAAAAAATCAGATATTTCTCTCCTCATCCGCGACCACCATTTCCTCCCGTAGGCTGCTGTCGCGACTTTGTTGTCATGTGCAGAATCGCAGGCACTGTACAAACCCTCTTCTCGCAACTTTTTATATATACAATGTATTATGGACACTTACTTTCCCTGCACTCGGTGGCAGGCCTGGACGCACCCACGTACAAGGGTCATTATCTCTTCGATTGGCCCTTCACACCTCGAAGTAATCAGAAAAATAAATAATGCCAAAGCAATGACAGTGCGCCAAACGAAACCACTGGCGAACAGGACCCCCTGCGAATGAGTTACCAGCAGTAAGGAAAAAACAAACCAATACAAAATGTCAATTTACAATATCAACATTTATTGCAGAAGTCAGTGTCAAGAATTTATTTACATTTTTCACTTTGGCAGCTCCGAACTCCTAACAGATTCACAATGCCAGATTTCTTAATTACAAAAGCCACTGTACCAGGAACTCATTTACATTTTTTACATGAACACCACTGAACACCTTACTGACAGCGCCACATTTTCAAGAGCTTTTGCTTCTCTCGCTTAGAGGACAGACTCTTAGTTGTTGCTTTCGTGAAGAAGTGCAGTCTGGTGAGTGCGTAAAACTTAATAATCGCTGTAGTGAGCTTACGACCGTGCGCATTGCAGCCAACTTTTTCAAGTTCATGACCCTGAAGAAAAAGCAAGAAGCTAACCAAGCTTTCGGCATGAAGCTTGTTCCGGCTGAAAAACACAGTGAAAGCATTTTCAAGCTTTGTGATGAGCTTTTCAAGAGCGTCTGATGGGTAGAGCAGGCCCCCATGGTTGAACTGAATCGTCAGCGTGGCATTACAGTTCGATTCTGCTTGCAGAGGCATAATGCAGAGACAAGATGCACAATCAGGGCATGGAAATTTTTTCAGAGATTTGCGCACAACATAGCCAGCTATATAGAAAATTAGCCGGCTATCGCTCTTTTTTTCTACCATGCCATCATGGTCAAGCAGGGAGGCATGCCTTTCCAGCACTTCTTCAGCATGCGGCAGGTTTCCTTCATCCAGAAGGCTATCAACAAGGGCTGTTACACGAGCTCCCTTTTGTTCGGGCACATCAGAAGGCTCTAAAAGAGCAGTAACCAGTTCAGGAGGAGAGTTACCTCCTTTAGGGGGTCTGGCGAGGCTGTAAAATGCCATGTTATTGATGACGACCAAAAATTGCTCAGGGGAGGGGTGATCGTTGCTCCCAAAGGCCTGCCGAACGACACCAAACACATTTTCCATCTTGTCCTGGCTTAGGTTTGCAGTTAGCAAATATGTGTACTTCAAAGTGCTAGTAACGTAGCTGAGGAGTGACAATGTGCTCTGAATAGTCACCTGGAGCCCTAGAGCAGTACTCTCGCTTAAAAACCCCCCACCGTGCTTGGCAGCATGCTCTTCCCACACTACACAAGTTTCGTCTAGAACTTTGTCACCTCTTTTGATGTTTCGCGCCCATTCTTGAAGACGAACAGGGTCTGCCGGAGCCCTGAACAGAGACACCTTCTCCTTGAAAGACTTGTACCAGCCTTTGCACAAAGGCACAAAGCATGTTCTTCCTTTTTTTTTCAGGCATAGTCACACACAATCGCTGCACGAGAATTCACGGCACATATTCGAAACGTAGCGAGAACACGCTTCACCACACAGACAAGTCGCCACCCGACACAACGTTGAAAGGCCCGGCCGGCACGCAAACTGACGCGCCAGTTGCAAGTAGCGCCCCCTAACGCTGAATCCAAATCAATTTCCCAGTCGCCGATGGGGAAGGCGCCTGTTCATGACACTAGGAGAATATTCTAGGCACCCTAGCCAAGGCATTGCGGGAGCTTTCACTCCAGTATTTTTTTTTTTTTGTTCTCCTTGGTATCTAAGTGAAGCCGCAGCTACCTTATTGCTTAGGGCAGAAGGAAGCGTCGACTGCGCCGTAATGCACTGGGCGCTTCCGGCCGTGCGTTTCGATATAGCTACTAAAGCACGTATTTATTATTTTTAGGGTGCGAGGGAACGTAGGAATGACTTTAATGCACATCTGCTTTAATTTTTATCTCACACTTGGTGTTTAAGCGTGTTAAAGAGCACGCCAGGCCTAAGCTCAACGCGTAGCGCAGTCACAGTGAAAGCTAGAAGAGCGGCCTTTCAGAGCATTTTCTAAACATTCTTTAGAATGCTACAAGCACACTTTTGGGTACCCACAGAGCCATAAATAGCTATATTTTTTGTGAATTTTTATGCAGTCGCTGACGACGATGAAGAACTATGCGTGAAGTGGGTATGCGACACAGTTAATAGGTGATCAAGTTTTCGAAAGAGTTGGAGCATTGGACGACCCAGTCGTTACTCAATTCGCATTGTGTGACACCTGGATGTTCCTTTGATTATCTAAAATGCTTTATTACTCATATTACCACGATTCCTTTCCCGACACCAAGCCTGCCTATAAGGCCAGTTTAGAAACGAGTTCATAGCACTAGCTTGGTTCAGTGGTAGAATACGTAACTGGCAGGCATGCAGCGGACCCGCGTTGGAACCCCATTGTGTCACTAAACTAAAGGGGCACTAAAGCCAACTATTAGGTCAACGTTGATTGTTTAAATGATGGTCCAGAAACCTCGTAGTGTTACTTTCGTGTTAAGGAAGGGCCTATTTTGAAATAAAATCACGTTTTAGTGCTCCGCATCGGGTTGGCGCACTTCAAGTTACCCGCCTCCAAAAGCGGACTGACCGGACTGTATCACGTTATTGTTGCCATGCACAATGTTTCCCGGCTTTACCGCGCTAATAGTAGCAGACCGAAAGCAGCGGGAGCCATAGCGCCAACAAAGGCCATTGATCGATTTCCCGCCATTGGCTTCGAGATTGCAGACGCCTTTGTTTCAACTGCGCCCCACTAGATTACACCACCTGTCCAAGGTAACCACGCGAAAATTGAATTTTTGAACCACTCGCGCCATTCCCCGTAGTAACGTCCAGCGGTTCTTTTTTTCGTTAATCAAACAGAAACGAACAAGCAGCATTTTGTTGCGTTTCTTGATGCACGGAAGGTTCTTTATTTAGTGGAGTTAGATCAATAACTGGTGAATAATCGTATGCGGTCCGTCTAGTGTCATCGGGATAATTTTGAAAATGTCCTACTGTGGCGCTTGTGTTCTTGTGCATTTGCCTTAATTTCTCGGTAAGTATGGCACTGTTGTTGATAATATTGTCGTTTTAGATGTTGTCATACACTGAACTTTTACTCTGACGTAAATTGTTATTCGACTTTAGTGTCCCTTTAATGTTTTTTTTTTATTTACCGAGCTTATTTTCCTTCTATACTGGTTACAAGCGGCGGTGGACATCTACGGCACCGTGCATGATTCATGTTCTGATCTCAAGCTTTCGCTCTAAAAAAAGCACTCAGGGATATTAATTCGCATTATATGCTTACAGTTGCCTCGCAGCAGAAGTAACCAGTGAGGAGATGCAGCGAAAATATAAGTTTCACTCGCACACAATATAAGCCCTTGGCGAATAACAATTGCGTGTGTGCAAACTCTTTAGTAATGGAGTGGGGGGGGGGGCGCCGTTTCACGTACTCATTTGAGAAGCTCCTGTATATTCAGAGGAAACGATGCTGGGAAAACTTCCAATCCTTCATCTGATAATATATCTTGCTCCATTACATCTAGTCAATTAAATTCTGAGAAGCCTCAATACATTTTAAAAGGTCCCGTTGGTACGTACAGCTACGATTACCCTTCTTTTTCAGCTGTTAATTGTACCTCAGTTTTTATTTTTTGCCTGTACCACTCCTTTGCGGGTGAAGTTTGGGGGTGGCGGAATTTCGACAGCTCCGTCAATGAGAGGTGCTTTAGGCGAAACTGTTTATTTCCCCGACTTTTCAGAGGAGCTCATTTTCTTTTTTTTCTAGATAAGGAGAGGCATAAGCATAATAAATTTCGGCATTAGGAGTGTAGTGCTCACGCAAATATAAGAAACCCAAATCCCTGAAATGCAGAGCCAGTGCGACGTTAACCACCTTTCAGAAACGAAGCGCTCACTTGTATTAGGCACACCCACGTGCTAGCTTTTGTAAGTGCGCATGGAAACGATGCAACACGGTAGTAATGTTACAAGCCCGTCATCGTTATTTAGCCAGTCTCATCGAAGCAGCCTGCTTCTACATGTCTACTGAGCATGACTACTGAGTCGTCATTCTTTTTTGGCGCTTGACCTTCTCGCCTCAGAGCGCACTCTCATCTGCCATGCAATATGACGTCTTTGGAAGCCTCAAACGTACAAAAATTATTTTCAAAGTATCTCTGTGCAACCGCATGCAAAAAGGTAATCTATTTACTTGCGAATGCAGTCGCAGTCGCGAAAATATGTTAGGAAAAACGAGCGAACGAAGCGAACCTACTTGCACATCAAAAGTTGTTTGCGGTGTCTGCTTCACACGATTCACGCAGCCCAATGCTACCCAAGAGCCCGCACTCGTCGTCTCGAAAAGTGATCACAGACGTGTTCAGAACCGTCTTGTTAGTGACCACACGCAACAATACTAGCACAAGAACAACGCGAAAGCCACGTATGCTACAATGCGCCCATCCGATTTCTGCCCTGAGCAATATGGCCGCGCGTCGGCTTCAGACACGAAGCCCCTCTGTCACTCCAGAAGATTTAGTATAACCTACTTGGCTGTACTAGGAGTCTAGGGCATTCTAGCCACCCTAGCTGTACTCTTGAGATCGGGCGGCGGCTAACGCTACCTAGCCGTAATACTTAGTGCACAAGAACTAGATTTAGCTTTTTCTTCTTTCCTTTAAATAGTGAAGTAAGGACTGACACTCCGCAGTGAAGGATTTAATTTTTCACTCGTGCCTTGATTGTAACCACCAATCGACGCGGGAAACTAAATGACGCAGTTCTCGAGGCAAGAACTGCGTCCTCGTCGCAAAGCACAAGCCCCCTTCGTTCGCCGCCGAATGTAATTGATGCCGTTCTTGAAGATGTACCTGTACTTGCCCTTATTGATACTGGTGCCGCCATTTCTGTAATTGCCGAAAAAGTTTGCCGTTCAATTCGTAAAGTTACAACTCCTTACTTGGGTTCGTGTCTCCGTACTGCCACTGCACAGCCTGTGGGCGCGTGTACCGCCAGACTTGTAATTCAAGGAGTGCCCTACACAGTGCAGTTCGTAGTACTCCCGCACTGTTCTCACGACATCATTTTAGGCCGTGATTTTCTCTCCCATCACCAAGCCGTCATTGATTGCGCTCGTGCCGAAGTCGTTTTTTCTCCCCTTGGTGATGCCCTACCTGCGGACGATCACCCTACCCTATCGGAAAAATTCCCATGGTGGATACTGGAAAACATGGTGGGCGTAGTGGAAATAATGGTGGGCATGGTGTAAATTATGATGGATATGGTGGGACGTAGTGGAAAATATGGTGGATATGTCGGGACGTACTGGGTGGTATGGTGTACAGATGATGGGTAAAGTGGAAATGATGGTGGAAAGCAGAGGCTAGATAGTGGGCAATACTGGGACACTCTGCCCACCATTGCGCTAATGTTGAGAAGCCCTAAGCATATGGTGGGTGGTGCTTGTTATGTGGGGCTACATGGTGTACCAAGCTGAGAAGCTCTGCCCACCATTGCAATAAAGCTGGGAAGCAGTAAGCAGATGATGGGTGGGCTTATAATTTATATAGTGTACCAAGCCGGGATCTGTACACTACACGTTCTACCATCATGATTTCCACCAAAGGTTAGGCCTACCGACTGAGCCCGTACAATTGTGTTATCCGTGCTTCCGGGTTTCAGAATACACGATTTCAGCGATTAAGAATGACAATACAGCGCAACCATGGCATCAATTAACCTAAATGAAGCGTTTTTCATTGTGTACGGTGTCCGCTCAAGAAGCAACAAACATCAATGTGACGCGATTCAAGCACTCCCAGAGAACGTACGTCTCTTCTCACCGACAGCCGCCGGTCGCACTCGCCAGCACTTCTCTAGCTTTTGTGTGAGAACTCAGACGTGGCAATTTATATATATGCTTGGGGAACCAATATGATAGCGTAATGTTTCCGGCACACTGCATTCGTTTTGGCCAATCCGTTATGTAGTTGTTGCTTTAGCGAAAGAGCTAAGGCATTGCGCTGGCACGACCGCCCTCTACATTGCGCGAAAAGCATCGCAATACTCAATCAAATAAATTAGGTGGGCGTATCGATGGAATGAGCCTAGAAGCGTCATAAAGCGTGAGCAGATGTCGCTCTTTAGAATGAGCGCGAAACGGATATTAAACTTGGCAGACCCCGCCGGTAAACTGTTGCTGCTCCCCAGTCCACTTGGTTTTTTTTTTTTCTTACAGTTGTAAACTGTAAAAAAAAGCACTGGTGCCATTAACACAGTGGCAATCGTTACAGGCAGCAGTTGCTTGTGTTTATTAAATGTGCAATTTTTAGTAGCAGGTGCAGATCTTGTCTATGTCGTGTACACGACAAACATAACTGAAGTTGAACCGTAAGTTTGTATTCCAACAAACTATTTAACGCATAACTGACGTCATGTTGGTATGGCGCAGTGGTGCGTTCTGCTTCGGTGGGAGACGGACGTGTGATGGCTCGCTCCGTGCGAGGTGCTTCGGCGGCCGCTGCTGGCCGCGGTGTTAGGTTCCCTTCTGCACCATCGGATTACCGATTTTTGTTGCCTACATTGCCGTCGGGTGACAGTATGGAAGAGTGTGTGTTTCTGCACGGGGATTTGGAAAAAAGACCATACCGGTTGGAAGACTTTCGGGCCCCGTTGGAAGAAGTGGGACTCATCAAGGCGATCACTGGCATTGGAGCCTTCCAGATGAATCACATCTGGCTGGTGAAGATGCGAAGCAAGGATGACAAAGATGCATTACTCAAAACAGGTGGACTCCGAGTCAAGGGTGGCTTCTGTGCTATCATCGACCCTATCCAACATGATGTAACCGTGAAAATCCACTGGGTTGACTTTGCGGTCTCGAATGAGAGCATTCGACAAGCGTTAGGTGAGTTTGGTGAAGTTCTGGAGGTTTCCAACGACAACTGGACCGTCGCGGGCTTTGAACACGCGATATCGACGACGAGGGTGGTGCGATTGAAACTGAAGGAAGGCGTGGTGCTAGAAGACTTGCCGCACCTTTTAGATGTGGAGCATCTTATACTCGCGCCTTGTAGTGCGCCGTCCGCACCGCTTCTCGAACATTCGACAGCTGACGCGCGCGCATGCGCCGTCGCGCCGTCGCCCACTCTTCCACCATCTGTGCATCCCTTCCTCCTCTACACACCGCGCGCGCTTCACTCCTCCACCATCTGTGCACCCTTCCTCCTCTACACACCGCGTTCGACATCTACAATTCTCCTGATTCTTCAGTGGACGCGCATGTGGCGTCGCGCTTCGAGAACATTCAACAGCTGACAGTGCATGCGCCGTCGTGCTGTATATATACTCAAGGTCGGCGCTCGCTCGCTCAGTTGCCACTCGTCGGTTGGTTTGTACGGCGCGTCGACGTCCAAGGTCGCGGTGAAATGAGTTCCAACGAATCCACAAACACAATGATCGACGTCCCTTCGACCAGCGCCGCCCTTTCGCATACGTGTGTACGTGTTCACTCATTTAACACCCCCTCCTACAACCACGTTAACCAATTTAGCCATCGACCCAAGTAAGTCGCAATTTAACACCCCATTTCACAACCACGTTAACCAATTTAGCCATCGACCCAAGTAAGTCGCACTTTAACACCCCGTTAACCAATTATATAGTCCGCATCCTCCTCAGTGTTCCCCCGAGGGAAGCTGCGGGCAATTTTTTAAGATTGGAGGGGGCTCCGTCCTTCTTGTGGCCCCGGGTCGGGCACCGCTTTGCCTAAGGTGTCACATGCAAGGACATATACGACGAGACTGCCAGACTCCCCGCTGTGGTGTATGCCGAGCGTTTGGTCATGAAAGTTTGCGTCAGGAGTTATGCCAGAGTTACGAAGACCGTGCTGCCAACAGACGACGCCCAAGATAATCTAATGGACGCCGAAGAGGCTGAGAAGGTGGCCCCTGGCAGCAACGCCGTGGGACCCGACGCCGCGGTTCAGGCAACTGGAGAAGAGACAGCCGACGCGACAACGCAAGATGGCCAAGACTCAACGAAAGAATCCGAGGAGTTGGCCGCAACAGGCGGCCAGCAGGACATTCAAGAATCGATAGAGGAAGATGTGAGTACCAGTGGCGAGATCGCTACGCCAGAAGCCAGCACAAAGTCTCCGGAAGCGACCACGGGACGCGGCAAGCGTTACCGAGTGGAGAGCATGGAACGCAACCTGAAACGCCCGGAGCGTCTGTGGCATCGCGTCACAGGCGCTAAGAGTAAAAAATATGCCCTCGAAACCCGGTCGGCGTCATCGTCGCCGGTTCGGGGACAGGATCTAGACGCGTAAGACCCCGGTGTTCCCACTGCACGGTATACGAGACACGGTAAGCGCAGCATTGTAGTTTTCATCTTTGTCATCAACATGGCTAGCATGACTGCGCCTTTACGCATTGGTACGCTGAATGTACGTGGTCTAGGAACGCGTCGCAAACAGTACCAGTTGAAACGCTTGATGCAAGAAAAAGACCTTGACTTGCTCGCGGTCCAGGAGACTAAAGTTAGTACTGAGGACGCGACTGATACTAGCTTGGTAGCTGAATTTTCATTGCGGTACAATGCGTGTGTGAGCTATGCAGTGGGAGCATCAGCCGGATGTATTATTTTTGTCAAGAACTCTCTTGGTATTGTAGTGGAAGAGGTCAAAAGTTGCCTACATGGGCGTTTTGTTTTGTGTGACTTTTGTTACGGGAACACTAAATTTAGAGTTATCTCTGTATACGCACCTACAAATTCGAGAGACAGATGTTTGTTTTTTCGCGAAATGCAAGCGTACTTTGAATGTCAGAAATGTGTGATTCTGTTGGGTGACTTCAATTGTGTTTTGACCCAAGAAGATTGCACGTATACTGCTAAATTAGGTGATGAAAGCGTTGGTTTGCTTAGAGACAGCCTTAATAAGTACTTTTTACATGACGTAGCTCTGTTTGCGATGGGTGGCAGTCGCCAGCACTTCACACATTTTCAAGGTTCGAGTCACGCACGACTAGATCGAGCATATGTTTGTTCTGAGATAGTACCTTTATGTCAGAACTATGACGTTTATGCTGTTTCCTTCAGTGATCATTGCTTAGTTTTGTTTGAGATAGGTAGAAAGTGCAAAAAGAAGGTTGTATGGGAAACATGGAAACTGAATACTAAGATAATTACGCACGAAGGGTTTGTAGATAAGACAAAGAAGGAAATCGAGAATGTTTTCAAAAACGCAGAAAGGAGTGCTACGGAAAGATGGGAATTATTTAAGCAAAAGATAAAAATGAATGCAATAGAGTGTGGTTGCTACATGCAGTATCAAGCTCGAAAACAGGAACGTGAGCTACGGGCAGAGCTAAATAATTTGGTGAATATTGAAGCAGAAAACCCGGGCTTATTCACACATCAACTGCAGGTTGTCAAAAACAAAATTGAATGTCTTGAAGAAGATAAATATAAAGGCGCAATTATACGAGCAAGAGCTGAGAGATACCTCGTGGGTGAAGCCCCGACAAAGCGAGCCTTGTCAGATGAAAAGGCATATGCTCGAGCTCACGACATACTAGAGATAGAATGGAATGGTAAAATATTGAAAGAACATAAAGATATTATGAAAGCTTTTGAAAACTATTATCAGGACTTGTTTGCTTATCGCGAACCAAAGGAGCCGGGTTTTGTAGATGAGTTCTTGATAGAAATGCCGACACTTAATGCTGAGGACACAAATTTATTGGAAATGTCTATTAGTATAGGGGAAATTGAGAAGGCTATCGATGATCTCGGCATGGGCAAATCACCTGGTCCAGATGGCATTAATGCCGCCTTTTACAAGGCGTTCAAGGAGGATATGGCCGCCGCATTGCATGAGGTTTTTTCAGAGTCTTTAGATCGCGGAGCTCTGCCTCCATCGTTTAATCGAGCACACACCGTGCTGATTCCTAAAGGGAAAGAGCAACATGTTTTACGTAAAGTGACAGGATACAGGCCAATCACGCTAACAAACGTAGATTATAAGGTGTTTATGAAAGTTCTGGCTAGGAGGTTGCAAGGAGTTATATACAAGTTGGTCGGGTCACATCAGACTTGCGGCATCAAGCGTAGGAGCATATTCACGAATATTCATGTTGTCAGGAGCATTTTGGAGTATTGTGACGCTGCGCTTCTAGAAGTAGCTATGTTGCAAATTGATCTAGCCAATTAAGGCTTTCGACATTGTTCCACACAATATACTCTTCATGCTAGCTGAGTACGTTGGTCTTGGTGCGATCATATGTAAAGGTATTAAATTGGCATATAAAAATTCAACCACAAATTTAATTGTAAATAGAGAACTCTCACAGCGCATACAAGTACTTTCCTCCGTGCGCCAGGGGTGTCCTTTAATTCCTTTGCTCTTCGCTCTATTTTTGGAACCATTGTGTCAGAAAGTGATTCACCATGCAGGGATTAATGGTTTCAGGTTGCAGTCATGTGAAGTGCGTGTTTTGGCATACGCCGACGATATTGCCTTTTTTGCAGTTGATAGAGAGAGTGTCACTTCGTTATTAAAAATCACTCAAAGGTTTTGTGACACGAGTGGAAGTTTAATGAACAAATAAAAAAGCATTGGTTTATGGCATGGTAATTGGGACCTTACGCCCAGTTCTTTTGGAAATATTCAGTGGCTCACGACGCCTAGTCGTTACCTAGGGGTACCATTGGACAGGTATCAAGACAGTGAAGCATTTTGGCTTGAAAAGGCCGAAGAACTGCGCGCGACCACCGAAGGATGGGGCGGTCGTGGCTTATCAATTTTCTCTCGGTCAGCTGTATGCAACGTGTTTCTGGCTGCTAAAATTATGTACCTTTTGCAAGTACTTAGTTGTAAGCGTAAAACCATTCACAAAGTCCACAGGATATTCGCCACGTTCATCTGGAGCTCTACGTGGGAGAGAACATCAAGAACGAACTTGTTTCGGCGAGTTAAGCAAGGAGGGCTGTCTCTGTGCCATCTGTTTCTTAACCAAGTAATATCACGTTTCCTGCTCATTAGAGACCAGAGAGACTCTTTTTTACGTTCTTTATTTCAAACAACGCTGTTACACCACATGCCTGACTTCTTTGTATCTTCAGACAGGCGAGAACGACACAGGCCTTGTCACCGTTCTTGCGTGAAGTTGTGTTCTCATATCGTTTCTTAAGGGCGAGGTTTTCGATAGATTACCTAACTCATGTGAAAAGAAAGCGCCTTATGAAAGACCTAATACAGAATGTTTTTCCTGTGCCCCTGTACCGTTCAAGGTATGAAAAATCATATCGTCATGACGTACTAAAGCGAGTGAAAAACATGTGCATACCACCCAATGTGAAAACCTTCTTTTTTAAACTTCATACGGGAACCTTGCCAGTTAAAACGTGGCTTGAAGAGAGAGGGATGTATGTACCATGGGGAAGCAGCTGTCTCCTGTGTAACAAACCTGAGACCATTGAACATGTGTTTATTGATTGTAATAACGCTATTTTATTTTGGGACTTTTTACAGAGGACTTTAAAAAAAGATTTACCTCTTACTTCATATGGAATTCGTTTTTTGCCTTGTGACAGTTCTGTGCAAAATTTGGATGTTATATTTGTACTTGGTCTTCATTCGGTTTGGCGTAGTATGCTATCGTACAGACACTGTGATGTGAGAGTTCTATACGTTAATGAGTGTTTCGTGGAAGCTGTTATAAAAGTGCGAGATGTGTATAAGACTACCGACTGTAATGAAGATGTAATATCCTTGTTTGACGCGTTGTCACGCATGAAACACGTGTGATAGTGATTGTCATATTAGCTTGACCTGTAGTCAAGAAGGTAACAAAGAAGAAAAAATGGTATGGCGCAGTGGTTAGTGTCTTCGAGTGGGCATCCGCAGGTTGCACGTTCGATCCTCCATGGCACCTTGTTTTTTTTTTTTTTTACGGGACGGGTGTTCTTTTATACCGTTTTTATAGAATTCTTCTTTATTTTTTGTGGCAGCTCGTCACGGTGATTCTGACGCCATTTCGCGCTCAAGCGTTGCCGGCACTGCAGCACCCACCATATCCCACCATGCGCAATGGTGGGCGTTTCCCACCATTCACCCACTACATTAATCCACTATAATGGTGGGTGGTGGTTTACACCATACCCACCATTCGTTTTTTTCCAATAGGATTCCTACGCGAAGTTGGTCATTAGTGACGACACTCAGATCCCTCCGCGCGCTACTGTCTTCACACCTGTGTCGTGTTCCGCCGTCGTCGACGCTACCGCATTCTTCACACCTTCCGCTGCTTTCGTTCATCACCACCTATCACCGCTCCCAACCGCGCTCGTTACTCTTCAAGGTGGTGGGACCGACGTGCCTGTGGGGAATCCTTTCCCATTCACGATTACGCTGCTTCGGGGCGAATGTATCGGCTCAATCGAATCATTCGAAATCATCGCTACACTTGACGTTCCTGATGGATCATTGGAAGTCAGCGCCCTCTCCTGTAGTTCCGGGAATGGCCCTTCAACTGCCGACATTTTCAACAGTGTCATCGACGATAGGCCTAAACCCACAACAGAGGTGTGAGCTGAACCTTCTTGACAAGTTTCGGCCATCTTTTCACAGTAACAGCGCTACCTTAGGTCGAACATCTACTTTATGCCACCAGATCGACACAGGTAATCACCCACCACTACGGCAGCGACCGTACCGTGTTTCACCGACTGAACGCCGTGTCATCGATGAACAAGTAGGTGACATGCTAAAGCGCGGCGTCGTTCAACTATCAAACAGTCCTTGGGCGTCGCCGGTTGTTTTAGTTAAAAAGAAGGATGGCACAATACGCTTTTGCGTAGATTATCGTAGCCTAAACAAAATAACACGAAAGGATGTGTATCCTTTGCCTCGGATCGATGACGCCCTCGACTCTTTACAAGGCGCAGAGTTCTTTTCCTCCCTTGATCTACGCTGTGGGTATTGGCAAGTGCCCATGATTCTTGATGATAGAGCAAAAACTGTCTTTGTTACACCAGACGGCTTATACAAATTTAACGTGATTCCATTCGGCCTATGCAATGCGCCGGCAACATTTGAGCGTATGATGGACACTATCCTACGAGGCCTCAAATGGAACACGTGTTTGTGCGACTTAGATGATGTGGTGGTGTTCTCGCCCGATTTTCTCACGCACCTTCGTCGCTTGGAACAGGTTATACGCTGCCTTTCTGCAGCAGGCTTCCAACTAAACTTGAAGAATTGTCACTTTGGAGCGCGCAAGCTGACCATTCTCGGACACGTCGTGTCGAAGGATGGCGTTCTCCCTGACCCCACTAAGCTACGTGCTGTTAGCGAGTTCCCGAGGCCCACGTCTCTCAAGAAGCTGCGTAGTTTCATTGGGCTTTGCTCATACTTCCACCGCTTCGTCCGGGATTTCGCCTCGATCATAGCACCTCTGACTGACCTACTTTAGGGAGACCGCAATCTATCTGCGTGGTCTCCAGCCTGCGACAGTGCCTTTGCGAAGCTCCGTGAACTGCTTACATCACCACCCATACTGCGACATTTTGATTCAAGCGCTCCCACAGAAATCCACACGGATGCTAGCGGTGTCGGTTTGGCACTGTACCCGCCCAACGAAAGCCTGGTTACCAAGAATATGTTGTTGCGTACGCGAGCCGCCCTCTTACAAGAACAGAAGCAAATTATTCGATAACTGAGAAAGAATGCCTAGCGATCATCTGAGCCATTACCAAATTTCGGCCTTATCTGTACGGCCGCCCTTTCGACGTCGTTACCGATCACCACGCGCTCTGCTGGTTATCCTCCCTCGAGGATCCCTCCGGACGCTTGGCACGATGGGCTTTACGGCTCGAAGAGAACGACATCTGTGTCATTTATCGCTCAGGCCAAAAGCATTCCGATGCCGATGCTCTTTCGCGTTCACCCGTTTCCACTGATATTGCGAGTGTCTCCATCCAAGACAACTTACTTCCACTAGCCGGACCCATTGACATGGCTGCGGAGTAGCGCAAAGATTCGTGGATTGCGTCTTTGATGGATTACCTATCTGAAACACTCGCCCACCCGCCATCTCGAACGCTACACCAACAAGCCTCCCACTTCGCCATCCGTAATGGAACACTTTATCGCCGCAACTACCACCCTGACGGCCGCAAATGGCTACTTGTCATACCCAGGCATCTCCGTGCCAGCATATGTGCTGCTTTTCATGCCGATCCGCAGTGTGCACACGCCGGTTTGTATAAAACCTACGCCAGGCTACGTTTTCGGTTTTATTGGCGCAGCATGTACACGTTCGTTCAAAAGTACATTCGATCTTGCACAGAGTGCCAACACCGCAAGCACGATCCTAGCCGTCCTACTGCAACAATGCAGCTGTTACCATGCCCAGTGCGACCATTCGACCGGGTTGGAATAGACCTTTATGCTCCTCTGCCATATATATCAGCTGGGAATCGCTGGATTACTGTAGCGATCGACCATCTCACGAGATATGCAGAAACGGCCGCTCTACCAGCCGCGACAGCACGTGACGTTGCGTCTTTCCTGTTCCAACGTGTTGTTCTGCGTCATGGCGCTCCGCGTGAACTTTTGAGCGACCGAGGCCGCGTCTTTCTCACGGATGTAATTCAAGAACTTCTTGCTGAATGCCATGTGGTTCACCGCTGTACTACCGCATATCGTCCACAAACGAACGGCTTGACCGAACGTTTCAACCGCACTCTTGGCGACATGCTTTCTATGTCTGTCGCCTCCGACCACACCAACTGGGATCTTATCCTTCCCTACGTAACGTACGCTTACAACACGGCGCCTCAAGCGACGACCGGCTTTTCTCCTTTCTTTTTACTTTATGGTCGAGAGCCATCATCTCCAATCGACACCATTCTCCCCTACCGATTCGACTCATCCGAAGGCACACCAGTTTCCGAAGCCGCTCGGTATGCGGAAGAATGTCGGCAATTAGCTCGCACCCTTACAACACAAGAACAAGGGCTACAGAAATTTCGTCACGACGATGGACGGTCCCACTACCAGTTTTCACCCAACTCTCTTGGCTGTGGGTGCCTCCCATTGCTGCTCCTGGTACCTCTACAAAGTTCGTCAGCAGGTACCACGGGCCTCATCGCGTCATACAGTGAACTTCCGCTGTCAACTACCTCATCGAACCCCTGACGCCCACTCCGGACCTGCGTCGCCGAGGCCGCGAAATCGTACACGTGGATCGTCTCAAACCGTATCACGACCCACTTGTCCTTACGACACCTTAGAACACCTACTTGGCTCCGTCTTCAGCGAGGGGGAAATATGTAATGAAGAAGTAGTGGGTCATGCATAGCTCGGAAAACACATTTTCAGTGCTAAGCACGAGACGCTCGCCCGGACATTGTCGCTGCTTTCGCTGGCTAGGCCTACGCTCCTACCTCGTCTGAAATAACAGTTCTGAATGTCTCAATTCTTTATTATAAAACCAATAGGTGTATTAATACGCGTTTACGCGAACATAATTATAGCCGTCAGCCCTGGTAACTTAGCTAACGATTGCAGCAGGTCTCATTGTCCGCGAAATCTCGAAAGCACCACAATTTTGTCGCGATCTACAAATGCGAAATAAAGAGAGGTTATTCCGCTGTATTTCATTCTTCTCTCGTTTCCATCAAATAAATAGTTTTTACTACGCACGCGTGTTGTGTACACGTGTGTTTTGTGCGTCTTTCTTCGTGCCCAAGCAGCTCGTCACAAGTGTAAATTATGCCCAACCAGCTAGCATCTACTCTCCCCATTCTGCCTGTGAGCTCTTGAATAGGAATGGTTTCGTGCCGAACTTCAAGCATCACTGTTCACATGGTATGGTATTGTAGACAGTAAGTGACTCAAGCTGGCCTCTCCTTTAGCCTCGCCCTGGCGTGGTGTTCTAGTGGCTAAGGCACTCGACTGCTGACCCGCTGGCCGCGGGATCAAATCCCGGAAGCGGCGGCTGCATTTACGATGGAGGCGGAAATGCTCTCGGACAGCGTGCTCCGATGTGGGTGCACGTTGAAGAACCACAGGTGGTCGAAATTTTCGGAGCCCTCCCTTACGTGGTCGCTCATAATCACATGGTGTTATTGGGACGTTAAACTCCACATATCAATCAATCAAATCTTGTTTAGCCCTTCGCGTGGGATATTGCGGGAAACACCAGGCTGCATTTATGAAGGCAGATTGTCACTTTCATCACATTTTTGTTGATGTTATAATTTCATATACAAGCTTTGAAATAACACCACTGAGGACCTTGTTCGTGTTTCTTAATAGCCTTCACTATCTCCTCCAGCGTATCAACGGTACTATAAAGGCGAATTACAATCGTCATGTTCAATATCTGAGACGTATCAGATTAACTTCAGTTCGCATTGTAATTGATTGATTGATATGTGGGGTTTAACGTTCCAAAACGACCATATGATTATAAGACGCCGTAGTGGAGGGCTCCGGAAGATTTGACGACCTGGGGATCTTTAACGTGCTCCTAAATCTGAGCACACGGGCCTACAGTATTTTCGCCTCCTTTAAAAATGCAGCCACCACAGCCGGGATTCCGCGACCACCACAGTGGGGCTCAGTCCGCATGGTATAATGTCTTGCTTCCAGGTGCAAGATTGTAGGATTCCAGAGCAACGTCGAATACTGTTGTTATTGCAACTTCACGACGTTTCTGTCGATACATCACAACCATTGGTTGTTTATTACGATACAGACATTGGTAGTTTTAATTACGTGAATGCTATTGAGTTTTGAACTGTGGTGTTTTTGTGACATGCAGAAATTGCCATCAGTAAATATGACGTGTATATGCGCAAACACCACTACGAAAGAACAAAATTATCATGAGTCATAACATGAAGAGAGCGGCTCAGGTGCTCCCCCCCCCCCCCCCCCCCCCGCTGTCTTTAACGGAATACAGGACACATGTGTGGGGCGTGCATGGGTGTTCCCGGCTGGCACGAGAAAGTCTGCACAAACACTTCGCTGTTCCTAAGTGGCACATTGCACCGCATTGGTCCAGCTGGGTCCCCGCACGTGCTGTGGCACAAAAGCAAGAAAAAGAGCTGCCGCTCCGAAAGCTTCGGCAACTGCGAATCCAGTTCAGTCGCTGGAGACGAGACATTTGACGCTGTAGGCGAAGCGGCAGACAGGAACGCATTCCACAAGGTGCTAGTGGCCGCCGTCACCACAACAACGTCGTCCCTCGTGGCTCGGTCCAAAACGGTCGCCTCGTCGGCCGTGTAGACGCAACCCATTCGTTCGTGCAGTTTTTCCAGCGTCGTGCTTTTCCATCTCTTCTGGGCGGCAAAGATGTGCTTGAAGAGGAGCCGCGCCAGTACAGGGCCGACTCCAGCGTAGATGGCGGATACGGGTGCGTCCACCATAAGGAAAGGAAACGAAAAATGGTATGGCGCCAGTGTCAGCGGCGGATTGGCAACTTCTTCTGGGACGACAGAACCATTCTCGGGCTGGTATTTTTCAGAGGATGAAGAAGGTGATTTCTCTGTCATGCCCGAGGCAAGCGATAGTGACGACAATGTTGCCAAGTTTCTTATCGCATCATCGGTCATGTCAGGCAGCCACTTCTTTTCCTCGGACTTGCTTAGCATGCCGAGTAATATCCCGGCGCGGTCCATCTCTGGCAAAGTGACGAGGCTTTCCTGGAACCAATTGTTTCGCCTGAGCGTCTCATGGAAGGCGTCCTTGAGTCTTGCTCCAGCTTGTGTCGCCTGTTCCAGGACCTTTTTGTCCGTGGTGCTCTTCAAGTAGTTAGCGTCGAGGGCGTAACCCGTGACTCCCGTGAAACCGAGGCAGAATTTCATCTGCTCGTCCGTAGCTCTTTCGTCGCTTCCGTGGAATTCGCGAAGAATGTGAGCATTTGTGTAGGGCATAAAGGCTTCCGCTACAAACCAACCGTAATACTCTTTCATTGCGCGTTCACCAAGCGTGCTGTGCAGCTCAAAGAAGGCTTTGAAGAAGCGAATTCCATAGATGGTCACATTGGCGATAGACGTGTTGAAACGACGTTTCAGCTCCCGTTGCCACGATTCCAGTGAAATGGAGGGTGCCGTCTTGTTTAATTCGCTTGTGTGAATTTGAAGGATTTCAGGTGTTCCAATAAGCGACCTTCCAAGTGCCGGAATCACGCTCTTCTCTAAGGACACGGTTTCATTATAGGTAATGCTCCTTCTATACTTCTCATTTTTAAAGTATTCTTTAAATACGTGGAAATACTCTTCCCGTTGCTTCTCGTCCTTCTCTCTCCAAATGTGCTCTGCGAAAACGCCAAGCGTGATTGACCTGATGATCAGGTGGCCGCCTCCTCGAACCGAATTTGTGAACGCAATCCGAAAAAGAAGTGGAATGGGCAAGGTTGACATTGCAAATATGGAATGCAATATGTCTGTACGGGAATCGACGTGAGGCCACGGCAGTCCCGCCTCAGACATCACTTTGCGGATTGACTTCACGTAGCTAACCTTCTTGTCGACGACATTGTAACAAGCCGTGAACATTTTCGTTGCCTTTTGCTCGGGCGTTTGACCCGATGCAGGCACCGACTGGAGCAGAGCTTGTCGACTTAGTCTTGTCTGGTAAGTTTTGAGTGCCGTGTCTGAAACGCCAAGCTTGCCGGAATCAGATCTCAAAGATCCACACACATGGGTGTAAAAGTCCTCGCACGGTGCTACGCTTACGTTCAGAAAGCTAGCAACCCGGGCCTTGTATTGCAAGCAAGCTTGACTCGTACATTCCGTCAGAAGACGTACTGGTACGCGCTTTAAAACGTAGAATGCGACGCATGCGCTAACGATGATAGCTGATGCCACTACGGCAAGACAAAAAGCAATCATTAGGTTTCTGAAACGATGATCGTGCCTTTCCACAATGAGCCGCCTGATTGGGCCACTAATTTGCGATTGTGTCGTCTGAAAGGGAAGCAGAAAGGGAGATATAATTGGAAACAAGTTCAGCGAATTATGAATTCGGCGTTATCTGTTACACGGAAAGAACTAAACCCATCGGGTATTCCTAGAATAATTCACACGAACGAATTTACTCTGAACAGAATCATGCCGTAGTCACGCGTATAAATTAATTAACAGAAAATAGTGGTTTAAAAGGTGGCGTTGCACTTGCGACGAAATTTCATTATTGCACAACACACAATCTTGGGGAGGACAATGCACAATATACCCAAAACAAAAATAAAACAGAACAGCATCAGCATAGTTGATTTGTCTCCTATGAGGGTCACCAGCAAAAGTAACCGTCATTACGTCAAAAACTATGAAGCGGGCACGTGCACCTTTCCTCGCGCACGTGTCATATTTGTTCTTTCTCTCGGAGATTTCAGTTACATTTTCTTTTATCTTTGGTTTGCACTGTTTACTCCTTCTTCGTGGTCAAAGTTCCCAATCAAACTAAAATTTGGCATATGAAAAATAATTCTTGAAATTAATAATTCGAGTTTTCCTGCTTCAAGCATACGAGTAGAAGTTGACAGAAAGCTAACTTTTTCACGTTGCAATAAACATTTTTCTAGTTCTGTACACATTGCTGGAGTGCTCCTAATCTCTACTGCTCGGACTTGTTCTATTATTTTTTTTCCTCATGCGAATTCTCGATCTTTTTCTCTGTATTGTAGACGAAGATAGTGCTTTAACAGCGCAAACGACAGTAGGAGATAGAAGAGACGAGAACAGAGCGCTCTGTCCTCGTCTCTTCTATCCCCTCCTGTCGTTTGCGCTGTTAAAGCTCTTTCTTCGTCTACCATGCAGCACCCACCAGCCCAATCAAGAACCTTGTTAAAGTTCTTTTTCTCGGTCTCATCGAACTGACAAAAATATCTGTCACTATTGTACGCCGTACATCACATTCGGAGACGACTGCGACGTCATTGGTCACGCGAGGGCACAAGTAAAAAGAGTCGCCAATCTCTGCGCCTTACACAGTAACCCATTAATTCCCAGTATGAGAAACATTTTTCCAAACTTCAAAATATTTCTTGGCCATGTCCTTAGAGTCACTAGGAGTGCAAGTTTTCAATAAAAAACATGAAGATATAGTCTGCGAATTAATAATGGGATGTTGCATGTGTGCAACAATGGGCAGTAGTGTATAAAATGAAGGCCAATCCAAGTGAAAGAAACTTTTTATTGCTACCAATAATTTTGGCGAATTTTCAAATTAAAGAAAGCACAATACATGCATAGCTGTTTGGCGCCTATTGGTGAAAACTAACAAAACAGTTACGGTCTTTGTTGAAACACATCACCTTACACTTGGCACACGAAACATAGGTGTACCCTCCTGGGCATGCCTTGCAGCGGTTCAGTTTTGCATCCCATGTGGGCCAGTGCTCGTTGCTGTCTCTTCTGACATCTCGGGGGACATTTAGGCACACTTTCTTGAATGGTGTGACATTCTGAATCGAAGGGCGCCCTGGTGGTCGTTTGTTGAGCAAGATCAGACTCGTTGCGAGCTCAGAGAGGAATTCTCTCAAGGGTGTAGGCGGCAGTTTGTGCTGCTGGAGAATTCTCTTGTGCATAAACCATGCATTAACAGCTGCTATTTTGAGCGTGGGCCAAAACAATTACATATACCAGCATTTAGACCTGATAGAAAAGCAATAGGAGAAGCACATTTTGTCTAGAAAATTCACGCCGCCCATTGATCTGTTGTAGGAAGAAATGATCGCTGGACAATCGACAAAAATATGCTTTTTCTCCTTGCTGTCCCACCTTTTGACTGATGTAAGCGGGTCAGCACCAGTGCAGTTCGAAAGAAGAGTAACAGTGCGGTTGTCATGCCACTTCACTGCCACCATTGTGTTTTGGTCACATGAAGTGGCTGAAGTATCACAGGTGTCCCGACCTCGCTTTTTCGATTTCTCATCCATCAACTTGCTGCAGCTGAGTCTGTTTTCACGAACCGTACCAATATAGGAAATTCCCATTCTTGAAAGCTCCTCTACAAGCTGAGGGCCTCAGCGACAACTAGGTTGTCGTCTCGCTTCGGTAGGCTGGAACACAGTTGGAGCACGACACCAGCTCCCAACCCAAGCTGGTAGCCACCCTGGCTGCCATAAAAACCTTCATTGCAGAGCTGGTAGACATCGAAATCATAACACAGACCTGATTCCCCAGAACGTGCCCAAAGTTTTAGACCCCATTTACTCTTTAGTTTATTAGGCATGTACTGACGAAAGTAACACCGCCCACAGAAAGGGATCAAGATTTCGTCCACTGCAGATTTTTTTTCTTGGGGCAAGACAACCATGTTGCTGCTCAAGGAACTGAGCCATGGGCGCACTTTCCAGCATTTGTCTTCTTTTACTTTGTCATTGGCCGCTTCATTATCGAAAAAATGCAGGTGGCTTGTGATCTTTTCAAATCTGTTACGGGACATTACCTGGGCTACTAATTCATATGTACTTCCATTTTCCCAATAAGCACGAACCCTGTGCATGTTTACGAGTCCCATCCTGAAAAACATGCCCAGAATAGATGTAAGTTCTTTCACGGTGAGGTTTAGAGTGGCTCCATGTTTTTGAAAGTAGTACTTATTGCTTTCATCGACGACAGCCTTTAGCATGGATCGAGAAACAAACATGTCAAAGTATTCCACTGCACTCAGCGGCTCTGCAGGTGGCAGCGGAAAGTTGTTCTCGAAACTACCTGCCTCGATATCAAAATCCTTCTTCACCCATGTGTACCGCCTTTTCATGTTCTGCAGTATCCGATCTACCGGAGGCGCATCTGTCGAGGTAGCAACCTCTTCCTCAGCTTCTTCTACCTCAGTTTGGATGGCATCTCCTTCATCACTGCTGTCTCCAGACACTTTTTCGCCACTTTTTTCATCAGCGGAAAAATTGCTCTCATTAGGGTTGATAACATCCAGCAGGTTTGCATGAACAAAACGCTTCGGCCTCTCTTTTGGAACAGAATAGAATGTTGAGGTTGAAATTACAGTATGTCCCTGAAAAATCGTTAAAACAGCAAAATTAGCAAACAGACATCCGTTCACACACTCCACATGAATGCGTGTCACGATATGTAAGACGCGTTTCAAGCAGAAAAGCAATGTTGCATATCTGCAACAATGAAAATTGTGGCATTTAGTGCCCACTGTTGCATATGTGCAACACACCACGTGCAAAAAATATTTTCTCGAACAGAGCAAGTAAAAAACTAACTGTTGGGTTCTAGATTACTGTCAAGAGTGTTTCGAACACACCTTCAGTGAAAAAAGCAACGCAGCTTAACTTGAGGGCTCATAAAAAAATATTTACAGTACCTTGATTGCAGAGCTCGACGACGACGTGGATGCTGCCATTTTGCAAACTGCAGATACGACGAATGTGGCCCCCAAGCAGCTTAAACTGGTACTGGGTGGAACGAAGAACCCTCGAAATAGCATAGTATGGAGAACTTTTACCAGTGCATTAGGATCCTTGCAATCGGCAGGGCACGGAACTGAGTGTTGCAGATATGCAACAAGGGGCACTAATGGGGTAACTGACCCCGCTCCTGGCCACTGGTGTTTCCGCGCTGGTGAACTCTCGCTGCACAGTGCTCGGGTAGTACTCGGAGATGGGTGCCATCTCGCTGGAAGGTAGTAAGCCATCGTCCGACATCTCGAAGAGTGCATCGTATGGCTCGATGGACTGCGGCACCGAGTGGCGCTTGGTGCAGGTGGACCCGTCTGGATGCCGCTCTCGGCATACATCCTCGTCGGGAAACGAGACCTGGCCGCTCGCGGACGCGTGGCTTGCCGGGTTCGAAGGCGGGTTCGACGCAGTTCCCGACATCATGGCGCTGGACGATGCGAAGCTGCGGGCGATGGCTTGGTTGGCGATGGCGATGGCGAATCAGGTGGTTATTGCGATAATGATGGTGATGACGTTGACTGCTAAACTACGCGCAAGAAGATTCAGCCGTACAAAAACGTTAGAGGTACGAATAACATGCGTTTTGGGCGTCTTTCGAGGCGCATCGTTGGTGCGGCAAGTGTCTACAATACAGGCAAGCCTGCGGCGACGTGCTCAGTATGTAACGGGTTCTTACCATATCAATTCCTCAAACGCCTTCATCCTACACTTGCTGGCTCGAAACGGTTCCTGGGAGAAAAGGTAATTCGCTGAGTCATCGTATACCGTAAATGCCACGCGAAAAAAGGGAGGATCAACTTAATTTGCATAAATAGCGTGGTCTTCAATCTTCCTCCACGTGAGCGGCGACCCTTTCAGCCCTGGGCCGCGAGAGAAGCAACATCATAAAATTTGTACATGAAAGAGCTAAGAGAGCGAGAGAGAGAGATTTTACATTGAATAAACATTACAACTATTTATAAAGTAACAAAAATGTGTTAAAATTTTGCATATCAATTCAAAATTGTTCTGCTCATGCTAACAATATAGCTGAATGGTCTGTTTGTGCAGTCCCACAATAATTGTAGTTTTACAGCGAAATGTGTATATGGCTGGGAGAGAAGAAAAGCTCTTCACCAGCGGTATCACGAGCAGTCGCTATCGGCTGTGTCATCAGTAACGTCGTTCGCAGCATCGTACTCAAGCACGCGTGCCAATGGCTGCGTTGTGAGTGACGTAGGTCGTTCATCCCGTCGCAGCCATAGCAGCGAGCACGCGCGAGTTTATCCCGAAGCCTTCATCATGAGCATGCCACGGACATCCCTGGATTTCGTGCCGACCGGTTGTGCGCCCGCGCGCTCCGCGCGCTCGCGACCTTCGGCGTCATCGTAGCTCTGGCCGACTGGGCTGGCCCTACGTCACCTCCTGTCGCCGGCTGTCTTCGGTGACAGCGCAGCTCTGACCTACTGGACCTGCTCTACGCCATCTACAGACGCCGACAACATCTCTCGCAAGTGTACCCCGTCCTCGGACTCCAGTGACCGTGCTTCGATCTTTCCTGTCTCTCCTATCCCCTCAGTTTGTTGTTGCTTCTTCTTCGTCTTTCCTATACCTTTACTTCTACCCTTTGATCCCTCCTTACCCCATCCCTTTGTGAGCTCTGTGGCGGTGTCGCTCACTGAAGCAGACAATAACGGGGCTCACTTTTCTCTTCCTTTCTCTTAAGAACCACTCCGACAACTCTAGAAGAGCTCCGACAATGGAAAGGTGACAGAACTCGCATTCACCAGGCCGATGGTGCAGTCCGGGCACAAAAAACAGGCCCGGGAGGCCGAGTGCTGGCCGCAACTGCGTACCCATGATCCGGCAGCCTGCAAGCCGGGAATGCAAGCGCCGGTGATGGACGGATCCTGCAAACCACGCCACTGAATTAGCTGGCGATGTCAAACGCTTGCAACAAAGTGGCGTTGCGGCGTGAATGTGATCATTGCAGGAGCGCGTTCACCGGGGCGAACGGGAGTTTCTCCAGAGGCACATTGGCTTCGGCTGCGATGCCAGCGACCACCTTGGGTTCGGGAACAAACACTGTTGTTAACGCATTGCGCAACGAATGTAACCGCTCATTACACTGCGCCATGACCGTGATCATGCGAGGCGCAATGTGCGATATGTGAAATAATCCCGCTGGTAAGCCAAAGCCAAACGTGTGCCTAATCTCATTAGGAAGCGCAAACGTGTAACCAATAATTCTGAAAAACTTCAGCGCCATGTCGTGCTTAAGCCACTACTAAACACCGGGCCGCATGTTTTAGTTTTAGCTGGTTAAACATATGTACGGAGATCTCGGGCGGTGGTTTTTCTTTTTGTGTTTCTTTTTCTTTCTATCTTTTGAATCAAGATGTATTACAATGCCTTACTGCAAATTTTCAAACGACCAATTCTTGGCCAGTACTCCATTGTGGGTACAACTACAACGAAAGCAAATAATAATAATAATAATAATAATAATAATAATAATAATAATAATAATAATAATAATAATAATAATAATAATAATAATAAGACCTTGAGCGATGTTACGAGGTCGTTCGATGTCTTCGTGCACATAGCGCGGCTTCACGTGCAAGGCGTGTCGATCGCAGTGGTATCTAAATTGTATACCTCAGCATACGACGAGAAGTCAGCTTTCAGTTGAGCGGAGCTGCTGGTTTTATGGAAACGGGGGCTCCCAGCTGCTTACGCAACACCAGCTCTAGGTTCTAATTCTGATCAATCTGAGCGCGTTCCGCTGTCAATAAAATTGCTACGCTCACATGCGCTTTGCAGGACAATAAAATGCGGGTCAGATTGAAGGGCAGGCTTCCAGCATTGCAGTATTATTGTTCACACAGTAGCCTACGGTGGCTGAATGGGTTGGATAGATAGATGGTTGGATATGGCTGTGCCCTTTAGATCGGGTGGTGGCTAGCGCCACTAAGCCGTAATACTTAATAAACCAAAAATTAGATTTATATTTTTTTTCCTTTAAATAGTGAGGTTGAGGATTCGTACTTTGCAGTGAAGGGTTTAATTTTCACTTGTGCCTTGACTTTAGCCACCAATCAGATAACCTCCTTCTAGTCAATTCTACCCGCTTAAAGTCTATCTTGCCCTTCCTGTCCCTAAACCCCAGTGCTTTCAAAAAAATTTCTACGCCCTTCCCAAAACATTATCAAGTGTTCGGCAGTTTCCTCCTTCTCTCCACATGCACTGCATACCGTGTCTACCACTTTGTATTTGGCCCGATAAGTCTTGGTTCGCAGAAGTACTCCCTTCCTGGCCTCAAACAGTAGAGAAGAATTCCTAGAATTATCACAGATCATTTCCTTGGCAATGTCCTGCTTAAAAGTTCGATTGATCTCGAGTGCCGACTTCTTAATCATGCCTTTTCTCCACGTGTCGGTCTTCGTTTCCTTCACCTTCTTTTTAACCGAGAGTTCTTTTTGGTTTGGCCTCCTGCTGTTTTCTAAGTATTTACCCGTCAATTTTGTGGTTTGCTTCCTCAATTTTGTATCGACATTCCTCATGTATAAATAGCTGAAAACCTTCCTAGCCCAAC
This sequence comes from Rhipicephalus microplus, assembly GCF_013339725.1. NCBI lineage: Eukaryota > Metazoa > Arthropoda > Arachnida > Ixodida > Ixodidae > Rhipicephalus > Rhipicephalus microplus. Next base: position 14,949,440 of record NC_051173.1, read on the forward strand.
GTTCCTCCCCCATTTCTCTCAATCGCTCCTTAAAATTTATCATGCTGCTAGCTTCCCTGCCCTTGAATGATGCCCATCCCATATCACCTTGTGCTCCCTGATTTGGTGTGTTCCCGTAAGCTCCTAAAGCAAGCCTACCTATTCTACGTTGCTTAATTTCTAATCTTGCTTGAACCTCTGATTTCACGCACAAGACCGCATTGCCGAACTTCAGACCAGGAACCATGACGGCCCTTTCCGAATTCCTCTCACATCATCCTGTTACCTTTAGTCACTGCGTATCTTTTGTGTTCCCTTAGGTACTCGGCCCATGTGCTCATCCATACACCCAGATATTTGTATTTATTCGTTATCTTTAGCGTGACCTCCTGTATCCTAAGCTCACTATCTTCATTATCATTAAAAACCATGACAGCTGATTTTTTCTTAGTGAATCTCCAATCTAACCTATCTCCGGCATTACTGCAGATTTATATGAGTCTCTGCAAATCTTCCTTGTTGTCGGCTATTTACACTATATTATCTGCGTACATCAACGCTGGTAGTGCCTGTTCAAGGAGTATTCCTTGTTTGATGAAAGAGAGGATGAAGCCAAGTCCACTCCCCTATAATTTCGCCTTTAATCCTTGTAGGTACATCATGAATAACAAAGATGACAGAGGGCACCCCTGCCTAAGCCCCCGTTCTATCTCTGTGGGCTCGGATACTTAATTGTTTTTCCCATTTTTTATACCTTGTTACTACTTCTTAGATATCTTTTGAAAGATTACCGACTCCATCTTCCACACCTAGTGTGTCCAGTATTCCCCACAAGTTCTCTTGGACCATGCAATCACACTCCCTTGATATCCAAAAATGCTAGCCACAAGGGCCTGTGTTCCTTTTCTGCTATTTCAATGCACTGCATCAGCGAGAACAGATTGTCTTCCAATTTCTTTTGTTTCCGAAACCCATTCCACAGTTCCCTTAGCACATCCTCATCCTCTTCTATCCATGCCTGCAGTCTTTCCTTTATAATGTGCATCACCAGCCTGTAAACCACTGATGGGACGGTATAGTTGTTTATGTCAGTTTTGTCCCCCTTTTCTTTATAGATCATGCTCACCCTGCTAAGCTTCGATCCATTAGGGACTTCACCATCGATAATTGTTTTGCTCACTGCCTCTCTCAACGTTTGGTTAGACTTGGGACCCAATTCCTTTATCAGCATAATTGTACAGCATAATTGTGATGTACCACTAGAAATCCTCTTGTCAGGGAGAAGGTAGACAGTGCTGGATTCAGCATAGGGTTAATATAGAGGCAGCCTATACATTAACTCTATGGGATTCAGAGAGAGAGAGAGAAAAACATTTATTTATACATCCGGCTACACAATTAATTTGTCTTCATTTACCCTCATTTTGCAGTGTACTGATACTTATGATCTCTTTTCTGAAGTCACTACCCCGTTCGACAAGTCGTGCAACGTGCCGCTTCCTGCAAGCAATGAGAAAAGCAAAAATTTTCTTTGCTCACAATTGACATAACCAACAATGAATTCGCTCTCCACTCCTAGCCTGAGATTTCATTCTGTTAATGCCAAAGGTAAACATCAATGACTTAAGGATGAAGAGATACTTAACTGCAACTTAGTTAGACTGAGTAACTGTAACACAGATAGATTCAACAATAGATTCAACCATAGATAGATTCAACTATAGATAGATTCAACCATAGATAGATTCTACCACATTGACTACATTCCTCCCTTCGAAACTTGACAATTACAGAGACCAGATAATTAATATATACATCCAGACGTTATACAGAAGCTGCCTATTTCATCATGGCTCAGGCCCCTTGAAAACAAATAGCATTCTGCAGCATGGACATTGGCAAAATTTTGTCTTGGGGTGCAAACCAATCTTGCATCAAGGCGGAGGGTGGGGGGGAGGGGGGGGTCATTTTTGGTGTAGCTTAGATGCAAGTGCTTGTGTTGTTTGAAGGAAACAAGCACCCTTTTTGCAACCCCCTGCCAATGCCCTACTTCTGCAGTGTGAAGTTCACCCCTATGAAGTGAAAACTCTTTTACACAAAGACACTAGAAATTGCAAGCCGTCATGGCGATGCCTATATAGGAACAAGGCGACATTACTTTGGGTGCACACTCAGTATTGCAAACCAATTTTTGGAAAATACCCTACACCAAGGGGTATTCACGTCAAGGTCAAAGTAACCCTACTTTGCAAAGCACAACTTTTTTGTTACCCTACATTTTACCCTACACTTAGAAATGGCACGCTGTGCACACCACAGTGCAAGGTGTACATAGTGTACACCTTATGAAGCTCAGATGTATGGGGTGCCTACAGAGTCGGCCTACCTATTACCGTGCGATGATAAAATTTGATGACTTCACTATTTGATGTCACATTGTGATGCCACACTCGTGTCACAATGACTTCATATTGAAATAAAAAAATTTAGCAATGCGTCATGCCACAGTGACATCATGAGGTGGTGTTGTTATATCATAATGATATTTAGCAACACTCGCATTGATGTCAACCACCACTTTTCGTACATAATGAGGCATCTGGAGCTTTGACCTTAATAACTGAAGCCGACCACCATTGTAGAATTTAAATGCCCCGCCGCAACAAACCGATCAAAGACAACGAAAAGTAAAAAAAAATATTTTAAAAAACTAGCACAAAGATGTTTGAGGTATCATCTTTCAGCTTTTGAGCTTGATGTTGGAATTACGACAATTACGATTTTGATCTCTCCAGTAATGTAACCTTCGGATATGTCGCGTGGATTTTCCATATTTTTCACTGTGGTTGAAATCAACTTATGTCACCACCCTACGAATCCACGCTGGCGAAAAAATTCCGAAAATACCCCACAACTTGGTATGGCTACCCTAGTTTGGCGACCCTGGTGCACAGCCGAGTGTGTTTAACAGCTAGTGAACCTACCAGCCCCATTGTGAATATCTTGTGACAAGATAACATCTTGTTTATCAAAAAACTCATGCAAGATTTTATAAAAGAGCATGGCACTAAAATATATGTATGGCTATGCTTGCTTTCTTATCTTTTTTTTTGCGTCTGTCTTTCAAGTTCTTTTTCTCTAGGCATATGTTTATTTTTTCTTGATCTTTCTTTTTTTATCTACCCTTTCCCTTCTTTCTTTCTGGCTGTAGTTCTTTCACGTTTTAACTTCTCTTTCCTTTCCACTTATTTCTTGCTTGCCATCTTTCTCTCTACTCACTCTCATCTTCTCCTTTCATTCCTCCTCACCCTTGTTTTCTACCCCCTTGCTATACTATGCCACATTCTGCTTATGCCTTTGCTATAAGGCTATGCCACATTCTGCTAAGATGCTTGCCTTTGGATTTTGTCGACACAGATTCACCATGCCTCTCTATGCCAATAAAATATCACCAAAAATTTCTTTCTTTCTCCCTTTCTCGAATTGAGCATCACTCATGCATTAGAGTTACTGCATCCCACACTAGCAAAATCTACACACATGGTTTTGGAGTGAAGCAGACGAGGACAAAAATGAAGAGAGTATAATTCACAGTATAATAAATGAAGTATAATAAATGAAGAGAGTATAGTGAAGCAGAAGAGTATAAAAATGAACATGTGACAATAATTTTGTACTTATTACAACTCATGGCAAACCTTAACCATAACAGCTCGGGTTTAATATACTGCGCCTATGCTGGGCCCGAACCCTAATCCGCTGCGTGCCATCCCAGTATTCTACCACTGAGCCACGCCCGTGTTGGGGACTTGTTTGCAAATTTGCTTTAGGCAGACCTGATGTCAGAAAAGGAATCATGTTAATATGAGTACTAAAGTATTTTAGAACAGCAAAAAAACAACCAGGCGTCACCCATTGTGAATAGTGTAACGAGTGGGTCGTCCAATGCTCCAACCCATTACAAAAGCTTGTTTTTGATCACCTATTGACTGTAGCACTTACCCACTTCAGGCATAATTCCTCATTGTCTTCAACCACTGCATTAACAATTGGCACAAAATTCCTTTCAAGTGTATAGCAGATACAACGCTTCTCAGAAGAATGACAAAAAATAGCATAGCGAATGCTGGCCTACTACCGAGAAAATATTATTAATGCCGTAGTGAGTACCCAGCAAGTGTGCTTGCAGCAGTTACCCGATGAGTGTTTATATAAGGCTCTGAAAGGCCTCTCTTCTAGCTTTTACTGTGACTGTGCTGCCCCTTCCGCCCAGGTCTGGCATTTTTTGAATTTATTACCGAAATAGAACAGTCATGCAGTCAGTGAAAGACAGCTGTAGTTGTGCCTCCTTGCCTAATTGTATGGTATCATGCATGACACGGGCAGCACTACGCTCTATAAAACTGACACGTTACAAAATTTTTGTGCTTGCCGCATAACCGCATTATCATTGGCAGTGAAAGGGCAAAAGCAGCCGTGCATTTAGACATGAACATGTTTGGCTTGTACCATTAGTAGAGGCCTGATGCAGCATGGTGATTTCACGTATTCGCCTGTGCCAGTAAATGGTAAAATTGGAATTCTCTATAGAATGTGCTTACTCACAACTGGACCCCCTAAATCTTTCTTTGCAGCTTCAATATCCCTTTGTCTCTCTCGACACGCGACTTTACTGTATTGCTTGAAGTTGGGTCGCTTTCATCATGCCGTGTTTTCGCATATACATTCTCATACTATACTCGCATACTCGCACATATTCGCATACCGCCTGTCCTTAAAGACATACATTGATGGTTGCTAGAGACAAACTGGACCACAGTGCTCACACACACACACAAACACACACATACACACACACAAAAATCGGGATCATGGTGTTGACTGTGAGGTGCATTGCCGGTCATAAATGCCGTGCCTTTTAAATACAACCTAACTCTGGTGACATTCTAAGATTACACAAAAAATGTCATTGCATGCATGTGCACACATCACTTGCTTCCTTGTTTTTCTGTGCACTTCCCATTCCCCCAATGCGGGAGGGTAGCAAACCAGGTTCAATGGCAAACTTAACCTTCCTGCCTTCCTTTTTGTCCCTTTCTGGCATCAGCTTTGAAGGTCTCTTACTGGATATAAAAATGCCAGCTGCCCACAAAAAATGTACAGCTTTCCTTGTAAACACATTTAACACGTGCTTAAACCAAGATTCCACGCCACAATCTGCTCCGGGCGATGTTATTCATCGTGCTCGTATAGAACAGTTATGCACCCATCACACTCACACAAAATAGTCATGCATGTTCTGCTTTCTTTTTATCAAACTATACTGAAAAATATGCTTTACGAAGTAGATTTTTTCAGATTCTAACCCTGGAAGTAGAACTTCATGAGGGTGCTTTTGAAATATGCTGCAATTAATAAAACCAGTGCAGCCTCAAGTGATATACAAGGTTGACAAGTCTTTTTACTTTTGTTGGCACGCTGGATTATAAAATTTGTGTAAGAGATTGTGCCTAAATGGGTAGTTTTAGTAGTGTGGAGCCTAGAAGCCAGTTGCACATGCCCACTCTAAGTGGTGGGCCAAGAGCCATGTTTGCCTAGTTTTATAAGATTGTTTAGATGATTAAATTTAAAATATGGCACATTTCCTAGCTCGTGCCAAAACTCATTCAATATTTTCCCCTTGGCCAACAGTTGCAAAACTACAACAAGATACACGAGACACAATGCTGGTCAAAAACATACCGTTGAAATTTTAATTTTAGGAACCGAGCTGTCATAACACACTCACCTTTCACAAGTATTGCAACACTTCTTAACTAATGAATTTATGGTCAGTTCACCAGCTCAAAGGAAGATAATTTTGCTTCAAGGAAGGGGGACAAGGCAGGAGCAGCTAGTGGCAGAGGCTTTGCAGTGAAGCCTCAGTCTGATTTTGGAAGACAATAAAATGCAAACTCTTCGTTCTTTCCGCCAATTTACACAGAAAGGAGTTTCAACAACAATTTAGCAATCGATAACAGGAAACTACCCTTGAGCCTACAATGAGAAAGAAGAAAATAAGGGTAATAATAATAATAGTGAAAAAACAGTGACACGATTTGTCGTAACAATACATTGTAACACACGCAACTCGACCACGACAGTGGCGCAGCACTGGTGATCACTAACAATATGTTTGGTTGCATCCTCGCTTGATTCCCGCTTGGAATGAATATCACCCGTGCATGGGAAGGTGCGCAACTACCATATCGTGTTCTCATTCAAGTCAGCCTCCAGGGGATCACAAAAAAGGTAGAGACGCACACACACACATCCACAACCCCAGTGATGCACATAAAATGAACTTGGCCCGTTTGAATTCAAGTCGCAATGTCTGCAAGCACTTAGCGAACAGCATACTTGTTTGCAGTCAGAGGGAATGACAAAAAGTGAAAGAACAGGACTAAAAGATGGAAAGAATAGGAACACTGCTGCGCAAAACACGCATTGCTTCCCTGCTCCAGGGTTGCACACAGCAGTCTCGGAAAGAATGTGGCTATTGGTATCCGCACCACAGATCACACAATCGCTATGTACCAGTCCCGAGAAGAGAGGCAGTCTTTGCTGAAAAAAGCAAATCACAGCACAAGTGGAGTTCTACAAAGCGATGGCAGCTTATGCGCTGTAAGAGCCTAGCGACGAGGGTACACCTACACCACACCGGCTCTTAAGCCACCTTCGCCTGTACCAGGAGGCAACAAACCAAGCTGGAATTCACGTGCCTGAATTCTCCAAGAACATTCACAGAAAAGCATTTGGGAGCACCAACTAATGTTACTGCTCGGTATGCACCAGTAATGCACACCATGAAAGAGAAAACGGAAAAAAAAAGGAACTGCTGTTTGGGCCACATATAAGCACGTCGTTATTTGCATGGATGATGGTTGCAGTCAGCAACCGGTCATAGTGAAGTGAATGAGAGAAGGTCGCAAGCAATAACTTCAGTACAACCGCCATCTCCGAAGTACCGCACAATTCAGCAGTTCATATCGTGTTCCAAGCACAATGCAGAAATGTGTGCTACAGAAAAGCTTTGACACACAAGGTATACCCCTAATAGCAGTGCAACCTTCCGACGCTCCACAGTGCATCTTTGCATTCATTTTTGTCTTCTCACTTTAACCGTTTCCGAGGCGCAGGCACGTACTGCAACCCACAGGGCAGCAAGCAGACGCACAGCACGCACATTGGGCAACTACTTCTTGTGCAAGTTTAGCAAAGGCACGTGAGCACCAGTCAATGAGGTTTTCCTCGCCACAGAGAGGTGCCAGCGGCAGTAGCAGCAGCTGAGTCCTGCAGCTGCTGCGTGAAGCTCACTTCCTGGTCTTCCCATCCAAGAGAAGATAAAGGGCTGCTTGCTCGCTTGCTTGCTTGTTCGGTATGCTGTGTGAATGCTGCTTGCGGCTGGTCATGACGAGGGAAAAAGCCCTGCTGCTTGACACCTAAGATGCCTGCCACTTGAACTTCCCCTGCATGACCCACCGCTGCGAAGACCGGCCGTCACACTCCCTCAGAACGGGGAGAGAAGGATCCTTGGCCTCGGGTTGGTCGAGGCAGCGTGCCGTGTTGACGTGCTTGAACGACTGCTCCTGCAAGATGACACGACAAGCTTTTTGTCAAGTGTAAGCACTAGAAAGTTGAAGTAGGTGGTGAAAATTCAAGATTAAAATGTGGAGCAACAGGCAACAAAGAGCAAATGTCAAAAGAGAGAACTAGAAAAGAAACAATACATTTTGAGAGATTCTATGTCAAAAAGATGATGTGCGATACACAAGAAACAGGGCAAGGAATACTCAACAGTTGCATATCTGTCCTTTTCATCTGCACCTTTTATGATGTAAACGAGGTTCAATGTACCTGACGATGAGCACTACAAGAGCTCACTGTTAGCATTTCTTTTCTTTTTAATAGGTACAGGCCTCATGGACAAGTCTGATATATGTACTGACAGAATGCAGCTGCTGGGAGTGCTACTCCAGACCTGGAGGCTATAACTCGCATCACAGTCATCAATTTACTATAGCAGTTTTAGCCTCCGCTGCAATTACTGATGCCTCTATGGTCAAACCATTGCTTACATTGAATGGATGTATAACTGTATACAGTAAATGTGTCTATTTGGACTACAAGGGATCAGTAAAAATGTCCTAATTAACCAATTTCTCAAAGATTGAAAGTATAAGAAAAGCATTTATTTATTATGTAGATACACTTTCATTGTCCTGAAAAATACGTGACTCCTGCGCGTAGTTTGCATAGGATCAGTGCATAAGCCACAGTCTCCACTACTCACAACTTCGTTCACAAGTTGATCGCGGCTTGAGACCTCCCTTTCCAAATTAACCCGAGACGTGCTCCCCCAAAATTGAAATGTCGTTACCGGCATTACTGAGCGGTTTGCGCTGACAATTGTTGCGAACGACGGACCGATCCCGCCGAAGCCACCACTGTTGCGAAAGACGGCGACGCCAACACGGTCCCGATGGCGCCCCTGCTTCCAACTCCGCCGGGAAGGTCACCAGCCGTTTGGTAGCGTATGTTTATCAGCTCGCGACTGCTTCTGCGCAGAGCTGATCAGACGAGCGGACGAGACGACGGTGAGTCAAACAAGGTTTATGTACAGCATATATACAGAGGCGTTACAATTTCGGCACTGGGGCCGACAGAGACTCGAAGAGCCGAGCTCTTCTCTCTAACACATAGTTAAGCCTTTCGCCTAAGACCGCTGACTCACACACATGTCGGCACTCCGACACGGGGACGCCTCTCACATAGGACCGCCGATCGCGACGCGCCGCAGGGCTTCTTTTATTTACACCGGGTCCAACCAAAATGTCCAATCAGAAGCGCCGCTGGTCGTCCGGGCAGATTCCGCCAATGGGGCCGCCGCGCCATGCGTCAGACCACCTGACACGAGGACGCCGGCTCGCTGTCACGTGCGCAACTGACTCACTGCACGTGGGCCAGAGGAGCGCCGCGCGTGTTCACGCCGTCGAGGTGATCGCGCCAGGCAGACTGCGGGCTGGCCTTGACCCAGATTGCCTTTTTCAGAGGCACGGTCGTTTGACGAGGACTCGCTGGCATAACAGCACCCCCGCCGCCAGACAATGCACCGGAAAGACGAGCTGCTTCCACGGGGCTCGGATGTCAGGTGCGCTCGTTCGCCAGGTCCCTCCAGGTTCGCCTCCAGGGCCATGGGGAGACTACAGCTCCAGACTGTTCCGGGAACACATCCCATTTTGACGACGGATCCCAGCCCCACTGGCTTGTCGCCACAACTTGCTGATCAGCTTCACTCGTCTCTTCTGACCATCTTCGGTTTCAGCACTTGTCGATGGTTCTGCAACTTGCCAAGAACGGATCGACAACAGACAACACACGACACACGCAAGTGCCTTCGGTCACCCGACAGAACACCAGACAAAGTATAGTACAATATACACCTATCTACGTGTCTATCGGAATTTTGTTCCCTCTACATCAAGAGGCACATGTGGGACACAAGACTCTTAAAATGACAACTCATTTTTTTTTTCCACTTACAACAACGTAACGAATTAGAATACCACATAAAGTTGGCCCCTTGAGATCACTCTGAACGAGAGCGCTCAGCCCAGGTCGTGATGAGGTCAAAATTTTGCCCCGAATCGCCAGCGAGAAACCGAAAGGTTGAGAAGTTACTAGCTGGAACGCACTGCTCAATGCACCTGCATTAGCGTGTACCTTTCCCTTTTTTTTTTTTCTCTTTAGCGAACGTCAAAGTTGCGCTGTGGAGCAACATGCTCCACCTCAGTAACCGGCCACTTTTAGGCGACGATACCTATGCGGCACCAAGAGCGGCTCACACTTGCGACGTTGCACAGGGGAACAACGATACGGCTTGCTACTGATTGACTCCTCACCGCTTAGCTCGATATCGTGTTCGATCACCCTCATGTTTCCGGGGCGGTCCGAAAACACGTCTTCAAACTCGGAACCAATCTTTCTCAGGTCCTCTTTCTCAGGTCCTCCTTCACTTAAGCTAGGCTCTAGGTTTATCTGCTCCCAAATTACTTTCGATCCCCCTTCGATCACCTCACTAGAACTCAAATTTTCTGCTCCCTCTTCCTCTGAAGCCTTCAACAGCTGATTTACGACCGCTTGATGTTGAACATTGGGTTTCATCAAGTTGTAAATTTTGTTCTGCCGCCTTCCTACTTGCACCTCATAAGTTGTATCGCAAGGCTTCGATAATACTGTGGCGGGCCCTTCCCAATCAACCTCAAGCTTGTTCCTTTTGGGTGGCTGCCGCCGCATTACCTGATTATCAACTTCAAAAGCGCGCTTCTTCCCCGATTCCTCGTAGTGCTCCTTCGACAGCACTTTTGCCGCGTTTTTCTGGCTTTCCACGAGCGCTTCAATTTGGCTTTCCACTAGCGCTTCAATCGAGAGATCCTCACTCTGCCCTCGAATGAGCGTCTCTCGATCAACTCTCGGCAGCTCGCTCCAACTTTCCGCTACAGGCGAGAGCGTTGCAACCCTCTCGCTCTGACTCAATGGCGCCACGTCGTCTCCCCCAGCGCATACCGCGCCGGCCGCTCCCGCGACGGGCCGCTCGCGTGACTGCTCACATGACTCATGCGGAAAATTTCCTTTCTGGGGTTCCGTCGACCCGCCGACAAGGTCACTTGAGAGTTCACCGCATGGAACCAAGTCAAGCTTCCGCGAAAGCTTTCGCGCTTGCGATCGCGTGGGAGCCATGCACGCTAAGTTGGGGAAGAACGATTTGCCCTGCTCTTTGAGAAGCTGCTCCGAGTTGTTGGAGAAAAGATAAGAAAAACGACCATTCAGCGCGGCAGACACAGCCGCTTCGGTGCAAAGCTTACCGAACGGGCCTTCAATGACAACGGTGGCGATTGGTAAGCGAACACTCTGCTCCTCGGCGACTTGCCTGATCCACGCGCATTCTCCTGTGAAGTCATCCGGAGACACCAATGAAGGATGGACAACGTCCATGGTTGCCGCTGAGTCTCTAAGTGCTCGGCACGTTTTCTCATTGACCCTAATTTCTTGGAGATACGGCTCCAGCAACCGCATGTTTTTTCTGATTCTCGGATCGTTGCGAAGGCAAACTTTTCCTGACAGTTTCTCGCGATGTGCCCTTCCTTTTTACAGTTGTAGCAGATTAGCGGCTTCCGTTTGTTTTCCGATTCAAATGCCTGTGTGGTAGAAACCTCACTCGATTTCTCCGCTTCTGCTTGCCCTTCCCCTACACTGTCCTTAGTAAGAGATGGGTCCTTTTTGAAATTACGGTGCGGAACGGGTTTCCGTTGATCAGGTTTCCTTGAAAAGCCCTCTTTTCCTCTCATCTTTTTCAACGCGCACTGCCCTGCTATGCAACTTTCGGCGAGTATAATACTCCTCAGCTAACTCAGCTGCCTTATTTAACTGTACTTCCCCAAGTCTGTCCTGCAGCCAAAGTTTAACATCCTCCTCGATGCAGCGGTAGAATTGCTCCAATGCAACGCATTCCACCACTTTATCGCGGTCGTCATAAACACCTTCGCCCTTGAGCCATTCAATTAAATCGGCTTTAAGACGAAACGCGAAGTCAACGTGTGACTCATTCCCCTTTTCAGCATACCGGAACCTTTGCCTGAAAGCCTCGGGTGACAACTTATAACGTCTCAAGAGCACTTCCTTAACCTCGTCATAGCTCTCAAACGCTTCCCTAGACAAGCAAGTTATCGCGTCGGACACTTCACCGGGAAGAAGAGCTAGCAGGTTCCGCGCCCAAAGAGGCCGCTCCAAAGCGTTTCGCTCACAGACGTGTTCAAACTTGACGAGATACTTCGCCATGTCCTCGCCTACTACGAACGGTGGCAGTTGGTCCCGAATTCTAAAACCGCTGACCTGAATCGTCGGAGAAGCTACGCTAGGCGCCTGCGAACACTGTAGGATTGCCAATTCTAGTCGTTTCAACTCGAGACGCTCTTGTCTCTCGGCCTCCTCGCGCTCACGACGTTCGCGCCTTTCAACTTCTTCACGTTCGCGAGCTTCGCGCCTTTCAGCTTCTTCACGTTCGCGAGCTTCTACTTCTCGCCTTTCAGCCTCCTCGCGGCGTGCTTTGATATCCGCCCAGGCCTCATCGACTTCCTCCGCCGACACTCCCTCATCCTTCATGATCTCAAGGATCGCTTGCTTTCGTTTCGCACGGCCCAAAGTAATGCCGAGTTCCTCACAAATTTCGATGAGTTCCTTCACTTTAAGGTTCTCCATCGTTCACACTAGCCTCTCGCTGTTTGCCCCTGTTAAGAATTTACTTGCCGTACCCACTATAAGCCTACTAGCAAGACGCGCAAGCAATTTTTCACACTCCCGTGTTTACCACCTCCGCATTAACTTTGGTTTCAAAGCACTTCAACTTGGCTTGAAACGATCAAAGCTCACTTCAATGCTTCACACAGCCCTTTCTCTAAACTACTACAACCTGAGCTAGAGTAGTCTGGTGAACTGAGGGGAAAACATCAGGCACTCACCGCATCGATGTCGCTGACGCCGGCCGATCCCGCAGCTGCCAACCACTGTTGCGATCGACGGACCGATCCCACCGCTGCCACCACTGTTGCGAACGACGGACCGATCCCGCCGAAGCCACCACTGTTGCGAAAGACGGCGACGCCAACACGGTCCCGATGGCGCCCCTGCTTCCAACTCCGCCGGGAAGGTCACCAGCCGTTTGGTAGCGTATGTTTATCAGCTCGCGACTGCTTCTGCGCAGAGCTGATCAGACGAGCGGACGAGACGACGGTGAGTCAAACAAGGTTTATGTACAGCATATATACAGAGGCGTTACAATTTCGGCACTGGGGCCGACAGAGACTCGAAGAGCCGAGCTCTTCTCTCTAACACATAGTTAAGCCTTTCGCCTAAGACCGCTGACTCACACACATGTCGGCACTCCGACACGGGGACGCCTCTCACATAGGACCGCCGATCGCGACGCGCCGCAGGGCTTCTTTTATTTACACCGGGTCCAACCAAAATGTCCAATCAGAAGCGCCGCTGGTCGTCCGGGCAGATTCCGCCAATGGGGCCGCCGCGCCATGCGTCAGACCACCTGACACGAGGACGCCGGCTCGCTGTCACGTGCGCAACTGACTCACTGCACGTGGGCCAGAGGAGCGCCGCGCGTGTTCACGCCGTCGAGGTGATCGCGCCAGGCAGACTGCGGGCTGGCCTTGACCCAGATTGCCTTTTTCAGAGGCACGGTAGTTTGACGAGGACTCGCTGGCATAACACAATGTAGAGTTTGACGCCACAGAACAATACGTGTGCTTGCCGGGACCAGAAAACACATCCAAATTACCTCGTTTAACGAATTAACAGCTGTTAAATTACTGAGCTTTTGCTGTACGAGCAATGCTCCATGTTCCCCAGCCTGGCTGTTCAAGTGCAGGTCATTTGATCTGGTCCTGGGCTGTCTATTTCTCTCAAATTTCTGCAGAGTTCCTTGTTACTGTACCTCCTTATTGTAGATCCATAGCTGGTTGCCACCCATGCCGTGGCAGCGCAGGAGCTTGACAGGACCCCGGGGAGAAGAGGCGTCCAGGCAGTTGTCGTCAGACATGATCTGCTGCCGTTTGGTGTAGGCAAACACCTGGTTACCGCCCATGCCATGGCACTTGCTCACGGCCACATTCTCGCCGCTCTTGCGTCCAAAGGTGTCAAGGCAGTCCGAGGTATCGGCATGCTTGATCTGGCACATGCAAGGTGTTGGGGAAAAGAGTGAGCGAAATAAAAAAGATCGCAAAACTGCAATGCCTCATTGCCTTTTAACTGGAGAACATTTTCACATAAAAATACGGCGATTCAAAACTCAAGTGTATGCATGCCTCTGTGACAAGGGTGTGTGTGAAGCCACGTCACAGTATCGGTGTGGTTATTGATTTGGCCACTGGTGTTCTTTACTGGAGCAGAAACATGAATGCATGGATAGTTTTACCACTATAGATGCCACATTCAAGAATCTAGCTCATAAGTTTATGTTCATGCATCAATAAATTGAAGCAAGCTGTCCAAGCGAAAGCCACTGTGCCATGGGAACGGTAAAGGCTACTCAAGCTACAGATATTTCAGCTTTTACCCTGCTATCTTAATCATAAATGTACATCTTTCTTTGTTACAAATGAACAGGTGTGGTGAAAATAAACAAAATTTTAAATCTCAAAGAGTGGCAAGGACTGTGGAGTGTTCATCTGTTCCAGTGTGCATCCAAGCCCATACTGGCCTTTGGTAATTTAATGATGCTCATATTCTATGTATGGGCATGTCGAACACCTAATAGGCCATGAATAATAAGCTTTGCAGGCTCAGCTAAGGTTACTGCTTCTTTTGCACAAACTACACCAAAAATGTTTGCGATGATAGCATCAGCGCATGCAATTTACAAAGAAGTACACACAGCATCAAATACAACAAAGGCATCTGCGATAAGTATTGCTCAATAAACTACGCTGTAAGGTTACGTCTGGGAGAGTTCAGCAAAGCATTTCTATTGAACAAATGTGGACATTGCTACAGTATGTCCGAAACATTCGAAACAGGCATTTATCTGATTCGTTGGAGACTGTGGTAACGAATTACCACAGAAAAATGTGATTACCGATAGCTAGCTACTCACCTCACCAAGGTGATAGTAATCGAGGGGCATGTGTGACTCTGGATAAATGTTCTCCAAGTACCACCTGAAAGTGTTGCACTTAAGCTTGGTTCGGAGTTGTCTTCGGTACGAAAGGTCTCCTTTGTCGACATTTTTGGCCGCTGAAAACAGAAGAGAAAACAAGAGATGATGGGTCGGGCTTGTGACCTCGTCGTGCATCATGTAAATATTGGGCATGTGCATGGTCGTTGGCAGGATTTTCTCTTGAGGAGTGCCAACCAGTGTTGCATTGCAGTTCGCGGAGGGAGAGACCACTGGTGTGGCTTAAGTGAGGGCAAGTAGTGTTGAGGCTTGATAGAGGCAACTGCCCCTTTTGCACGTTCTGCTGATGCCCATTGGTATGTGTGAATATTCAATTTATTGATTGATATTTGAGGTATAACGCCCCAAGACCATCATATGATTATGAGAGATGCTGCAGTGGAGGGCTCCGGAAATTTCGACCACATGGGGTTCTTTAACGTGCACCCAAATCTGAGCACACGTGCCTATAGTGTGAATATTCCAGTGCTCCAAATATTCAAATGAATATTATAGTAGTATTTCAATTTGCTCCAAACGAAACCTAAACTATTCAAAAATAATGAACAAATACAAACACCCTGTAAAGGTGCTTCCACTGCAGTAGAGGAGTGCTATACAGTGAATACACCTACCGTAATTACTCGAATCTAATGCGCACCTTTTTTCCGGTTAAGAGAGTTCATAAATCACATGCGCGTTAGGATCGAGTACGAAAAAAAATGAATAGGCCATTCTATTGCCATCGCCATTTCCAAAATGGCCGCCCCCTACGTGCGTCGGCATGGCACGTTGGCCATTTCTGCCGATGTGTTTCCCATGTGCGGCACTTCGTACGTGTGCTGAGGAGTTCGTCATCTTGTAGTGCATTAGCATCGACGGCATAAAAGGGCCGACTCCCAAAACTCGACGAGTGCACCACGATGCCGCTTTTAAAAGAAAAGTCATCGCGTGTGCTGAAACAGACGAAAATCGGGTTGCATCGCGGTCGTTCCGAGTTCCCGAAACGTGCGTGCGGGGCTGGCGGAAACAAAAGCAGAAGATTGTTGACAGCAAAGATTCACGCAAAGGCTTCAGTGGACCACAGCAGGGTCGGTTTCCGCAAATTGAAGAGCTGCTCGGCGAGTATAATGCCACATTCCATTTCCCAAGTTTTGTATTCGTCCCAAAACACTACACAATTCCTCAGTGCAAACCGTGCCTACTGTTTTCGAGAAGCTTCCGGACTGTAGTCCGGAAGATCATTTCGGTAAGATCACGCCTACTCTGCGAACTGTACAGATTATTCTGGAACCTACGCTACCGCCAGCGATAACGCTAGAACATTCGACGCAATAGTATAAATGCCGACGCGCTTCGCCGCTTGTCAGTAGTTGATCGACGGCCGACGCTCTGTTCACTGCCATCTGTGCAAGACTGCTACTGTAATCCAACTTTCCATTTACCGGGCACAGGTTCGCCCAAATAAACAGTTAAATCCCAACATAAAGTCTCCTTTCTTCGGCCACGTCACGACCCCGTGACAATATGATTGAGCAGAGAGCGGCACAGCGGCCCGTGACGACAGAACTGCTCCAAGTGCAGGCTATGCAGTTAGCCTTAGAAAAAGGGCTAATGCGGAGCCAGTTTAAAGTGAGCAGGTGCTGGCTAACTAACTTTTTGAAGAGGAAAGGCTTTTCCCTCCGAAGGCGAACAGGCATACGCAAAAAGTTTCCGGAGGAGTACGATGAAAAGCTTCGCAGTTTTCAGAGGTTCGTCCTCAACTTGCGGCACAACAACGGCTACCTGCTTGGGCAAATCGGAAATGCCGATCAGACGTCTCTTTACTTCGACATGCCCGGCACCACAACCGTCGAGAAGAAGGGGGCGAAGCAAGTTCGTGTGCTAACATTGGGCCACGGTAAAACTAGAGTGACGGCAATGCTCCGTTGCACGTCAGATAGGTACAAGCTTCCCCCGTACCTCATATTTAAATGGAAGACGCTCCCAAAAGGAGTCGTTTTTTCGAGTGGTGTGATCATGCGGGCCAGCGAGAAAAAATGGGTGCGCGTTGCAATCGATGTCTTACATTTTTTTTTTCCGTCGTGGAAACCGGGTGCGCGTTACAATTGAGCGCGCAGTAGAATCGAGTAAATATGGTATCTGAAAAAAATCCACACTGCCGCGAAGCTCCGCTTGACGGTTAAATGGACATATTAGCCTCACCTCGAATCATCTCTTTGAAAGCTTAAAAGCTTGTTATACCATTTCATACACTTTACGTACAGTGAATTCTAAAAGGTAACACAATTTACAGGTTATCACTTGTGTTCTACTGAAAGTCAAATCGTGCTGCCATTCACAGTTGCTTCCACTTCCCTTTGAACCAAACAGAATGAAATTTGCACATGGCCTTGCTTCACATATAAATAATATTGCTTGGGAAATGACAAATATGCTCATTTTTCTTTATAATGTGTGATATATACTATTAGAACTTGATTAAAAATTTTTCAACCAAGTCACATATAATTCACTATTTGCATATGCCTAGTAAATATGAATGAAGGAAGGAAATTTTGGGAGTTCATTTCTTTGTTTTACACAACCTCTATGGAAACCAGCAGACAATGATGCCAAAAAAAAGTACTGTAGACTCTCAGTAAACGAAACTCTCTTAAAATTAAATTGCTGCTTAAGTGGATCCAGCTGCCTCTAGTATGACTGGTTTTGTACTTGAATTCTACACTCTTGTTTATATCTCAGCAAACAAAACTCTTGTTTAACGAAATACACTTCCTTGGTCCCTTCAGGTTTTGTTAACAAGAGTGTATGTGGGACATCATGCAGTTGTTAGATTTGTGGGGTTTAACGTCCCAAAATCACCATATGATTATGAGAGACGCCGTAGTGGAGGGCTCCGGAAATTTTGACCACCTGGGGTTTTTTAACGTGCACCCAGATCTGAGTACACGGGCCTACAACATTTCCGCCTCCATCGGAAATGCAGCCGTCGCAGCCGGAATTTGAACCCGCGACCTGCGGGTCAGCAGCCGAGTACCTTAGCCACTAGACCAACGTGGCGGGGCAGTGAGTGAGTGAGTGAGTGGAGTGGAGTGAGGTACGCGTCACAGTTAGTCCCCATAACAGGATGAATCAGGCCCGAGTCATAATTTGCGCACTTATCAGACGCAAGTGAACCTCTCTACGTAACAAGACCCGACCGGTATACTAAGGTTCCTGAAGCAAAAATAAGCACGCATATACGTGCAGCAGCTAAAGCGGTCAGAAACGCGAAGCGAGGCGCACTCCCGCAATCACGGGGTGTCTACTTTTCCCATTGCGCCACACTCTTCAAACGCACGTCGACCCGTCAGTTCAGGCACGGGTATGCGGCGGGGTGAACACGTGTTAGCATCACGTCACCACCCATCGCGCTTCCTGCAGTTGCGAGCAGCGTTCAATAGAGACGCGTGTCTACTACGGCTTGCCAGCGGCCCAGCCTATGACAGAAAGGATGATGTTGGGCAAGTAGTAAACAACGGACGCGGAACACGCTTATGGCGTGCAGCCCGCGACGAGGTAAGCACCCGAGCCGTTACTCCGCACGCGAACTGATAAGCGCAAATTCCTCGTGGCAATGACGCCGCGTACTGCACCTAACTGGTATCGTGCGAACGAAAAGAAAAAGTGTGCAGTAAACGGAACTGGCACGCATATGCATACGAGACGTGGCCGTCACGACCGACCACAGCGTATACGGGAAGGAAGTCTCGCGCACGCCAGAAAAGTCTGTGGGCGGCTAAGCGTAGAGAGAGAAGACACGAAAAGAGGAGGCACGGATCAAAAAGAAAGAGGCGGCCTCGAGAAGGTAAGCAAAGATAAAAGGAAAACAAACACGAGCGCCATGGGCCGAGGCCGAAGTGAAACAAGAGGGAGATGTGCAGGAAGATCTCCCGGAAGGTCGTTTCCACCAGGCATCGTGGCTCCTGCAGCAGCAGCAGCAGCAGCAGCAGCGGCGGGCAAAATGCAGCCGTGCGTGCATGAAGCAGCATATAACTTCTCGTCTCGCATCCGGCCACCCCCCCCCCCCCCCTGGACACAAGTGCGAGAGGGTGTAGGTGTGTTCGTGGCGCGTTCTATGACCTCAGCGACGAGAACGAATCGGAATAATAATAAAAAAAAACGACGACGGGAAACAACGTACCCCTCTCCCGGGCCGAAAATACTGCGGGTGCAGCACTAACTGGTGCTGCCGAGGTAACTGGTAACTTAGGTTATACGCAGGAAACTTAGCATCCACCACGGGAAGACAGGCCGGAAGGAAGCGTACCAGTAGCCTAGGAGAAAATGCTACAGTGTCAGATAGACTGTGAGTGCGGTAGACTGTAGGGATTCAAAACGCTTGATAACCTCACGGTTATGACGTCGAACCACGAAGTTCAAAGACGCGGGTCCGACTCAGCGTCACATTTATTCAAGGCGATCAACGCAAGAAAACCCGTAGGTACTGGACCTGACGGACGATGTAGTTCAGCGAATTTTGACCGCCAAGCAGTCAAAATTCATCCGTAGTCCACCACAAAACGGCGTGCCTCGTAGTAACGCGATTTCGGTACTTAGAACCTCCGATTTCAATTCCATTCGATTCATATTTGCAAGTACAAAACGTTGAAATCGACCGCGCCCTCGCATCCTTGACTATAAGTCTCTAATTTCGCTTGCTACAAAAAGTGAAAAAAAAAAATCAAAGAACACTGAGTAAGAGCTAACTGTAGCGTTAATGCCACTGTCATATTCATCAGTCTGACAACTCCTACTGCTGGACAAAGACCTCTAGCATGTTCCTCCAATTAACTCAGTCCTGTGCTTACTGCGGACTACGTTATACCCTGCGTGTCATCATGTCCAACTAGCTTTCCACCTTTGTACGCATCTCTTCTCTCGCCATTAAACCTGTTTAGAAAATTTTATTGTCACAGACGTCAATAACATTTCAACAGAACGTATTTTTCTTAGACTTACAATAACGAGGGTAACAAAACAAAATTAATTTGTGGGGTTTAACCTCCCAAAATCACCATATGATTATGAGAGACGCCGTAGTGGAGGGCTCCGGAAATTTTGACCACCTGGGGTTTTTTAACGTGCACCCAAATCTGAGTACACGGGCCTACAACATTTCCGCCTCCATCGGAAATGCAGCCGTCGCAGCCGGAATTTGAACCCGCGACCTGCGGGTCAGCAGCAGAGTACCATAGCCACTAGACCACCGCGGCGGGGCCATCATGCAGTTGTACTGCTTTAGGTACACAGATGTGAAAAAAGTTAAGTGGACAAAAATACGCTGCCGGCAGAGACTGAACCTGCAACTTCTGAATTGTGTACCAGATGCTCTTACCAAATAAGCTACAGTGGAGGCCATCCCCCGGTCCACATGAATCCTACATAAAACGCAGACCATTTGGGGCTAGCTAGGTCTACTATGTGATTTCTTATGATTCTGGCTAAAGGCATAGTTCAGATTGGAGGCATAGTTCGAGTCCTAAACTATCATTGGTAAAACATCAGTGGTAGAACACTTCTTAACTATACTACTTATAAGAGCTGTTACAGCATTTTGTTATAGCTTTGTCCCTCAACACCACTGTAACTGCTTAAAATAATTAAAAATATCGCACTACACTCAGCTTCTCGTAATCCAGTCACCATAATGCAATTTTTGGTGAAATAAAAGTGCTGGTTGCATGTTTTTTGCATGTAATCAATCTTATAGCAAACAAAATTGATCAATAATTTAAAGCTATGCGCCCATAATACCGAATTAACAAAACTTTTTTCGGAAAAGAGAGACTGAAAGTGACAGTCGCCATTTTGTTGCGTACAAATTAAAGTAAATAAAATTCATAATGTTTCCTGTGCCAAGATTGGCCCCTGTATCGCAATGATGTCACAGCCATCACAGCAGCCCATAATGCCACAGCTAGTGAAGCGCCAATATTGTTTAGACCAGGATTTCATGAGAAGTCAGCGACACACTTTAACCGTGCTTATTTTCATCCCTCGAGTTTGACAGCAGTCAGCAGAATGTTGAATTTGTTCTCCCTTAGATTTCAAGTGTACATGCACGTTTGGCATATCACTGTTACTCCTGGTTCCTACCACATGCCTAACCTGGCGACAAAAGTGCAAGGTTATATATAGGCTTCTGTGAACTTCACGTTAACAGTGGTCTGATGAAGAAGTGCACTAGAAGTCTGCCTCATAGACAAACCTGGGTTGATAGCAAAGTAAAAGTCCTTCCACTCGTCAAGCCACACTTCGGCCAGGCGGGCATTGTTGTGGTTGACAATGCGGCTAGTCCCGCCGGGAAACGAGTACGGTGTTGACTTTCTGAAGACGTGGCCCACGTGTGAGCATGGCACTATTTCCAGCTCTCCACCGCACATCCATATCTGAAACAGAAGGAGGCATGTGTGTCAGCAACTTCACCTTCATAAGTAAGGATATTTATCCTAATAAAACACTGAAATCCATTAAAAACCTAGTCTTGTTACAACTTGACAACCGCAGAAAGCTGACTAGTTCCAGCTGAATGAACAGCACAGCAATTTACACAAGCAAAGAGCATTAAATTGTGACACTTCAGAGACCACAATCTCTTCAGAACTGAACCTGTGTAACAAAAATCTAATTTTACTGCGCTTACAGTCGAGCCCGACTATATCGAACCCGTTTATATCAAATTATCCCGTATATCGAACAATTCCTAAACACGGTAAATTTACATTTAGAATATATAGCAAAAGTTACTGTTTTATCAAACGAAAATAGCAACGACAACTGATATATCAAACTCCATGTGCCTCAAAAGTTCCCCAGCAAGTTGGCTTTCCCTCGCGGTGGCGGGAAAAACTGCGGCGCCACTCTAGAAAAAGTTGGTTAGACCCGGTTGTTCGCGGGCGAAAACCCCCCTCTAAGAAATTATCCTGGCCCGCTCGCAGCGCTTACAGCCAATCAGAGGCCGTCGTGCTTTCTCCCAGGCGCGGAGGCAGTAGAAGTAAGCGCCATTTTTTCTTTCTTTATGCTTGTGTGCCTGCTGCTTCCGATTCAGCGTGGTCTGTGGTGTTGCCTGTTAGTGCTCTGTGAGCTGTATTGGCGCACTGTCATCATGGCTTGCGCAAAGAGGCAAAATTTGCTGTTCGCCGCGGAACTCGAAATCATCAATCGGGTCGAGCGTGGTGAAAAGAAGTCCGACGTCGCCGCCGCGTACAAAATTCCAAGGAGCACCTTGAGTACTATACTGAAGAACAAGGCAGACATCAGGGCCAAGTCGGACAAAAGGCCAGGTGCCCGAGAAGCCCCACGTGTGCGCGCTGCTGTGTACGTAGATGTTGAAGCGGCTGTTTACAAGTGGTTTGTGGACGTTCGGTCGCGAAACATCCCGGTGTCCGGCCCTATGATCGAGCAGAAAGCCAAGGACCTTGCTTTTCCGCTTGGCAGGAATGATTTCCAAGGCGGTTCAGGCTGGCTTCAGTAGTTCAAAGAACGGCACGACATTGTTGGCAAAGCTGTTACAGGTGAAAGCAGAGCGGCGGACCTGAGCAGCGTAGAAAAATGGCTCGAGGAAAACTGGCGAGATATTGCAGCAAGATATAGAGCCCAAGATATCTTCAATGCGGATGAAATCGCTCTATTTTGGCAAATGTTGCCAAACAAGACACTTGCATGTTGTGGCGACAAGACAAGCAGCGGCAAGGCAAACAAAGCTTGTGTGTCCGTGCTGTTGGCAGCTAATTTAGACGGATCGAAAAAGCTTCGAACTCTGGTTATCGGGAAAAACACGGCACCGCGGTGTTTTCGAAATGCGCGGTCCCTTCCAGTTACCTAAGGAGCAAACTCAAAAGCATGGATGGCCGGGAAGCTTTTCAGCAGATGGCTATCGTCGTGGAATGATGATTTGGTAGGCGAAAATCGCAAGGTGTGCCTGCTCGTGGACAATTGTTCATCGCACCACTGCAGTACGACCTTCAGCAACATCGAGCTGCATTTTTTTGCTCCCGAACACTACGTCTGTACTGCAACCACTGGATCAAGGCGTTACACGCGCAATGAAAGCCGGCTATCGGAAGCGCCTGGTGGAGAGGCTGCTGCAGAACCTTCGTGTCGGCAGGGAGCTTAAGATCGACTTGCTCAGAGCTATTTCTATGTTGAGTAGATCGTGGGCAGATGTCAAGAAGGAGACAATCCAGAACTGCTTTAGGCATGCTGGCTTCCGCATGCCTGGTGATGACACCCCAAATTCTGACAGCACTGAAGACACCGCAGGTGTTTCCGCCGAAGTTTGGAACGAGCTGGCAGAGTTCCCGGGCGCTATCAACGGATCGACATTCGACGAGTTCGTCAGTGCGGACGATGATGTCCCTATCATGGGCCAATTACACAATGAGGATTAAATTGCAGACGTCGTGCCGACCATGAGCCAAAGCGACAGCAATATGGAAATCGACGACGGCCCATTGCCTACATCCTCTGAAGTGATTAGTGCACTTGCATTGGTCCGGCGCTATCGCTTGAATGTGGAAGGTTGCGGCCTCAGCTGCCCTGACTCGTTGGACAACATGGAGGCGTGCGTGCTGTTGCGAAGTCGTTGACACAGAAAAAAATCCGGGAGTATTTTGTTCCACAGTAGGGCACGCAAGTAAGCCACGATATTAATAAAGTACTTTTCTTGTAATTTGTTATGTGCCTTTGAGTTAAAATCTATACCGGGCCTATATCGAATTATGCCATATATCGAACTAATAAACGTTTTTTGGCGAGTTCGATATACTCGGGTTCGACTGTATACTACTTTTAAAACTGAAATCACCGAAGTGTCGCTATGCAAAAACATGCATAAATGAATGCCCCAAGCTTTGACGGTGTGCATCAAAGCACTCTGCGCACAAAAGCATGGCCTCGCCAGTTCTGACACTGCCCTCCCAATATCTTTCTCATTCCCCGGCCAATCTATAGTTGAACTGTATAGCTGAAGAATGCATCTGTTTGGTACGTACGTTACTGCTTCCACTGACTGAAATACAACATCATTTTTTAGTCTAGCACCTACCATGAGTATTCGTGCATTGTAACAGCGTCATGTTAATGTAAATGTGGCTGTGAAAGATTATGTTGACCCCGAGGAATGTGTTTGAGTAAAACTACACTGATACAACCCAAACTGTAGATGCTGGAAACAAAAGTACATGCATTACTTGGCCCTAAAATTTTTCAATTCAATATATGAGTAGTGTACATATAGAAAATATTGCCAAGTGGTGCATCTGTTTTGGTTTACGTAAAAAGCGGTTCAAGGCCTGTAATTGATGGACCTGCTACACAACACAAATTCTTTAAAACAATTATCTGCCACATGTAAGTTGTTAATCTAGCTAACACCTGTTTCTTTTTCTTTTCAGCAAAGATTTCTTTCGGCTGGGTGACAAAGTTTCATTGATTATGATCTTAAACCCCACACTTATTCACTGGTCTAGAAATGCTGCCATAGTTTCTTGCATACAACCCAACCCTGCATATCAACCGCACCATAGTAACAACCTACGTAACATTGTTTTTCAAAAGGCCCTAGCAATTAAGTAACCATCGAACAACTTCATTAAATTAGCTTATTGCCTCAAACCGACCGCCACAAAGCTTTTTAGAATCGGTCAAGTGCGAGCAGAGTTGCAGGGATTTGTTGCATACTTTAACTGCTCTCGCACCAGGTGAGTGTGCTGAAAGATATGTGGGTTTTAGTGGCGCAAGGGCTATGCTTGGCCAAAGAGTGCAATAAAGAGATGCTGAAAGATAGGCAGAGGAGGATGACAAGGGGGCGAGAAGCTATATCTATTTGTCAGTGCATGTCGTGACTTTGAGCGCATTTTCTTCTCTTTTTTTCTTCTTCGAATGTGTCGCTTACTTACAATACGATTGCAATGATGTGCGCGGGCACGTCACAGCACCTCACAGCAGCTGAGGCAGCTATGGAACCCTCAATGCTCAAAGCAGCCAATGGCTGATCGTAGGCTTATGACGCGTCATTTTGCACTATTGAATCACTTGTCAAGACAAGAGTAAGCAATTTCTAGCTGACTTGAGAATTTATTGTGAATTCAAGGCAGCGCACTGTGCTATAATGTTTGGTTGACATGTTCTCGAGAGTCTCGACTACCGATCAACAGTGCTTTCTGACGACGCTCAGAAAGTGTTGCAGCGCCCCTTTAATATCAGTGTGTGTTGCTGTGCGACCAGCCTTTTTGCATTGCTGTAAAGAATTGCAGTAAAGCTACTTTTTGTGCTGAAATTCACATATAATTTGCAATTCTACCTTAGCTATGAATTTTCAGTATCCTTCGCATGGGTTATATGCGAGAAGATATTGGATATTGCACTGCTGCGAAGAAGGTACTTCTATAAGCGCGCATGGATGCCTGGCATAATGGATAGGATTGTCAAGCCAATGTGAGCTGTAGGCATTAGTAAGACGCGCACATCTCACCCTAAACGAAAGTTCGAGGTTCTCGCCTCCCCAAATGTCCATGCCTTCATCGTACTTTCCCAGCTCATTGAAGTAGTCCTTGTCGATTGAAAAAAGGCCTCCTGCCATGGTAGGTGTCCTGCGTATTATAACAATAAGCAAATTAATGTCAGTCATGCAGAGAATAAAGAACTCTCCAAACCAGCAAATTATCCAACTTACACTGTAAGGTTCGTTGTCCAGAAATTGTAGAGTTGTTTTTGAAGAACATTAAAGTGGAAGGCTCTAAATGAGTTTCGACCGCCTACCATTCTTTATATAAGCCAAAAGCACGAAACATGGGTGTCTGAATTTTCGGCACCATTGTAACGCAACCGCTGCGGGCAAGATTAGAAACCATGACCTAAGACTCAACAGAAGCACACCACAGCCATTGATCGAATATAGTGGGTCTCGATTATCCCAATTCTGAACCCATTTTTTAAATAATTAACCTCAGCCAATTTCCACTGCAGGACCAAAGTTTCTTCAGACAATCTCCAATTTACACAAACCTGCGTGAGCTGATTATAACTGTGTTGTAGTAAGTTGGAATAGATACTGTATAAACAGAACACAAATGGATTGTATAAGCTAATTTTAACAGAAGTTATAGCATTTTGAACTTCCATGAGTGAAATCCTACATTGACAGAGACTTACTTGTGGAAGTTTACATGCCATAACACTGTGTTTATAGTTTGTCCTTCTGTGCTATCGTTTTTTCGCACACAACTGTTAGGATACCAGAGCATCTGCTCTAATGTGTTTAAAACATCAATTCTTGTTTCGCA
This sequence comes from Rhipicephalus microplus, assembly GCF_013339725.1. Taxonomy (NCBI): domain Eukaryota; kingdom Metazoa; phylum Arthropoda; class Arachnida; order Ixodida; family Ixodidae; genus Rhipicephalus; species Rhipicephalus microplus. Next base: position 14,975,510 of record NC_051173.1, read on the forward strand.
TATTCCACTCTGCTGCGAATTATGATGCACTGCTACGACATTGCCGAATTCACAAAGCATACTTTCAAGGCACTCAGCATTACATTCCAAGAAAGAAAATGAACGAATGTGTTGTTTTATGTGAGTGTCAGTAATTTGTAACTAGTTGTAGCTAGAATGTTACTAGATATGTACTTCATTATTCTCCAGAAAGGTATGTTTCATTTTGACACAAGCAACAATGAAAGAAATACTTTCAATGTTGCTTCTGTAACGCGGCCCGGCGAACAAACCACTGAGCATCAAAGTGCGTCCACCAAAGTGATCGGCCACAGTTGTATGCAGCACACTAAGGTTAAGAAGTACTGACTCTGCAGAAAATTCAGTTCGTTGAATGAGCAATGTTTCTTGCTTTCTTTTGTCTACGAGTTGACTCAAGTGACATAGACAAGTTGCGTACAAAAACATACCCGTTGCCCCTGGAGGGCATATGATTCTCATTCCAGATCATTTTGACCTATTGAATAGCTCTGCAACTCTTATAGTTAAAAAAAAATCCTGCTGCTAACAATACAGAAATTATTTGATGTCTTAAAAAGTATATACTGTGTAGCCAAAAAATATTTGCACATTTAAATTTGGCACAGAAAAACACATACGCACTGAATGTTTCGTGAAATCTCAGTGAAAAAAAAACGTGTTTGCAAAAAAGGGTCTCCCCTTAATTAATCGCTTTGTTGGCTGCTGATAAAGATCACTTTTCAGTCAGCATTACTGGGTCTTCTCTGTTGTAATAAAATCACACTGTGTGCAGCAATAGGTCCTGCTTTAGCTAATGCCTCAGAATGTGCAATAAGCTAGTTCTGCTTTTATAGAAGCAATAAATAAAGAAAAGGTTCGCATGTTGCATTAAGTGGTGTAAGGATGAATCACAGCGGAGATTGTGGTTTTCGAGGCAGTGCCAGCTTCTGCAGATTTTCACATACTCTTCAGGAAAGCGAGTAGGAATGTAGATCATGGCTCAGCTCTTCTCTAACATATGAAGTGGTTATTGGTTATGTATCAATCAGTATGAATTGGCCATCAATTTTGTATTGATTGACAGGATGAGCTTAAGGACACTGGACTATGATCATAGGCTTATCCGAGGGCTTAACAAGGCTTCATCTTGTATTAATCAATTATCGAGTGGTATTGATTGTTTACCGATCATTGTATCAGTCATTTAATTGCAAACCAATCACTGCAAATATCACTGCACCTTTTGTTTGAGATGATGTTGCAACTAGAGCAGTGACATACCTGATGGGTAGTGTGCGATCTCCGCCTCTTCGTTCAACCTCTCGCTGTGGCACACGGTACCAACGAAAGTTGAGCTTCCAGTTGAAGCCACCCCAGGTCATGTCTGAAGCGGAGATGTACTCAAATGTTTCATCGCTGATCACGTCAATCACGGGGCACACGACTCGAGTCCTGTGAGAGAGAGAAGGTGAAAGGTTAAGATTAGTTTATGCTTGATACACAGACTGCGCCTTACTCATGCTGTTGGTCAAGATGATACCATGCCAGACGCAAATGCAAATATAATCAGCACCAAATGCTGGTGGTTTTTCGTACAAGAGCAAGATATGAAACTCCTGAATTATTGCTAGATATTAACTGATTGCTTTACGGCATTTGAGAAATACTTCCATCCTCAAAGAAGATCATAAAAAAAGTGGATTTCATGTACTAAAACACCACGAAACAATGTCACAAGAAATACTTGTACAAACAGGCATACAGATTTCTGTAAAGGCAGTAATAACAGTTTGTATCAGATGGCACACAAGTACATTGGGAATAAGTACATCAGATAATCAATTCATTGTAAATATGATCAGAAAGTTTAATTAGAGTATACCACGGCACAATACTATTATTCTTGCAGTTTGAACTATCTGCACCAAATGAAACCTGAACAGTGGCAAGCCTTCATGATAGTGTAGTGCACACCGTCTACTTATCACCATGAACAGGCACCCATACATGTGCAGAGCTGCCGAACAGAATGCATGGCAGCCTGTCTATCATGATAACTGATTTGACGTTGATAGTAAATCTATTTCTATAGCAAATAACTTTCACTGACAAAATACAGGACAGACGCTTCATTGTAGAAATGTGCTTCTTTGACACACAGCAAGTTTGTGACAAAACTCAGGCAAATTTTGATAATTCCACTGACTTCAAATAAATTATACCTTGGCCGACCAACTGTATTTCTTTAGATTTGAACATAAAAAATAGTCAACAAGCATTTCAGGTAATTCAATGCTTCAGATTTTCCAGAACAGATTAAAGAAACAATGTAGATGATTTTTGTAAAGCAAATATTCAAATCATCACGACATGTGGTGATTAGGTACTGTGTGGTATTTTAAATAAAAGAATAAGATGTCGCAAGTGAGACAGTCACTGCAAAAATAATGACAATGTATGTCTCATTTCCTATTGCCGAAACACATGTGCGTATGTACCGGTACATATGTAACACTCGCTTAAGAGACGATACCTTAATAAACTTTTGAAAAACTCAATCTTTAAATAAGTGAAAGATGTTCCTAAAATGTTATAATGACACCAATTAGATTACTTGTCACATTGCCAGTGGGTGCAAACCTTCTTAATCCATAAATTTTTCATTCTCAAAATAGTACGAAGAGGATGCAGCATTTGTCAAGATTCTCACTATACAGTTCCATTTTCCTCAAAGCCAATAATTCACAGTGCAATGATAGTGAACCCACAGTCATGCCAGTCAACGAGTCCTGTCCAAAAAAGTAAACAGAAGTCTTGTGAAAGCTTTGCTCGTCTTTCTTGTAGCTAGCTCTTACTTCACTTGTAGTTTGTGAAACGTGACACAGCAATCTTGGGCCACTAGCATTTTGTGTGTGTTGATGTATTGTTAATTAGTTTTAATTTATCACAACCAACATGCTTGAGCGCTAATCCACAGAAAGCGATAGCAGTTTATGAGAAGTCAGCTTCACCACAATTATTGCACCATACACAGTGGCAAATTCTACATAAGATTGAAATAAGCATGGCTGATCGACCCCTTAAATTTCTCTCGAAATTTTATATATTGTTGCCTGATGAGAGAAAAGAAGGGGTCTACAATTGGTTTTGCCGTAAAAGTTTTTTTTTGAAGTGCAGTAAATCAATAATCATGAAGAGATGAAGTGCCATGCTTATCTGCTCTGCTGTTATTTTGAATTTGATAATGAATGAGAGAAAATTTATTATAGCTAGGTACTTAAAAATTGTTTAGCTAAATATGAGCGTATTTAGCATACTTGGGCTCACCGTCAGTGCGGGTATCTTTATAAAGAATCTCAAAATCGACAGAAAGAACGTTTTTTGCCTACTTTGCAGGCCTTTATTTCAAAAATGGCTTACGATAGAGCAGTGGAAATTCCGCACTACTTTTTCAGCATGCTTATTTATAAAACTGCCAAAGTTTATATCAATAACACTTTTAAATAAGAAGATTAAATCAGGCTGACTTCAAGACAGCAGCATGCAAAAAAAAAAAAAAACTTCTGACGACGATTAAAAAAATTTTTTTGAAAATTTTTGCACTTCGCCCATTTATTCTCTTGCACATCAGCTTTTCCAATCATTAAAACATGTTGCATAATGTAGTTTCACTTGCAGTTACGGCCCGTCAAATAATGCCCTTGCGCATAGACGGGCAATTGTAGATGGACTTCCTGCCCGCTAAATGAAATGCAAGTGTATACTTCAATTTGTTAAAAAACAAGCAACACTGAAATAGCTGTCGGCTGCAGTGAGGACTCCAATTTCGAATTATTCGGTCACGAGAGCGGCCATGAGTGCTGAATCAATGAGCAAGCGCGGACAGTCTGGCTCAAGTAGTTGAGTCTATTCGAGAGCTAATGAGAGTACCTGTGATAATTCAGAACTTTTTATCACCTGAGTATGAAAGATGTGTTTCAACGGCCAGCAGATTATAGACAACAGACGTTTGTGCTTACAGCCTTCATGGCGCCAGCTGCCTATTGCTTTGTTCCCTCTCATGGCCACGTGACAACACATATTTCTTTGTGTTTGTAGAGATAGAGGAAGTTTAATCTCTATACCTGCTACTTGAAATATGCGTGTGTAACTACACACGTGCACAAGAAGACAGGAACAAGCGCCTGCCTTTTTGTGTACATGTTAATATCAAGAATCCTCAACACACCCGATCGGCCATTCCGACAAGTTCCATACCTGTCCTCGGCAATGCGTGCCAGCAGTGGTTCCAGCCAATGCTGTGTGCACTCGCAGTGGGCGTCCAGGAAAGTGATGACTTGGCCTTTAACTGCTGCCGCTCCCAGGAGTCTGGCACGTATAAGGCCTGAGCGCTTTCCCGTCCGCATGACCTAAACCACGAAAAACTTCGATATCAGTTTTTTGCGCGCTAGCTCAATACAACAGTTTTGCAATGTTTTTATTTTGCAGTATTGTCTTTAAACAGCATTTTAAAAAATTTAACAAAAGTGACCGTTCCGGCCAATAGTCACTGAATGAATAAATAAACTTTAGTATTATGAGATACAGCACATTTGTAGCCCGAGATAGACCACACAGGCAGACACTAGGAAACTGTCTCTCTGTAGCTGAATAGTACTTTTTTGGTAGTTGCTAGCGCTGCTCATCCCAATACTTGCTTGAAGTTATCTTTTTCAGCAGTGACCGTGACTTTGTAGGAATAATGGAATTGCATCGTGAGACTGTGCACAGCTTGAAATTGTTTACATGCACCGTTGAAAGATGTCGAAGTCGAAAAATAACAGCGGCAAGTGCCTGAAATTTGTAAACAGTAATCCTAGCTGCTCTCCTGAAATATTTTAAAATTATTTACACATTGAGATAAAACTTGCTGAGTTTATTTATATTTTTGTGCAGATTTCAAATATGCAATTATTTTTGTGATATATGTGAATTTTTCAAAATGTCAATCATTTCATGTGCTTTTTGGGAAGCATCGTTTGCCTAATCTGAGAAAGTTTCAAAGTAATTCAGTATGTCAGAATGATCTGAAATGAGTACAGTATGCAAGAAAACAAGAATCGATTTTCGAAACCTATTCAAACAAAAGTTTAGACATGTTGAAGAATTGCAAATAAGTCTCTGCAAAACTGGAAGTTCAGTCACAAATATTCAACATTCCAGAAATTTTGTTCAAATGAGCTTAGAACACCGATTCTCGTTTTCTTGCACTCCGCACTCATTCCAGGTTTCCGATGTGCTTGTTTACTTTGTAACTCTCTCAGTATGGTGCACAGCATAACACCCGGAATTTAAAAACTACATTAACAGAAAATAAATTGCACATTTGAAATCAGGACACAGACATACATAAACTCATCGAGTTTCATAGAAATCGATAAAAAGTTTTTAAAAAGTTCTCGGGCACAGTGTCGCCCCTTCAACTTAACATAGTGAGGCATGCAAGTAAAGGGCTTCCGAATATAGCAAATCTTTGGACAATGTAGAATGTTCTATTACAAGGACTGAACTGCATGTAACAATGGTGAACAAAGCATACAGTTTCACTGAACAAATTTAACGGATACAAACACAAAAGTTTAGATGTTTTCTTGCCTAAAATGACCGACCAGGCCTTCAAAAGCCTGCTAAGAGCACTGGCAACTGCGAGCCTGCCCCAGAAAAATTGTAACTTGTTCTTTGGAAACTAGTTCCAGTTGCTACAGTACTTTGATGTCACTACATGATACATACTACTATTTGCTTGCAAATGATATAATGACGTTTCTATAGCCACACCGCTTCATGGCTCTGTTGATGACGCACGACAACTGACCATGCCGGTGTATGAAGTTACCAGAGTTGGCACTGTAGCATGATGTCACACTAGTGTCAATGTCGGTAAGCGTGCCAAGCAAAAATTTACTTCAATGGCAAAATAAAATATCTTGGTGTTTTCTTAGCTTTACATTTGTCCAGACCTCTCTCTGTATACAGGATATTTGTATGGCGAAGTAAAATCGGCTTTGAAAATTTATGCCACTACCCTTCTAAGTTTTGTTTTGTATTTTTTTATATCATGATGGTTCATTTGCTTACAGTAACTCAGAAACCTGCACACAAAATATAGATATTGTATTATGAAATGAGTTTGTTGTTTGGGCTAATATACATTGTTCAAAATTTTTTGAAAATGAAGATGAAGAGATTTTTTTTACGTACCTTGACAGGCACTTCGAGCTTGACAACATAGTCTTCAAGCTTCTTTCCCAGATGTTCTGCAAAAGATGGTATAGTTATATTCAGTAACATTACCCACCCTTTTGAACTGGTCTGTGGCCAAAAGTACGTTTAAAACAGAGCGAAATCTACGAGCAAATAAAAGATTTTACAAGTAGCAACAATCGACAAAATGATGCATTAGAAGAGACACGGCTCTACTAATGATCATCCTAGTGTAGCACAAATACACAAATTTTAAGTCTCCACTTCTTTGTATTTTAGTATATGCATCTACAACAATAAACAAAACCCAACCTAGCCAACAGGGGGGCCCTCTTCCAGAGTATTCCATTACTATTATTAGTTTCTTGCTAATTTATAACTATCATCTGTTCTTAATATAACGAAAAACTTTCAACTACACTACAAACAATTTTCTTTCACTGTACACACCTTCCTTCATTGTACGCATCTCTTCACTGCCCAAATTACTTCAAATTTGATGAATAACAAACTAGAAGCTTTTCCTTCAAGTTTTGCCTTCTTACATAATTAGACAACAATATTCTACTTATAGTCGGATACAACTTCAGAAGTCAGAAGAGGCTCTGCCCAGATGACTGAAGCGCAACAGCTGATCCCCTCTGCAAGTAACAGAATAGTTCCACACCGTGCACTCGGCAATGTTATTTGAAAGCGGAGTCAGTGGCCGTCTGACTCACAACATCAGTCTCAAGTGCGCGTCCATTGGTGTAGACTTGTATGCCTCCACCTTCGAAGAGGGAAATGCCGCTGACTTCTAATGATTTATCCGACTATAAAAATGCTTGTGCTTTAGCAGCGTGCAGCTCTAGATTCTGGCGTTGGTGGTGTTTAGCCTCTGCTCGGGCATCTCGTTTAGCAGCAGACCACAAACTTAAGTGAGTTATGTTGCTCATTGTGCACAGCTTATACTAACCCTTTAATGCCTGAATTATGAGACTGCCAAAGAAAAGAAACTTCATTTTCCTTTTCCAGCTTGAAATAGCAACCTTTAAATGATTCCACAGCTAAACTTTCTAAAATACACCTTTAATGCATACTTTTATGTATGTCATGAACTCTCCACATGTCACAGAAGCAATGACCTTGCAACGAAAAACGCACTTCAGAATTATGCAACATGTCATGTGCCACAAGTTGAGCACGTACAGAACAAATAAACAAAATTATTAAGATAGAACTTGCATCAGCCAGGCAAGAAAGAACGAAGAAACGAGGGCTCTTGCACGTGCTTTGCACTCTCCACCATCAGCTACAATATAATTGGTTCTAGCTTAAAACACATTACATGAGATAGCGCTAGATTTCTCATGCTGAAAGCTACTCACCCCCCCCCCCCCCGAGTACTTGACAGCCGAAATTAAAGGCGGCACGTATTCTGTGGCTTGCTTGCTCGAAGCTTTTCGGTATGTTGAGAGTTCGCGACACTAGGCAGTGAAGGGTTAGAGAATGCCTCGAGTAGCATGACAATTTTGTGTAGCCCACTTTACATGAACCAATGCAGATGGAGTGTAGCAGGACTACTTTGCTATCCAGAAGACTGCAGAAATGAGGCAGAAGTGACCAAGAAAGCAAAGATGCTGCCTGCTTCTGGCTCCCTTCCACTTACTTCTTTACTTAAAGAAATTCAGAGGGTATAATGCGCTTGTCTTTTTCCCTAACTTCTTTTCCTGCAAGCATGCAACATACACTTACCCCTTTCACTGGCATCATCCACAAGGATTATCTCTTCCAGCAGAGCCCGTGGTGACGTCCGTATGACACTGTGCACTGTTCGCAGCAGGGTGGACCAGGCTTCGTTGTGGAACACAATCACGACAGATGTTGTGGGAAGCTTTTCCGGGTAAACCTTATCTTTGCACCTGTGTGGGGCAGATAATTGGTGTTTTAAGCCCCAAAACTAGGATACGAGTATGAGGGAGAGCGTGGAGGACAGCTCCAGAAGTATTGACCATTTAGTGCACTTTACCATGCACCTAAATTCACGTACAGTGCCTCTAGCATTTCGCTTCCATCGAAATACGGCCACGCGAAGCTGATGACCACAGCTGACACTCTCACGACCTTAAGAAGACACCAAAGATCAGTCTGATAGGGCACTCACACACTTTCCTATATTAACCCGAATATCACTGGTTGTTAGGATCCCTGAAGATACAGTAAAATGTCATTATTTGAACTCAGAGATTTTGAATTCCCACTTAATTCAAAAGATTCCTGCAGTCTCGTATTTTTCGGTGTAAGTTTAGAGGAAGCAGCGATCAGTACCAGCCAATTAATTCGCAAACTCTAAGTGCCATGTGCCGATTCAGGATACCGATACCACCATTAATCTGCAGAAATGACGATGCTTAAGAGCAACAAGACAATGAAATGTAGAGACACTAATGAGGGACAGGTGAAGCACCCTAGCCTCACTTATTCCACTGGTAAAAAAAAAAAATCTATGGGTTGTGTGGTGGGCTAAAACATTCATCTCTGGAAAAGAAGATGCGCTTCACTGTAATACAGAGGTACATGCAAACAGCATGTTGGATGTTTCATTGCACGTTACATGCTGCAGGGAAGCATCTAGAGTCCTGTTTGCCAACACAGCATGTCAGATAAACTTATATTGTAAACACTTTGCTTCCCATACTCTTGTACACTCATCATGAGTGCATAAACTCAAATTTGCCCCGCAATTATTTCACAAAAAAAGAAAAATCGACAGAGAGTGACGAAGGGTATAAGTGAACAACGGTATGAACAGGAGTGAATAGCGTCTAACTTGTACAAACACTAAAGCCAATGACAGATACTTTGACATGACGTACTTGATGTACAAATGTCAGCAACCGTCACATTTGGAGAGTGGACACGGTACAGGTATTTGAGCAATTGCTTGGGTGAGATTGTGCTAGCATCCCGCTTTACAAATGTTTACTTGTGCTTTTAATTCAAGAAGGAAAAAGATTTTCTAGAGCTTGTTTTTTGTTTCACACTGACCTTCATGAAAACCAGCTGATAACAAAGTCAAGGGAGGTTTAGGGAAATAATTAACTTTACTGTTTGACATGTATTGTCGTAATTGTGATGTAGATGTCAAGATAAAAAAGTAGACCAAAAGACAACTTGCCACAGTGAGGGACCGAAATTAGCGACCTTCGAGTTACACACTCTATGCTTTTACTAACTGAGCTATCCGCAGCGGTAGTCCCCTCGGCCACTTATCGGGTATTTATGCATACTGCAAACATTTCCATGTGTGTAAAAGTAATACATAGTGCTAACGCTATTATAATGCTTCAAGGATGCACTGTAGTCCCCATTTGTATGTATAAGTGGGACCACCAATTGAACCCTCTCTGCTTAGCGAAGTAGGAAGCAAGCCAAACATTCAGAAAGTAAGAAGTTCGTGTGACACCGATCTTGATAATTGGGAGTGGGTGTGACTATGGGTGTAAGAGCATACTGGTAAGTGCAAACAAAATTTTCTATTGAAGCATGATTTAGGTTGAAGAAGGAATGTGAGAGAGGCCCTTCGATAAGAGAGTGCACAGCTCACGAAAACACATGATGTATGAGCTGTACTTTACTACGCAGTATGGTAAAAATGTACATGAAATACCTACTTCTCCAGTCTCACGTCGGGCAAAGACCGGTTGAGGGCAATGCGGTCACTCGCCAAGAGGTTGAACTGGTTTAGCTTGAACTTCTCTTTCTTGAGGGCCTCTTCCTCGGGGCCAATTTCAACACCACGGCCACGTTCCCCGGGCCAGTCAGATGGGTTCTCGCCAAGCTCTGTAGAATGTAAACAGGAGGACTTCATCAATAGGTGCCCGAATTTCCTGTATATGAGCCTCATAAAATAAGGACACCTTAATTTACCAACTTCCTCTGGGCATGTTCATACACACCTCACAACAATTTTTGAATGGCATAGGTAGAAAGAAAAGGGGAATTAGAATTCATGTGTTTTTAAGACTTCCGATACACTTGCATAATGCAAGGTTTGTATTATCATCTCCAGGAGAGAATGGAAAAACCATTTTCCCACAAAATTGCATTACAATCATAAAATAAAATCACCAATGGACATTCAATTACCAACCAGTAGGGCCATGATATTGGCAGCACATTGATGCCAGCTATATGATATACAATGCTTGTTAAAAAAAGTTCTCCACCAACTTCATTTGACAAAACGACCGTCATAACAAAGCTTTATGAAATACAAACATTAAAGGAGAAACATACTTTTTATGTAGTTCATGTTTTTCTGCACTGTTTCTTTCCCAGTGCAACTAACAAGCGTACACTTAAAAATGACCTCGAGTATTTAGGAAGAAGACAACAGCAGTGGGGATACAAGCTGAAAAAAAAACGGAAACTTGGTTATATTGTCCCGAACTTAGAAAAACTTGATATAGTGTAACTTAGCAAAAATATAACAAAACCTTAACAAAATCGTCGAATAACAGATGATACAACTCTGCTGTGCCTATAGCTTGCAACAGCATCGCTATTCAAAGCTAGGTGGAACTGTTTTTTTTTTAATCATACGGCACCGAACTCGAGCCTCTGCCACGCTCACAGCATTGCACGCGCGCGACTTCGCACCAGAAGAGTATGCGAGCAAATAAAAAAATAGCGAGATCTGCGTAAGAGCACTTCTCATCTGGTAAGCAGCTCAGGAACTTATTGGCAGCCGAGAAGCACTTAGCACTATTATTGCTTGCCGCACTTTGCTGGTGCGCGCCGCCGACGTCTACGCTTGAGCGTGGTAATTCTCAAGTTACCGGCATGACCATCTTGGAAGCTTACGTATTACATAAGCGTGCTTACAAGGGGAAGTTTCGAGGCAGACCGCAATACCTCTTGTGCACCATGAGCGGTGCATAATATATGGTTTATATATATGCGCCACACTGCTTATCTGGAAGCTTGACGTCACGCGCAATAGGTACGACGGGCGAGGAGAGACAACTTACCCCGTTTATGGCTTGCATAGCATACATTCATACTACTCGGGCAGCCGTGCGTAACACACCACGGAGAATGCATTGTCGGGGTGTGAAGGGTGTTAGCACTAAGCCAGGGCTTTGAAGGAGGCTTGAAGTATCAAATCACCACGAATGCTTTCAGCCATAGCCTAATAGAGGAGGCTATGTTTCAGCTTATGCATATGTATTCTACACACGCACTACAAAGAATTTCTGACTACCCTGCAGACAAACAGCAAACGTCAAGTTAATTTCATGCACGGGCGACTCCTATCTTCTTTCTCAACAAACACCTTTTAGTGATAGTTAGCTAAATGTATACACCTTTTCACAGGAAGGAAAAAAAACACCGCCATGATGGGCTGTGCGCGGGAGTACAAAGGCTAAGGGCGCTGCGTTGTCAGTGCATTTTCAAGAGGACGCGCCAATTTGCACAGCCCAATGAGGGCTATGGCGGCGCCCAGGGAGGCGCTTATGAAAAGGTGAATTCTTGATCATTCTTGATCTCATTCTTGATCTCATTCATTCTCATTCTTGATCGTCTCAGGTTGCTTTTAACATTACGCGCGCATTTTCCTTTTAGGTCATCATGGCCACCACACCGGTTTAGTTCTAAGGGCTTTAGTGTAGCTAGCATTATGAACCCTGCTTGCATGCCGAAGCAACGTAATTAAGAGACATGACAGGACGACAGGCGCTGACAAATCCGAACAACACGCATGCAACGTTAAAACTATGCCCCTTTTCGAGCGCTACGGAGGACACAATCGTCGGGGCTACGGAACTCACCGACGGGCATCCAGCTGCGAAACTCGCCCCGTGGCGATTGCAGCGACCTGCTGGCGGACGGCAGCCGCTCGACCGCCGAGCTGGACTTGGCCAGGCAGCCGGAGCCTATGCACTCGGTGTAGTACATGAGCAACAGGGCTGCCACGCAGAACCACACCAGCGACGTCACCAGCACAACCTTGCACGTGTGCAGCCGGAGGAAAGCGCACCCGGAAGCATGGCGTCTCGTTCTTTGGCGCACTCACACGCACTGAAGATATGGCACGGCCAGCGCGCGAAAACACACACACACACGATGTACGCGCACAGAGTTCCACTCCCGGCACGGCCAATGTAACGGGATCTTACCGACGTGCTCGGGACGATCCACGCAAGGAACGAAACCGACACGACGTCGAAGGCGCCCGGATTATTGTCGCAGCGGCTCGTGAACGGGTTGTCGCGTCCTCTTCTTGGTTTTTCCCGTTTTCGAGCTTGAGGATGAACGTCCTAAGGAGCATCTTCGTGTAACTTGTGTAGCGATGACGACGACGGCGTCGCCGGTCCATTGCACCTTCTGACGAGTAGCATTTTTTAGCGCCGATCAGCGACGAGGCTTAGTCGATAGAAGGCCGCCGAAATCCACAAGAAAAAAAAAAGAACAAAGATAACAAGGTGAACAATTAAATTAACAAAAACTCAAACACAACCTTCTTCTTCGGCTTGTTTTTCTAGGTCCTTGTTACGAATAGGGATGGGCAAAGGAAAGGAAAAAAAAAACAACTAAGGTAACCGAGGCAAAGGAAGACTACGCAGGTTGGTCATAACGCGAGCCTGGCCATGGCCGTGCGAGTTGCGGCTTCGCGGTGGCGACAGCAGGATCGACGCAACGTCAAGTTGATGCAGGCGGCGCAGGAAGGAGGCCCGTGCTTCAACATTGGCGTCGAACTGTGAGCCGAGCCAGCTTGCCAGAAGCTCTCAGCACGGCGGCTTGCTCGGGTTCATCCTGGGAGGAAGAGAAGAACAAGAGAGGGGTTGTTGAATGGCGTGCCGACTCGAATCACGTTTGCGTACACATGTATAAATGAAAGTCAGCCCCCGTGCAGTGACACATTAGGGAGGGGGGGGGGGGCGCTGCGGCAGACCTTCGCCCCACTCCTCCTGAGGCTAACCCCGTGCACGGCTGCCGTTGCGATCGGGACAGCATTCCCACAGAAGAAGGGAGCAAGTGCCATCCGCAACAGCAGCGTGAATCACGTGGAATGTCCTTCGACGCTGTGGCTAAAAATGTGTGGCCGTTGTCTTGGCCATCCCTCGCTCTGTGGGAAACAGCATACCTCGGGGAAAAAAAAAAAAAAAGAGGAGGCGAGGGCCACGAGAGCGGCGCATGACCAGCGGTGTGTACCACGCGGTGCTGCGACACCGATTATACGTTTATCCTTTTGTCCCATAGCAATCAGCCACCGCCAATAAAGGAGGAGGCTCCAGCGGGGCAGAAGGCCATAAATCGTCAGTCGACATTTCAAGGTATGTTTGTATAATCATGCTACTAACTGTACGTATTTGTAAACACAAATACGTACAGTTGCTTTTGAAAGAAGAGCGGCACGGCACGTCAGGCCTCGCGCTCTAAGGTCTCCAAACCCTTCGTGGTGGCTTTCGCACCCACCCAGTCCTCCAGCCTCAACAACTCACAAGGTTTCTGTTTCGGTTACTTCCTTGGAAAACCCGTCCTTGTCATCGCAGGAGCATTCACGGTTGGCCTGGTCCGAGCGTTTTACGAAATGTGCTCGCGTACACGACCGATTTTCTCTTCCTAAGTCAGGGAACGTGAACTAGGTCAATGTTTGCGTGCATAAAGAGTCGATACCACTGGAAGGACGCACACTGACGATCATATATCCCTTCCAATCCACCATTCCTCTTTTTCTCTCTTACAGAGGGCGAAGAGAGAGAAGGGACGAAAGCGAGCAACTTATGGCGCAACTGAATGGCCTGTAACCTCAGAGTAATTCGAAATCGCGGTGCACGGCATAGGCATGCACACACAGTAAGGTACAGTGCCCCCCCCCCCCCCCGCCCCTTTCACCTACCACAACGGCCTCACTAGAGTTGTATATGCGCGGTAAGCATACACAGTGACAAATAGGTCTTAGCACTGTGTCTAGATGCAAAGTAAGGTCCCTAAAAGTGATTTCGGGCAAAAGGCGGGTCGCGAAGAGCGGGAGGGGGGAGTGCCCCACCTTCCCTCGACGTAGAACTCTGCGCACGCCTGTGCTAACGGCCACAGCGGCCGTCGCGCGAGACACATACGAATGCACGAGCGAGAGCTTCTCCGGTTACCGCGGGGATGCAACGCAAATCGTCACAGGTGATTAACGATCGGCTCGCGCACCGCGGCGGAAAACGACCGCGAACGCGACGCAGAGCGCCACTTAATCAAAGTTGCGCGCCGCGGTTGGTTAACCTTGCACGAAAACGAACCAAATGAGCCCGAAAACGGCGCAAATTGTGGAGAGAGCAGCGCCAACGCCACCTAGCCGCACGCACAAGGTCTCCCCTTTTTCATCCATCCCTCTTCTATTTTACGTTTCAGCAGTATTCGTAGGCGTTTAAACGGAGAACGCGCGAAATTCCGAACTGCGTAGCATTTACCGCACGTAAAGCTTACAGGGAACATTCCACGCTAAAAGCGCACCGTGCGCTCCTGCCGTTTAATATTCATAGCGAACAGCTCGCGCGAGACAGCTAGGCGAAATATGTGGCCTCCGCTAACTTCCCTAGCCCACGTCTCTACAAGATTAAAGAAAGGTTGGCGCAAATCCGGTGTATACTTTGTCCACGATGTCGCAAGCGTAGACAAAAGGGTTGAACTCTGAAGCGAGACTACATTCCGATACGAGAAAACAGGTGTTTCGTAGCGCTTTCATATAAGAATTCCACTCTACTGAAACTGAGAAAAAGTGTTAAAAAGAAGCAAATAAAATTAACAACCACAGGGACGTGAAGTTGTAAAAGTACGTGTAAAGACCACGCTGCATGAAATGCGCCTCCAACTGATCATCATTCTTGGGAAGAAAAAGAATGGGCTTGAGTGACGCAGTAACTGTCTTTCGGGCGAGGACACCACGACACTTAGGGGGGATGGGGAAAAAAGGTAGGGGAGGAATCACAGTGGAGTAGCTGGCTCGGGGGACATAAGCATAGCACTGGCAACCATAAACTCGGCACCATAAGGCGGCCGCACTGGTGGAAAGGGGGAGGCAAAAGGCAGCCGTCCCTCCTTAGTAATCTAAGAGGGGAGGGGGCGCATAGTCTGCATCATGCATTCACGTAATATGGAAGGAGGGGGGTGCGCTGCGACAAATTTTACCCCTCCCCCCGCCCCCGAAGAAGAACGCTGCGCACACCTATGCTCGGCACAGCGACTTTGCTTCTACTTAAAAAGGTGCATTACCGTGCATTTGTTTTTCTCTTTCTCTCTCTCTCACACACACGTGATGAATCTGGCATCACGGGACAGACGAAAGTATACACAAGACAATCGCTGTATTCGATGACAGCCACAACGCGTCATTGTAGAGCCACGCATAAGTGTCGTGAAAATGAATCAAGCCAGGCGGGTCGAACAAAAAAAATATATAGAGAGCAACCAGAAAGCGAACGCCTCAAAGCAAGTGCCTCGTAGAAAGCGAGGGCGATCTTGCACGGCGAAAATAAAACGCGACGCAGGCAGCGAGAAGGCGATATTTCCTACACCGTAATCCAAATAACACTAACAAAGAAAATCATACTAATAATGCAGAAGAGAGAAAACGAAACAACGTCAAGGGAAGTCACGCGCCACACCTCTCAGACCCGACCTTCTCTTCCCTCCTCTCTTTTTATATCAAGGAAGCGAGCGGAGGCGTACAAACAATAAGGTGGTGAGAGCCTTACTTTTCAAGATGGCCGACAGGATAAAAGGACCCTCGATCCCAGCACGGTACGGATCGCCCACCAAGGGCACACCAACAGCGGCGGCCACGACGTAAAGAAAAAAAGCGGCCCGGCCCTTGCGGCACTTACCATGGCCTTGCAAGAAATTTACGGCGAGGATAAACGTCGAATAACGAGTACGACGAGCGAGATAGGGGGGGAGAGCTGTAGCGTTGGCGAAATCAGGAAGAACCGCAGGCAAAACGGTAGCCGTTGCCTCTGGCTGCAGCAGAACAACAGCTGCTTCGTCGATAAGTGCTTATCTGAAGATCCACCGCCGAAGAAGAATACCCCGATGCGTTAGGCGCTTCTGCCGTTAAAATAAAAAAAAAGAAAGAGAAACACGAGAGGATTGGGGAGAACATCGCTCTTTCTCTCTCTCTCTCACACACACACACCCAAGCCCACACACACACACACACACACACACACACACACACACACACACACACACACACACACACACACACACACACACACACACACACGCACACACACACACACACACACACACACACACACACACACACACACAAACACACACAAACACACACGCACACACACACACACGTCAAGCGAAAGGGAGCACACGCATCCCCAAGACGCTATCCCTCATACGCTCTCCTCCGGATTCTCGACCCATTGACGCTCGAGCTAGCATGCCTCCTCAATCGTCCTCCGTTAGCCGCATACGTTACCTAGCGCGCCAGAATCTAACGAAGTACTCTCGTATAACCACCGTTCATTCTTTGTTCAGTTTTGTTTTCTTTGAACTTTCATGTCGCTTTTTTGGCGCACCGTCGTCGGAGCGATTCTCCCCATGCATCTTCCTCCTCCTGCTCCGCTCCTTGCATCGTTTACGATCGGAAAAGCTCGGTAATAGAACGATCGCTGTCGCGAGAGGAAACGATTCAATTTCGCGGCGAGGCGAGAAAACGCCAGGGAGAGAGCGAAATGCGAGAGGCGGGGAGAGAGAGGAATAGATACTACTACGCATATAAACTGCCTTTGACTTATAAGCCATAAATGAAACTCCTTCAAAATGTTTTACGGGAGCTATAGGCTGTAAATAAAAGCGAGCCATGAGTTTGAAACTTTACATAAATGCAGCATAGCGCATGCGGACGATGCGCGACACTTGCCATGGTGACCTTTTTAAGAGTTCACATGGCGGTGACTTCGCGGAAATATATATCATATGACATTTATACCATTATCACTCGATAAGCATTTCTCATTCACGGCTATTAATTTCACTACATTTATTTATTCTATCAGCCGTTATGGGTTATTCAAGGAGAGCACAGGGCATATACATGAAACATGTAGAATTGCATTTATAGGGGGCAATCAACACTACGCATGTATCAGGCGCATAAAAAAGGTATACCGAAGAAAAAAATCATTTTTAAATATAAATTAGAACACGACGAAGCGATGATCCGCGTAATAACGATAACCTATTATTAAATATAATGGTAATGATGGCGAAGTAGACAATAGATGGAGGCTAACGCGGTCAATACTCGCAGAAACGTAGCCCGAGCTACAGCTTGATATCTGTCAAATCTTGCCATCTGATTGAATGAGGTGGAGTGATACCGATGTGTTTACACTATATACGATATCATTCTTCGTATCAGAAAAATAGTACGCAGTTTTATGGGACCGAACAAAAGCCCGATTGGTCAGTGTTCTCGGGGCCACGCTAGAACACAGCAAGCCGAGTCCCAGTGCACACGAGTGCTTTGTTTCTTGTTTTTCTTTTCAAAGTAGATTATCAGTTCATACCCGCAATTGTCACTCATGCGCAGAATGATTGACAATCAGACCACTACAGAAGCGATATAGGCGCTGTGTAAAACATGCACCCTTTACATCACGTGTTTCTATAGTGCATCCCTTCCGGAGCGCCAAAACAGCAGGAGTGTACAGCCAATCTTCCGTGATCTCTTTCTGGTAGCCATAGAAACCACGGGACTGTGCGCACTCTCGGCTCTGCTCTTTTGCGCGAAGTCATACACCGTGAATATCGACAGACAAAGACACACACCTTTAAAAGGGAAACCCAAACAAAAGAACTAACGCAGGTAACAGGGACGGCACAAAGTTCGCGGGTACACGCATATAGGCTCACCTGACAAAAAAGCGCGAACCACACGAGCAGGAGTGAAACAAAGGCGACGAATGGGAGAGCGCGAAACAGCGCAATATAATCGCAGAAAGTGGCCAGCGCGCGAAGAAAGAAAGAAGGAAAGAAAGAAAGAAGAAAAGAAAGAATGATAGAAAGAAAGAAAGGAAGGAAGAAAGAAAGAAAAAAAGAAAGAAAGAAAGAAAGAAAGAAAGAAAGAAAGAAAGAAAGAAAGAAAGAAGGAAAGAGAAATTCCAAAGAAGCGTCCGAGCCCATCGCGCGATGCCAGAGCAGCTGGCTACAAATAGCGCTCGTCATTTGCATAATTTGCCGGCGTTGCCGCGCTCTCAAGTTTCGCCCATTCGGCCCTCTCACGCGAGGCCTTGCCTCTTCCTTCCGCCGAGTCGCGGGAGGGCCTTTCTCGGTTCTGGGCCATGGAGCGACGCCAGAGCCCCGGCATATATATGCATACACTGGCTGCGTGCCTCGATGAACCTACTTATATATACGGCGGACAGAGAGTGATCAAAGAGCTGTGGTTACGCGCTGCGGCTGTCACTATATACATATGCAACGGCCAATTAAGGTATATAGTTGATTAACATATAATTGCGAATGGCTACAGAAACTTAAACAGTCACAAATAAATTCTGCGCACTGGTCACGCTTCAACTTACCAGCAGTGACAGACGACAGCGGTGACGTTGTAGATCGACTGATTAATATTTAGGGTTTAACGTCTTAAAACAACCATACGATTATCAGAGACGCCGTAGTGGAGGGCTCCGGAAATTTCGACCACCTGGGGTTTCTTTAGCGTCCACGCTCCCAAATCTGAGCACACGGGCCTACAGCATTTCCGCCTCCGTCGAAAATGCAGCCACCGCAGCCGGGATTCGATCCCGCGCCCTGCGGGTCAACAGCCGAGCACCTTATAGCCACTAGACCACCGCGGCGGGGCGGTGACGTTGTAGCGTCAGAAAGTATAATTACAGGAACTGTACATCTGTAGACATGCAGCGATCATAGATAAAAACAAACGAAGAATGAGTCAGGAGTTGCAGTCCAAGGGCGCCACTGTTCTTGTGCCGCATCACGCAGTCGTCTTCTTTGAGACGCAAAATGCACTCACAAATTGAAACAGGGAGACAGTTCGGGGCTCAGTAACGCCCACAATTTCGTTTTAATCGTACACAGTTCAGGTCATGCAGTACCGGCATAATTTCGACTCGATCGCTCAGATCAGTGCCAGCGCCATCTATGTATAGAGATCAGACTCGTCCTGACATGGCGTGGTTATCTCGAGCATTCGCACATACTGCGAGAGTTATACACACAAAAAAAAATTGATGTTGCGTTTGAATCTGAGTACTCTACACGTGCACGTGTGTATACCATGCGTGTAGTTTGCCACACATGAGTATTGATCGAACGGAGTACACATACGTAAGGAGGGCGTGAAGCTACGTGTATGCGTGCATTGATTGATTGATTGATATGTGGGGTTTAACGTCCCGAAACCACCGTATGATTATGAGAGACGCCGTAGTGGAGGGCTCCGGAAATTTAGACCACCTGGGGTTCTTTAACGTGCACCCAAATCTGAGCACACGGGCCTACAGCATTTGATCTTCCATCGGAAATGCAGCCGCTGCAGCCGGAATTCGATCGCGCGACCTGCGGGTCAGCAGCTGAGTACCTTAGCCACTAGACCACCGCGGCGGGGCGTGTACGGGTGCAGGCAGGCCAATTGCAAACATATATCCATGATGAGCACTGCCTCTTTCCTTAAAATAAGGTCGCAAGTTGTGCTTAAAGTTCCCTTAAAACAAGGTCGCAAGCGCAGAAAAAACGCTGCGTCCATCCTTCTCCTCGCTTTACGCGCACACGACACGAATAATATTTGTCGAAGCAAAAGCAGTCTATATTGTACATATGTCATCACGAAAACCTATAGAGCTACGGCGTGACAAACGACAATAAAAGGTATAGGATAAGCAAGAAGCTTCAACTAATTCATGCGAGGAAAGATAGAGATGAAGTGTGTGAAAAACGTGATTATTGAGTCATGCAAGCAATTACAGCAGTCTCCTTTTAACCTATTTTATCCGGCAAGAAGGCTTTTATGTTTTTAAGTTCATTCTTTCAATATCGATGCTGTTTAGGAAATAGTTAATTGCGAGTCGATCGCAAAAAAAAAACTATCATAATAAACGCGTACTCATCACTCAATACTCACCACTGGTCCACTAAAAACGATAGACAATTAACAGTTAGCCCCCCCCCCCCCCCCCCAAAAAAAAAAAAACGGATACGACGCGTCGGTCGCGGCAAGCGAAATACCCCGAGTTCCGAGACCATACAATTAGGGTACGCGAAAGGCAACGACGGTTGCGAAAACACCCCGAAGCGATGGAAGGCCTATATATGCCAGCGACGGCTTGCCCGTATAGATCTATACGAGAGGTGTGAACGGTTGCTTTCAGTGCGACATCCTTTGTTTGGAGTTTGGACATTCGTGTCGAGTCTGTGGCTGTCGGCGGTTTCACTCGAGCCTCTCAGCGCTGAGAATAAGCGTAGAAGCTACCCCTAACATTACTTAGCTAAAGCAAGGCCACAAACTGTAGAAGCAACCTAGAAACAACCGGCACCTCCTATAGCTAACGCCTAGAAAAAAAAAAAACCTAGCTGTTTCAAGACTTGCGCGATTCATGCAAGCTTCGTCATTAAAAGAAAAAAAAAGAGTGGTATAAGTTTTAAAAACTGGCAGATTACACGTACAGTGGGAATCAATAATATGCGAAGCACGAATGAGACAGGTTGATATGTCATTTTAAAATCAGCACAACGTTACAATGTGGAGGTAAAGCATGCCGTACATGACAACCATATCATGATTATCATGTTTGGATGTGTCATTTACCTTGGCCATCTATTTACGTCCCGTGATACCAAATTTACTTAGCTACGGAGCAGAAACCTGGAGACTTACAAAGAGGGTTCAGCTTAAATTGAGGACGACGCAGCGAGCAATGGAAAGAAAAATGGTAAGTGTAATCTTAAGAGACAAGAAGAGAGCAGAGTAGACTAGGGGACAAACGGGGGTTAAGGATATCATAGTTGAAATAAAGAAGGGTAAATGGACATGGGCCGGGCATGTAGCGCGTAGACAGGATAACCGCTGGTCATTAAGGGTAACTAACTGGATTCCTAGAGAAGGGAAGCGGCTTAGGGGGAGACAGAAGGTTAGGTGGGCAGATGAGATTAAGAAGTTTGCGGGTATAAATTGGCAGCAGCAAGCACAGGACCAGGTTAACTGGCGGAACATGGGAGAGGCCTTTGTCCTGCAGTGGACGTAGTCAGGCTGATGATGATGATACCAAATTCAGTATATGTGGAGCTAGCCAAACGACCGCGAGCACGCTATGAGCGTGGTATGTTATGGTGTTCTTACATGACACGCCTGTCAGGATTATCATGTTTCCACCAGTCATATACTTTCGTCATCCATTGACGTCCCTTCACACCAAATTTGGTATATGTGGAGCTAGCAAAACGGCCGCGAGCGCATCATGAAGGGCCCAATATACTCCGATGTAGCGTTGACGCGCGCGCACGCTGGGCCAGCGACGCTATACGATAGCAAAACGCAAGCCCTCAATAGTCTGACGCCAGGTGCGACCAGCACGCGTCGGCGCGGCCCGACGGCAACCGGTGCGAAATGCGACATGCTGCATTTCGCTCCGATGCGTTACCAAGACAACACTGCGTCTTCCTCTTTTCGTGACGGAGGGACGCCGGACGCGCTGAAACGTGCATGCGTCATAGCAATGCAACGCGGCGCGCGCCTGCGAGTGTACGGCAGAACCGGCGCCTGGCGTCGCAAAGCCGGCGTGACGCGTCGAAATGTATTGGCGCCTTGACAGTGGCATGTAGACATGTTCTAATGTGACACACATCTCATCATTATCATGTTTACATCAGTCACATACCTTCTTCATCCATTGACGTCACGTAATACGAAATTTGGCATGTGGGAATTAGGCTAGCAAAACGGCCGGGAGCACATCATGAGTGTGACATGTAGTCATGTTGTTACATGACACGCATGTGATGATTATCATGCTTGGACGTGTCATTTACTTATCTCGTTCATTCACGTCGAGCAATGCCGAGTTTGGTACATGTGAAGCTAGCGAAACAGCCGCGAGCGCATCATGGGTCAAGCATTTAGTCATGTTGTTACGTGACACGCATTCAATGTTTATCATGTTTGCACCGGTATCGTACCTTCATCCTCCATTCACGTCCCGTAATACCAAATTTGATATTTGTGACGGTAGCGAAACAGCCGCGAGCGCATCATGAGAATGGCACGTAATCACGATGTTACATGACACGCATGTCATGATTTTCATGTTAGGGTCTGTCGCTTCTGTTCGCCATGCAATCATGTCATACCATACTAGTTGTGCAATATGGCATGTGAACGAAACCACCACAGGAGCTGCAGAATCATGAAATATAAATCATTACATTCATGACATGCATGTCATGATCTTCATGCTATGACTAGTCAAATATGTTCTTCATAGTCATGTTATGCCATATCAAGTCTGGTATCGATACCATTATCGAAACGGCCAGGAGAGCTAAAAGTCGTAGGCGGATAGATAGATAGATAGATAGATAGATAGATAGATAGATAGATAGATAGATAGATAGATAGATACGCTCAAAGTCGCCGAAGTTCGCTAATGCTTCGCATTTAAAAAAAAAGCTCTTCAACTGACGCTCAACACACGCCAACTATCAATTCGCCATCTGGTTTCGTTTATGCAGAGCCCAGAGTGCACACAGCAGCCGCATTGTTGAGACAATACACGCGTATACACCGAGGAAACATACAACAGAGTACCGCGGGCGCATGTGATAATAAGCGAAGTCTGTACTCTCCGACCGCCCAACCATTCTTGAAATTTACAGACTATACAGCCGCCGTCGGAGCTTTTTCAGATTATAAACAATCTTGGCCGCTTTCCCGATTGCGCAGGCTCGAGATGCAGTAGGGAGGTGGGCGGCGCTGGGCGTTGAGGGACCACGGCGGGGTTACAAAAGGTGGGCAGAAAATGCTGCAGTGGGGACACCGTGTACGCAGCACAAGCTCAGGAGTTCCCAGGTGGCCAAACCTGCCGACGACCCACACAGCTAGTCTGCATGCTGCATAGATTGAATCAGAACCAGCGTATTCGCCATGACACGGCCGATGGCCTGATTGTGCGTTAGCCGCGAGGCTTATTGCCTCACACGATGCGGGAAAGGATAGACTGGGAGAAAGAGAGAGAACGAGAGCAGCGCATGCCCTAGCAAGGGCGTCCTTCCCTGGCGGCAAACCGTTCATCCATCATCGCACGGACGAGATGTTTTCGACAGTTTCTGCCTAACCCTGTAATCGCACCGATTATAGTGAACGAAGAAAGTTGCGCAACTGCCTGCAAGCTGCCGCAGTGGGTGTTTCTGTATGTGAAGACCAAGCAGTATTTCAAAACAGTAAGGGTTCTTTAAAAGAGTGGACATTCGGGTACGGCGGGCGTCGACGAAAAACAAAAGTTTGAGTCCGGGGTCTGAAAAAATCTCGTCGGGACGAAACATTGGCGAGAAACTCTGAGAGACGCCAGATGGTCTGGTACAGCGCGTGCGCGCTTTAATTTAAGGTAAACGATGTCGCATTAATCCAGCAGCTTCATCTTGAGTGGCTTCATATCCACACACTGGCACGCACTTGCAACCGCAAAGACGAGGGTCTCAATTTGACGTCCACCCGCGCTTGACGTCACGTTCTAATTAACCACACTACCCTTCATTAAGAACAAGGCTCCGGTGTGCGGGAGTCTGAACGTCTAAGTGAATATATCTTTCTCTCTACCGGCGTCTTTCAAAGATTTCACCGAACACACACAAAAAAATAAAACTAAATGTTGAATAGTACTTGATTGACTAAAACATTCAGCCCCTTCTTCGAATTAACGTAACCGGTTACTCTATTGGGCCACCTGCAGAAACCCAATTGGCATCACGCGAACATAATATAATATAAGAACATGTTCGATGCCCGGTTGACGTACGGTATAGCCTTCAAGAAAGCTGCCGCTGGCGAACTGTGAAAATAAGCTGACTCTGCTATGCGGAAAATCGGAGCCCTAATTCTGGTAAATCCTTGAGTATAAGTGTGTCATGGCACTGGAGCCAGCGATTCGCCTAATAATAATAATAATAATAATAATAATAATAATAATAATAATAATAATAATAATAATAATAATAATAATAATAATAATAATAATAATAATAATAATAATAATAATAATGTTGGGGTCTCGCATCCCAAAACCAAGATATGATTAGTACAATGGAGACCGTATCGCAGGGCTGCGGAAACTTCGACCATCCGGTGTTCCCTAACGCGCACTGACAATGCACATTATACACGAGCCCCCAGCAATGAGCCCGCATGAAAATGCGACCGCCACGACCGGAATCGAACCCGCGACCTCAGGGTCAGCACTCTAGCACCGTAGCCACTGCTCCACCGCGGCGAACTGTTCCTCTGTAGTGCAGCGACTCGGGGAACACTGGACCATTCGCTGAAACGTCAGCTCAGGCGACAGCGCTTGTGCAAGTATTGTTCAGCTCTTCAAACCTCCATGTGTTGCTGAATTTCAACGCTAATCATGTGTTTGTTTCTGTGTTCTTTATGCATGGTCCGAATGATGCTTGAGCTTTTTTTTTTCTACTTCTCTGGAAGCTCTGGTGTTTCTTTGTTTCAGTTAACGCGAATTATCAATCAATCAATCAATCAATAAGTTTTTTGCGTATTATACATGTAATGACCGGTTATTTATATACAGGTAGGACACCAGAGCCCATTCAAGGGCAGTTGCACGGGTCCGTGTTTTTCACAGGTGTAGTTAACTACTGAGCAACAGAGCAAATAGGCACATATAGGTGCAAAAAATGCAGTAAATTTATATAACATATACATAATAACACAGTAAAGACCCATAAACGCAAATAAATCGAAATAATATAATGAGGCACGACCATTCGCGTACTGTAGGCCCGAAACATCCACAACTGCCCCGCTCTGAACACGAACGTATCCAAAGCGTGTATAGATCGAGGCAATGGCGAAACCGTCATACCGTGTACATAGATATGCGGCGAGAGAGCTTCCCGATAAAGCAAAAGCAAGCGCATATAAAGCATGAAATAGGTTTGGTTGCAACGTGTAAGACTGAAGTCGAAAACATGCATGGCGGGTTTAAGTCGGTTCTGAGATAGAGAGAACAACTTGGTTCTTGAATTAAAAAAAAAAAAAAAGCGCCTACCTTGACGAAGTAATCACAAAAAAAAAAAACTGATTGAAAGGAGAACGGCTGAACGGGCTACATTGTAGGAAGTGGAGTGGAGACGCGATTGCGTCAGTTTTTCATTTAAATCTTTCATATAAAATTTTCATTAAGGTTCTCGTCGTGGTGTATTTTATGTCTTCTATACCCAACCTGACAAGATTTCGTCAGACTGCCACATTTTACCGCATTTCATACAACGAAACTTTATATAGCTCCTAACAATTTTTTTTTGCATTTTTAGACGCACAAGGTACGTGACACAACGTTCCTTAGACAGATGCCTCGCAAGAACTTCCACAAAATGACCGCGAAAGAAAAGCTCGATCAATAAGCGAACTGCGCAAGACATCTTTTGTAAGAAGCCAAGCGAAGACAAATCAATCCAGCTGTCCATTTCTCAATAGGAATGCGCTTTCGCAAGATGCGCGTAACGTGCTTCGTGCCACACATTAGTCCCTCATGAATCAGAATTTTGCTCTTTTTTTTTCTTTAAACCACATGGCCACAATTAGTGAAACCACATGAATCTAAACCAGATAAATGCGTACCCTTTTTGCAAAACAAACACAGAAAGACAACACTTTCTAGTCAGACTTTACTGATTTTTGAGGTAGCGCAGTAAACATCCTCAGCGGGACACGATGTAGAGCGAATATAGAGAATTGGGCAAATCAATTAATTTCTTTCATGGAAAAAAATTTGATACCAAAACTTGGGTCTTCAGAATCCCCCTGAGGCGGCTATTACATGTGGTGAGTAACGAGTAAAAGTGAGCACGGGTACACCATCTAGCGGTTGGTCAAACCCTTCCTTGCTCGGCCGTGAAAACGCTCAAGTGGCCACTTTTTATACATTATGTTTCTCTAAGGTTATACAGCTTTGCGGCGTCGGTGGTGATCTGCAGGAGCTAAATTGTACTCCGTCAGCAAGGATGGAGTGCCAGACCCCGTTCACGCCTCATCGGCACGAGAGTTGCCCAGACTGGGAACTTCACCCGAGTAGCAGAGCATTCGCAGTCTCTTTTTACTCTGCCTCCAAGAAAAGAGTAAGTTCCGCGGCTGACTCTATCCTACTTCCCCACGGACTTTAAAAAAAAAAAAAAAAACTCTGGGGAGTTCCTCAGCTCTTGCAGTACTTCTGTTCGGTGAGTGCTGATTTACCGTCACGCACTGTGTTGGTGAACGTACGCGTTTGGCGTAAATTATTATGTGTGTCTGCACAAGGCGTCCACGTGGCTGTTGTCTATGGCTGTGTTCTTCCTTCGCAATTTGATACGCGGGAGAATCCGCAAGACACCTCTTTCTTAAGTGCGTTTTTACAGTGGTCTGCCGGCTTCACTAATATGTCCCGCAAAAACGAATAGCTGATTCCCCTATCTAGGAATCGGTATAACACGAAAGCGAAACGTGTCTTCACAGATGTAGTATAGAGAGTTTATTGTGAATTGTTTCAGCAACAGAAACCAATAGTTTTATCACAGGAAGAACGGCAAGCAGCTCGAAACTTGCAGCGCACACCTCAAGCAGAAAGCACGCACGAAATTAGCATATACAACAGGACGATCGCAGACTAACTACTGTTACAGCTCGACACTTAAAGCGCGCTGTTCAACCAAAAAAAAAAAAAAAAGACACACGAAACGAAAGAAGGAAAGACAAAAACAACAAAAGAGAAGGCAGGGGGGTTAGCCAGGCACATGCCCAGTTTGCTACCCCACGCTGGGGGAATGTGAAAGGGGTGTATAAAGATGAGAGAGAGAGAGAGAGGATAGACAAGAGAAAGAGACAAAAAATTGTCAGTCAATGGGCTGACGCGTATGCAGCAGTGGCACTACACAAACGTTCAAGGTGCTCACATGGGCCTGTAGTGACGAAGGATGAGGACGGTGCTTCAGCAGCATCTGCACAGAGAGTGGCCGATCGTCCAATTGTCGCAATGCACCAGAAAGCTTTTGTCTCTCAGAGGCAAATTGAGGGCAACGGCATAGCCGATGATCGATGTCTTCTTCGGTGCCACAGACGCCACATTTCGCACTGATCTTCGTCCTATCTCGAATTACGAATCTGATAGGCGTGCGCGCAGGAAAGACCACGCTCCGCGGAGGCGGCGACCGCGAGCCCGTCGCGCAATCTCGCTAACGATAACGAAACCGCTTTGAAGAACTCCAGGTGGTCGAAATTTTCGGAGCCCTGAACTACGGCGTCTCTCATAATCGTATGGTGGTATTGGGACGCTAAACCTCACGTAGCAACCAATCAGCGAAAACACGCTTAAGTTTCGGAGCTCTGAGGACCACCAAACGGCGTATAGTGTATATACATGACTCGTCGTTAGCAGATTTGGTACTGTAGGCTCCGTGGTGTAGTGGTTAGCGCCACGCGCTGACAATCGCGAGGTCGCTGGTTCGACGCCGCGCGGCACTCTTTCCTCTCGTTTTTTTTTCTTTGCAATCTGTTAGCATATATTTCACGTCATATCCGTGACTAAAATACGTGAGCGGAGCCATGGTGAAACCGGGCATAAGACACTTTCGCGTTAAAAAACAACGAAAGTGATTAACTAACTAGGACTGCAAGTGGACTCGTAAAACATTTTCATACATTTAGGCCATCCCGCTGTGCACCACAGCTCATACTTGGCATTGCTTGCTAGGGTGCGCATAGTGATTTGCCAGGCTATCGCATCGCTCACATGCTTCGGTCGGTGGCGTGCCACGCCTGAGCGGAGGCCTCGACGAGTTCCCGTCTTGCCCAGTCCGTGCCATCCGACCGGTGGACAGAGGGAAAAAAAAGAAAAGGACAGCAAGGCCCCAACGCCTGCTTCATGCTTTGCTAACAGCCGCGCGTTGCCAGCGAATTCCAGAGCGAGGAACCACTCGCGGAGACGACCGGGTGACGCGCGCACGGCGGAGACAGGGTCGTGCTCCAGGGCTATTTGTCTTCGTCGCGTGTCCGCGCATGCGGCAACGCTCTTCTTCCTGCGGCAGCGGCGCGTGTGTACAGCTAACCGTATACGCTATAGCGCCAGGAATGCAGAAGCCTATTGCTGATGCCGCTGCTGCTGGTGCCGCTGCCTCGTACTGCTCTGTTGGTTCTGCGAAGCGGGACTAAACGTCGTAACCACCGCTCTACACCGAAGTGCGAAAGAGTTAACGAGAGACAAAATCAGAAAGTGATGAGTGAGTAGGCTACAGTGAGAGAAAAGTACGTGTGTGTGTGTGTGGGGGGGGGGGGGGGGGGTTGAGCGAGCGAGGTGAGCATAAGTACCCTATTCGTGACGGTGACGTTTCTTCGCCAAAGCACCTAATGGAGTGCTGTTTCTTAGGCGAGTTGGACATTGATACTTGGAAGAGTAGCGCTAGTGGAGCCGGACTAAAAGAAGGTCCACTGACACATACAGGCGGAAGCGCTTCCGTCTGTGTGTCCATGTGCATTCCTTTAGTCCATGAGCTATCGCTACCCATAGAGTTTCCTAAAAATACACTAGAGGGAACTCTGGCGCTACAGTGTCTATGAGAGCTGCAACGCACGGCGCTTCAGCGAGCATGGGAATGATGGGTAGTACACGGATTTCTCTAATCTTCATAACTTCTGGATCCGTGTGTGTTCGTGTGGCTTGGAGCAGTTCTGTAACGAAACACAACGAATGTTCAGCGGTTGCGCTTCATCACCACAATCTTTTAGGCTTACCATTTCAAATCTTGTCGCGAGGTTCAAAAGCTTCGTTCTTTCCTCCGAAACAAAACCAAAACACAGTAATAAAGGAATCCACAAGTGTGATTCGCCGCCCGCAAGTACGAAGACTAGGCAAATCTGTGTGCTACTCATCGTTCCCCTGGTCACTGAACGATCGCCCCGACAGAGTCCCCTCTAGTTAATTGTAGGAAACTCTATGGCGCTACCCTCTCAAGGCACTCCCGTACACTTTTTAGATGCGAAGCAGCTCTTCGACTCAGGTGTGTAACGCCGTACGTACGTGCATCCGTACAAACACACCGCAACGCGTTCCCCTCGCTGCAGGTGTTGGGGCGGTGCCAAGTAGGTCACACCGCAGCTGCGCGTTGACGTCACGCCTCTCTCGCACGCCACGCTCGCAGGTAGGTGCACGCTAACGCCTCTCTCTCTTACCCGCAGCACGCTCGCCGCAGCGCCCGCAGCTGCCGGCTCCTCTACCCGCTCGCAACAAACTTCTCTCTCACTTCATCCTCTCCACCGCCCGCAACGCTCCACCACACGACGAGTGGAAACACTCTTTCGGCTCGTTTATCTGCGATAAAACATACGCGAAGCCCCACCCGCCTCCCGGCGTGTATTTGCGTTTCAAACAAACGTTTACTCTAGTAAACGCTACACCTAGTTTCACTTAAAACCGTTCTTCCAGCCCCCACGCCGACGTCCGTTTCAACCGGGTCTACGCCATGCACACCACTGCTGCTTCGCATCCCATGAGGGATCCCTTCGGGGAAGTAGGTGGTCAATAATTTTCTCTCGTCACAAGAGAACAAAAAATACAAGCGGCTGCTCCTGGAAAAGAAGCGCGCAGTGTACCGGGGAAGAAGGGAAAGTGAGAAGTGACAGACGCGCTGGGAGTACTGCCTTTAGCGCTACTTTACCCGCGGTGCCTGACGGCGTTGCCGGGAGTTCGGCGGTGGCGTGATTCTGCTAATGGCGCCACTGAAGCCACGCGCGGCTTAATTAGGCCGCCACGAGGCAGAAGAAGCTCTTAGCCTAGTTTCCCGGTCCCGAGGTGAAGCGACCGAAAGATGCTTCCCTTTGCCCCGCTTCTTTGGTGCGTTATCGAAGGGCGTGCACGGTATGGAAAGGGAGTGTTGTGGCTGAATAATATCAGTAAGATATAGCCCGCACGTTTTAAGACGAAAGCCTTAGAAGGCTACTCAAACCCGAAATGTGACCGTCGGCGCTTCAACACGAGTAATGCAATATAACATGCACCCGGTGCACAACCAGGAAAGAAGAAAGGCAAGGGCCACAGTTTCACTGCAGGAGATAGAACAGCAGAGAGAACATGCGGCTTTTGTGGATACTGCGTGGGTGAGAGGAAAAGGAAGTCTTCGCGGCAGTAGTAGTAGCAGTAGTAGTAGTAGTAGTAGTAGTAGTAGTAGTAGTAGTAGTAGTAGTAGTAGTAGATGTCGATGGACTCACTCAGGATGCTATGACAGTCATTACTAAAGATGCAGAACAAGTGGAAACAGCACTGACTTTAAAGAATAATAAGTGGAGAAGAATTTACAGCGACTCTAAAAATGGCTATTTGACACTTTACTAAAAGCTTTGTAACCAAAAGGGCTGCGCAGCCTGTTGGTGAGATGGACAGCCAAGATATCGAAATTCAGCGGTCCCCTACGCACATGAAGTTAGTAAGAGGTATGCACTGCGGCATGTTGTGGTGTGGCACAAGTTAGGTAAGTGCTGCAAAGCGCGGAGCGAACAACCGTGCTGCCATCCTGACGGGTCGGTTCCGCGAAGGGGGACGCGGAAGACTCCCGCAGGGGAAAGAAAGGCGACTCCACCATTCCGTTTCAGAATGCCGCACGGACGCGACCTCTGGGCCGACCGATACATAGTTGGGTTATGCATTCACCCTTTGGTAACAACACGGCCTTCGAAGCATGCGGAAGAGCTTTCCGACCCCCCCCCCCCCCCAATATACGTCATTAGCGAGTGTTCTTGGAATGGCGGGGCGCCTCGCTGTCGCATACACACATTGTCAGCGCACAGGGCCGGACAACGTTCTCGCCGCGTTTAGGGCGGCTTCTACGAAGCGACGTGTAGAGCCCGAGCTGCCTGAGCTCAAGCCTGCAGCTACCGGTGGACGTCAGCCGATACACGGGCTAACGGGAGAGATTAGACAGTTATAGTTTAGCGTTAGTGTGATAGCGTAGGTTAAGGCAATGGCGTTAGCGTGCAGCAAACGTTCGTTGTCGGCAGCGTCATATAGTTTAGCGGGAGAGCGCTTACGTGGTTTACGTGCCCCAGCTGGGACGGTGGCGCTACCTATCGGATGGTTAATAAGTTAAAGACAGTGAAAAGGAAAATAAAACGAGAATGTTTGCCTATGTCACCGCGCGAAGCATTGTTACAAGTTTATTTTACTAATAATAAAAGGAAATAAATAAGAACCACACACCAAGCGCGAAAAAAATTATGTTGCTGATTTGTTTACATCGATCTTGTGGTTAGGCCTAGACGCGTTCGAAATGGGAAGCTATCTCAAAAATTACGCCAACTTACTCGTAATACTCGGTCATCGAAGCTAACTGAAAGCAAGCGAAGCCACTTTGAACAGTCGTTTGCTGCGAACAAGGTGAATCTTTCAACAACTACGCCAAAATCAATTCGAAGCGGGCGTCCAAGAGCGCCGCCATGTTTACGTGCACTACGTACACCTACGCTACCACGGTAACGTGAAATCTGAAAAATACCGCGCGTACGGGAAGCGGTGCGGGTGATGTACGTATCTGCGCATGCGCACTTCGATTCCTGTATCGCGGTACACTCGGTAAGCCCTGCATACTCTCTATTGTAACGGCACGCGTTGCGCAGAGAACTTA
Organism: Rhipicephalus microplus; assembly: GCF_013339725.1. Taxonomy (NCBI): domain Eukaryota; kingdom Metazoa; phylum Arthropoda; class Arachnida; order Ixodida; family Ixodidae; genus Rhipicephalus; species Rhipicephalus microplus. Next base: position 15,007,637 of record NC_051173.1, read on the forward strand.
TTCAATTGCGTGTTGTATTTTGTAACGCGGTTTTTACCAATGCAGTGTCCGTTATGAAAGCGTTTTCTACAATGGGCTGTGGTGATGCGAGCCCCTACGTGTGATTGGCTCCTGCGGAGAACCTTTGTTTGACCGAGGGCTGCAAAGAGGGTGTTTGGGTGTGAAAGTAATTGATTGATTGATACGTGTTGTTTAACGTCCCAAAACCACGATATCGTCATCACGGATGCCGTAGTAAAGGGCTCCGAAAATATTTGACCACCTGGTGTTCTTTAACATGCACTGACACGGCACAGTACACGGGCCTTTACCATTTTGGCTCCACTGAAATGCGACCGCCGCGTCCGGAGTCTAACCCCCGACTTTCCGAGTCGTTTCATCAGCCGAGCACCTTATAGCCACACATCCCAAGGTATGCTTACAGTGCAGTGTTACTAAACGCGACATTGCTTCGCCATGGATTCGTCAACCTCGTCCCGTTTTATTTATCGCTCGTGTTTCTCTTCCTTTTACGCGGTAACAGTACATGTAAATTTAAATGTCATCCCTACTGAAACGTTCCGTATGCGATGTCCAATAATTCCGTATGTTTCCGTAAGACTATTTTCACATATATTTTCCATATATTTCGATAAGATTCTTACGGACACATACGGAATTATTGGATATCGCATACGGATCGTTTCGGTAGGGATACCATGGTAAATGCCATACCATTGTTTTGCCGATAGTTACCAGTTTAGTGGCTCCAACCATCATTATCAAACAAGCAAACCTGCAACCAGCGACATTCGATAGCCCCGGGGAACGAACAGCCCGAAATTCTATTAGTATATTCGCAAACTTTGATATTCCCTCACCGTATTTTTCTTTCTACGTGCCTTTATGCTCGTTATTTAAACACTACTTCCGGTGATGTGTTCGTGCCCGTACGTATACATTACCGTACCGTTTGCTGGGTACTCGGGTACAGCATACTCGGAGTTCTCTGCACCATTGCAAAACCGTACTTTTCTTCACGCCGCTACTGCTTTGCCCGTTCATTCCTTTTCCGTATTTCCCAGTTTATTTCGGGAAACTGTAGCCACCGCCATTGACGCTCTTTCTCTCTTTTCTATTCGCTAGGAACGGAAGATTAATAAGGAAAAATGAAGCACCCGGCCATGCCATAGAATGCATCCAAGTGCGAAGCCACGCTGCTCACCGCTGTTTCTCTTTGCTTGCTACAGCAGTATAAGAAGGGTAAAGGATCATCTCGGTATGTTACGGTTGAAATGGGCGTCATTGGCGCTACCGTGTGTGCGAAACAAAAGATTTTTCTTTCTTTTTAATGAGAAAAAGGAAAATAGCGCCATACACACTACGCGCGGCAAAGGAAAATGCGGTGGGACCCGCTGAAAGCCTCTGCCATATGTTGGCGCGGCGACACATTCGCGCGCGGCGGTGCGTATATGCGGCAGTAAGCGGCGCACTATAGTGTTGAAGGCGCATTCGAAATGCGCGCCGCAGTCCCTTTTCTTCTTTTTTTTCTTGCGTAAGCTTAAAAGGAGAGAAGAATAGCTGTCTCGGGTGTCTTCTTCGTGTTTTTTCATCCCCACTCCGCGTCATTTTCGGACTCGTTGAGCTCGCTGCTTCTGAAGAATGGCGTCGGATTTTTTGTTGTTTTTGTACTTTTTTTCGTTCTTGCGACGCTATGCGAGCGGTCTTCATCTCTTTTTCGCCACCTCCGCGTGAAAATATAGAGCCCGCCGTTATAAAAGCATCGTGATGCGTTTTTTTTTTTTAGTTCAGGTTGTTCCTTACCTCACTTACCTCATGGCACGTATCCCATGGTCGTTTTCCTTCCCTTCATTCTTTATATTTTATTTCTCGACCTTACGTGCCCGCAAGAAGGGGAAAAAGCCCGGCGCTCTCTTCTTTTCGCGAATGGCGTGATCGCAAATGGCGTGGCACCTCATTCGGACTTCGGAATAAGAGCTTCTTCTTCTTTACTCGCTATTCCCTGGCGATGTTGCACCCCCGGGAAAAACTGGCGGGATCTCTGCGGGAGCCAGAGGCTTATATACACCGTTTCACGCCTGTCCCATCATCGGTTGTATAGTGTCTGCTCGTTGGATGTCTCTCGCGTTTGTTCGTTCGAAAGTGCCGGTAGAAACCCGTGTTTTTTTCTGGGCCCTTCTATACGAAGCCAGTCTGTGCGTATAGTACCGTCCCTCCTTCCCACGTGCTGGCCGCGCGAAAGGCCCTTCGAGATTTCAGAACTTCCAATCCTTGCTCTTCTTATCCTCCTCTTCGTGATGAGGCGCGCTGAGCTCGACCAGTGGTAGCGGCTTCGGAGCTCGGACGGGCCTCTCGTGCACGTCGAGGCGATGCGGGAGTAAACGATTAAACTCCAGCGGGTTTGACGTGTTGTTTTTTAGGAGACCGAGGATCGATCGATCGATCGATCTATCTATCTATCTATCTATCTATCTATATCTATCTATCTATCTATCTATCTATCTATCTATCTATCTATCTATCTATCTATCTATATCTATCTATCTATCTATCTATCTATCTATCTATCTATCTATCTATCTATCTATCTATCTATCTATCTATCTATCTATCTATCTATCTATCTATCTATCTATCTATCTATCTATCTATCTATCTATCTATCTATCTATCTATCTATCTATCTATCTATCTATCTATCTCTTTTTCCTATCGATTGATCGTATTGCTTTTATCTAGTTTATTTTCGCCCTAAATTATAGTTGTGGTTGCAAACTGCATGTAATATTTCCCCCGCCAGCTTTATGCTTAGTTATTAGATTGTTTAGTCATAGTAATGCAAATACATACCCTGCAGCCTTTCAATGAACGTTTCGGCTAACAAGTCTCAACGGGGCTTGAAGTTCACCAAGCTAAACCTCATGTATAGCTTCCGTTTTTTTTTTAACGTTCTAGTTTTCTTGAAGGGCTGGCAGTGTTGCATTTTGATTTGGAACGAAAGGACTTGTCTTCCTCATTTCTTGCTCCACACTGTCGAGCAGCAGACGTGCCCTCAATTCTTCACTTGTTCGCCAAGGCAAATTTATACGACATCGTTTCCTTTGTTTTTTTTTTATGACACGTGCTACGAATCAAGAGGAACTTCATATGGCATTCGCTGTTATCCTCTTTTCTCAGGGCGATTTCGTTGATGCCTTCGTGCCGGCGTTCTATATATATTGCCCTGTCCTTAGTTCCTTCCCATACCAGTCGAGTGGAATTAAGGTCATGAAAAAAAGGACTTTGATATTGTTTCGGGAAACGACCGCTCGAGCCGTTATGCGATGAGAGAGCCGTATACAATGCGGAATAACGCAGAGGCGGCGTCGTTTTCGGGATGATACGCGACGAAGATGTACGTTTGTCTCTAAGACTGCGCACTTGTGATCTATATGCTAGCAAGCCCTCGACATATATGCGAGAATCGCCTGCTGTCGTTCTTCATCCGTATGTGAGTCATCACGAGCGGCCTGTACGAAAGTGGAGGCTTAATTCCAAGCATCGGTTTCCTCGTGGTCGCAAGAGAGTCGACGACGTCGAGTGTGTATACTGCCTCGACGAGCCGTATTATATGAGGGTGGGGCTGGCGGTCTCGGCGAGCGCGGCGTCTGCAATGTGGCTTCGTTCCATCATGCTTAACGATTGAAGCGACGGCTGTGGCGCATGCACAAGAGGGGATTTTCTCCGTCATCTGGCCCAGCGTTTTTTTTTTTGTTTTGTTTTCATCTCCCGATGCACGCTTGCTCGCTATCGCCATACACCCTCTTTCTCGTGCGTTAAGGGCTTAAGAAGAGATCGAAAGAACGGCGTTGTATCTGTGTAGGGGCACACGCCGGCAAGCTCAGCTGTGCACTTGTCCGCGCGCGAGTTTTTCGAGTATCGATTCCGTTCGCGGCAGGTCAGCGTTCGGAGAAAGATGTCAGCTGCGCGCGCGCGTTCGAATTAAAGTTCATGCATAATAACAACTCGAACCTTCAAGAAACTCACTGAAGACTCAGAGGCTGGGTTCGAGCTAGTTGGTATACAGCGACGATATGAAACTGGCGAACGCACGAAGACGGGACACAGTACACTTTTTAAGTGTGAAGAGACTGGATATATTCGCGTGTTGGCGTCGCAATAAGTATCAGTTGGAAGTATAAACGCTGTGTCGTCTTCTTGTTCCCTCCCGCCTTCGTTCGCTTACCGGTTGCACAATGTTGCTCAAGACCACTGATCCCTTCATCTCGGCGTGCTTGTGCAATGCTGTCCTCTGCGGTGTTGTGCTTGGCGGTGCTGCGCCGTGTGGTGCGGTGCAGTGCAGTGCAGTATGATTGATTGATATGTGGGGTTTAACGTCCCAAAACCGCCATATGATTATGAGAGACGCCGTAGTGGAGGGCTCGGGAAATTTCGACCACCTGGGGTTCTTTAACGTGCACCCATATCTGAGCACACGGTGCAGTGCAGTATGGTGTGATGAGGTGGTGTCAATGCGAACACACTCGAGGGAATCTCACCGACCAGATAAGGTGGTCTAATGCCGTCGAGAAGTTAAAAGCATTATGCAGATCCGCACGATATACGCATAACGTGGGCAATAATGAAAAGAACCGCGGACTGAAACGCGATATACAGTCGCTTATCACGCATCTCCATGAAAACTGGTTTCCGCTGACGCAGGACAAAATCCTTCATGATGGTGTCCCATTGTGCGTACACCATCTATCGCCATTTGCAGCGGTTTCTGTGGCGTTAGGCGATTAGACAATCTTCTCATAAAGACTGTATTTAAGGGAGTCCGCGTATCCTGCTTTGTGGTCGAGTTAGGTAACACGGATTGGTCAGAAAGTGGCTAGGAGCGTCGCATTTTGGTGTTCCCCATGCACAACCAAACCGCGCAGCTTGCGTTTACGTGAATTGCCCTCAACTGTTACCTTGATTTATTTCTCTTTCCAGCCAGTTCAAGTTTAAGTAAATTTTAAAGTGGCCACCAATCGATATAATTTTCTCTCGCCTTCGACTGCGCTGCTGTTAACGTACCGACCCCTGTACAGTTCTCTCTTTGACCACTTGTTCTAGCACATCTTCGTTTCAATATCATGCATGCCTTCACTTGCTTTTTTTTTTTTGTAGTCTGCCTTGGTGAAGCAGTGGGTTATGGTGACAGCTGGACAAAAGGTCACGGGTTTGATTCGGACCATGGCGGTAACATTCCGACGTAAGTGAAATGCTGAAAGCCCGTGTACTTTGCGACGCTAGTTCATGTTGAAGAACACCTGACGGCCAATACTGTCGGAGCCCTACACAATTTATATATATATATATATATATATATATATATATATATATATATATATATATATATATATATATATATATATATATATATATATGGGACCTAACAGACAATAATGCCAAGGAATGTATAGGGGAGGTTATTAGACCAATTGTAATGTAAATGTGAATGAAGAAAAGTGGGTGAAAAGATAACTTGCCGTGAGCAGGAACTTGCCAGCTGAGTTCACGTGCTACGTGACGCCAAACAGGCTCATAATAAGTGTGCCACACTCGCCTTCAAGGCTACAGGTGGCGCTGACTAACACTCCCACGTTTAGGATGCACATATAAACCCAATAAAGTGGCTGGGGGGATAGCCGCCGTGGTAGCTCAGTGGTTGAGCATCGAAGCGGCGTTATTCGACGGTCGCAGGTTCGGTTCCTGCTCACGGCAAGTTATCTTTTGACCCACTTTTCATAATTTCACATTTACATTACAGTTGGTCTCATAACTTCCCCTATACATTCCTTGGCATGATTGTCTGTTAGATCCCATTATTATTGTGTCAAAACACGGAAAAACGAGCTCTTAAGTATACAGAAGCGCTGTCTTCGTCACGATGTGTGTTGAAGAAGACAGCATCGGTCAGAAATGTACGGCGAGGGGTGCGGGCCAGCGGTCAGGAGAAGTAGTGTGGTTTCACCAAATTCAATTTGGCGTTCCGGGATGAACCCGTATTGGCTTTTTCTCCGCGATCAAGCAGCGTACCTCTTTCGATCTCTCCATGAGCCATGGCGACTGCAGAGTAAACTTCCCTGGAGAGAAAAAAAAAAGCTTTTGAAGGGTGGTGGTGTTGTGGAAAGAAAGGTTGAGCGGAAGAGGGCACCGCTAGTACGGGTGAACTTATGCGTATAACATTAGTGCGTCGGCACTTCAGAAGAAGCAGTTCGGACTTCTCTTTCGTGTGTATATTTCTTTTATATTTACATGCCTCCGTCACATTTGCTATTTCGCTTTTAATTCACAGCTGTCCACCCATCCCCTGCAGTCGTCTTTATTATTTTCTTTGGACCAGGGCTCGTCTTACCTTTAACCTTTTTGCACAAACTGAATAGACGGGGACATTAAACTGGAGAAAACAAAGTAATGATAAATAGAAGGAAACTTGGCGAATATAGTTCTCTTTCTCTCCGCTTGTCTGCTGTGTCGTGGGTTTTCGAGAGAAATAAGCAAAGCTGTCCCTTATCTTCTCCACCCCCCCCCCCTTCCCTCTCCGTCTCTGTCGCACAAACGCATTGAAATTCCTCGTCGTCCGTCGCCCGTTTCATCTTTTTCTCTTTTTGAAGTCTGACGCCATACTTCTACTTTTTTTTTCACATAGTTTACTTTTCGTCCGGCCTTTCATCCACAAACTTGCGCCGTCACCTCTTCTCGATGCCGTGTAAATGTACGTACACTTGATTCTGTTTACCCGCTTGGCGCCAGAACACACACGATTTTAGTTTCGCTATTTATTTTTATCTTCCTCTTTAAAGCTCTACTGACTATGAAGAGGAAGAAGCACTAAACTATAGAGGCAAGAGCATTGCATCACGCACCGTTTTCCTTCGTTTCCTCCCTCGCAGTATCGGTCCATCACGTGACCACTGAGAGACGAGCCTATTGGCCGAGAGCGTTCGCGCCGCCGCTCTGCTACCCTGTAGCTCTTCCGTAGCTTAGTCTTCACGCTACCTTCACCGCACGCGCTCTCTGACGTAACGATCACGTGTGTGGGCCGGACCACCCACTGCTCGCTTGTGGGTTGCAGTCGTGTTGGGATGTGCTCTCCCCCAGTATTGCTCTTCGGGTGTTTGCGCACACGTCAACCAGACGGCCTCCGAGAGCAGCGGCGCTCCCATTACGTCACTGCTACTCCTCGACAAGCAACGGCTTTTTGCCAGGACACCGTTGTCGTCATGGGCCTGTTCAGATTTTTTTTCTTTCCGCTTCTTTAGTATGTCTGGTCGGTTCGCCAGGCGACGGTTTGTGCTGAGTCACGTCGAACGTGACTTTCGCGCGAGAATCGGCGCTCGACCGTCGGACGTCGTCAACTACACTTTCCTTCTCAGTTTGTCTTGCATTTTTCGAACGGGCGTTGCTTTTCTTTCTTTCTTTTTTTCATACGATATTGTCTCGTGTATGTAGAGAGGATGGCTACCGTGTCCGCGCGGATAATTTATGGTGTTTGATCAGAGGTGCCGGTCACACATACAAAAAAAGCCTTTGTTTTTCATTTTTGTTTTCTTTCTTTCACATCAGTTTGTTTTATTGGAATGTTTTATTCGATTCACCTCTCTCACGCCCATTGACCAATCATTTTCTCTATCCCAGTTTCACATCGAAAGTATTCCTTTTTTTTCTTCATTTTTGCATCTTCATTTTAACATCACCCGTTGTTTGTACGGTCTTGAAGTTTTCGATGAAAGGGATGACCATGCGCCGACTTGCATCGTTGAGTGAAAATTTTTATCGTTCCACTACGATAGTCGGTGGTTACGTGGTTCGCACTTGTTCTGTTCTGCTTCTTCTTCTCTCTCTCTCTATCTGCTCTTTATAGTCTTTTTGCGGAGTTATAGTCTTCCGGCTAGACCTGTGAAGGAAACGAAACTGGCAGCTGAAACCCCGTTGCACCACTCGTTTCCTCCTCGCCTTGTCACTTCAGTGCAGCGGAGGTGCCCGCGCCTCGGTGTCCCATTAACAGAGAGTTTTAGTACTGCGTACGCTGCGTACGTGGCGGCGTTGCGTACGTAAGGACGCCACGTATTGTGTAGTGCGCATGCGCAGACCGCAACGCGCACGTATCGCGTTACGTACGCAGCCGCTACGTACGCACGCATGAGATGCGTGCGTGCGTACGTATGAGGCGATCGCGCCGCTCTCGAACAAGTTCGCGACAGCGCGAGACTTCGTTTTGCAAAATGGCGGCATTGAAGGCAAGCGCCGACTGGCTCTGTGGCTTAAAATATGGCCATAATCTGGCTATAACACTTGGATTGGCTCACATTGGCTGTCAACAACACGTGCTTCTATTTTTATCTACCAGATGGCGCAACACGCTTCACGCTCGTTACGTACGCGGGTACTACGGCGTACTAAAAGCGGATTAGTGGCAAACGACGCCACGTAACGCAAGGCGCTTGCGTGATGCGTACGTAGCACCATTCCGCAGTACTAAAACTCTCTAATAATTCACTAGATGAGGAATCTAGCATTCTGAATGCGGACACTGCTCACTCCGCCGCTGCTGCCTGCAGGACTGGGCTGCCCCAAAGTCATTCTTTCGCTTTTTCCCCTTCCTCTTTCCACACCTTTAACTCTTTCGTTACCACGCCTATGCAAATCAATCACCGGTGATTGAGGCTTTAGAATAATCAATTTTGGCATGTTAAGTTTGGTTCACGTGCACCCAGCACTTTCTAGAAGTTAGTCCGGTCACTCAACTTTCAGAATCAATTTGAATTTACCCGTTTTGGCAACGTAGTGGTTTTTGACAGACCTTTGCGCGAACCAATGTGCGTGCATTGTTGGAAAAAGTGCACTAGGCTAGCGAACTTGACAGAAGTGTGTGCCCCTCGTGATTATGTTACAGTAACATCGAAGTTCTGTAATCAAAAGAACATTGTCAAGCCAAATATAGAAATAAAGTGTCAGCTCCAAAATTTGTTTTTGTTAAGCAGTAATATTTGCCAGAAATTTATGGCTGACATTCGAGAGCTGTTCCTGGGAGTCGCGGAAAACTTGTTCTATTGAAAAAAAAAAAGTCACAGCTTTGCCGCAAAGGCAAAACAATGAACGCGATAGCAACAAATGGGAAGGTCACGCGCCGAATGGCAAGGAGATCAAAACGTGCCCCACATTTCTCCCGCACAAATAACTAACGAAACGTACTCACAGGTACAGATGAACGTAAATAAGTGTCTGAGTTGTTACTTCGCTGTGTCTGAAAAGCGCGCTCCTTTCGCAAACAGAGACTTTGCAACGATTGCAGTGGCCTTTAAGCACCCGGTAACAACACAGAACCGCCCCGGTGAAAGCCACAGGCCAGCCAAGACGTACAATCCTCCCCACCGCGAGATAAGGGCGCGCTAGCAAACACCCACCTTCTCCCCTCTTCGGGGTGAAGTAAGCGTGAGAGATGGGGGCGCGCGCCGCCACGCGTTCATTTCGCCATCTTGGTGGTAATGCTGAAAACACGATAGCCCCCCCCCCCGAGATGACCATCACCAGCGTTAAGTGGTAGATATAAATAGTTTGTCGTTTGAACTTTGAATGACGCGTGCTTCGCCGTGGCTTCGCGTTTTTATATATATAGATAAGTATACATATACGGCGAGTGACGGCGACGGCGGCGGCAAAATCTAGCCGAGAGTGTCCATAAAATGCTATCGAAATAATATTCACGAAATTCCACCACGTGTTCAAAGTGTCGAGGTGGCCTTCTCCGACAGTTTACAGCATCTTCGGTTTTGTTTGCATCGTTATATTAGACACATGGGTTGCATCTGTCACTAGTCGCTCCTATGACGACGTCGTCATCACGCGCGCATGCATGCGCACCAGTGCGGCAAAACACATGCGCTGCTCGAAACTGTCTTGCAACCCCACCTGAATTGAGGGCGAGCTTAGAGTTCGAGGATGACAGCACCTCAGCTTCAGGTTCTATGGCGACGATGTTTTGGGTCAGCCTTAGACATCCGCAGCCGTTCATGGGTTTCTTTTGTTTACACCCTCAAGTTGTTTCCTCCTCAATAACTGCGTATAGCTTCTGACCTTTGTGCACAATCTTATAGCTACTCTGGTTACCTTCGTGGTTCACACTTCGTTGGAGCACAGTGTGTTGGCGCTGGCTGCAGAGCTTCTGCTAACGACAAGAAGGCCCTCGGAGCACGTCTTGGCCCTGACTACGAAACAGTGCGAAACGTTTCGGAACTGCGCGCGATGTTGTACTTTTTTGATTGCAATATGCGCAAAAATGCAAATAAATATGCTTGGATGCATATTTTTCGAACGCCAACCTATGCAGAGTGAGGTGGCTCATGGAAAGAGGGGACAATAGATGAAATAGCGAAGTTCATTGGACACCTCATTTATAGAGGGATTATTCACATCACGGGTATACATCTATGTTGGAACACCTGGAGACTCTTAAGGCAAGACAAAAGAGCCACATTTTTGCCAGAAGGAAGTAGCAATGAATGCGATAGCAACATATTTGAATGTTTTACGAAGCAAGGCTAGCATTTTTAGGAGCAATTGCAGTAAACCTGCGCTTGCTAAGTGACTAAGTTTTCTGCGGCGCGGCCACAGTAGATGACCGCAACAAGGCTCGTGGTAGAGACGGCGTTCATATACGAAGTGAGGCTGGCAGTCAACTCATTTAGATCCGATCTCACGTAACTCTACTAAACTCCAGTGTAAGAGAACGCGGTCGCTCCAGGTAGACTTTTGGGCCTGTTTTTTTCGTGTTGAGAGCGCAGCCCGTAGAAACTCCTGCCTGCTGTGAAGGCACAAGGTGCGCGCTGATCCTTGCCGCGATAGCACGGCAACCATAAGTCCCCCCCCCCCCCCCCCCCTGTTCACTGGCGAGATAAGCGCGCGCGCAGACGACCCCGACCGAAAAGGCGATGTTCGCTCCGCAGAAAGAGGAGGATAGCGCATTTCCTTGCTCGTGTACATACACATACATATACATATATGCGAATGACGGCGGCGGCGGCGACGGTAAAAAGGAGCTGGAACTGTTCACATAATTGCTATCGCAATAAAAATTGACTGAGAAAAGTGTACGAGTACACTTGTGTCTTCCGAAAAACTACACAACGCTTCACCACATGGCACGAGCAACGGAACAGCACCTCGGTTCAGATTTTCTTTGTCTATGTGAAGAAAAACTGTACAACATCCATTACTTTTATACGGTTCCTGGATCAAACTTCTACAAAACGTATATTCTCAATTTTTTTATTTTGAATGTTTTTGTATGTATAGTGTCTTATTGTACTGTTTACCATGTGGCGACCGAAAATTTCACACTTTTCACATTTTTGTTGATTCAAAAATATTTTTTGTTCCTCTACAACACATATTTTTTTTGGAAATAACATCTCATCGTGCCAAGTTTCGTAGGTTGCAGTGCGTGCTGGAGTACTTTTCGAACTGACAAAAACGATCTTCCCGAGACATATGAAAAAGAACCATTTTCGCGCGGTCACGCAAGAGTTAATGCCTCTCTATCTTATATTCTCACGTGATATCATACTACCACGCTGCCTACAATAGTGGATGAGGTGTCTACACTTAAAGAAGCTTTTAAGCAGAGTGTACAAAGTTACACATGTAAAGATAGCGCTGGTAAAAAAAAAGTCTGTTTTCGTGAACGACACACCTATGTGCTTCCTCGTGATCATGCGTAGTTGCGTACTTGGCGCGAAGCTTAAACATACATACTGAACTTCACCCACCACAGCGAATACTAAACTACATTGAACAGTACGCGATTGCAACTACAATTTCACCTCCTCCCCACTACCTTTTTTTTTTCTTTTCTAGTGAATACTCTCTCTCTTTCACGGCTTACGGAGCGTTTAGTCGCCTTGACATGCTCTGCGTTTTCATGTACTCTCTTTGCTATAGATAAAAACCTGCGGCTACTCTTCCAAAACAAAACGAATGCGAACGCCTTGCTTTCTTTTACTCGTTATAACTACTTTCTCTACTGCTTCTTTTGTATTTGTAGCAAACAAGCACGCACGCGCACACACACACACACACACACACACACACACACACACACACACACACACACACACACACACACACACACTCTCTCTCTCTCTCTCTCTCTCTCTCTCTCTCTCTTTCTCTAAGTATACCAGTACGGATGGAGATGGAGCAAGGGAGACAAGGCGTACGTAGATGGGGAAGCTTTCCCTTTCTTCTCGCGTCGCCTTCTTACATCTCCATCGCCGACGTTATTGCGCAATGCAAATTCTGGCCTTATTTATGCTAATTGAGCAACGAAACGGCGGCCTCCCCCTTTTTCTACGTCCCTTCCTCGCCTCCACCCATCCGAATTTGCGTGCGAGCCCGCTTTCTTCCCCCAAGGCGCTGTAGCGGTATCATATTCCGCGGCGCGTTCGCCTGGCGCAAGCAAGCTCCTATCTCGCGAAACAACGGTCGTCTCTTTTCGCCCGCACGTTTTTCCGAAACGCGCCTGCGTAAGCATATATAGATGTAAATATTGAGAGCATTATTCATACGCGTCATATACAAAATGAAAGTGGTTGCGGGCAGAGATGATTATAGCATTAAATTGGGCCGCACGTGCTCAAAATTTTGGGCACCATTGCGGCACCCGACACGCGCTGACGCGTTGTTAAAACGGAAGTAGTTTCGCGAGCGGGTTAGCGTTTTTAAAGTTCAGCGTGGATGCGCGCATACTGTTACGGGGAGAAAAAAGCGTTGCAGAATATATTTACAGACACCCAAGGCACACCAGGCAGAGCAAACTCTACGCGGATATCAGGGAGCGTCATCTTCGTCGTCTTCGTCTTTGCTGATATCTCCGACAGCGCTTCGTATCACCCCCGGCGGCGGAGGCACCAACCCGGTGCTCGACTGGTTGGAGTGGAATGACTTTAGTGGCGCGACGTGAACAATACCAGATGATCACGCTGTGGTGGTGTCCAGAGGTTCGACTTCGTACGTGACGACGGTGACTTGGCGTGAGACTCGATATGGACCAGAGTATGCACTCTCAAAAAAAAAAAAAATATTACTTACTAAGTTCGGTTTACTAACTGCTTGTCACATATGTTACAAACTGGTTAGTAAGTGAGGTTAGTAACCGTTACTACCTCCATTGTTGCTAACAAGGCGCGATCATTTTGCCTCACGAATCACCCGTTCTATAACAGTCCTATTTGCGAGCATCAGCATTTCCATATATCACTGACATATTACGCACGTTATGTTATAGAGGAAAACAGCACAGATACTTAAGTCTTTTTTTTCTTTCTTTATTGACACAGATACTTAAGTCAACGCGAGAAGTACAGTTCCTAAGCGGTTCCAAGAGCACTTATAGCCCTAACTTTGGGGATCGCAGTTGGTGCCGGTGGGTGGCTATGCTGTAGAATGTATAATTTCAGTAAGGCGCCTTCATTTGTACAACTTAGTTTTTTTAGGTGGGCGAGGTAACGTAGTGTAGGACATTTAATCAAGCGTATTAATGAAAACAATTAGGTACACCTATTTTGCATAATGTCGCCTCAACACGGCCTCATATTCAAGACATAAGACTGGGTAGTAAGCTTGCATATATTGCCCTAATGAACTAGAATGCATGCCCGTGTTACTAAATAGGTTGTTAGACGCTTGTAGTAATAACATGCAAAGTTTGTTTAACAAGTTAATTAAATACGTGCACCGCGAAAAGTTACTAACAGTGCGCAAAACGTAGTAACCAATCCAACCTCAAATCGTTAGCTAACGTGGGTAGTAAAAGTTTAGTAATGGCCCAAGAAGGTTAGTAACAACAGCTGTTAGTAACATTTTGCTCGTGGTTACTAGCTATTCACTAACTTATTTTTAAGAGTGTGGAGAAGTCAAGTTCTCGCAAAGACCAACTCGTTGTGACGGTGTCCAAAGAAAGACCATGTCACCAAGATTAAAGTGGACATCCCGGTGGCGAGCATCGTAGATGCGGCGTTTCTTCTCATGCGAAGTGTTAATAAGACGAAGGCGGGCAATTTCGCGTGCCTCTGCATCTCCTGCGATGGGGCATCACGAGCGTATTCTGATGTCGTATAATGGGCGGAAGCGTATCGAAAGGCAGCGTGGGTTCTCGTCCGTGCAAGAAAAAAAAAAGATGGAGAGAAACCTGTAAGTTCATACCGACATGTATTGTAGGCAAATGTTAGGAACGCCGAAGCTTCGTCCCATTCACCTGGCGAAACATACATGGCGAGCCTTTCCGTAAGCGTTCTGTTAGGCCATTGGTCCGCGGAATGGAACGCAGTGGTGAACTTGTGTTTGGTAGCGCAAGAGTGCAGGACGTTCTGGACCACCTTTGATAGAAATTATCGACCCCGGTCTGTAATCAGCCGTCGAGGAGCGCCATGACAAAGTATGACGTCTTCAAGAAGAAAGTAAGCGACTTCGATGGCAGAACTAGTAATGACGGCCCACGTGATCGCACAACGAGTCGTGTATATATAGACTTGGTTCTGCCTTGTGTGCCTTAGGTGTCTGTAAATACATTTTGCAACGTTTTTCTCACTCCGTAACATTTTGGTAGAAAGTGTGGCTTCTCCCAGCCTTCACGACGATTCTGAGTAGCGGACGCTCCTTGGATGCCTCTGCTATGTCTGCTCAGGACGAAAACTAAGATGCATCGGAGAAAACTTCACCAACCGTGGCTCGGCCAACCAGGCCAGCCAAGTCAGCCATGCCGCAACAAACCGCCGCTAACCACTCCAGCGTCCTGACACAACCACGCGACCCAGGCACCTTTTCCAGCACTGACAACACCAATGTTGAGGATTGGCTTCAGGAATACACGAACGGGCGAGCGCACTGTATAACTGGAACCGAAAGCTCATGCTGGCCAACATTCTGTTACTCTGAGGGCATGGCCAAGTTTGGTTTTTCAACCACGAGCAAGAACTCGTTGATCTATTCGGCAAGCCCGTCGGGAGACGTCGAACTGCATGAAAGGAACTCGCGTGCCGACTCCAGGCGAATCATACTTGACATACGTTCAAGATGTGCTCCTAATACGCGGCAAGGTTGACGACATGATGCCAGAATCTGAAAAGCTCGCGCACATACTCAAGGAAATCGCAGATGATGCCTTTACTCTCTTGGTATTCAGCAACTCCGCCACAATGGACGACGTCTTTAGCAAATGTTGGCGCTATGAATAAGCTTAAAGCTGTCGCATTGCTAAATTTTCACGCCGCCCCAACACGGCTGCGACGACTACTTGCGAGGACATCCGTCCGTCACCAGCTGCAGGCGAGAATATTGCACGCCTCGTCCGGCGCGAAATTGAAGCTGCAGTTCCAGTGCTCAAGCAAGGTCGCGGCCACGATGATCCGCACACGACTTCCCTAATACAGAGCGTCATACGCCAGGAGCTCGCTCACGCCGGACTCCAGACGCGCTCTGTCCAGTGAATAGACCAGAATACCGTCCACCCTGGCCACCTGATCTGCCCCGAAACTCGTATGCCCGTCCTCGGTATCCCGAACCGGGCTGAATGGCGAACCCCTGATGACAGGCCTACTTATTTCAGTTGCGGAAACGTCGGACACATTTCCCGCCACTGCCGTAGTACCCGAAACTCGCGGCCCTGGTCGATCTGTTCTAACAATCGGCGTTCTCCTGCTAGTTCCCGACTGCCCGCCCACGAAGACGACGCTGCTACAGCAGCCACGCGTCCACGTCCACACCGCTCTCCTTCACCGTCAGGTCGCCTTTCTCACTCTACTCAGCGCCATCGTTCTCCTTCCATCTCCTACCGCGCACCTCCCCCAAAATGTTACGGGAAGAAAAACGCCTTGCAGAATATATTTACAGACACCTAAGGCACAGAAGTGCTGGGGCAGAAATGCCCCCTCACTTCGAGAAGTTCCAGCGGACTCTCGTACACTATACTGGCTACTGTGATTGCAGTGACAGCTGCGCCTCTCTATTTCTTCATCTATTTCCTTCTATTCTTTTTATCCCTCCTTCCCTCCACCCCTATAAGGCACTGCGCCGTGTCGCCCTTGAGGCAGATAGAAATTAGGTGCCTTTTTCCTCTTCCTTTACAACCACTCACACACACACGGCAGAGCCAAGCCCGCGCGGATATCGGGAGGCGTCGTCTTCGTCTCTGCTGATATCTCCGAAAGCGCTTCGTAGCAATATAAATGCGCCTGTTTAGGGGGCCTGTTTCGAATAACGGAAAAATTAAATGTATTCTTGCTGTTGTTGTTGCCGTTAACTTCTATTTCCCTCTTCCCTGTCATTGTCATGCTATGGATTTCAGTTGTCCTGTTTTTATTTATTCGGCGAGTCAGTGATTATATTATACGCGGAAGATAAACGATCAATTTTCCCCCAACTTCTCCTTCCTTCCTTTCTCCCATTCTGTCACTGCTTTGGGTGTACTTTGTCGTGAATACAAAACAATGTTTTTATTTTCTTCGAAAATGGTCGACAGTGAAAGCACACTCCTTTTGCGTGCACGTGCGGCTAATGTCCAGAAAAGCGTCCTTCTCGACCCGACGTTATTTAGTGAAATTCTTCTCACGTTGAGCAGGCGGACCCGGATACTTTGACTGCGTGATTGTACAGATAAGCGCCTTCTGATCCAGCTTCGAGCTTTCTGTCCAACAACCTTAGCCCTTTTTTAGCCGAGGTTAGCAAAACGTTAAGGATTGCCAGAGATGCCTTTGAGTTGTGGTTTTGTCGACGGGCGTTGTTTTCTAGCGTACCGAGTACCCGCCGCGGCATCGCCATGGGAATCGGACGCCGGAACGTAACGTTCGTAGGTTGTTTCTCGGCCAGCATACTTCTGAAAGATCGTCCCAACTGTGTTTGTAAGCGCCTAGCTACCACTACCAGACTTGGGCGTAAATGGCTTCACGGCATTGAGCTGATACGAGAGAATCCCAGCTGATAATTGAAATTTAGTAATGAAACCAGCGTTGAATGTCATGTTGTTTTATAATACAAGGTCTCGCTTATTTGAATTTCGCCCCGTGCGGCGTCTCGCGCACTTCACCCAACGCCTCGTGCGTTCGTATTCTGCCGTTAGTATACTGAGAACGATTAGCGCATGGCGTAATTGTCGAAGGCAGCGCGCCGCGGAGCGAGAGGTCACAGGTTCGAATGCCCAGATGCGCGCTTGAACAATTTTTTTCTGAGTCATTTTTGTGACTAATATATGCATACCTGTACATACATTTACGGGACACGACGGCGACGGCGGAAAACCACCGAAAGTGTCCATATATTTGCTATCGCACTAAATAAAAAAAAAACGACTGCGATACGTAAGCTACAACATAACACCTCAATAAGCACAGTGTTAGTCTGCACTTTTTACGCCGTAAAACGAGACACTGAAAGATTTTGTGCTCTGACTAAATACTGAATAACAATGTCAGTACCCCGTGAAAAAGAGCTGGAAACAACGCATCCATTCCATGCACGCAGGCTACAGCCAAGAAAAAAAAAAACCGGAAGAGAGCATGAGTCGCAGCTCCAAGGTCATCGAGCAGTAGACTCTGACGCGATGAATAGACAACGGGTAAAGAATAAACGGCTACGCAGCCTGTCAAGTGTAGACATACGAAGAAGCTCCCTTTCCTTCATATTCTCGCCCCACGTACAAACCTTGCGGAGAGGCAAACAAACTGCCATACAAATCGACTAATCGTTGTTTTCACTACGTGCATTCGCACGGTTGCAGTGCACCAGCAGCATGGAAATCGAAACATTTAGCCGCCACGAGAGGGCATTCCTTGCGCGACCACCGCCGCGTCTTCCCATCCTCATTCAGTATGCATACGATGGGACCCAGTTCGGACACACAGAACCAGGCGGCGAGTAAGACAGAAAAAACCCTTTCCTCGCTCTGGCGCCGAGCCATCGACCAAGCGACTGGAACAGGGCGCACAGACAAGACTAACACCCACGTCTATACACAGACAGACGCACAGACACGTTTAGGGATGCCGAGGAATAAGAAGAAAATGCCACGAGGTTTCTCTGCGCCACGGCTGGCAAGGTCGAAAGGGCGGGAGTGCGGTACGTGTACGGTCGCTTAACGGTGCGATGTACACGTCTCCGGCGAAATGGGGAAGAAGAAAAGGAGAGAACGAAAGAAATGAGGAAGAAGAAGAATCCGTATACAGCGGACGGCAAAGAGTGCGCGCTCGCTCTAACCTACGGCACGGTCACAGCGAGATCTCCGAAGGAAAAAGTCGGGAAGGCGCAGGCCATGCACGTTCGCCCAAACGAATAAGAGGATGAGGTGGAGGAAAGAAATCCTTGAAAATCTACAGCCATCCGTACAAGCCGCTCTATCGGTTTGCAAGTTCTTTTTCTTCCATATTTTACCCCGTTGGAGAAGAAGCCATACCCACGACTTCTCTTCCGCGCTCTTCCAGCTCCCCCTTCCCACCTTTTTTTTTTTTTTGCCTGCAGAGAGCGACGCGGTATAACAATGACTCCTACAGCGATCGATACTAAGCCTGTTAGCGGACAAGTTTCCATGCTCTCTCGCCCTCCTCGACGGAGCCAGCCTCCCTGTTCTACTCCCACTCCGTTAGCGTTTCTTTGTCTCAAAAGTCTGAAAGGCAAGGGCGGCATGGAAGCCTGACCCACTCTTGCTTATATACGTATCGTGCTCGGATATACTCGAAAAAAGTTTGCGTTGCTATACAGCAGATGCGGCGTGCCGGCGAGCGATAGCGCTCTGCTAACGTAAGGTCAGGATGCACGTGCACGCAAACTGCCATATGCTGTTCACGGGAACTTCGTCAGTTCAACTGAAGCGAGGCCCACATTCATTATCAGTCGGCCCCTAGGCGAGCGGGTCTATGAAATGGGCGACCCAGTGTTTTTCACCAATAATAGCTGCTCTAACAAAGGCGCACCCGCGTGTATACGGTGTGCCATTTCGAGCTTCCAACGAGCTTTAATACAAGCGCGATGAATAAGTGCTCGTGTGTAGCCCAGTGTGAGGGAAAGAAAGTTCAATATGGCGATTCACTGTTTCAATCAATCAATATATCAATGAATGAATCAATCAATCAATCAATCAATCAATCTATCTATCTATCTATCAATCGTTGTTTTTCGTGCCTGCTTGAAGATTGTCATAGGCGCCAAAGCTGTAAGTTTACTACGCTATACGAGCCCTGTTGAACTCAACAGCGTTTGTGGAGCAAGGGCGCGGAAACAGAATACAATGAAAATCTCACATGCCTTTGAGAGTAAGTCTACTAAAATTTCTACATCTGAAAGAAACTGGTCTGCCCCGTAACCAATCGTGCAACTTACCGCGGGGTGGTGCAAGAGAACTCCTCACAACCTGAGCAGGCTTTGCCGCTACAGTATCGCCAAGTCCAAAATGTACTTTTTTCTCCTTCACTTCTGCCGTCTTTAGCATGGAGATAGATGCGTTGTATAGAACGCATCTGTACAAACAGTGAAGACAGGATGACGAGCAGAATCGAGAAAGATTGTTTTTTTTTTTTTTGCTGTTTAGCTATAATTGACACCGGAATGTTATTTCGACAGACTGCGTTTTTCAGCGTATACATTCGCACTATTAAAGCAACGCACTTGACAGATTCCGAAACGAGGATAACAAGTGTCCATACATTGACGTCGCGGATCACAGTGACCTAAGCCTCGCAGCGGGCGATCTAACGTTTGAATGTGACGTCATTTTGGCATATTCCTAGGTCGACAATAGTTGTAGCTGTATTCCATTCGAAAACAAATCACAGCATATCCACGGAGTGAATGATGATGAGTGGGGCGAAGCGTCCGTCCGTCCGTCCATGCGTCCGATCGCGTTCGAGAATGAAGACCACGCGCGGGTAACACCGACGAGACGCGAGCCAAAGAAGCCGAGCGCGTCTGTTTTCAACGCGCCTGCCACTCTGCTTCGTCCATCCCCTACCAACGTTCCGCCACGTACGGCGACTATCCAGGAGACTGAGAGAGGCACTCGCTTTCCGCGTACCCAGGCACAGCCCGCGCCCCAGCCGATCGGAGAGTAGCGGTACAGCGCCATCCAGAATATCGTCACTCAACTGCAGTTTGAATGCACTTATACGAGACAGCGCCGTCTATTATAGCATTCGGGAGATACTGCCTTCTTTTCTTTTTCGTCTCTTCTTCTCTTGGTTACGCGTGATGCATGACAAAGTTAGACTAAGAGGAGCTTCGCCCCTAAACGTTCACGAGAAGTCACAATTTCCTCGGAGAGACAGCAAGACGGCTTCCGAAAGTTCGGCCCTTAAAGAGCTCCTGAACCACTTACGATATTGTTTAAACATTTCAAGTAAACGCACCCATCGACTTGAGGATGCTGCCGCGAGCAGCAATGCCAAAGAAGGAAGCACTACGAGCAGCTGGAAATTCCAAGAAACAATCCTTCTCCTCACGGCCTTTTCGGCAGTGTTCAGACCAAGACCCATGATGTGAACATTTGCGTCCGCTCGTCATCCACAATACCTGTTTGTCTGCTCGCAGATAGGTGCACTCGCCAATCTCCCTTCTTGGACGGCAAGACGCACATTCAGTTAGAAGGAGGGATGAGCCGACGAACGGAGCATAGCGAAGGCAAGAAGGAAACCAGGAAAAACTTTTTTTTTGTACCATCAAGCGGGTGTAACCCCGCTATCACGGCACCATTAAAAAAAAATCACGGCTACGTGTTCTTTATAGACTGGTTCACATCAAATTACGACTAAAATTGTGACATTATGACTAAAATGCGCCCTTTAAAGAAACGCTGACGCACATGCGCAATAGATTTCTCGAAATAGAACAAAACGTGAGACAATAGAGACACTTGAAAGTGATTTCGTCCAGTGAGAGAAGCAAACGCGATTTATATTTTAGAAAATCAGTTTATGCAACCGTATGGCAACGTCACCCGAGAAGCGAATAAATTCCGGCACCGTAAAGCCGAGCCTAGCAAAGTCTGCGCTCGAATGACGGTTTCTTCCGAGGAACGACGAAGCGCGGCAAGATGTCAATTTCGAAAAGAAAGAAAGAAAAATAGAAGGAAAGAAAGAAGAAAGAAAGAAAGAAAGAAAGAAAGAAAGAAAGAAAGAGAAAGCAAGCAAGCGGACGCACGATTACCACCGAATCGAACATTACGGATAACTTTTTTTTCCCTTTCTAATGGTGCTGTTTGTAAAGTAGCAGCATCAGCGCTCATCCTATATAGCATTCTGCCGGACATTACGGCTGTTGAAACGCTCACCCGATTCCTCCAGGACGAGGACGATCAAATAGAAACCGCACAAACACGACGATGCACAGAAAACAATGTGCCGACGTTAGAGCCTTTCCACAACCTTGCATCTTCACGAGTAAATGTTCTCTACAATAAAAGAAAATAATAAAATAATCGCACACACCCACGCAGGTTAAAAAAAGAAACCAAGAGCTGAGAGAGAGAGAGAGAGAGAGAGAGAGAGAGAGAGAGAGAGAGAGAGAGAGAGAGAGAGAGAGAGAGAACGAAGCCTTCGAGGAGCTACGAGCACGAACCGGACCGTGAGCGATCGGGACACCGCGCGCACGCCCTGCAGATTCCCGAGCTAACGACACAGGAGGCGAAGGCTGTGAGGCGACTAGAAATCACAAAGCAGGAGCCACGGAGGAGTCCGCGCCATCTGCGCCGGGCGCGCCATCTCGCTCCACTAACGCACGCTGCATTCATTCTTTTCTTTTTTCGGTGCACCGTTGGTTTCTCCGTTTTTCCAGCAGCCCTCTCTGTAACGCTCGCTCGTCATCACATCGGTAAAGCGACAAGCAAACGGCGCCATCGGCACATCACAATTCGGAAACGATGCCCGACCAATCGGAGGCCTTCCTTTTCCTGCACGGTCGTCGGCTTCGGAATGAGTCGGAAAGGAAGCGAGGGAAACGAAAGCGAAGAGAGGAGAGACGGTTGGCCGTCCGACCTGCGAGCCATCCCGAAGGGAGCCGATGGCTGGAAAAGAGGGAGGGTGGCGGGAGCATCGCAGAGAATTCAACTTCCAGGCAAAGCAGGAAGCTTGGGATGACGGCCAGCTCGGCAACCTCGCCGTTATCTTCCGCCTCGAACACAGCGGCAGCGGAAAACCACGTCATTCACGAGACGTGCGACCAGATAAGCCACACCCGGTCCCGGCGTAAACGTAGACCATTCAGCACGCAGTACTAACTCTGTTGGTGACCGAGGGATATAGTAGATGGAGGGAAAGGTGGGCGACCGCCGACTCCCTACACAGGAGGGCGCGCTTGCAGTTTACGGGGCTTCCGGGATACATCACCGCGAGGGCGCCCCATGCATCGTAAGAACGGGACCGGCTCACCGCAGGTGTCAACGCTGTTCAGCAGCTGCGGATGCCGGATGAGAACGCCCGCCGCTATCGTGTTCGCCGGACATCACGCTCCACGCAGGTAACGCAAGGAGGAGCACAGGAGCGCGAAGGGCCACCATCGTGTGTTGATTGATTGATTGATTGATTCGTGGGGTTCAACGTCCCAAAACCACCATATGATTATGAGAGACGCCGTAGTGGAGGGCTCCGGATATTTCGACCACCTGGGGTTCTTAAACGTGCAACCAAATCTGAGTACACGGGCCTCTAACATTTCCGCCTCCATCGGAAATGCAGCCGCCGCGGCCGGGAATCGAACCCGCGACCTGCGGGTCAGCAGCCGAGTACCTTAGCCGCCATCGTGTGTTCCGAAGGAAGCCATGAGCAGAAGCCACGCCACCGCGCTTTTTGAAGACCGAACCAGTCGGCCCGAACAGCGCATGGGAAGGATGCTTGTTTCTCAAGTAATTGCGCAGGATAGGAGTATGATGTGAGGCGCGTTTAGTGCACTGACAAGGCCTTGGGAGGCGCGGAGCGGAGACGCGTGAAAGAGCGCGCACGTATCGTGGATACAATACAACAAACACAAAGGAAAACACATACGAAAGGGTGCTGTTCTAGGGATGGAGGAAGTATGGAGCCGAAAAACGCTTCGAAACCGATAACTTGCAGTGAGAGCGTGGTAAACCTTAGCAGAGACAAAAGCAGCAACATGAGATGTGCGACGATCGACGGCCCTGGAAGACACCGACTGAGCATGACCCCAGTCACGTGAAACGCTGAAGAACGCCGTCTACAGCACGATACGTAACATACGCAGCAGTGCATTGGTATGAAAAATGCGGGATGTTGCGGCGCTACTACAGTTAGCGCTTTGTCCTTCATGGTGGGGGACTCGCAGGCCACAAAAACTGCAAGTGCCCGACTGCAGGGAAGCAGTGTACTGGGAACGTTGGGCACGCTGAATCAGCTATATATCCAAATGCCACAGGTACCACAGCTGGACCGACAGTGCTCTATTCGAGGACATGGGCGTATACGCGCTGCCACACGGCAAGTGCCCGAACTACAAACAGCGGTATTAAGTGCATCTAAAGAACAAAACGAGTAATACGTCAGAGCTTTCATAAAGAATTCCACATGACCAGGCGGTACACAACAGCATGCATGTATCATGCTCATCTTTTACGGGTTGCGGCATTTTGTCCACTAAACGAGATTCTTCGTCGCGATGAACTCGTTCCGAACAATGAATGTTTAACAGCGGGCGGTCAAAAGAACAAATTGGAAGCGCAAAAAAAAAAAAAAAGAAAGGACCGAAGAGAAGAGTAGACACGATGAGCGCTAATTGTGCCTGCTCTTCTTTTCGGTCCTTGTTTTTAGCGCATCAAATTTGCTCCTTAATGTCTAAGAAACTCGCCCAAGCTGTCGTTCTTCTATAGGCCAAAATAAAACCGGAGCTCTCCTGTTCGGAGCCCACTGCAAACTGTACGGACAATTTCATGACTATACCTTGGTCAACCAAGACCAAGCTCACAAGTGTTACACGTTTGCACTACAAAATGAAGCTTACGAAACAAAAATAAAACGTGCAATCTATACGACCTGGCACTGAACCAACAACGGTGATCCCCATAAGCATAACATGGCGTGTATGGGAGAAATAACCACAGCAGAAGCACAGAATTATCATTAAGGTTCCATCAGCATGTTGTGATGAGGTCAAATGTAACGGTCGCAGATATAGACTTATACTTGAAACTTATTTCCCCTTTCTTTACTCAAAAAAAAAAAGCAAGCACGCTTAAGGCGCAAACACCGGAAAAGATTTCCCTCACGAAACGAATGACAAATTGGGTACGACCAGCCGGACGCTGTCCAGAAACGAGGAACGACGCAAACACGGGGCCAACAAAGTGTGCTCGATAGTTGCAGACAGGCTTAAAGGAAAAACCATCCTCATTCAAGAACTCCCGGCGAAGAGCAAACAAAAGATCTCACGCTCCACTCACTGTCGAAAATCGTAAGGTTCTTCGTTATGCTATAATATATATATATATATATATATATATATATATATATATATATATATATATATATATATACGAAGCCTTGCACCCTGTCTTTTCTCAACGAAACGAAACGGCATATATTCTGAACACACATGCTCACCGGCGAGCGGGATGACCATGTTTTATTTAAAGTCGAGAAAATAAACTTGCGCATGTGGAAACAGCGACTCGGTAGAAGGCAAACAAACTGAACGTTTGCGCACGTGGACACGCAGACGCAAAAGTTCCCGACGGACAAGATGCAGGCATAAAAAGAATAGTCGATCCGAACTGCCGGTCGGTCGCGGTGCCTGATGACAACGCACACGCAAGAGGGAGCTTTATGCGAAGGTTTAGACTGCGCGAACAAAGTTTGATCCGCGGAGGTAAGGACGAGAAGATGGAACGCATACAAAAAAGGAACACAAACATGTAAGCCCCGAATGCAAACAGGTACCAGCTATATATTACAGACATGGAAATGTCATGACGCGTACAAAAAAGAAAAAAAAAAGAAAGAAAGAGAGAGAAAGACAGAACGAAAGAAGGAAAGAAAGAAAAAACGAAAAAAAAGAAAGAGAGAGAAAGACAGAACGAAAGAAGGAAAGAAAGAAAAAAAGAAAAAAAAGAAAGAAAGGAAAGGAAGGAAAGAAAAAGAGCTCCCGGAAATGTCGTATTTTGTTTACGCTCAAGTTCGCACAAAACTGCAAAGCAGATCGGCGTCGAAAAAATCTGCACAGAATCAAGGCACCCCCCCCCCCCCCCATACATGTCCACACGTGAGTAGCACGCCAGGGGTATTTTTTTTTCTCGTTTCACTTTTTCATCGCGCGAACAGCCAGATCACACCCGTTCAACACCACCCACTTTTTCTCCTCTATCCTTCTTTTATTCCGAGAATACACCAACCACGCAGCTTCGTATACTCCAAGCAGCAGTTCGAAGATACGAGTGCACGGGTGAGAAAAGAACCACCACTGACTGCGTAAGCACAGTAGTTTGGTGATAATCGTGAAGATGTCCCATTGCATCGCAGCCGAAAGGGGCATGCATGAAACGTTTAAAACATCATCACCGGGCAAATGTATGAAGCAGGAAACGACAAGAAAAAAAAGCAAGAGTACTTTTTATCTTTTTATTCTTCCAAGTCGAGGGCCCAAATGAGAAATAAATTTAGAAAAAAATATTGGCGTGATCGCCATGCAGGGCATGAATAGCATGTCACGCTCATGGTGCACTCGTGGCCGCATCTCACTAGCTTGATACACTCGAAAATTATGGATGATCTCCCCGAAGAGAACCGTGACGGGATGCGAAGTAGCTGCGGTGCGAACGGCATTGACCCGGTTGAAACGGGCGTCAACGCGGGTGCTGAAAGAACGGTTTGAAGCGAAACTCGATGTAGCATTTACTCGAGTGAACGTTTGTTTGAAACGCAAGGGCACTGGAGGCGGGTTGGGTTTCCTGTAAGTTTCATCGCAGATAAACGAGCCAACAGAATGTTTCCACTCGGCGTTGGGTCTAGCGTTGCGGACGTTGGAAGAGGTGAAGAGAGGGCGAAGTGTGTTGCGAGTGGGCAGAGGAGCGGGTAAGGGAGAAAGTGACTTCAGCGCGCACGTGCGAGGAAAGCGTGCGAGGGGAAAGCGACGTCAACGCGCAGCGGCGGCGCGGCCACGGAGCGCGACCTACTTGGCACCGCTCCAAGACCTGCGGCGCGTTCGTACGACGGCCGTATGTACGGCTTTACACACACGAGCCAAAGAGCTGCTTCGCACCTATAAAAATCAAATATTGGCCGACTCCACGGAGAAACCATGCGACGACCGCGCGATTCGCCCGCGACCTTCTCCTTTCCACATAACGGCGCATCGTAACATTTGTATCTTTCGTGGCGGATGCACGTAACTTTACAACTTCGTTATAGGAAGAACAGCGGCGGAAGCGCAGCCGCATCGACGACACTTGGCCAAGCTTTGAAGAAGCACCGCCGCTCGCTGTGCGAGGAAAGACTTTCGTGCGCACTGCCCCTTTAACTGCCAACTCCTGAGGCGACATGTACAGAAGTTTCCATTCAATCGCGGAAGCTGAAGAAGAAAAGAAAAACAAAGTGAATAAAGGCGACGGAAAGATGAACTGTTTGAAGGGGTAGGTCGTTTGGTTCAAAAGGACTGCCTTCTTGAGCGCCCGCCGGGACTTTTAACGAGAGCCGCTCGGAAGCGAGCGTCAGAAATGCGAGAGCGCAAACCGAGCGCACATACAGTGCGTGTGTACGTACCACGCAACACGCCCCAAAAAGCTCGTTCTACGGAATATGTTACACGAAGTGGCGGTGGAGTACATCAACCGCGCTCCGCAGACGGCTCCTGCCATTGAAACAGCTCGGCGGAAGACGTCTTCTCCATTAAAGCAAACGGGGAAAAAAAATACCGATACAAATATTCGCACTTGGCGTTTCTTTACCAATCGTCCCACGGTTGAAAGGCGCTAAAGCGGACACTCGGAGGGGAACCTTTTAGAAGCGGCGTACATGACAAGGAGTAAAGGGTGGGAAGGGAGGAGTCGAAATGGCGGCGGCGCCCGGGGTTCGCAGGAGACTCAAGTTGGAGTTGAGAGACTTCCGAAACACTCCGCTCCTTCTCGCCAAGTCCACATTTTTCTTTCGCAAAAGTGTTGCCTTCGCGAGTCCCAATTATTCGCCGTCGCTATACGAGCACGCGCGCCGAACCATTAGACGCTTTGCGAGCGCGCTCGCGGGTGCGGTGTATACCGCGGTAGCGTGCTGGAGGGTATTTCTGAGAGTGGGGAAGGCACCGCTGCATGAGCGCAGTGAAACGCAATTAGTCGAGGCGGCCGTCAGCTCGCCGTTCAATCGGCGACAAGCGGCGCGATGGGCGAACTCCCTCGTATTCCCCATTTAGCTTTCTCACTCTCTCTTTCTCAATCTTCCCGGCTTCTTGGCTTTCCCTAAACCGAAGTGCGATAGTTGCGTGCAGCAGGCACCCACCTCAGGCCACATTTTTGAGCAGCGCCTGCGTATTGACTTGTGTACACGCGTTTCGTTCGACGCACGCGTCACTTGTGGCAAATAATAGCGTACGCTCCCAAGGCGCTATAGCGACGCATTCATTCCTGCGCGCTACTACTGCAGCATCATCGTTCCGACGCAAAAGTGAACTGAAGCGGAGCGCGCAGGGATTCGCGAGGCTCCGCGGAGACGGAGTCAATGCAGCGTAGACAATTGAGCTCGGTATAAGGATTAGCCTATATATGCCGCGTATATAAGGGCGGTGCGTGGTTCTAGAAAGTCAAAACAAAGATACGATGCTGTTGCGCGTGCCGGATGCGTATATATGTAGGCGGTGCGCGTATGAAACAAGACGTATAGGCGTCTGCCTCTGAACTGTTTGTCGAAGGAGAGTAGCGACAACCATCTCCATAACGGGAAAATGGGGGAGGGGCAAGCGAATGTTCGCGTGAGCACGTCTGACATAGCGCTCGCTTTCCTTCCACCACATATGATACCTTGGAAACTGTTTTCTTACTCCACGCCGCAAGTTGAACCTCCATCCACATTCTTAGCAGCTCGAGCATTCACTCACTACAGGCAACAGCGGCGTCAAATACGCTCGTATCCAGCCAATGACGAAACGTTGGAACGTGAAATGACAGGTCACCTCGATAAAAGATCGGATTGACAGACCGGTTGCGGCTGATCACCGCCAAGCCTATAGGATCGAGGGAGAGCACCAGCTCCTTGAAAAAAAAAAAAAAAAAAAAGGCGAGCACAAAAATATGCACGTGAAAGGCACACCTTCCTGTGCTCCCCGCGCAATTCGTGCACGGCGCTGCCACCGAAACACGCCTGTAACGAGCTTCGCTACGAAGAAAAAAACAAAGAAAGGGAAATAGAACATAATTATATTACTAGGCTTTCACATCCACGAGCCACGATACGATTATGTGAAAGAGACGCCGTAATGGAGGGCTCCGGACATGTCGACCACCTGCGCAGTTCTTCATAAGGTGCACCTAAATCCACACACACACGGTCTTCAAGCACTTTCGCCTCCATCGAAAATGCAGCCGCGAATTCAAACCCGCGATTTGGGGGTGAGCCGTCGAGCAGCGTAACCAAAAGATCACCGTGGCGGGCAAGAACCGAACGTATAACGAGCTCCCCAAAGAAGCATCGTTGTCCCGCCAAACCAAGGCTGCTCTGCCATCGCAAAAGTTAAAGAGAACCAGAAACATCGACGCTGCTTCGTTCTAGTAACTAATCACACGCTCTACTTCTTGCCCCTAATTTTGCGGCGAAATGAATGTATACCACGAAGAACAAGAGAGAGAGAGAGAGAGAGAGAGAGAGGTCCCAGGGGAATAGGGAGATCTTGTTCGTCGGACACAATGTATGCAAATGATGCGGTTGTGGCAGCTGCACGAAGGAAAGCGTAAACGAGCACGCCAGCGTACTCACCACGAACGTGTACTCGGGGCCAGGCGCCCGAAGAGAAGATTAGGGCAGCCGGTCGTGTGAAGCGCGTCGGGTCGCCCGGTTCCGCGGCGAAAAATTCCGCGAGAAAGAACGCAGGATCGACGAGACACCGTCACCACGGCCGGTGATTTGCATAATTACATGGCAAACAAACGATATAGCTCAAGAATTTGAAGCAAGGAGAGCATGTTCATCTGCTTCTGTTGTGTCTCGTTCAGCGACATCCTGTAAAAATGCGGGCACACACACACACACACACACACACACACACACACACACACACACACACACACACACACACACACACACACACACACACATATATATATATATATATATATATATATATATATATATATATATATATATATATATATACGCACAATTATACCCACTTATAACGAGTTTTAGCAAGGTGTCGGTTATAACAATACAATAAGAAACTGCTGCGGCCTGCGGCATCAACTTTTCTGTTTTCCACAGTGAGGAAACCCGCCTAAAGCAATGTCTGCATCCTACACTATCTGTAATAACAATGAGTTGTTATGCCTGTTGGGTGTGCATGCGGAAAGGTGATGGAACGCGAAATCCTTAAAAGAAATGACGAAAACGAGAAATCCGTTCTGTCGAACCACCGCCCACAAATCCAACCAACCTCAACGCCGTTACGGATTTGCAGTATGGATGGATGGATGGATGGATGGATATGGCTGTACCCTTTAGATCGGGCGGTGGCTAGCGCCACCAAGCCGTAATACCTAATGAACCATAAACTATATTTATTTTTTTTCCTTAAAAAGTGAGTTTGAGGATTTGTACTTCGCAGTGAAGAGTTTAATTTTCACTCGTGCCTTGACTTTAGCCACCAATCAGATAACCTCCTTCTAGTTAAGTCTACTTGCTTAAAGTCTATTTTGCCCTCTCGGTCCCTAAACCCCAGTGCTTTGAAAAACTCTGCGCCATCATCCTGAACTATAGGGTGAAGCCCTTTACAGAACATTATCAAGTGTTCGGCAGTTTCTTCTTCCTCTCCACACGCACTGCATACTGTGTGTACCCCTTCGTATTTGGCCCGATATGTCTTGGTTCGCAGTACTCCCGTCCTGGCCTCAAACAGTAGAGAACTACCCCGAGTATTATCATAGATCCTTTCCTTTTGCAATTTCCTGCTTAAAAGTTCGATAGATCTCTAGTGCGGAGTTCTTAATCATGCCCATTCTCCACATGTCAGTGTCCGTTTCCTTCACTTTCTTCTTAACCGATAGTTCTTTTTGGTTTAGCCACCTGCTGTTTTCTAAGTATTTACCAGTCAACTTCCTGGTTCGCTTCCTCCATTTTGTATCGACATTCTTCATGTACAAGTAGCTGAAAACCTTCCTAGCCCAACGCTCTTCCCCCATTGCTCTCAATCGTTTCTCAAAATTTATCTTGCTGCTAGCTTCCCTGCCCTCAAATGATGTCCATCCCATATCACCTTGTACTCCCTGATTTGGTGTATTCCCGTGAGCTCCTAAAGCAAGCCTACCTATTTTACGTTGCTTAATTTCTAATCTTGCTTGAACTTCTGATCTCACGCACAAGACCGCATTGCCGAACGTACGCCGTGGAACCATGACCCCTTTCCATATTCCTCTCACAACATCATACCTATTGTAATTCCACAGTGCCCTATTTTTCATGACTGCTGCATTCCTGTTACCTTTAGTCGTCACGTATATTTCGTGTTCCCTCAGGTACTCGGTCCCATTGCTTATCCATACGCCCAGATATTTGTATTTATCTGTTATCTCTAGCGTGACCCCCTGTATTCTAAGCTCACTACCTTCGTTGTCATTGAAAATCATGACTGGAGATTTTTCCTTACTGAATCTAAAATCTAACCTATGCTCGACCACATAGCGCCGCCTCACTGCGGCAAAGCTAACTTTTGAAATCCGCTACGGTCCGGGAACAGCAGTGGCTTCTGGTGATACATGCAATTTGAGTAAAGAGTTATCTGAGACTTCGAAAAGTTTCAGCGATAAATCGGCTGTTTTGTCACCCTTGTCACTGATGTCCGTTGGCATACCACCTATAATGCATTTTTTTTTCGTGAAATCCCTTTATAGAAATTATCGGTTATAACGATTAAATCTGTGTCAGCCGAGTTTTGTTCTTATCATGATCATCAGTCAGACCACACCTACTGCAGGACAAAGGCCTCTCCCACGTTCCACCGGTCAACTCGGTCCTGTGCTTGCTGCTGTCACTTTATATCCGCAGGAGCAAGCATAGGACCAACGTTTTCATACATGGGTTTAAATATGTATGTATGTATGTATGTATGTATGTATGTATGTATGTATGTATGTATGTATGTATGTATGTATGTATGTATGTATGTATGTATGTATGTATGTATGTATGTATGTATGTATGTATGTATGTATGTACGTATGTATGAGAAAAAGAACAACATGCGCGCGAGCGCTTGCGGTGTCAGGTGTGCGCAGTCGAGCACTACCAGCCACTACTAAACCACCGTGGCAGGCAGCTTAACAGGGTCGTATACAAAGCAACAAGAAGTAGACAAAAAACAAACACGCAAATAAACAGCTTTAATCACGCTACTGTTGAAACGAAAGATATACTATACTTGACCCGATCCGGCGGCTCGCGACTGCACATTTACGACAAACAAAATGCACTTCCAGAGAAGTCAACACGGTCTTCCCACATCAGTAGAAATCGAGACGAGGCATACGACACGAGGTGCGGCGCAAGACACAAAAGTATACAGTGTCATGTTTTATGAAAGGGAACATGGTAGCACGTGGCCTGTGTGCTCCGGGCGACTGCTGGCAGAGCGTTCAAGCGGGAGCGAGACCAACCAGTCTCTTTTCGCGTCATCTAACGGGGAAAAAAACAACCATTCATTGCTGATATGGAACCGGTGGCCAGATTGAAACCCCCTCCTCCTTCAAGCAATGAATGGTTGTTCTGCTCGCCGCTAGATGACGCGAAAAGAGACCGTGGTTGCTCTCACTCCCGCTTGAACGCGCTGCCAGCAGTCGCCGGAGCACACAGGCCACGCGCTCCGGTGTTCCCTTTCATAAAACATGACACTGCACAACGACGCACAGACGTGCGAACTACCTAGTGCTCACAGTCAGACAGCTTTTGTCTAAACGCTTCCCACTGGTTACACCATGGCTACCGACGGCCTGCCAACGATAACACCTTCGCGATGAATCCTTTGCTCCGCCCAGTTTCGCAACATCGCCAAACAAGGAGTTTCCCCGAGCTATTCATCTCGTCAGCCGCGGGAACAAACGTCAGCACTAAAGGCTCCGATACCGCGGAACAGAAATACAATATTCTGCATGGCGGGCGCTGCGTGAAGCTCACACTTCACTCTATGTGCGTTTGCACAGTGTGTACGTGCATGACACGCCGTACACGTGCGCATTCTGCGTCGCTAAATTCGTCTCAGCGCACGCGCAGCAGCTCGGAACAAAAGGAGTCGTCCCGCCAGTCGGCGACAGTCGGCAAATTATGCGTGCAGCGGGGCGAAATCCAGCGTGACGAAGTAGTACGCTGCAGCGCGACGGGCACATAAAATTTTAGAAACAGTCGGACATGCTTCGTTCACTGACAAAAAAAAAATAGAAAATAGAGGGGGGTGGGGGGAGATAGTACACGGGCGCTAAAACAAACAGGCGAAATGTACAAGCAGAGAAACGCTGGTCTTCACGCTTTTCCGATTTGGTGCTGGCTTCACAGCGTGCGTAGGTGTACGCGTGCGTCAGCGGAATTTAACGAAAGAAAAAACAAAAAAAAGTGCACTGTTCGCATTCCACGGGAATACAGTCAGCTCGCAGAGGTGCACACGGGCAGACAGCGGAAAGTGCGGCGATATTCTCGAATCCCCACCACGCGAAATTCCAGGCGCCCAAGCACGCAAACACAGACAGGCTGTCTCTGTCGTTCGCTCGCGCGCGAACACACAAATTGAGCATGCGCCGACGGAAACACGAGTTCTTTCTCTGCGAATGCGTCAGCGCGCGTTTCCACATTCATGTGCCCCACGAGTCAAACGGAAATGCAAGGGCAGCGCGACAAGTTCACAAAGCGGGACCCCGTTAAGCGAGACAGCGCCAGACACAACGTAAGCTCGAACGGTGTTGTGACGCTGAAATGTACGAAAGAAAGAATAAAAGGTGCTATAAAGAAATGTGAAACATAAAGGCAGAATAGCGCGAACGCACTAGCGTTTCGTAAGTTATTCTAATGAGAGATGTCGGAAGATATGACTATAACTGTGAGCAACTGGGTGTGCCCAATATCGTATCATGTAACTCTAGGCTTAACTCTATAACAGACGGGGAGATGTTTGAGTGAAGCACAACTAACAGCACTAACCGATAACAGGCTTACTATCATGTAACTCTAGGCTTAACTGTATAACAGACAGGGAGATGTTTGAGTGAATCACAACTAACAGCACTAACCGATAACAGGCTTAGCGGGCACTAAGTGGACAAATATAAATGAAAGATCTGCGCAGGTAACTTCATTAAGACAGATAACAGATGGCCAGTCAGAAGGAATGCCAAGAGATGTGAAGCACGGCGGCGCAATGTAAATAGTTTGTTGGAGCACTCAATTAACCAATCTACCGAAACTAAGGAATTCGAAACGAAACGTAATCAGCTCGCACAGGACGGGTTGTAAATCACTGATACAGGCGCTCGTGCTGCTGTAGGCATCATAAAGGACGATTGCGACGGTTTTACGAAATTTCTTTGCAACGTCGCGTGTGACGTTTTATTTCACTCATATTGGTTTGCATTTACCCGTGTGCACATATATAAAAATCATCATTATCATCATCATCAGCCTGACAACGTCCACTGCAGGACAAAGGCATCTCCCATGTTCTGCCAGTCAACCCGGTCCTGTGCTTGGTGCTGCCAATTTGTTCCCGCAAAATATACAAATACACGCTCTCAAATATGGACGCGGTTAGGGAAGAGAAGTCGACCTATAGACGTTTTTTTCGGGGGCGCCACCATCTTGCTAGCGGACGGCCCTTTTCTGGTCTGGCAACCCACCTGGAATGCGGGAAGCTCGCTGTTTGCATAGAAGGTAAGCGTGCGGCTGCGGTTTTATCGTTCCCTTCCAGTTTTTGCGCGATGAATTTCGACAGAAGTGATGCACGTTCTTTAGAAAATTAGGGTATTAGACGTTCTCACAAGGTTCAAGTCATTGAGGGTGAAATGTTTTATTATACAGTGCCGCGAACAAGTCCGCCTCTGTTGATGCAGTATATTCACAGCACCGGCTTTCTGCTCAAAGAATACGCAGTATTTTCAGGCCTTTCTTTTCCAGAAGGAGCAGCAACACTTCAAGAGCATAGTGAATATCTTTCCTGAGCTGTAGTCATCCGCTTTTTTAACAAGATTTTTTTTCACGCCACGCCGTCGCATCTGCTACCACTTTTGCGATGAAGCAGCGCGTTGGAGTGTAGTGGTTCGTCTTTATTTGGTGGTACTCACGGTTTTTATCAACTGCGCACTAACTGTTGTCTAAATTGTTTGTCGATTCCAAAGAAGTGACCTTGTCTTTCTCGCTCGTTTGTGTTTTACAGGTGTGCACTTCAATACAGTACTTACATCAAACGACGCCGACGTGCTTGCATGTCCCCTTTATATATATATTTTTTTTAATCGCGATATTTGAGTGACTCTCGGTGCAGCGGTACTTTGACCTGCGATAGAGAGAAATGTCACGTGGGGCTGTTTATCGCGGAAATAACGTCATCGTTGGAAAAGCTGTACGCTGCGTACCTTCCGTTCATAGCCGAGGTTGAACATCGTTGTCGAAGTCGTTGCGCTTCGCTGACCTGAGCAAAAGTGCTCTGAATATACCTGAGTACCCGCGGAAGGTAAAAAGTTTTTCCTGTTTAAGTTTACAAGCCATAGAAGTCGCTGCTTCTCGTAAACAGGAAAACGATGCAACTTGGAGTCCACAGCCGAAAAACTTCCGCGTCTGGTGATGAACAGTGGAATACTTCTTCCGACAGCAGTTTCCTTTTTTTACCGCAGTTGTTACTGCACCCAAAACAGCGTCACGGTTCCCTGACGACAACGTTTTGGCGACCACAGCAATGCAGAAAAGCAAAATCAGCAGGTTGGCTTATTACGCGGCAAATTGCACGATAACGCCACACATGCCAGCCTCAACACACACACACTCCAAGCCGTCAGCCGCATGCCAGAGAGGAGGAACTGCGTTGGTTGCCAGACCGGACCTCCTCGCCCGATGCAAAGGTCAATAGCACGGCTTAGGGGACCCTCACCTCCTTATTGGATACGGCTTGATGGTGTTGCGCACAAAACATTAAATACAGTATACTGAAATAGTGACCACAAAATCATTAAAACTACATGCAATGCGGCAATTGAAAAAAAAAAAGAATGAAACTTCATGACGCACATAAATGCGCGTATAACACGAGGATTCATGACACCGGTAGTACAAAAAGGAAAAGCAACGAAGTTTTAAACTTAAAGAGCGATAAAACAAGCTATACCTTATTGCGACACCTAAATTATTCAAAACGTGACGTACTGCGTTATCACTTCCAAATAATCATCCCCTCTCTCCCCCTCCCACCGTCTTTATACGAATAATGCTTGCTGTTATCTGTCCATAAAATACGACCGGCGCAGTGTTCTCCAGCATAAGATATTCATCAGGCAACCCTCGCCTATCTCGTGTGCGACTGCAGTATAGCAACAATTCTCTGGGAAATCAACCAGCTGTAGTAAAACGACGAAGCGTTGTTTCGGAAAACCTCATCGCCCGTCTGTGCAGTTCAAATGCGCGAGTTATTCTGCAATCAACTGTCGTTGCCGCAGTCCGAATTTTAAGACAAGCGTATACGGCCAATTGAGAAGCTGTCTTGTTTGACGTCACGAAGACGTAACGGGAACCGAAAGCGACAAATGTTGCATGTATACAGCTGGAATCACACTTGTTTAGAGCGGTGCAGCGCGTGGCTGTGCACGCTCTCATCCGCAGCTTCACGTTAGCTATTCAAGCTTCCTTTCATGAAGCATTACTACGTTAGGTATCACTACGGCGGCATCGCTATTTGTATAATTCTGCACAAAACGGCTACCAAAGCAGCAGCCTGCCTGGGCGCTCTATATAGAAAAGTGTTTCTTCGTTTGTGCGCGTCTATTAGAACGAATACTATAAATACTCATAACGTAACAGCTTTCGTTGCTCGTAAGCACAGCCTTCTTTTGTAAGCACAGCCTTCTGTGCTTACACAGAAGGCTGTGCTTCTGAGTAAGCACAGCCTTCTTTTTAAGCACAGCCCACTTACATGTGCATTAAGCACATGTAAGCACAGCCTTCTTTTTTTTTTGAGCACAATAAAACATTGCGATTCCCTCCCCTTTAACGCTCGCTCCCTACAGCTAAAATATTTTCAGGTCAAAACTACACAAAGCATCTTACTGACTTGTAAACTATTTCATTTTTATTATTGTTCTCTTGAGCGTGTATTTGTTTAGCATTGGCGATATTTCATTAGTTTTTCGCTTGCTGTCTCACCAGCATAATACATACCATTCCCACTTTCGGCTGTAGCCCTAATGAGGGCAGCAACATATGTAATTATTTAAACTAAAGATGAACGAACTACGCACTAACCGGGCAATTATGACAGTATGCAAACTTGAAGTCTTCAAACCAGAACGAAAATTTTTCAGTTTAATCGTTTGCACTGCACTAACGAGACTTACCCAGCGTCACGCAATGAATGCCCTTACGCTGTGGAACCATCTTAAAATGACCGAATAAAAACCCCTCTAATTACTGGCACTGATTCGAGAGAGCCAGTCAATAGAGTACCAAGTCAGGCACAATCTAAGCCTAACTCGAGAAGGTTGTGCACGCTCACGCGATAAAGCAGCCCAAAGCCGCGCTATTTTACATACGCTTCACAAATGACAACGCGGCACTAACAAGTTGAAGGCTGTCGACTTAGAGATGGCAGGGCGCGAGACGGCAGTATGCAGTAGAGAAAACCTCTCTCTCTTTCTCTTTTTTTTTTTCGGTTTCGTCACTATTATAACTACGTTTTTAGTTTCGACTTCATAATGTGAACACACATACTTTATGTACCTTTATGAACATGTGCGATAGAGATAAGCAAAGAAAATGAAGATATGTCATTATTAGAGGGCGAACGGTAATCACGGCGGCCCTAATTCGCGAACGCCATCATCAGGAGCATGAGCGGTGCTAACAGTGCAGCGCTAATGAAGCCAATCACGGGAGGCTTTCTATAAACTCCCATATTGAGATATCGCAGCGATAATTGTTCCTATCTTGCCATGGTGCACACATAAATGAAGAGAAAAAAAAAGAGACGGGAAGGCAAGAAACAATAATCCTTCGTGCCTACAATTTTGCTGCTCACAAATCGAAAAAAAAAAAAAAAACCCGCCTCCCTGTTAATTTAGCAGTTTGCGCAATCGTCTCGTTAGCAGCATCGAGCGCGCCATTCGTGACTCGACGGCGGCGTTTTGCCATTATCGGTCGAACCCTTCCTTAGCACTTCTATATCAACCCCCCACCTTCTCTTCATCTTCACGTTCCTCCAACTGCCGCTGTGTCATTCTTTTTTCTTCTTTTTTGTGCTAACACGAATAGAATGGTGCCGAATCTCGCTGATCGATGTGGCTTGCTGTATCACTGCGCGTAAAGACGCCACGCCTATACGATC
Organism: Rhipicephalus microplus; assembly: GCF_013339725.1. Classification (NCBI taxonomy): domain Eukaryota; kingdom Metazoa; phylum Arthropoda; class Arachnida; order Ixodida; family Ixodidae; genus Rhipicephalus; species Rhipicephalus microplus. Next base: position 15,045,404 of record NC_051173.1, read on the forward strand.
AGCGTGATCGATGGATGTTCGAGCAGATAAAACAGAAGCTCGCCGCTGCGGAAACTGGAACGTCGTGACAATGGTCGCGGAAGAGAGAGGTGGGGGTGGGGGGGAGAGGCAAGATAGCAGCCACTTTGTGACGCGAGTCTAACGCCGCAGTATCTTCGTTGCATGCAGTCTTAGGGCTTAATTAATTAATGACACAGTGAATAGAAGCAACGATTGTAGTGCCTATACACGGTTCATTTAAAAACCCTGGCTGTGTGCCCATCGCTTCTGAAGAAAACAGAGGATACAAAAAAACAGCCCTCTTTCTCTCTCTGACACACACACACACACACACACACACACACAAACACACACACACGCACACACACACGCACACACACACACACGCGCGCGCGCGCGCGCACGCACGCACTTCAAAGAGCAAGACAGAAACACTACAAATTTTCACCATGAAAAAAAAATTGCCCGCAGCTTCCCTCGGGGGAACACTGAGGAGGATGCGGACCATATAATTGGTTAACGGGGTGTTAAAGTGCGACTTACGTGGGTCGATGGCTAAATTGGTTAACGTGGTTGTGAAATGGGGTGTTGAATTGCGACTTACTTGGGTCGATGGCTAAATTGGTTAACGTGGTTGTAGGAGGGGGTGTTAAATGAGTGAACACGTACACACGTATGCGAAAGGGCGGCGCTGGTCGAAGGGACGTCGATCATTGTGTTTGTGGATTCGTTGGAATTCATTTCACCGCGACCTTGGACGTCGACGCGCCGTACAAACCAACCGACGAGCGGCAACTGAGCGAGCGAGCGCCGACCTTGAGTATATATACAGCACGACGGCGCATGCACTGTCAGCTGTTGAATGTTCTCGAAGCGCGACGCCACATGCGCGTCCACTGGAGAATCAGGAGAATTGTAGATGTCGAACGCGGTGTGTAGAGGAGGAAGGGTGCACAGATGGTGGAGGAGTGAAGCGCGCGCGGTGTGTAGAGGAGGAAGGGATGCACAGATGGTGGAAGAGTGGGCGACGGCGCGACGGCGCATGCGCGCGCGTCAGCTGTCGAATGTTCGAGAAGCGGTGCGGACGGCGCGGACGGCGCACTACAAGGCGCGAGTATAAGATGCTCCGCATCTAAAAAATCAAGGAGCAAATAGCAAACAATGATCATGTGCCTCTTAACTGAACATTATCATGAAAGACGCCGTCGTGGAGGTCTCCGTAAATTCGACTACCTGGGGTTCTTTATCATGCACCTAAATCTAAGGAAACGAACCTCTGAGCCTTTCGCCCTCATCGAACTGCGGCTGCCACGGCCGGGATTCGATCTCGTAACGTTCAGCTCATAGTCAAGCACTATAAGCACCACATCAGCGCGCGTTGGGTGCAACATTACCTTAACGAACATTCTCAAAAAGCTTCAAACGTCATCAAACGTATACACGTCGATTACTGCACCGCAGCGGGAATGTCCTACCGAGCGTCAATACGCATACGGCATTGAACAACCAGCCGCGACTGAAAAAAAAAAACCGAAGAAAAAAACAAAGGAAGCGCTCACAGCTCGCCCTTCTTTCCCGTTACTAAACTCTCAACCTCTTTCCTCGTATCCCCGTCACGCAATGCGGCGAACGCGCTTTGTGTACCGCACAGCAGAGCGAAGCCTCCAGGAACTGCGTAAGCACAGGAGCTCAAGCTACAGCGTTTACGACAGACAGTCGAATTGGGCGACATGGTCATGGAGGAAGAACCGAGACGCATTTCGAGGCTGCATGGCACCAGCAAGAAAGAGAGGCTCAGCGAGCGCCATCTCCTCAATACATACCAGATTCCGCGGGATGTGCGCGTTTCATTCTACAATACAGCTCCGACATATAGGAAACGAGTGGGATAAACGAAAAAAAAAAGGGGGGGGGGGGAACGGGAAAGGGAGTTTTCCCGGAATCAACGGGATAGACGCACCCGGCATGCAAACTGCTCGGCAGATAAAGATTGGAGCGCGCGTCGTACAGTCCCGGCCGGGGTCCTCCCTCCTCCTTCCAGCAATGCCAGTTCTCGATTTGCGCCGACGACTGCTGAGCGGAGGAGTCGCGCGTAGCGCACGCGGCTTTCTCCATCAGATTTGCTCGCGAGCATCCGCCCTTTCTGTTTGTTTCTTCTTCAAGTCCTTTTCTTACTCTTCTTGTTCCCTTCTTTCCTAGTTTGCGAATATCGCCGTTATCATTTTTTTTTTCATTTTGTCCACCCTTTTCTCTCCGAATGCACGCTGCAGGCCCTTTTCGCGAACACGGACACGGTCTCTTCGGGAACGAATACAGAGCGGCGCACTACACAGACGCCACTCTCCTAAAGCGCGCAGTGTGCGTGGAAGACCGAATGGAATTCGGCGGGTGGGCTCCTCTCCAAAGAGAAGCGCGCGTGCAGTCGCCCATTGTGTACACATCGCATCTACAGCTATATAGGCGACGCATCGCACGCACCAGCTTGCGCAACGCACGCGGCTGCTCGACGATAAGCGCGGCAAGAAAGGAGACTCGACGATGGAAAGAATTGGCAGTGCAGTCATGTACGCGAGTGAACTCTCTCCATATACATTGGCGTTCTATGTAGAAGGGATACAAATGTTTGCGCCGAGGGATTTCACGCGAAGGGCGCACTCAGAGACGCGAGAGAAGCGCTCGGTTTATTCGTCGAGCTTCTTTCTATCTTACCGGGCAAAGAGCTCCCGCGAAAATCGCAAAAAATAGAGAAGGAAGATGCCTCGCCGGGAACGAAATCGGCTGTTTTCCAATTGCCCCGCGTAACAACGTTTCATGTGTACGTGCTTGGGTACTTTTATGTATGTATGTATGTATGTATGTATGTATGTATGTATGTATGTATGTATGTATGTATGTATGTATGTATGTATGTATGTATGTATGTATGTATGTATGTATGTATGTATGTATGTATGTCAGTGAAAACGTATTAGGTTATGAGTGTGTCTTGTACAGCGCACGCTTAAACTCGGTACACATAATAAGAATCGCCATCATGATCATCATCATCATCAGAATAACTAAAATCAAGCAATTCGTGCTGACTGAGTCGAGTTGAATAAACTTTGTCCAACAGTTGTGCCCGCGGCTAGACCACCAGAGATCCACAGTTCGAGGAACATCTTCGAGGTCCTGCGCGATGACCCTGGCCCGCTGAACGGCCCACTCCTGGTCTTCGAAATTCCCGCTGAGCAGGGCGGCTTCCCGTCGCTCAGCAAGGCGCGCCGCTTCTTTCAGTTGGCGTCGTTTCTCGTGGCCTCTCGTTGTTCCTTGCGCATTCCCAAAATACATACGCCATGTCGACCCGTTCGTGCTCGCACCATGGGTAGCCAGGCGATTAGTGCAGCGCGGGCCACGGGCGGTGCAGATGGTAGCGGTTTTCGGAAGTGCTCGTCTGAAGCCATCTCAAGTCCACCGGCTACGACCTGTCCAGACACATGTGAGGTTGCGGATGTTTCTCTCTGCCTTTTCTATAGTGCCCAAGCACCTCATGGTACGTGGCGGGAACCTCTTCGGCACAGCAGTCGGCGCACCTAAATATGTTACCTAGCTACCTAACTCCCAACTTCAGTTGCGCAATAACGGAGACGGTGGTGTTACCGAAAACGACGCTGCCGGAGCCTATGATCACTGGCATTTTTCCGCCGGGAACAAGCCGAACAAAGCTGGCGGCTGCTGCGTAGCGGCGGGTAAGTGGCCTCGCGTCGAGGTGGGCGCGCTCGTTGTGGTTAAGCGTGGTGCTCGTGTGTCTTCCACCGTTGGCATTTCTGCGGTTGCTTTCACGGCTCTTGGTGGGGACTATAGCTGCTATGTCCACGATGTGCGCATGGAACCACTTGAGGGCTTTGTCCGTAATCTCGCCTGTCACGGAGTCCGCCGCCTTGGCGTTGAACATGCGAGTCACCTCTTTGGACACCAATCATTTAGTACATGTAGTTCCGAATCGCTGATGTAGAATCACCAATAGTCAGTGTGTCGTCCGCACGACCGTGTAGTAGCGTTAACGTTATGGCCATCTCTTCCGCAGCTTCGACCGACAGCAGCCTCACCGACACCGGCACCCAAACCTCTCCAGTCGTACTCACGACTGCCATGGAGAAGGCAGGTGCCACCGCCGATATGCGGACTTGTTGGTGTTGCCACTGACGCTGCTGTCATTGTCACTGGCGCAAAGAATTCAATATTGTCGACAAAGCCCGTATCCGTGAACGCTAGACGCGCATTGAGTACCCTCCACAAGGTTTGGTTCAACACTACATGCCAAGTCCACTTCCTGTATCATGGCGTGGTGAGAAAAATAGGATCAAGCTACCTGCCCCAGAAAAGTGTCCTTTGTTCAGACAGTGCCCTCAAGCAACGCTCTTTTCTTACGTTCTCTAATAGGAGCCTAGATGCCACTTGTCGTTTACGTAAGGACCTCCACATATATACGGTTCTATTGAATGCGACGTCTTTCTTCAACTCTCCTTCCCCACTTAAATGATGGCAACCAGCCTTTCTCCGCAGAGGGAATGACGAAACGGTAGAGAAGAAGAGAACAGATCTAGCAAATTTGAAGTATCGCTCCGTGTGCACAGTACGGGTCCTAGGCATTGCACAGACTTGGATGTTAATTGATTGATTTGTGGGGTTTAACGTCCCAAAACCACCATATGATTATGAGAGACGCCGTAGTGGAGGGCTCCGGAAATTTCGACCACCCGTGGTTCTTTAACGTGCACCCAAATCTGAGCACACCAGCCTACAACATTTCCGCCTCCATCGGAAATGCAGCCACCGCAGCCGGGATTCGATCCCGCGACCTGCGGGTCAGCAGCCGAGTACCTTAGCCACACTAACTTGGATGTGACAAAGTCAAAAAGTGCTTCGGTGACTTAACAAGTGTTATAATATTGCAACAAATTAGGCTGCACGCGCATTTAAGACAGCGGTGGGGCAAGGAAGACACCGGTGGGTCTTTGTAGATACGTTAAGCCTCAATCGTTGTCTTCATGTGGGAGGTAGTGGCCATTTACTACACCAGGGTAGCCAATCCCGCTCTTGTGAAGGAATGCACTACCATCTGTGGTCACCAGTGAGGCCACACCCCAGGCCTTAATGACTAAATTAACATCAATGACTCAAAGAATTGCTTGCGGTGCACACGAGATGATCAAGCTCTCGGGGCTGAACCAAAACACCTTTCCCGAACAGGGCATAGTACGAGCATACGCAGGCTCACCTTTCATGGAAGTTGGCGGTTGTAACTTGTTGCCGAATCTTTCCCGCTCACTCTCCGCTACACCACCAGCTGGCTTGCTCGACGACCGTCGACGCTGAGAGAAGTCGACTCAGAAGAAGCACAGGATCACTTGCCTCCGGGTCGTTATCAAAGCACTGCATATGGAAATGAAGTCTACCATTACCGTTGAATTTAAGCAAAAACAGCCACATATACAAGGACTGCGTTCAGAGAAGTCCGAAATTTTTTTTCTGGCTGAGTTACATACGCAGTGCTGAAGCATCAGTAAAGACAGATGCTATAAGTTCGACCATCCTTACACAAACCGCTTGGTTCTACTTCTGAACACACACACACACACACACACACACACACACACACACACACACACACACACACACACACACACACACACACACACACACACACACACACACACACACACACACACACACACACACACACACACACACACACACACACACACACACACACACACACACACACACACACACACACACACACACACACACACACAGAGAGAGAGAGAGAGAGAGATGATTTTAGGCGTAGAATATCGCCCTATTTGTAAATATATCTACTTCAGCTATCAATGGGTGCTTTACTGGATACTTAGATAGTCGTGGCAGGGGATCCAAACCACGGCATGAATTAAGTCTGGCAACATATACGGAATACTGCAATACTGTATACACAGCCCAAACTCGCGCAGACCGCGAGTGACCACTTGGTTTCCTTTCCGTGTTTGGAATCGTCCGCCTCGTACTGACACGATGTGAAAAGATAAGCAGAGATTACCATGAAACACGATGACTATATGTATAACTTCTTGGTCTTTCTTAGATTGCACACAAACACGCAGGCTGTCAGCGGATAGTCATTAAACGTCCCCTATCTTCGTGCAGCCAACCAATGTTACAAAAGCACAGTCATCGTCACCATTAGTGTGACCCTCAGCCGCCGGGCAAAGACCTCGCCGATGTTCAGCGAACAATCCCGGTCCTGTGCTCGCTGCCGCCACGTTGTACTCGCAAACTCCTCAACCTCTTCCGCCCACCTAACTTTCTGTCTCCCCTTCGCGCGTTCGTGTTCTCTTGCAATCTAATCGGTTACCGCTAATTACCAGTGGTCATCTTGCCCGTATACGCGCTAGCAGAATGCCCTGCTCGTGTCCACTTCTTCTTCTTCTTCTTCTTCTTCTTCTTCTTCTTCTTCTTCTTCTTCTTCTTCTTCTTCTTCTTCTTCTTCTTCTTCTTCTTCATCTTCATCGTCATCGTCTCCATCGTCATCGTCTCCATCGTCATCGTCTCCATCGTCATCGTCTCCATCGTCATCGTCTTCATCGTCATCATCTTCATCGTCATCATCTTCATCGTCATCATCTTCATCGCCGTCATCTTCATCGCCGTCATCTTCATCGTCGTCATCTTCATCGTCGTCATCTTCATCGTCTCCTTCTTCGTCTTGTTGTTGTTGTTGTCGTTGTTGTTAACGCCTGTTTGTTTTCTTACACACTCTGCTTCTCCTGTGTCTCTTGAGGTCCCACCCTTTGAACTTTCCTTCCATTCCTCAATTTCAGTTGAACCCTCTTTGTCGGCGCCAAAGTTTCTGTTTCCTCGGTAGGTACCGATAAGATGCAGCTGTTACGTACCGTCAGCGTCAAATGAAACCCGAACAGCGGCAAGCCTTCGCGATGGTATAGTTCGCGTCGTCCAGTTATCACGATTGACCGGCGCGCACATCCATGTTCGCAGCTTTGCGCATATATGCGTGCCTGTCCATGGCGATAAATGGACGGCGCGCACTATACCACCGAGTCACGAAAGCTTGGCGCTGCTCTGGTTTAATTTGACGCGGATAATACGTTCCTCTTGACAGCTAGTAGACGAAAGAACAGCGAAGCGACTCAAAATTGTCGGATGTCTTCGGAAGAAAAAAATAAAACGAAAATTCGAAGCCCTTCCATTGCTGAGAGAGTGAAATCCAAGGCGAGAGCCAGCAGCGGCTGCGGCACGCACGTTCTATAGAACATTCTACGTCGTTCTCGCACTCATTCGGGCTTCTGCGCGCCTTAGATTTCCGCCGTTTTACTTTCGAGCGAACGACACGCCTCCGATGCCATAGCATGTCCAAATGGCAACAGCCAATAATAGTGCTAGCTCGATCACTACGTCACGAGACAGAGGAACACAACGATTGGTGGGAAGAGCCATATCCGAGGATCGCGGCAGTTGCGATAAAGGCATCCGCGGCGGCAGAGAAGCTATACGGGGTGCCGAAAGTATTTTTACGAGCACCTTGTCTACGGGTGCGATCCGCCAAAAGCAGGCGACATACAGCTTTGCTGTAATATAGGAACTGAAGCCCTAACCACACGTGCGCGCTACAACACGTCAGCGCGCGGCGAACATACTTGGTAACGCGCCCTCTCCATGGGAAGGGAACGGGCGCGCGGCTACGAAGCGGCGCGCCCTGTATCTCAATAGGGATAATGCACGGCGCCGAGTACACAGGCAACGAGTTGACGCGCTGAAACGCGTACGTGTGGGTATGGACTTAGAAACAAGGACGGTGAAATTGCAACCAAATCCGCATTAAATAAATGTTCAGGCTCGGAAAAGCGTGCAGGAAGCAAACTTCCACAACGTCGCTATGCCATTATACCAACGCAGAAGACTTAGGCTGTGGTTTCCGCGAACAATTCAAGCCTAAGAGAGAAAAAAAATTGCCAAGAACCCCGACTCCGTTCAAAGAACACAACAAAGAAAGAGAAAGCAACAGAAAAGACAAAGCCAGCCAGAAGAGGCAGAATCTCTTTTTGGTGTCTTGTATAACTGTACACAAGCCGACGTATACATTCATCGTGGCAAAGTTCCCTGTCGTCGAATGGGAGAACAAGGCCCATTTACGAGGACTCTCGTATTTTACCCCACTCCTCCTTCTCGTCCTGCACCGTTGATCTTTTGTGCAGCGAAACATTCTCTATAACGTTTTCCCGGTTCGCACACTCGGTTGGTGCAGGCACGTGCAGATAAAAAAAAAAAAACTGAAACCGAATGGGTCCGCAAAAAACGCCGTCGCTCACAGATGGAACCATGCAGGCTCGAACGAAGGGACACCCAAAAAACAGTATAGAAAAGAAACCCAAGTGAAGGAGTTGAGAAGCACATCGCCGCGCAACGACACGCAATAACGGTATACTTCAACAGCGTCGCCAACTCGCGCCAGGCCCATCCGGAGTTAAAGAACAGCACTTTTAGTCTCCCTCGGCATTCCGAAATAAATACATATCAACGCACCGCAACACAGGCCGGATAGGAACACCGCGAAATGCAATAGCTCGGTCTTCAGCGCCATCAGCGGCATGCATCGGGCCAGGAAGAGCGAAAAAAAAAAAAACACGGAGGCGGAGAAGAGAACACAAAGGCTACAACCGAGACAACGGTGGGAAGTTTACCGCGTAGCCCCCGACGCAGCTGACGCCTCCGTGACGACAATTCCAAAACGATCGTTGTCGAGGCAAAGAAGCTCCGATGCGTGCTTTTCGAACAAACGAACGAACAAACAAACAGGCAATTGATGCGAGCATGGATGCAAACAAGGTGTATGGCGTAGCACGCAAAGGCGTCGTTTTCATCTCGCGAGTGCCCCACGGGGGTGCGCGTAGTCAGGATGCCTCGACAAGCGGGCGTTGGAGGAGGAGCCGAAATCGAGTACGAGGGATGCCGCGTGCGCCAAATGTAATTTGCATTTCATATATGTCCGGCGCACACGCGAACAGGCGTGCGCAGCTTCGGTTTCCTTCGATTCCTTCTAAGAACAAGCGGCCTTCACAGTAAACGGTTGTTTTATGCGAAATCGCCGAAAAAAGCTTGCAGTGAGACTACGCAAAAAAAAAAAAAAAACTCAAATACCCGCATTCCCCAATATTCCTCGTCTCTTTCTCATGCCTTTAGCTCATCAGTACGTCGCTTTCTCCACGTGCTGACGAAGTATCGAACATATCTGCACACAGACCGATACAAATGACCCACGTAGCCCGACCTCAGGAACGAACTAAACCCAACTGGCTGCTCGCATATTCAGCGATGTCTCGTGCAGTTCGTGTTTTCCGCTCCGCTGACGGATGAATGCGGATGAGTGACAAGCAGCGTCCCAAAAACAAACGTCGCGGTTAATTTCAAAATGTTATAACTACAGCAACTTTTTTCTTTAACCGTTACGGTGCACAAAAATATACGGACGAGGGGACCAAACGGAAATACAGAGCGTTCAGACCTTCCGTTTGGCTGGCTCTGCCGTTACTTCATTTTCGCCTGCTGTATATCACATCAATCATGACAAACCAACTTATCGAACATTCAACATTAGTTAACTATGAGAACCATCGTCTACAAGGCTATAAAACAGGATATAGTAGAGCGATTGTCTTCAACGAAGTTTACTATCTAACTTCCAAGAGACAATTAGCTGCTAACGTTTTTAGTGTACCTTGAAACGCAATAAAAACAAAACAAAGAAGTACAAAAATAAAAAATACTCGATTGGCAAAAGCAAAAATAAAGCTTTTGGACAGCTGTAGCGAGCAGTACAGCGCTATGTGCATTCTGTGACGTGTATCGCAGTACTTTAGGTGATATTATATATATATATATATATATATATATATTGATTGATTGATTTGTGGGGTTTAACGTCCCAAAACCTCCATATGATTATGAGAGACGCCGTAGTGGAGGGCTCCGGAAATTTCGACCACCTGGGGTTCTTTAACGTGCTCCAAAATTTGAGCACACGGGCCTATATATATATATATATATATATATATATATATATATATATATATATATATATATATATATATATATATATATATATATATATATATATATATATAAAGGTTTCGAGACGGGCGGCGGGTACGGATCAATGCAATCGACTGAGAAGAAGCAGAAGATTTGCGCTTTCGAGTCGGCTTAGGACGCAGGATGGGGAACCACGCAATTTTTCCCACGAGAAGTACTCGCCAAAAGTTTGACGCCGTACGGCCGCGGCGAGTCGAGGGTCGCAATGCCGCTTCGACGCTCGACAGGAAACCGTGCGTTGTATGCTATACTGAACGAAACAAGGACACGCGCCGCTGCACTGGTACACACAACACACGCTCGCTGGAAGCGATCGAGCCATGTGCGCGGAGCAGTCGACGGCGATACGGCCTCCGATATAGGCCTAACAATGCTCCGAAAACGGAAAACCGCGGGACGCCATCATTACCGGTCTTTCCCGCGGAAGTTCGGACTTTCGGGTCGCATCGTCGGACGTCGGCGCGTCCACGCTCTCCCTCTCCTGGCGTTGTTTTCTTCCTCCTTGCCACATCCTTGCCAGAGACGCACAGCGCGCCTCGCGGGCGTTCCCGATCACAAAGCGAGCCCAAATGCTCCCTCCCATATGTCGTTATATGCCGTTGATTGATAGATATGTGGGGTTTAACGTTCCAAAACCACCATGTGATTATGAGAGACGCGGTAGTGGAGGACTCCGTAAATGTAGACCACCTGGGGTTCTTTAACGTGCACCCAAATCTGAGCACACGGGCCTACAACATTTCCGCCTCCATCGGAAATGCAGCCGCCGCAGCCGGGATTCGAACCCGCGACCTGCGGGTCAGCAGCCGAGTACCATAGCCACTATACCACCACGGCGGGGCTCGTTATATGCCGTTATAAGCAATGATACATCGAGCGAAATTCGGACGTACGATCAGTTAGCGACGCATAGAGAACTCGGCGTACTTTATGCCCCCGCTCGCAGTATGCAGTGAACAAAGTCGTTTTTCAATTCGTTCATTCTGTTGGACGATCGACCTCAGTACGAACACTTCAATAGGTCGCGTAAGACGGCCGAGCATTCAGTGTATACGTGTGTTTATTGCGATACACCTGCCCTTCTGAACTACTCGTATTGAAACACACCTGCAGTTTCTTCTTCTTTCTTCTCTATCGCGTTTTTCATCCTAGTTGCAGTCCCTATTTATTCACCCTGGTGCTGATTTGTGGGGTTTAACGTCCCAAAACCACCATTTGATCATGAGAGACGCCGTAGTGGAGGGCTCCGGAAATTTCGACCACCTGGGGTTCTTTAACGTGCACCTAAATCTGAGTACACGGGCCTACAACATTTCCGCCTCCATCGGAAATGCAGCCGCCGCAGCCGGGAATCGAACCCGCGACCTGCGGGTCAGCAGCCGAGTACCTTAGCCACTAGACCACCGCGGCGGGGCGATTCACCCTGGTGCGGGGCACCTAACTGGATACTATAGCTTTGCCAAATGACATACCTTCTTAACGGGCAGGACGCTTGAAGAATGGAAGGATACAGGACAGAGCGCTCATACGCATCCAATTAGTTGCCGCCACTACACATCTAATTAAACTCCCCGCCTTCGACCACTCTTTCCCTCTGTCTCGCGGATTCGCGTACGATGTCATCTAATCAGCCGCAAAAAATATAACTGCGGTAACAGAAAATGCACTTACGTTCAAAAAGCGAGCGTGGTACCTCGAAGAGCGCTGCAGTTCCTCAATATTAAACATAAGGCGAAGTAATGTGACTGTAGGTGCTAATATACGCGCATGCTCGCAACATCATTTCTGTGACACTAATACAGATTACCGTCTTCCGTCGCGTATAACCGGCCCCTGCATATGGCCTGCACAAGTAACTACGAATCGAGGAAAAAAAATAAAAACAAAACCCATATATTGCTAAAATTGTTTTCCCTGCACTACCAAGAAACAGTGCCGTGAAGTCAACTGTAACACCGAAATTTGCGGATAATTCTTACCCCGACTTGAGCCCTGAGCTTTCTTTGTATTTTACTGGGGTTTTACGTGAGAAAATAGTGCATATTACGTACATGTTTCTTGACTAATACGAGAAACGAACTGCATTTACTTCTCATTTTTCGTAAAATAAATTCAGGCGGTCGTGCACATCGCAGCGTTGTTACGCATCACGAGCGTATCCACGTTCATCCGGGGAGTGCGTCCGAATTCGCCTCCTTTCCATGCAACACTCGTTAGAGATTTGTGTGTTTAGAAAAAGTAGGTGACGATTTAGAGTACTAGATACTCTGCTATGGGAGAGCATATAACCTCAACGATTCACGTTTTTGTTTAGAAAAAAATTTATTGCCACAAACGTCAATAACACTCAACAGAACATTTCCTTCTTAGACAAGCTCTAACGATGATGACAAAACAGACTGTCATGACTTCGTTGCCGTACTCGAAAAACCCAGCGCCGGAACGAGTAGAGTGTTCGAACTTACAGAACAACGGTCCTCAAAGGTGCGCCGGTCATTCGCGCATTTGTATGTGCTATTTTCTAATAATTGGGGCTCCCGCAATCGTAGGCTTGTGGGCGATGAACCGTTCTTAATATGGCAACCTGATCTTTTAAACAAGTCACTCGTCATTTCCAACTTGTCGGATTGTGGATGCGAACGCGCAACTTTGCGTTCCGGCGCCGTGTCCGAGTCATTACGCACTATTGACAACTGCGTAGCTCTCTTTCCCTCACCCCCCCCCCCCCCCCCCACCAGGTCCAAGACCAATCAGAGTCGTTTCGCTTCTACCGCAGAGGGAAAAGAGGGTATCGCCCGCACTGCGCTAACTTCATTTCCGTCAAGATAGAAACAACGATAGGTAGAAACAAAAAATGGGGCCCTGAAAATGAATGTAAGTCGTTCAGGTTTACCCTTGATTGATCGATATGTGGGGTTTAACGTCCCGAAACCACCACATGATTATGAGAGATGCCGTAGTGGAAGGCTCCGGAAATTTCGACCCCCTGGGGTTCTTTAACGTGCGCCCAAATCCGAGCACACTGGCCTACACCTTTTCCGCCTCCATCGGAAATGCAGCCGCCGCTGCCGTGATACGAACCCGCGACCTGCGGTTCAGCAGCCGAGTACCTTAGCAACTTGACCACCGCGGCGGGGCTTCAGGTTTACCCTTATTCTTCGACTACAGGTTAGAGCCGACTACGCGTTTCAGCTCTCCGAAGTTGCACAGCGGGGCTATACCAGAAACGCCTCTCCACCATATCTTGTGGTGAAATTTCACTCGCCAGAAAGAGGGTAACAACAACACACAATGCTGGAGTTAGTGCCTCCTGACTGAGTATATTTATTATTTATTTTTATTCGATTACGACGCCAGTAGCGAATCCACCCGGTACAAAGGGTATGTGGCTACGCACTTATCATAATCATGTACACGAGAACTTTCGCACTTTACACATCTTTAAAAAAGAAACGGCCGCAGTAACAGCAAATTGAAATCGTGATCTCGCACTCGACTTCGTCGCAGCTCCGACGCAAGGGCGAAGCAATGCATGCAATGCCAATAAATCGGAATATCACACGGATAACGACAACCGGCTCGATACTAGCCCGATACATATCCGGGACATGACGGCGACGGCAACGACCAAAATCCGCCGAGAGTGTCAATTTAATAGCAATCGCCATAAAAAAGAAAAAGAACCACGTATGCGTTACCCTCTTCAGCGAGTCCTGAACTTCTATGAAATTATAGTAATCTCCAAAGAATGTTCACGTGGCTCCTTTAGAGTCATATGCGGAGAATGCCAGGGCTTAGAAGAAAAAAGTAAAATGTCAATAAACAAAAAAAGGTTGGGAGTGCGCAGCTTCTGATTCAATCAGGCACAGTCTTTGACGAGGTTTCTGAGACGAGCCTTCAGGTAAAAAGTATAAAAGTACGAGGTCAGTTCACCATGTTTCCACAACCCCATCACTTGACTTTTATTTATTTATTTCCTCGCTGCCCCACTATAGAAATAACCTAGCCATACTTACGAACACTAAGTCGTATTTACGAGTATTTCATGCAGCAAAAGGCAGACTATTTCGTTTAAAGCGTCGCAATAAAGCTTAAAGTGCACCGTAAGTTAAAATTCGAAACGACGCGCAGGTGCCAGTTTTATCGTGCTTGACGAATAAAAAAAAAAAGCCCGCAGCATTTCGTTCGCGAGTCACTTCAACGACGTCGTCGTTGAACTGACCTTTATAACCCGCATAAATCGAGTTTCAGAACTATACGACCGGGTTTTACCCTTTTCTGTTTACTTCGAGAAACGGGTCACGTGACACCCCGCGCTACAGTTCTTTCCTGTGAAAAAAAAAACAACAAAAAACGACGAAATGTCAGTCACGGAGCCACGACGCTGTGAATCGGCACAGCGATGTGCGCTCCATACATCGACATACACACGGTGCAAGCTGGCCTCTCTATTTTAGAACGTCGCGAACTTTCAGCTGTCGCGAGATCGTACACTCAGTTAAAAAAAAAAAAAACTTAATACGAAACGCAAAACACAACGTCTGCTGCAGCGAAATGCACGCATGAAACTTTCCCAACTCAACATTTAATAAGACCCAGCGGGAAATCAAGCCGAGAAAAGTATGGAAGACGTTACTTGTAAGAGTTGTGATACAGACCTGAATTAAATGGACGTAAACACAGAGACATATCGGATAGAGAAACCCAAAGAAAATGGATGCTTCATAGACACTGTGTATGAACATATAGACATTCTATAGACATTCTATAGACTCTCTAAATTATTTTATAAAGACCCCTACCATAGCTCAATTGGTAAGAGCATCGGACGCATTATTCGAGAATCGCACGTTCGGTTCCTTCCAGCGGCAAGATAACGTCACCCAGAGGGTTTGGCTGGCCCGACTGTTTACGGGTTCTCATCAAACGCTTTCTAACACAGAAAAACAAAAACAAACTAGCGCTCTAATGTCCCTTTGCTTGTTGGCTTAGGTGTCTGGGAGCCGCACTCGCACGTTTGGCGTTTGTGCAAATTGGTGCAAAAACGGTGCACCAAGGTGCACCTTGGTGCACTTACTCCTTGGTTTTAACTGCGATTCGTCACGCCGCCGGAGCAGCTTTTAGGATTTCACTTAAAAAGAAGCACGTAGTTAAGACTAGCACCGCCAGGTGGCGTAGCAATGCCAATTACTTCAATGAATCAGTTACTTTAATTACAATCAATTAATTTGCGTTAATCATTTAGACAATTCATTCACCCTTATTAAGTAGAGCTCCGATATCATATGCATCCATTTCAAATCTTAAATGAATCATAATCATGTATTTCTATTTTTTAAAAGTCTCTTCATAGAAATTCGGAACACCGGAAGTAAGTCCTTTACCGAAAGTGCCTGACCGGAAGTGATTGAAACCACGTTGCCAAAATCACGTCGTCCAACGAACTGCCAAATGCGAACGCATGCATAGTCCGCTATTGCGCTGCGAAGTCACAACGCTTTTAAAGATGCAGAAATATGCAGACAGCGGTCATCAGATTTTACGAGAGTATACCACATAACGCGCGATGTAAAAGAAAAAAACAAAACAAAGGTAAATATGTAATATAAAAACAACAATATTTTTGGATCGCGCCTGCTACACTTCACTTTGCATTTACGGCTCATGGCGCTATATCGGGCGTCGAGAGAACGCGCTAACCGTTTGCCCAGTCTTTACGACACGTGCTATAAGCTACAGACGCCGCAGCGGTGAATACCGCGATCGTGAACCTTTATACCCACGCGGAATTTAGGTGGACGTGCGAGAAAATGAGGGTCGGGGAAGAATAAAAAAAAGAATTGTAAAAAAGCTAGAAATGAGACAGAAGGAGTGCGAGGCATTTCATAAAAAGGTCAAAAAGAGGTGTTTTTTTCTTTTTGTTTTCGATTTTTGCTGAAGTGGCAGCAGCAAAAATATTCAGACCAGAAAAGGAAAATGGAGAAGTGAACATTCAAATGAAGTCGACGAAAATACGATCGGCCAGGGGCAGGCAATGACGCGATTTCGACGACGACACGCTCGAAATAGACAACGCAGAACGCCATC
Source organism: Rhipicephalus microplus (assembly GCF_013339725.1). Taxonomy (NCBI): domain Eukaryota; kingdom Metazoa; phylum Arthropoda; class Arachnida; order Ixodida; family Ixodidae; genus Rhipicephalus; species Rhipicephalus microplus. The sequence goes on from NC_051173.1 coordinate 15,061,637, forward strand.
AAACGGGTATAATTTAGATCACTTCGGAAGCGAAAAAAAAAAAAAAACAGCACGAGAGAAAGAGAACACGAACGAAAAAAACGAGTGAAAAACTTGAGAGAGAGAAAAAAAAGAGAGAGCGAGACCGAAGCCGGACCATGCAATGATGCGAAAAACGAAAGACTTTATCAGCTCAAATTTGCTTTTAAACAGCTTTAAAGTAAACAAAAGAAAACAGATAAACAACGCGAGCACTCGGAAAGAAGGGACTTTCGCTCGCCGACTCTTCGGTCGCAACAATCGCGTGTCGACAAGCTATCAAGGCCTTCTCGACAATACTCGCAGACTGAACAGCATTCCTGCCTCTATTTTCTTCGCGCCCTTGCCGCAAATGCAAACACGACCAGGAAAAAAAAAGATAGAAAAACGGCGGTCGCACGCAGGGGCCACCATTTCCGGTGCCACTTCCGGAGGGGAAGTTCACGAACGACGGACGAAGCGCGTCGATAATCCACGGCCACAGGGCGCGAACGACTGCCGCTTCAACCGACGCTTCGATTGTGCACTATTCGTCTTCCTGGCGAGCCGAGTTGCCCTTTTTCAAGCTTCCGGCATCGGAACGAGCGACACCGAATCGCGAGCATTGTGACTGCGAGAAGACCAACAAACAAGCTTCCCCATCCCGAACACGCGAAACGGGCTCCACTCTCTAAAGGTGCGCTCCTGTTGACGTCGGCGGAAAGGCAAGCGGCGTCCCGATACAATCGCTGCCCTGTCGGAATGCGGCGCCGCGCGTCAGGTGTCAACGCCGAGCGCCACGCGCCATTGCGCTCAATACGTACCAGCCTCCGGGCACGGCGAGGCGATAAGTTGCCGCCCCTCCCGTATCAGCGTGCGAGCGTTCGCACACACCGCAGTTTCGGTCAGCCGACTATGCATGTCCGCAGCGGGTTATAGCTTCCGTTTATTCTTTCGAAGTCGATAGGAAGCGTTGTCGCAAAATGGTGGAAAGATTTATTAGATATTTTTTTATATAAACGATCAACGGTCCCGAGAGTAAAGTGAAATTATGGCAACGTAATTACGGCAACGACATAGGGCCGTCTTTTTCCAACTCTCCCTCCTTCCTATTCCATACTTCGAAACTCTTCCATCGACGGAGTCGTCCGGGTTCGTTTTGCGCGTCACAGCTGCAGCCCGTCTCGTTTCGATTCGAGCGCTGGTCTTCTTGCGTCGTTGGAAAACTGTAGTCGTGCGTCGCTGCGTTTGAACGTGCCTTCTTCGATTGTAGTGTGACGTCATGATGAGGCAGAAAGAACGGACGGGTAGCTGGTAGGAGTCCCGTTATTTAGGAGACAGCGAAGAAAGATTTTAAAGGATGGGTTAAGGGCTTCTCTGTGATGCTCTTGTGCGTTAGAAGAAGTGGTCTTTCATTGAGTAACCCCTAACGAAGGTCCACTTTCGTATCGGCCCTCGTTTACGCAAATAGTCATCGTTGATGGAGTGTGTGTACCCAGGCTTGACCCGTTCAAGCTTGGCAGTCATGGCAGTCTTGTCCACAACATCGTGTTTTGCGCGCTAACGGACACTGATAGTGGCAGTAATGACCATGGGCCCTTATATTATTACAGTGACTCACGAACGAGCCGACTCATACAGGTTCCACATTCACTTCACAGGTATCAAACGACGTAAAGTGTGTCAAGAAGAGTCGATTTGATTGACTTCTGGGGTTTAACGTCCCAAAACCACTATATGATTATGAGAGACGCCGTAGTGGAGGGCTCCGGAAATTTCGACCACCTGGGGTTCTTTAACGTGCACCCAAATCTGAGTACACGGGCCTACGACATTTCCGCCTCCATCGGAAATGCAGCCGCCACAGCCGGGATTCGATCCCGCGACCTGCGGGTCAGCAGCCGAGTACCTTAGCCACTAGACCACCGTGGCGGGGCGTGTCAACAAGGGTGTAATGTAGAGATGATCAAGTAAGAACGAGCATGTGAGAGAGTGAATGGACGTGGGCGCGATTTCGAGAAGACAACAGTGAGTGCCCATGAATGCGTACATGTAAACACTCATCATCATCAACAGCAGTTCACAAGAACGTACACGAATAAATATACACACGCAGAAATGCGAGCGAGCGCAATGTTTTGACATCGTTCGTCATAGTAAGAGTTTCCGCACTTGAGGCACTTTCACGTTGCGAGAATTGTAAGTTGAGCCTAGCCATGCGTTCCGAGCTTGAACGGTTCAAGCCTGGGTACACACTCCCCGTCAACGATGGCTATTTGCGTAAGCGAGGGCCGATACGGAAGTGGACCTTCGTTAGGGGTTACTCGATGAAAGACCGCTTCTCCTAACGCACGGGAGCATCACGGAGAAGCTCTTAACCAATCCTTCACCACCTTTCCTCGCTGTCTCCTAAAGAACGGGTCTCCTACCGACTACCCTATTCGTTCTTTCCACCTCATCATGACGGCACACTACAATCGAAAAAGGCACGTTAAACGCAGCGAAGCGCGACTACAGTTTTCCAACGACGCAAGAAGATCAGCGCTCGGATCGAAACGAGACGGGCTGCAGCTGTGACGCGCAAAACGAACCCGGACGTCTCCGTCCATTGAAGAGTTTCCAAGTATGGAATAGGAAGGACGGAGAGTTGGAAAAAGACGGCCCTATGTCTCCACCGTCCGCTGCCGCACGAAGCCATCGACCAAACGGCGACAAGCACCGTCGATAAACGACCCTCTTTCACACACCCCTCCACTCGCACAGCGAGCAAGCACCAAGCGCTAACATGGCCTCCCTTTCATTTAAAGGAGGGCGGCGAAGATTGGTGACGCTGTCCGAGATAGCGCGTTCGTCTTCGGTAACAAGATGCACGTCCGTCACCGCCGCCTCGCGCGTTCCTTGTAGAGCCAAACAAGGCACAGCAGATGACACTGAGCGACAGCCACCCCGAGAACGGGCTTCCACCGGAAGACAAGTGGGCTCCCGCTACTCGCCAACGCGTTTAAATCATTGTACAGCCGCGCGTCGTCACTTCCGGTAACAGTGGTACCAAACACCGCGGATCGATAGGTCGAAGTTTCGAGATCAAAACAATTTTTTTTCTTCTACTTCAAGATTATCTCTAAGCAGGTGAACGGGAACAACGTAAACGGTACGACAAAATGACCAAGGAGCTGCTTCCACGTTTATAAGAGAAACAACAAGACCAAGAAAAACAACAAGACGAAGAAGAGGAACAAGAAGAGACGTTGCCGCTGCTGGAGGAGGTGTTGCGGGAAGGCGCCGACAGCTGCACGGCTTCGTCACTGTCAAAAGGAAAACAGTTTGGTAAAAAAATAATATAACATACCAGTGAAAAGGGACGGTCAGGGAAAATAAGCGAATAACAGTTTAAAGCGGTGCAAAGCACGAACGGGTTGGGTCCCGGCCCTCCCTGTCAACGAAAAGAATGTCCCCATTCTTCTATTTCTTTTTTTGCCCGCTCGTTCTTTCAGATGAAGTAAAAAAAAATATGGTGTCAGCAAGCATAACGGGGCAAACAAGGCCGCTGAAGCTATTGGGAGGGCGCCAACATAATTTGTTGCCGGGAAACCGTAAAGAATCCGAGCAAAATAAAAGTGGTTCTTCCCAGTTCATTCTAAGATCACTTTTCATCGCTCGGTATAGCATAACTGAACGCGCTATTCAGAAAACAGACCAGGCATAACACGGAACGAGACAATTTTCTGATCAAATGGCGCGCTAAACTGGTACTAAAAGAACGAAAAAAGCACTAATAAAAAAAAGCATGACTTTACCTACCTACCTACCTACCTACCTACCTACCTACCTACCTACCTACCTACCTACCTACCTACCTACCTACCTACCTACCTACCTACCTACCTACCTACCTACCTACCTACCTACCTACTACCTACCTACCTACCTACCTACCTACCTAACCTACCTACCTACCTACCTACCTACCTACCTACCTACTACCTACCTACCTACCTACCTACCTACCTACCTACCTACCTACCTACCTACCTACCTACCTACCTACCTACCTACCTACCTACCTACTACCTACCTACCTACCTACCTACCTACCTACCTACCCACCCACCTACCCACCTACCTACCTGTCTGTCTGTCTGTCTGTCTGTCTGTCTGTCTGTCTGTCTGTCTGTCTGTCTGTCTGTCTGTCTGTCTGTCTGTGCACGCACGACCGTAAGTATTCTTCAATCAATAATCGCCGTAGTGTTTAATAGCAAAGCCGTTCTTGCTCTATGCATGCCCCGACGCGGTGGTATAGTGGCTAAGGTGCTCGGCTGCTAACCCGCAGGTCTCGGGATCGAATCCCGGCTGCGGCGGTTGCATTTTCAATGGAGGCGAAAATGCTGTATGCCCGTGTGCTCAGATTTGGGCGCACGTCAAAAAAAACCCAGGTGGTCGAAATTTCCAGAGCCCTGTACTACGGCGTCTCTGATAATCATGTGGCGATTTTGGGACGTTAAGCCCCACATATCAATCAATTGGTCTAGGCTTTCATATCCGGGGACAGTCACAGATCGTAGATCACAGTGGGATTGACTCACAAAACCTGGGTAAATCGCACCACGGGTATGTGTCACTCCCCGCTACGGAGTGTGCCACTGCTCACTATAGATTCCCACAACTCAACACTAGCTGCAATCGCTAAACGTGGCTGGTGCACATGAAAGTGTTGCATGAGACTGTTAATAAAATTGGAAAACCTGTTATGTGAACCTGTCAGGCTGAAATCCTTGATTAACGAGCAAAATGTTTGAAAACAAATATTCTCCCACTCACCACAACTACAGGAAAAGTGGTGCTCCATAATGTTTAATTGCTATTTTTTTTGTTTGGACAGAATATCTTTTTTTTCTTTTTTTTTTGCCACCAAGGTATCCGCAGAGACTTAGAAACACCACCTGCACCTCTTAACTGGCCAGCGATACGATTTCCTTCCTTATTTTACTCCAGAAGCGCCACACACCGGACGTTCTCGCAACGCGGCAAACTTATAAACAATGCACTTCAAAACGCCTAGCACGCCGCCAGGGACACGCCTGTACCATACAATGTTTCGTGCAACATAAATCAACGAACGAGCAGCGCCGACTACAACAAGAACCACACGGGACGCCCAAGCGCGTTGAACTCAACTTCCGAACAAAGTGGTACACAAAAACAGGTAGCAGCAGCTGGTGCTTCTGCACACCCTTGACACGTTAAAGCCACGTACAAAGCACGAATAGCAACATCGACAAATATAATAAAACAACGGACGCAAAGCAACAGAAAAAAGTGATCCCAACAAAGAGGCTTCGTGAGGCGACATATACAGGAGTAAAGCAATGACAAAGTATACCCTCAATTTCTTTGACCCTTACAGACACTCCAAGTTTTGAAGGATGAAAAGGAAGGAAGAGATGCCGTGTGGCTTTCCCCTCTCTTGCCACTATAACGCAGCTCTATCCACCTATAAGGTTCCTAACGATCAAACGGGCTGGTGGCGCACCGTTTCTAACTGGAAAGAGAGAGAGGAGGATGAACACGGAGAAAGAGGAAGGGGCGATGAAAGACGCGCCGGCCTCATGACGACGAGAAAATAATGAACGCGCGCAGATAAATAAAATCGAAAGATGAGAAAGAAATCAATCAAGGTGTCTCCTTCTCCACAGAGGGCACAGAAGAAGAAAAAGGTTCCTGATGTGAAGGATAATGAAGGACCAAAATACAGGGCGGTGAGCCAGCGAGAGAAAAGCCCTTATAAGTATTTGAGGCAGGAGCTGTGAACGCAGGGATAAAGAAAAAATCAAGTTTTTATTTTTCTGAAAAAAAAAGAGTGAAAGGAACTTATGATCAAGTCATGAGGGAGCAACAAGGCTGAGAACTTCACGTAAATATATAACAATAATAGTAACAGGAGAGAGAAATGATAGACGCAAAGCTTAAACGGCGCTTAGCAGTTAGACTCGTTGACTCGACGCTTTTTTTTTCCTTACTGGACACTGCTTTCTGGTGCTGGAAGCGGTCCTATCCGTTTGTCTTTGCTTTGGATTTGTTCTCCGTGCCTTCCGGACATCTTTCGCACAGCTTCTTCTTCGGGACAGGTTTCTGCCGTTGCCATTTATATAAAGCTGCGAGGAGCACAATTTCAAAACGCTTCATTTATGGAGCGCCTGGAGATTACGTGGGAGGGACCAGACTGCAACTTCAACCCCCCCCCCCCCCTTTTTTTCCCCCTATTTTTCTTTCTGTGCCATCGCCCAAGCGCGACCGAGCTCATCTCCTCCACACATTTTCAGCTCTTAATTTGTTTTTCTTTCTCTTCGTATTCTTCACAGTCAGAGGGACTCCAACAGACTCTTGGCCTTTACCTGTTATTGTTTCGTCAAAAAAAAAAAAAAAAAACTCTCGAGTTTGCCACCTCCATATTTTTTCTTCCTTCACTTCTTTCACGTTACACGGGTCAGCTCAGAGTCTACTTAGCTTTTTTTTTTTTTGCGCACAAGTGTAATGCAGGAGTATGACGCAGAGCTTACGCAGCGAACTCGGCTGTCTTTCGCTCTCTCTCTCTCTCTCTCTCTCTCTCTCTCTCTCTTTACACTACAGTGGACGCGCATTGCGCACCGACGACCCATGTTGAACAACGTGCCCAGTTCAGAAATATAATGGACAAATCAGACGCGGGAATATTGAAAGAAACGTCGCTGGAGATGCATCAGCAAACGAGACCTGCCACTAAAGCCAAGGAAGGGATACATATTACGCAGAATGCTAAGATTATGTACACTCTAGCCATCACTTGACAATATCGTGCGAGTTTCCACCACCGCAGGTTACGGTAGATTCCAATATCGACGAAAAGCAACGAGATCAGATATACAATCAGCTATATCCCCGGCTTTTTTCTAGACGCATGTGGCTCCGCCGCGGTGGTCTAGTGGCTAAGGTACTCGGCTGCTGACCCGCAAGTCGCGGATTCAAATCCCGGCTGTGATGACTGCACCTTCGATGGAGGCGAAAATTCTGTAGGCCCGTGTGCTCAGATTTGGGTGCGCGTTAAAGAACCCCAGGTGGTCGAAATCTCCGGAGCCCCCCACTACAGCGTCGATGCAGAATCATACGGTCGTTTTGGGACGTTAAACTCCACATATCAATCTAGACACATGATCGTTTAGATAACGCTTACGTCGAAGGGCTTACGCGTATACCTGTCACGCTTACGAGAAGTCGAGCGTGTTATTCATCTAACAGCGTGTAGCAGACGGCGTTCACACTTGAGCACCCTTCCTGCTCTTGCTGCCATTCCTGCACAGTAAATATCGTTATATATCGCAATGTATAAGGTGCTATACCCATGTTCGTCAGTCAACACTCGCGCAATCTCTTATGGGCACAAAGAAGAGCAACATTTGACAAAAAAATCCCTTTTTGTCTTCTTTGCACTTTGGGAAGCATGTCCCTTTGTGGATATTTTGTACATTCGTATTCGTACTTTTTTTGACAATTTTGGTCGCTCAAAACCAGTTTTTCCGAAAGTAGGTAGTGAGTGAAAACGCACCCTGGCGCAAGTCCCTCCCTCGCATACGCTCTGTGCGCACGGCATATCTTGCACATATATATATATATATATATATATATATATATATATATATATATATATATATATATATATATATATATATATATATATATATATATATATATATATATATATATATCCTTCGTGCACGCAAGTCAAATCGTTGTTTGTCTAGGTGCATATAAAAATTGTAAAGTAAAGACACTATGTGCCATTATATTCACACTTAGTCCTCGGAGCGCATCGGTTTCAACACTTTCAGCCCCTGTATAGGTTAATTACACCTTGTGTTTATCGTTAAATTTCATGGCAACTCATAAAGTTCTTTCGTTAATGTGAGTAAATGCCAGGGACGTGCTGAGGCACTTAACGATGAACCAAGAATCTTTTCATTGTTGAACCTCTCAGCCTTTTCAGCGTCCTTCAAGGCGAATCACGTGCATGGTGGCAGTGAGTACGCTTTAATGAACATGACTTATTATTTGTGATAGAACCCTACCGAATAGCGCATGATAACGTCTCGGTGAAAGTGTTGAGTTAATGGCAATCGAGTCGCAGAGTGTTTGCTGTCTCTGTTTACGTTCAGGGTCTCAAGAATTGCGACATTGGATATTAATCTTGCATTTAGTGATGGTAGTGCCCCACCAGCTCGCACTCTGAAGTAGTTAGGACTGAAGCTAGGCCAAACTACATATGCAGTCTATTTGCTTGAAAACGTTGAACACACTCGACAATAGATTGCGGATGGAGATGCATGACACCTCAAGAAAAAAAAAACAAGAAACATTTCGAGAGGCTCGAAAGAGAAAAATTGACTTCGGAAATGATTATCAAGCATGTAGCTACTAAATAAAATATTTGAACAGTGTTTGTGACAAAGTGTGGTTGTTTTTCAGCCGTTTATTAACTTCGAACTTGATTATTTCCAAACTATGTTTTCTTTTCATTACTTAGGTACCATTACATCATACCTTTTCCAAGATAACCGGTTGATTATTTGTTTGCTGTATACTGCACAGATACATACAGCTGTGGAAGCAGAATATAACTTATGCACTTTAGTTTTTGTGCTACAAATTTTCATAGATGCCAATTAACTCATAAGTTATGTCCTAGTGGTAAAATGTTAACGAAAATTCTTGTATTATGCAGATTTCAATATACGCTTCATTTAAATGAGCAGAAAGCTTGAAAGAAAGCTATGTATACAATATGTGAATATCCGTAAGTGTCACTGAAAAAAACGGTACCTCAAAATGACCAAATATGCATGGGACATATAGGGCCTACCCGGCGTCCTTAAATTGCAATGGTTGCAGTGCTCGCGCAATCGAAACGCGCCAATTTAGGACTGTAACCAATGATTGATTGATTGATATGTGGGGTTTAACGTCCCAAAACCACCACATGATTATGAGAGACGCCGTAGTGGAGGGCTCAGGAAATTTCGACCAGCTGGGGTTCTTTAACGTGCACCTAAATCTGAGCACACGGGCCTACAACATTTCCGCCTCCATCGGAAATGCAGCCGCCACAGCCGGGATTCAAATCGGCGACCTGCTAGGACGGTAACCAACGCAACGTATTCAACGTGTTCAGTTTTTGACACATTGGTGCAACAGTGGCTCGTACAATTATACACCAGTCTGCATCAAATCTTATAGTCGGACACATTTCGGCACGACGCGGCTATATCGAGCAATTACGCGCACCAGTTACTATAGTTACGTAGAACTGGCACCCTCAATTGGCCCTCCAACACTGCGTTCGAACTCCCCCCCCCCCCCTCCTCCCCAACCTATTTTGACTAGTGGGTTGTGTAGCCTGAAGTACAGATTAGTGCTGCGAGAACGGCAGGCAGTCCCGAGTTATTTGACTTAAACAAATTTAAATGCAAGAAAAAGAAATGCCTATCCTTAACACATTTCCCTCGCTCTGGCTAGTCCGGTGACGTAGGATGGCTACGTCATGTTGACGTATGATGGCTACGTAATGTTGACCCGGTTTTCATAGTAACAAAGGTTGTGCCCGACGTCTGACTTGTCAGAACGTGAGAGGCCCTTCTATTTCGAAGCGAGTATTTTCTCTCTGTTCTTTACAACATTCTACCACCTGCCGCACGCGCGGAAAGAGGCAGCTCGCAAACGCACATAAGCAAAAAGAGGGAAGAGAGCGAAGTCTTTTTTTTTTTTGTATGGGTAGCCAACCCGCGCAAGCTCCAAGAATCCAAAGGTTATATGACAGCCAGCGGGTTCAATAAAAAAAAAACGCACAACAGAAAAATAAACACATCACTAATCTTAGATCTGAAGGCCCACCATGATCTATTCGAACGTTAAAATTATCGAATCAAAGGCTCGCAGCCATCCGCCGTCATTTCCGCCAGCAACATTTCTGGCAAGCGCCACTATGTGGCACTTAAGAGAACGCCAATGATAGCATATATAGCCGAGGATAGCCCAATGCAACTAAATATCCAAGCGTTGCCCTCGCGAGACGAGTGATCAAAGGGTGAAAATGAAAAAAAAAAAAAAATCCCCTTCGTGCGGGTGCCGATGACGACACTTCCATGTAGCGGCTTGAATAGAATCCTGAACTTTTACGCGTCGAAAACTGCGACATCATTACAAAGTTTTAGTGGGCGACTGTGAACTTTGAACGACCGAACATAGCGAGCTCGCGCCTGAACCTTTAAGTACGCGAGTGTTTGCGTATCTCACTCTCATCAAAATGCGACCACCGCGAGTGGGAGTCAAAGCCGCGTCTTCTATATATCTAAGCATAGCGACCTGCTAAGCTAACCCACAGCGGATCTTCATCAAGGTGTTGCCACACTGCGGAGTATATAACTGGCGATGAGGGACGGGCAAGCAGCCGCGTTAAGATGTCGACGAGGAGAATTAGCGCCGCGGGAGCTCCTCCGAGGCACGCGAGAACATTCAGCCCCAAGTGTGCCTGTGCGCGTGCCTTGGCTGACACGCCCGCTAGACACATCCGAGGGAAAACGGCGCATGCGCCGTGAGGATTTATACGGGCGGTTCACACGCACGCACGCACACGGTGTGCACAGTGTAAGAGTGTATATATACACTCACCGTAATTACGGCGGAAGCTCGCGGCTCGGAAATGGTGGCCGAGATAAGGGCCTCGAGGCATCTTCACCAGGACCGTGCGAGTATATAGAGAACACGTGGCACGCCATTCCAGTGACCAGTGGCACCGCGGATCAAATCTATAGCGGGCGCGCGTTGCGCCAGAGTACACACTAATTACTGGGGGCTCTTTGAACGCGCCGCGAGCACACAGCAGCCGACGCAATTTAGAGAACCGAGCTGTCTAAAGTGTGTGTGTGTGTGTGTGTGTGCGTGCGTGCGTGTGTGTGTGTGTGTGTGTGTGTGTGTGTGCGTGCGTGCGTGCGTGCGTGCGTGTGTGTGTGTGTGTGTGAGCGCGCACGCACGCCCCCCCCCCTCCAACCCCCCCCCCCCCTCTCCACACAGGTACAGACATAAGGACGCTGGAACGAACTAACTTGGCCACGCGAAGTTTCGACTGAGGACACGAGGACTTAGGTGGTGGATTTAAACTTGTAGAGGGGCACACATGCACGCGGAGCAAGCATGCTGCGGTATCGGTAGGTACATATAAATATATACAGTGCGACATCGCAAGCAAACACTATCAATCTAGATACACCGCCGGGCAAGGCCTAATTATATGCTCACAATGGCGATGTTTTATTCCGCAAGTGCATCACCGCTCCGTCGATAGAGAAAAGAAGGAAATTGAAGGACACCCTGTAATTTCCAAAGTGTGGCCATACCTGCCTCGGCTTAATGAAGTCATTCATTGAGAGGCTGATTGCACCTAGCATCCCTTTATTGCAGGTCAAGCGACTGCTACATCCATACTTCGGGGCAGCTGTCGATTAGACCATGCTACCATGCGATATAGGCTACCCAACAAAGTAATGCGAATGATGACTGCACGTAAGCAGCGCAACTGTTGCGACGCGTCGCTGTGCCATCACGAGATTGCTGAGAGAGAGTGAGGGGAAGAGGCCACAACTGGCACCGTTCCACGCCACGGACGGACGGACGAATGCGAGTATGAGACATTAAAGCGTTTCGCCCTTAAAAGAGAAACGAGAAGAACGAAAAGCGTGGCGCGCATCAGCCGAGACGAATCGAACACCTGAGAAGTAATCACGCAGCCTCTCTTGTTCGGATACAGGGCAAGTTGGCGGGACACAGCACGCAGAGTTGTTGATCGCGCTTCGCGCACAATATGATCTGCGGAACAGCCCACATACACAGGAACAAACCGCGCCCCTGTTTTGGCGCGATCAGCGACATCAGCAAGCGGGGACGGCTTCGCATTGCATGCCGTCAGCACCTCCCTTAACCGGAAGGGCAAATTGAATAAGACGACGTCGACGGAACGGCGGGACTGCTTCGACGTGGCCTCGCGCATTTCACGCTAAGCGTCGACAGTGCGAGAGAGTTAAGGAAGAACAAAAGATGGCGGAAGGTGGAGGAGGCGAGGGTGTGATGAGAACACAAGGGATCGCACGAGCGACAACAAACACGTTGTTTTTTCGTAAGCCGTGCTCTTTCCGCCCGCTAAATTTCTGGCCCCTTATCGGCTCTAGCGCGATGACACCGGTGTTTGAGGAGTGGAAGACTATAGCAGCAAGCGAGAAAAAAAGAAAAAAGGTCGAGGTGTTAGGAGGAGAAAAGGAGCACCCGCTAATAGAGGAAACGACGCGCTGCGTGAGAGCGATAACTCATTTCCGCACTGGGGGGCGCACTCGCTATACACAAGGCTTCTGTCAGAGCGCTCCAGTGCCCCGCATAAGCCAGCAAGGAGTAACTAGTCCCCCGAGAAAAGGCGAAGGTGAATAAACAGAAAAGAAACAAAGAACAAGAAGACGCCGGGGCTTCCCTTCCCTACTACCCCAACCTTCCTTTCAATTTCTACAACAAAAGGCAGCAGGTCTCCTTTCACTTCTACGTGCTCCCTTCATCCCCGTCCTCTAACGATGCGCTTAGCGCTGTCGTACACTTACAGCGCTAACGGCAGGGGAAGGAGGGGGAGGGTGGGTAGCAAGCACTGGAAGTCGTGAGGGCTGGCACTTGCATGGCTAATCAAACGCACACCCACGCTCTTCTCGCACCTCTCTTTCGCGCGGGGAACAAAAGCAAGGCGCCACGTGCGCAGAGGCCTCGGCTGTCGGCGTCGAGAAGGAACCCCTCGCCCTTCTTCTGCCCCGAGGTGGCCATATTTACCGAAGGAATTCTAATCACTGGGAGTGGATGCCGGGCCGCAGGCGGAAAGCAATGCGCCGCCGCGTCTGCCGAGGACATCGATGAATAGCCCGGCTTTCATGGGCCCCTGAGAACGATAAAAGACGAGCAAGCGCACGAGGTATACATTATTAGCGGCACACTATAGCCCCCCTTTGGCGCATGCAGCGCCACGCGGTGTACGAGCGCGACTATGGGGATATCGGAATGAAAAGAATAGTTTTGCGAAGTTCATTACCCACGGCTTTTATAAAATAGGAGGTTACGAAGACAGGTTAGCCGGCTTTACCAGAGAGTGCGTCACTCCAAAGCCGATAACTTCAAGAGCAGCCGCCTTTTACACAGTTTGGTAACTTTTTTTTTTTTCACCAACTCTAACGTAACAGATGGGTGAATCTTCCTTGGAGCAGCTGTTGCCAGAGAGTCGAAGCTACGAAACTTACTGATCGCTACACTACGATATCCCAAGGTTTCTACGCCAAGTAATAAAATTTTCAGAGGGCGCGAGAACTAGACAAACGAAGCGATTTAGTCAAGTCGCAAAAATGAAACCCGAATGACTTAATATCAACAATATGATATGGGGCATGCAAGATTCAAAGTAAAACGTCTTCGCATAAGGAATGTTCCACAACGACTATCTCCACAATTTACAGTAGCCAGTGTGAAGAGAAGGCTTGATATGAACGTGCCGAAGAGAAAGGAGTGCAGTGATCAAATATCCGCTTTTACTCAATGCCAACGGGTCGCAATTGGTGACGATTACTCAGGTCTTCGCTATAAATTTCGCGTTTATTTTATTTTTCGTGCTCGTTTGACGCTACAACCAATCAGAGTGTGAATCTTTGCTGCACCCCTCGGTGTATACACTCACGGATGTCGAAGAAGCACTGCAAGAGCAGAACAGTTGTATTTAGTAGTTCAACTCTGTAAGGATGTAGCGCAGACTTACCATCGGGGGTTACTTTTCTTGAAGGCCGACTACAACGAAATATGAGCTCTGTGCTATTCAAACGATGTTCCCAATTAACGCAACTCCCTCACCGCAATCACGGGAACGGGGCCTGGCACTCCGTTCTACGCAGACGGAGTACAATCTAACGCCAGCATCTGGCCGCCGCCGCCGCAAAAATTATTCAGGTTTCTCGCAACCATGAAAACATCCGAGCGTAGGCACCACAGACCTCACTTTGAGCTAAGTTAATGTTGTCACTTTCAGTGATAGTATTTTTTTTTCATAGATAACAAAAGTAAGGTTTCTGAGTAGACCACAGCGGAAAACTTCGAAGTCTAGAGGGAGAAGGCTCACTGACGCCATCGGCAGCAGGATGGCTAAGGGTACCGCAGACAGTCTGCGGAAACATTGGCGATTGATTTCGATGATCAAAAACGACACACGACGACAGCCTCAAGGCGGCGCGCGCGCACGGGATGACAAAAAGACCGGACAAAGATGGACCGCCACCTGTCGCCTGGTCAGCGACAAAGTGCCGCGAACTGACGTCAGTGCGGTGCGTCGTTAAAGGAACAGCCGTCCGACGCCACGAAAACGCAGCGCTACAGGACGGTCGCCAATAGCCAATGAAAAACGACGCCACGGGGGCGAAATGATAGCGGTCGTATAATGGTACACGATCAGGCCGCAGAAAGACGATGATGGTGAAGAAGAAGCAGTTGTAGAATGCTACGATATCGAGAATCCCGAAGAAAAAAAAATTGAGACGCTATAGAAAGGCAGGTAGGTAGGTAGGTATAAACTTTATTTTTCCTTTGTAAAGGAAAGGTGCAATGGAAGAGAGATGAGGAGAGATTGCTACGCTCGATAGTCCTCCGCAACCCTCTCTGCCCAACCCAGGATGGCCTCCTGGACGTCGGGTTTCAAGCTGCGCATGGCAGCCTCCCACTGCTCCTCATTACTAATTAGTTTTCGAAGGGACGGTGGAGGGGGGTGCTTAGGGCACCCCCACATGATATGATTAAGATTTGCTTTCTGTGCGGAGCAATATTTACAGGAGGAGGACGGGTAAAGAGAAGGGTACATGAGGTGAAGAATGTAAGGAGAAGGAAAGGTGTGAGTCTGCAGCTGTCGCCACAGTACTTCGCGCCTTCGTATGGATTTCGACGTTAGCGGCGGTAAGGATAAACGACCAAGGCGGTAGTGACTACAGATGTCGTGAAATGTTAAAAGGCGATCCCGCGCAGCAAACGGTGCCGTTGTCGAAACGGGGCCTGGCTCTTCCAGCGCCTGCGCCCGGAACGTAAATCCTCGGGCGCTGGCGTGAGCCGCCTCGTTACCGGCAAGGCCCGCGTGCGCGGGAGTCCATATTAAAGCCGTGTCTTGTTGCGGGGGATGGGCCAAAAGGAGGGAGAGGGCTGTTTTGGACACCCTACCCGCTCCAAAATTGTAGATGGCAGTTTTTGAATCACTAATAATAAGTGAATAATTTGGAACTGTAAGGGCCAGAGCTATGGCTGCTTCTTCCGCCTCCTCAGAAGAGGAAGCAGAAATAGAAGCAGCAGCAGATATCTGACCTAGCGAATTCACAACTGAGAGGGCGAAAAAAGGACGAGTACTGTATTCGGCAGCGTCAACGTAGAGCACTTCTTTAGAAGTAGAAAATCGTTTTTCGAGAGTTTTTGCACGCTGTCGTCGACGTTGCTCGTGGTGTACAGGGTGCATGTTTTTAGGGAGCGGCGGAATGAGTAGATTCTTGTGTATTTCACGCGGAATAGTGTGTTTGGCGTTAGTGGTTGGAGTTGGCCTGATACTGAGGGTATCGAGTATGTATCTTCCGGTCTGTGTGTTGGAAAGACGAGCATATTGTGAAGTTAAGTGTGCTTCAATAAGTTCAGTTAAGGTGTTCAATGTGCCTGTCTCCATGAGCCGTGCGGTGGACGTTCGAATGGGGACTCCGAGAGCGAATTTGTAGATTTTACGTAACAAAGTGTCTACGTTATTTTGTTCTCTTCTCAGAAGGAACAGATAAGGGAGAGAATAAGTCACTTTATTGAGGACGAAGGCTTGGATGAGGCGGAGGAGCTCTGCCTCTCGTAGCCCGCCATGCTTATTAGATATCCTGCCTATAAGGCGTAGAGTGTGGTCCACAGTTGTTTGAAGTGCTTTAATGGTGTGTGTGTTTAGTCGATTTCGTTGTATGTGTAGTCCAAGCACCCTGAGTCTGTCAACTTTAGGCACGGGTGTATTGTTCAGTGTTATTTGTATATCAGAGATGTGCTTTTCAGAGCCCCGATGGGCAGGAAGGAGGAGCAGTTCAGATTTAGTGGGTGAACAGGTCAGATTCATGTTACCCGCACAAACCACCACCCTGTCAGCAGCAGTTTGCAGAGTTTCCTGAATGTGACCATCGGAGCCACCTGTCATCCAGAGGGTAATATCATCTGCATAAAGTGAAAATTTGAGATCTGATATGGATCTCAGCGTTCGAGCCAGCGGCATCATCGCGATGTTAAAAAGGAAAGGTGATAACACTGATCCTTGAGGTGTGCCGAAACTCCCCAAGGAGTAAGAACAAGAGTGTTCAGACCCAATGTAAATAGTTGCCGTACGGTCGAAAGGAACGCAGATATGTAATCATGAATCTTTTTACCAACGCCTATAGCGCTCAGTTCACTCAATATGGCAGTGTGGCTGACGTTGTTAAAAGCCCCATGGAGATCGAGACTGAGAATTGCTTGAGTATCGAGGCTAGAGTTAGGGATAATGATGTCATGCTTCAGTCGAAGCATGACATCTTGACTGGAAAGGGATTTACGGAAGCCTATCATTTCGTGAGGGTATAAGTTGTGTTCTTCTATAAATTTGCTAAGGCGGTTGAGGATTACATGTTCAAGTGTTTTTCCGATGCATGAAGTGAGGGAAATCGGACGTAGGTTGGCTGTGTTTATGGGCTTACCAGGTTTTGGTATGAAAATAACTCTGGCGTCCTTCCACGCAGCCGGCAAGGTAGAAGTGTCGAAGCAGTGGTTAAAAAATTTAGTGAGGGCTATAATTGAGTTTTCATCTAAGTTGCGGAGAAGTTTATTATTGACGAGGTCAGGGCCTGGTGCAGATGAGGTGCGAAGGTTCGCAAGCGCGTGTCTAACCTCAGCCTCCGTTATGGGGCTACTGAGATCATCATTTGGTTGTCCGATATAGTCAGGTGCATCGTATCGATACGCGCTGGGTAGGTGTTTGTCGCGAAGATCATTAAAAAGAGTGTTTAAGTTACCTTTGTGCGAGTGAAGTAGTTTGTTAATGTGATGATTATTTGCGGTACGTGATATGGTAGGGTCTAATAAATGCCGCAGGAGCTGCCATGTCATCTTGCTGTCTAGGTGGCCATGCATGCTTTCGCATTTCTGGGTCCATTGTTGACAAGCAAGCTGTATGGCATAGTCCTGAATTTGCAAATCGAGTCTCGCAATTCTCAGTCTCAGTCGGCGATTGTGTCGCCTCTTCTTCCAGCGTTTGAGGAGAGATTGCTTAGCTTCCCACATGTGAAGAAGTCGGGTGTCAACTATTGTAAAAGGCGTATCAGGTGGTAACATGGTGGTATGCGTTTTTGTGTCAGTGTGCAATTGCTGTACCCATTCCGAGATATCATCTATCTCAGTAGGCGCCGAGCAGTGACGGGCCTCGCGAAACTTGTTCCAGTTAATAAGGCTCAGGCGCTTGGGAGCTAAAGGTTTGTGTCGGAAGTGTATGGTAGTTTGAATAATGTAGTGGTCACTACCGAAGTTAATGTTCAGGTTGGTCCATGTGACAAAGTGAACGCGATGGCTGAGTGTAAGATCGGGAGATGTATCTTTAGCTACACTATTACCTAATCTAGTGGGCATGTCTATATTGTTGTGGAGGGTGAGGCGGTGATCCTGTATGTGAACCCACAAAGCCCTACCCTTGGGTGTAGAAACAGAGTGGCCCCATACTTGATTTGGTGCATTAAAATCACCAAGTATTAGGAGAGGGTGATGTTTCGCGGCCGCAATGGCTCGGGCAAACAGAGTATTGAAGCGATGGTGTTTCGCCTGTGGCCTACTATAGACGTTTAATACGTATAAAGGCGATTCTTGAGTTTTACAAGGAAGGACCTCCAAAAAGTTGTGCTCCACATCGACGCCGTCGAAATTAGAGTGAGTTACCGTCAAATGTTTTTGCGTTAATATTGCAGTATCGGGAGAATTTAGAGATTTAGTTTGGTGTACACTGTAACCGGGAAAAGTTATGTTTCCGTGGGTCTCTTGTAGGGCAATGACTGCAGGGGGTTTGGGGCAGGAGGCCAAATATTGTTGAAGAGTCGCTTTCTTTTTGCGGAACCCCCTGCAGTTCCATTGCCATACTACAAAGTTCGAGCGATTAGGGTTTGCAGCCATTGTCGGGAGGGGGTGTAGGAGAGAAGGCGGGTACGGCTATATTTGGATTATTGGCCGTGACGGCCGCAATCCATGCAGTGGTCTGCTGCATTTGAGTTTGTACAAAATCTAGAAACTTGTCAAGTTTGTCATTTATGGCAGCTTGGCCCGTCTCCTGAGCTGTGAATCTGCTCTCTATGTGAGAAATCTTACTTTCAATGACGGCGAATTTCTTCTGTGTTTTATTTTCGAGGGCGTTTATCCTATCGTTAAGAGTTAGAACTGTGTCGCTGAGAGATTCTTCTTCGCGTGGTGTGGCAGGGGTTTTGCGCTTATTTGAGGGTGGCAGCTGGGAGGTGTCTCGAGGCATTGTAGTGTCCATGTCAGTAGGAGGAAGAGGTATCGTGGGTTCAACAGCAGGGAGCGATTGAGCAGGAATGAAAGATCGTGGTTCGGAATGCTGCGAAAGATTGCTAAGGGGCATTCGGGATTGTAGCTCGAGCTTTAACTTTTGAATTTCTGCCTTGAGGCTAGCGTTTTTCAGCTAGAACTTTTTCTAGGCTAATGTTTTGAGATAAGGAGCAGTTAGAGGAAGCTGCCTGTGCCCAGCTTACCTTTAATGGGTTTGGCAGATGACTGGTGGAATGGGGGTTCGTTGACTGGGTCGGGAAGTCAAGTTCTTTGGGAGTCGAGTTTGGGCCCCGCCTCTTGCTCTTGCTGCGACCTCGCTGTGGGCCACGCTCTTGCGAGCGATTAAGGCTCGGTGTCCGGGATGATGGAACTTCTGAGGGCTTAGGTGTCTGGTATTTAGGTGTCTTAGTCTTGTAACGCTGTTTGCACAATGGGGAACCGGTGATGTGAGCTCCACCACACACGACACAGACGGGTTCACATTCATGGTCCATTGAGGAATCCTTCAGTCCGCACTTGTGACAGATTGCATCGGGAGTAGAGGGGCAGACATCCTGGCGATGTCCAATTTTTCGGCAACGGGTGCAGGCTTCCACCTTCAGTCGGAATGGGCGGCAGCGAAGCGTGCAGCCTTCGTAGTTGATGTAAAAAGGGACGTGCGTGCCACGGAAAACAACCAAGATGGTTTCGGTGGTGCTCAGTCGGCGAGCGGCCCCAATGGTCATGGCTGGATTACATCTTTGGAGGGTTGGAAGGATTTCCTCGTCAGCGTAATCCAGAGGGAGATGAAACCTTCCACGACAAGAATCTACAGGGTCGGCAACGTGGGTGACGACTTCGTAGGGGACTCCGTTGAATTTTAAGGTCCGGATGTTGTGGTATAAATCTGCTCGGTCCATGCTTGACGTACTCACGAGCACTGTATGACTGGTGGGATTGACCCTGATTTGATCAGGGCTGCTGATGGGAAGTCCAACTGCTTTGAGAACGAGTTGTCGTAAGACACAGGGGTGCAACTTGGTACAGTCGAGACCCCCGCGTATCCGAAGAATCACCTTGTAGTCCGCATCGGGCAGTGGTGGAGGTTTAGGCTCCCATGAGGATGGTTTCTTCAGATCCGCTGCGCAGGTGTCAGCCGATGAACCAGTGGGACGAAGGTCAGCATGTAGAGCACGCCATGAGCGAGCGGCGTCGCCTCCAGCAGCGACGCCCGCTGCGACGCTGGCCGCGTCGCGCTGGGCGCCTCCACTCATACTAGGCCGGCGGTTAGGCCTAGCGCGGAAGCGGTCGAGCTGAACAATAAACAGTCAGCACTGTTCTCAAGGAGCATTATCACATCCCAACAAGGTGTCGAGTGGGTGCCAGGTCCACTTACAGTTGGTGTGATGTGTGATCCAGGGTCCAAGGACCTGAAGAGGTGGTCATAACACGGTAAGTAGCCGGAGCCCTAGAAAGGCAGCGCATTCGACCGGGAAAGGCGAAGAGGCGGCGGCAAGGACAAGTGTCGTCGCAAGCTCTTGCCGCGAAAAATACGGCACAGGCGATGACGAATGCTGCTAAACAACAGCACGACCGCTTCGACGCGTCTGTAACAGCCTGAGAGATTCGACGAAACGTACCCCCCCTCCCCCCACCAAGAGAAAACTAACAAAAAAAAACGCACGTGGCAACAGCAAAGCTATAATATAACAGAGAACGTATATACAGAAGGGCCATGGAAAGCTAAAAGAGGGAGCACTCATTTCTCAAAAAGGGAGTGCGGAAAAAGAATAAACAATATGATCATACCACTACCATCGCTCGAAGCGCCGCACGTGTCGCAGGAGAACGGCACGCAATATAGATACGTTCCGATACATCTCTCACGTTCTCCGAGGAAAAAAAAAACAAAAACAAAAACAAAACAACGACGGGTTGTTCTTCGGTGATCACACCCTTGGATTTCGGGCGCCCCATTTGAAAAATGGCCCCATTCGAACGGACGGCGCAACGCGTGCCGTATATTTCTACGTATACGTGACGATGCGCCGCCAACGCAACGTACGCTATACGCACAGCATGTACTGCATAACGCATAGCGGAGGACGGCCAATTCTCCCCACGCGCACTACAGCAATCCCCCCTCTCCTTTTCGTCTGGTTGCCATCCCTGCCCGCGCTATCACCGAAAGCAACAGAAAAGGTTGGGGGATCTAGCCATCGCCAGAAAGAGAGCTTGCTAAAACGACGGGGGTGGGGTGGGGGACCAACGGAATGCAGCAAATAAGAAAAACCACAGGATGACGCGGGAGCAAAAAAGGGAAGGAAGGAAAAGAAACACGGGAGAGAATTGCGCGAAAATGTACCGACGGTACTCCCGAGTACCGCTCAATTCGTTCCGTTACACGAAGACGGGAAAGAAGCCAAGCAAGAATAAAGAGAGCGGGGGAACTATAGCGTATACGAATAGCGGCGGGTTGCGGGCGCCCATCGCCGCAGCGCAAACGAGACACGCGCTGCCTGTTGTTAGAGCCTATCCCGCGCAGGAGAACGAAAGAAAAAAAGGCGCGAACGAGGCGGGGTATCGACAGGCAGGCGCGAGGCAGAGAGCAAGCTCAAGACGAGAGTGTATGAGCGTGGATTGAAGACTTTATCGACGAAGTAAGTAAAGTGTCCGTTTACAAGCAGAATAAAGGCTACCCTGTAACAACAAAAAAAGACGGGGGTAGGGAGCGAAGAAACGAGGTTAGAACAAACGAGAAGGGAAATATCATTTTAATGCCTCACCACTGGAAGTGTCCAAGTAGGGGAATAAAATCTATAAGTTTACCCGACGCCTACCCTGTTTATTCGCACAACACGATACTTTTTGTCAGCGTCCTGTGGTTGTCCTTATTTGCTAAAGGTAATTAAAACTAATACTAGCAAATTTATTTTCTTCGTGACACCAATCAATTGAACAGAACAGAAACGGAAGGAGCAGCTGAACAACAACAACAACAACAACAAAAAAAAAACACACCTGAACAGAAATGCAACTTTTCCAGCTCAAACACGAGAGAGTGATTTTTGTCTCATCTTCAAGTGCCGTTTTCCCAGGCGTTATCTGCAATGTACTACCAATGCAAAACGATGCAATGCAATGCCCCCTGAATATGTGTGCCGATTTTTAAGGCTTGGGATGCAGTAACTTTACGAAGAGGGAAAAAGAAACTAAGAGCAGAAAAAAAAATCGAAGCCAGAGAAATGCAAGAAAGAGAGAAATAAATAAAAAAAAGACAGAAAGAAGTAGACAGAGAGAGAGAGAGAGAAACGAGCCCTCCACTATACGGCATGCCTCACGATTATATCGTGGCATTGGCACGAACAAACACCCCGACAGAATAGAATTTCACTCTCAATTCGATACAGTCAGATGTGTCTGATCGTGTGATTGCGTATATACGATACGATCCACATTGACGTATAGTTCCGACAGAAAGAGAAAAAAAAAGCATAATAATTTACGTGATTGGCGGCCGATATAGCGGGGCACGCAGCGCCAATAGCGAAAAACCTGGAGGCACATTACGCATTCCAAAGGAGGGGTGGCCGGCAGAAAGCGGTCAATCTTAAAGCCCAAATTTTGTGATGCTGGTGTCAAAGAAAGAAAGAAAGAAAGAAAGAAAGAAAGAAAGAAAGAAACAAACAAACAAACAAAGAAAGAAAGAAAGAAAGAAAGAAAGAAAGAAAGAAAGAAAGAAAGAAAGAAAGAAAGAAAGAAAGAAAGAAAGAAAGAAAGGCAGGCAGGCTGTGCGCCATCATGGTATTATATTTCCAACGTATTGTAACGCATGAAATGTCACCAAACAAGCGGGACTCCAGACTGGGCCTCTTCCTGCCGGGCACCGCTGGTTTGTAACACGGAATGCGCTTCGCACTTTAGCCATCGGCACACTCACGGACAAGAGCGCACTGATTTTCCCTCTCTGGCCACTGCGGTCAATTGTCATAATCTTTTTCCGCTGGAACTGTACAGCGTCTTCCTCAAATGACAATGCACCGCCATCGCCTTCTAACTGACGGGCCACGTGTAAGCTGCGATGACGAGGAAAAAACATTAACCCGCCTACACGAAAGGTTTCGAGTTCTCGCGCTTAGTGACCTTCATTACGGGAAGGCCAGCTGCGTATTTTGCAGCTGTCAATGCCCGTGGCCGCCGCTGCTCGCCACTGAGCAGCGAGTCGAATTTCCGCCACGTATATTATAGCGTTTATTTTGTTACTTAACTTCGGAACACCTGGAGTGATCGTGTACATTCAACTGTGAGTGGCAACACAGCGCAGTCGCAAAAGGATGACACGGCAGCGCAAAAATAAGAACAAATTAGAGGAGGAGGGAGTATAAGAAGTCAAATATCAGTTGAAAGCGAAGCAGTTCAAGAGACGTCAAGAAACTTGCCAAGCAGCTAATTGCATTTGCTTAATTCACACTCGCGAGTCATCGCTTCACAGCACTGCGACTGCAGTCGCGCGACCGAGAAATCGACTATACAGCGAGCGACTGCTGAGCTGAAGAAGTCGCTTTACGAACAATGCAGCCGTTCGCGACCAATCACGTTGCGACTAACTCGGCCACGCACCAGGATTTAAAAGTCAAGTCACAGGAGTGAGCGAGCTTCAACTGCGAGCCCATTTTGTTCCCTCGAATAACTCCTCTATATTTTAACGGCTCTCGATGCATCTCTGGTTCCTCGGTGGACAAAGAAAACACGGCTACCAACAATGCCCGAAAGCTTTCCTAAGAGAGAAAATCACCCGCAAGGAGGTATCGCCAATCGGTAACAACCGCACGAGCTATAGCCGCTCGTTCATCACTCGTGGCACCAGCGATCATTTATACCTCCGGCCGCAGAAAAGCTGAGTGCCGAAGAAGCGATAGAGAAAATCAAAGTAACGAAAAAAAATGTACAGGAAAAATACAAGGCAGCCAGTAAGGCCTTCGAAAAGATCAAGAAAGAAAAAAAAAGACAGCGCGAAATTTATTGCTACTTAGCGGCTTTCATGCCAGGAAATCGAGGGCTACAAGCGTCAACGATGGAAGGAGCTAACAGCAAAAAAAAAAAAAGTAAAATGAAAGGCGCTTGACCTCGACAGGAAAGACGGCGAAACAAAAGGGTGAGAGACGGGCGCCCGGACAACGAGAAAAACGATGTACTACGGCCAAACGCCAAAGGAGGAACGGCGGACAGCTTCACCCACGCGCACGCGAGCCGAGCGGCAAAGCCAGACGGTCGAATCCAGCACGCCGTGGCTGCTGCGAGACGTCCATCAATTTCGCACGACATTACCCTGCAAGCTGCTTGCGAAAGCTACCCACTGGTTTTACTCTTGTGCTCGTTTCACGTCGGTGACTGACCGCCCTCGAGTTCACATCGATTAGGGGCTAAATTAAACGCGCCTGCATCGTGCATAAACTATGATTGCGTAGTTCTGGTTGGATGAAAACACTTTCTTTGGTGATTGCTTTCCTCTCACTTGAGGGTTTTTTTTACTGCAGCTGTAACAGTGATTACATATCTCTATGTGCAGCATAACTATGTTATAACGTTAACACGTTTATTGGCTTTGCCACAATAAATATTAATCTGCCAGCAGAGTTGTTTGGCAGCGCGTTAACTAAAAGATAATTGATAAACTTACTGAAATTATTATGACTATTGTTCATTTACTAAACCAAAGCTAGACTTCCAGCAACAATTTTACAGCTAATTTAAACGACCCCCCAACAGCCATCACCTAAGCTACAAACGAGACTTTACAGCATACCAGACGTAATGAAGCTTTTTGCGGATGTCCCAACTCCAGCTTAATAACGTTATGTCTCGCGTCTGGGAGCCAGCCAGTGTTAACCTAGTCGAAAACTGTGCACACGAAGGTTTCCAATGTAAGGCTCGTTGAGGGTTCCGAAAACCTGCCACTCGGTAATACGCAGGGTCTGTATCACTTTCGATACCAAGAGAGGGATACATTTGGTAATCAACGAATCGCATTTGAAGCGCATCGGATCCAGGATCATACATCACGACGCATAGTGCGCTATATAAGGAACAAAGTGATTGAATTTACTGCATGCTGAGAAGTGCGTAGCACCGAGTACACATTCAAATGTCAAAACGCTCAGTCATCAGCAGCGGTACACACAATGTGAATGCGTGGACACACAGGGCCACTAACCGGCAAAAACGCGACAGAAATAAAATGAAAGAAATAGTTACATACTTATAATAGGAACAAGATGCCAGTGAACCCGACCTTTTCGAATACCAGCACGATTCATCATCGCGTCCCGACAATGTTCACCCACCCCTAGAGGAGAAGTGAATCAACGCTACTTCCACTCTTTATTGCCATGTTTATTGACGCTAAGTACATGGAAAAGAGAGAAAAAAAGAGGACGGTGACAGAACGAGGCTCTCATTTCGCGTGTCCGTCCTGTATGCAGACAGGACCACTTAATTAGGAGGACCGGTCGAGCACCAACGTGCACAATACTATGTACTGCGCTAGCAATGCAGTCAAAGGTGGGGGGGGGGGGGGGAACAAGGTTGGTGAGAACGACGAGTAACGATCAAGTGGCGGCAATAAAGGTGCTGCAAACTGGCCTCCTCCTTTAGCGGTAGCGACACCGTGGCCCGGCCGGGGGTCTGACAAAAAAGGCGCGAAAAACAAGAGGGTCGGCGGCAGCAGCAACGTGGGCAGCGAGCCACACCGTAAATCAATCGGGCCCGAGGGAGTCGCGGGGACGCACGACTTGCTCAGGACCAGATAAGCGAGGCGGCGTGCGACGCACGCAGTACGGGGCACTGCTACCACGACGTCCGCGAATCGTAGTTGCGTGCAGCAGAGCAAACGGGGAACAAAAACGTCACAGGGATGGATCTCCCATATGCTTTAGCCTACGAGATGACTCGTAGGCTAAAGCCATACACTCGTATTCACAAACGCTCCTCGACTCAACTTTCACCCTTCACTTGACAGAGTTGAGCACTGCGCCACCGCTCGGCTGAAAATGACACTGCGCTACTCAAAAATCGCAGCAGATTATCGGTGGTATGCAGTGGCTTGCTGTGCTTAGAGAAGGCACTCCCATCGGCTTTCTCAAATGAAGGTGAAGCGTTGAGTGAAGGGACGTTCTAGAATACGGGGGATATTCTTGTTCTTTTCAGTCGTCGATTCTGTCCCGCCCCTTTTCCGAAAGATTTCAGCACCCAGCGTGATTTCGCGCTGTATACCTCCGTGACCGGCCTAGATTCTACCAAACGACGATTTCATGAACTGATATCATGTGATGGCACGTTATGTGACGTCACGGTGACGTCCTAATAATTTCACTTTTCTATATGGGGCGTCAGGATAACGTCATCACGCGATGATGATGCCATCGGCCTTACCGATAACTGGATAACTGGTATGTTCCAAACTGGTTATCTATCTGGGCAGATACGAGCCAACTGACGAAGGTTCAGAAACTGCAAAACATCTCAGTAGGCGACTGACAGCGCGGATATTACCAAAACGCGTAGAATGGCCACAGAGTGCACGGGTAAGCTTGAAAGCCCACCACAGAAAACTCATTATCCTGGCGCACGATACAAATGCAGACTTCATAAAGCGTAGATTATTCGAAGTCAGGACTGTCTATATACGATCTGCACCTACAACCACAAGGGTGTAAAGTCTCAAAGCGTACCCCACGAAACTGCGCCAATCTACACTTCCTTTGAGCTGCGCAACAAAAATTTTCTCTCGTACTTTCCAGTGTTCATCTTCTTGAATTCCATCCCATTCCGAGGCTGCGTACGGCCCCGTAAAGTCATAATCAAAGTCCTGCAATGACGTTAGCGACAATGTCGTCATTCTCCGCTGCGAAGCATGCGTTCCGACATCGAACGCGAGCGGGAGCGACGACGGGCAAAGCGGAAACGAAACGCGAGCGTGACGGCGAGCGCGCGGCATGCGGGCTTCACGCCGCGCTGCACCGAACTAACCGTACACGAAGCGCATTCGAGCGCGTCAGGAAGCTCCACGGCTACGTCAGCGCCTCCTCTACCCCCCATCGCCGCCAGGGGTGTCGGGTGTCAACCGTTATGGACGGCCACGGTGGCAACACCGTACAGCAGCAGCATCAGCAGTCGCAAGTAACGTGAGAGGCACAGCGGCTTCGGGAGGACAGGAAAGATAGACGCGCCCACCCCAAGCAAGCTTCTTGCTGGCGTCTGAAAGCTGATGAATGTGGCGCGAAAATGCCGGCAGAGGATCAGCGTGAAAACGTTGCAAGCCGTGTAAGCCGACCCCAAAGTCGAGTGGTTGTACGTTACTGGCTTTTTTTTCACGGTTCACAACGTTTCACACACACATATATATAGTCAGCGCAGCAATAAGCAAAAGGGACGCGCATTATTCTTGTACTACACAGCCTGCGTGCTTGTGTACATAGCAATAGAGAAAATGGCGTAGACACGGATCCAGCTTAGCGCGAATTCCCATCTCCCTTGCGCCGACCGGGGAAATAAAGAGCGCAATGAGTGGAGAAGGGAACCGGGGCTACCCACTCGCCTGTGCGGCAAGAATCGGCACGACATATACCGTGGTGTCGCCTCGATATCGGGCATTAAAAGCTCTTCGTCCCGAAGCCGTCGTCGGCAGCCGATTACGCGCTGGCAGAGCGAGTCCTTATAACCCGCCTCCACGCTTCAACGTCACCGAGTAATTGCTGCTCCTCCTGCTTCCGAGCGCCCGCGGAAAACAAATGCGGTATCCTCCTTCATATAGGCTTTCGGGACATACGCGAGAAGGTAGACGCGCTGTGTACCTTATCAGCGTAGAGGGTTCGAGGAACTGATAAGATGGCGCCAAATAGACGACGGAGGGACATCCGCCTATTAAGATAAGGTCGCCAGAAAACAGATGGGCGACATGTGCGAAGCACTATTCTTCGAAAGCGGCCATCAACAAACCGAAACTCTAACGCCTGAATATTAAAAAGGCTGCGACGTTTGCGCTGTAGGACTTACGAGACGTCAAAGTTGTGTGCACCGACAGTTACTAGGGACGTTCCTATAATGGTAATTTTTGGGGTTTAACGTCACAAAACCGCGATACGAGTATGGGAGCACCTTTAGTCAAGGGCTCCGGAAATTTCTACCCCCAGGGATTTCGTCAACGAGCACCTCAATCTATAGATACGCGGGCCTAAAGCATTTCCGCCTCTGTCGAAAATGCTGCCGGGATTTGAATCCATGACCTTTACCACAAGCATCGTATTCACAAGACCTCCGTGGCTGGTCCAAAACGAACCAAAACGGGCCTACAGGAAAACGCAAGCAAGGTGGGGGCGGGCGCTTTGCATGCACGAAAATATACACCTTCGTCTACACGGAATTCATCTGAGGCAGAACTCTCCTACGAAACGGCAACCTGTCTTGAAGAAGACAAAACCACACGTCGAAGCATTCGATCCAGAGACATCCCTGCTAAAGAATACCACACATATTCGAAGCCCACTTGGCCAAGAGCGCAATCGATAGAACCCACCACATGTGGGGTCACGCATTAAATACCGTGTAACGCAGGTCGCACTCCGACGACTGAAAGATTAAAAATTGACGGTCCTGCGAGTGGGCGCACTGCATATCAGGGCATTTGTGAGCAATCAATGGCGTACAAAGACTAGCAACAATTGCCTAAAGGCGCGGAGCTTCCAGGGACAAAAAATAATATCTGGAGTTTCACGTCTCAAACCAACGATACAATTACGAGAGACGCCGTAGTGGAGGGCTCTGGTTAACAATGAATGCTGAAATATAGGAATATGAAACTCACTGACATGCACTCGGTCAGCGATCGAGCCGTAAAAGTGCACAAGTCCAATATACCGTATTTACTCCGTTGTAATGCAACCAGAATAGTAACGCGAGGGGTAACTTTAGGTACTGAACCTCCCTGCCTTTCCTTGCATTTTATCTCTCTCTCTTAGGTACTGAAAATCTGAAGGAAACAAAAAAATCCCGCTACTTTTAAATAAATACCGTAATAATGTTTTTTTTTTTTCACGTTCCGCTGACCACATCAGCTTCATTCGCGGCTGCGTTGCAAAACGATGCCTGCACGCAGAACAAAACCAGAGCGAGCTTCTGGCTAAAATGCTCAACTGTTAACACGTGTATACGCCGAGACGTGTCCGCTGAAAAGAGACAGGCCACGCAGATGCGAGAGGGCCATTACAAGCAAGAAGAGAGAAAAACAACTGCTACTCTAGCGCAAAGTCATAATGTGCCAAGAACGCCACAACACGAAAAAAGAAAGTGCTCTCGTGCTAAAAGTGGCGAGCGAAAGTGCAGCATTGAAGGTTTTCCCAACAGAGGGACGAAAAAAATAAAGAGAGAGAGAGAGAGAGAAAGAGCCTTCAGAACTGTACGCACGTACACGACCACGTTAAATGTCAGTCCGCCTCTGGAAGTGCTTTTGTTTGACAGAGCCAGAGTTGGCCGAACTTTCGATGAGCAGGGCTAAAGAAACCCGGGACACATACACTTAGTATCTACTGTGTGTCCGTGTGTTTTTCAGCCTTGCTTTCCTGCGTTCATCCAACTTTGGCTTGTCTCTGTCGTCGCCCCCCCCCCCCCCCCGATAATAAAGAAAAATATTAGAACAGAAAATCTTACTATAACAAGGGGTTGCTTTACATTTTGCGTGCCCCAAGTCTGGACAGGCAAATCGTAAGGCATCATAAAAAAAGAAAAAAAAAACGCGAGCACGGGCAGTGTTTTACGAATACAACTTAAGTCTCCGTTGGGCAGCCGAAGTCCACTCGTTTGTACGCAATAGCTAAAGGTCCTTAAAATATAGATATATTCAGATTAGCACACCCCAAGCATCGAAGCACACAAACTACACCGTAAGACACTTTGCATTTCGTGCGCTCGCCGTCGATTTGCGTCAGCAATGCTAGGAGTACAGTCCGCCTACGAGTCTACAATGACTCATCAGAGGTATCAAATTGGTTAAGGGAATCGCAGACGAAGTTTGACTGCGTAGTGTAAACATGAATCACGCCCGCATCGACATTAGTATTCTTTAGGTGAACAGCGACCGCAGCGCTGAAGAAAACTGATAATCCGCAAGAGCTCACCCACGATAGGCGACTGCACGACAGAGCCCGGTAAGTGCAGCGAGAAAGAACAGCACACTTGGCATTGTGGCACACAGCGGAAGTGAAGTGAAACACAGTGAAACCTGCTTTCGTAACGAAACTCGCACGAGTGACGACGATGGCTCGCAATAGGCTTAGGAGTGCGCTGACGTCACACGCGAGAAGGTTTTCAAATGCATAAACGTCAGCTTAGCGGCTTACCTGCGCACGTCGAACGAACGGGAGCAGGCGCTTGGCTGATGCGTCCTGACACCAGGAACTTCTGCACGAAAAAGAAACAAGAATAGACCAGTGAGGTTACAAGTTCCCGGGACGCGCATGGTATAAAAGCTAAAAAAAAAAGTGACAAACGTTCCTGTGGTGTGTAAATGTGAAGTATTAAAATGATACACGTACCGACGCCGCGATGGAAGATCGCAGCAGCGTGCGTGCACGGCGCTGTCTGAGCGGAGCAGGGCTTTACGCAGAAAGCAGATGCCGTGTTGGCGTCCATCATTCACGGCCCTAGCTGCGCGCTTTTTTTCTCTGTCTATTTTGTTCCTTTCTTGATGTGTTTATTTTTTGACGCCACAACAGAACGGAACGAGAGGCAGCAGCAGACGAGCAAGTGGCAGATTGACGCAGACACGGCGAGTTATTCTTCCCGCCTTCTGTATGGCGCGCATGCCACGTGACCGGCATCTGCTGGTGCCGAAGCAGCGCCGACAAGTGCTCCCACCTTGCGTCCCGGGCCACACAATAGCGGAGACAGCGGCAGCAGCTGCGCCCGGTAGAACTTTCGACAGCAACCACGCGCGCGCAGCAGCCGAAGCGATCGCGCATTACACCGCGTGCGATTTCGGCCAGTGAGTGTCCATACAAGTCAACCCCGTAAGCGCGGCGACAATACGCCGTTCTACCGGCACCTTCTATACTACCAATGACGCCGCGGTGTGGTGGTAAACAATTATTATTAGAACAGAGAGATTGCAAAGGAAACCCCCTGTAGTGGGTGAGCTTCCTTACAGTATAGGAAATGAAGTCCCTATCTAGGGACCCCATATGTCGCGGCCGCTGTCCTGGCATGCCGGACCATGGGCCGGAAGGTCTTGGCAGCCGAATAGGGTCGCCTCCCTGTCCTCTCTGGTTGGATTGGTGTTACGCGGCAGCGCCATCGAATGTATGTTCACGTATAAAGATTCCGAAACCAAGGAGGTATAGCAGGCGAATCGAAACTCACCGCGGAATGACGGCCGTACATAGCATTGGGGCAGGAAGCACATCTATGAAAAGAAAACAAAATCGGCGAGCAAACGTGTAAGGTTTTAAGTACTAGGTGACTACACCCGGAACCATATGTACGTTATATAGGGAACACGGGATGCGGCCAAGCCGCATATAGAAGACAAAAACGAACAGGCCGAAGCGCTCGGGCAGCTGGAAGAAATGTCAGCCACAGCCTGCAGCTTCAGAAAGTAAAGGTTGCTGCTGTTGCCGCCGTATCTTCTCTGAGCGCTCCGGCCGAACGCTGTAGCTTTCAGTCTATATACAACGTCGAACACAACAATAATGGACGCAAGTGATCGTGTCTTCTACGCGATCACAAGTCATCGACTTGAGTAATCGACGAGTCAGGTGACCAACGACAACTTGTCGACGTTTATCGTAAATGTCCCGCACCCTGGTACACGTGGATTCTATAGCCTGCGCCACGTGCATGCGAAACGTCTTTACTTTAACTTAGTTCACGTCTCATCTCACACCGTGCGCCACCACCGCGGCGTATTCCGACGAGCAGTAGTTTGCCGAGCCGTTGATTCAGAACTCAAGAATAAAAAGACGAAACAGCGAAGTGTGGCAGCTTGGGCTGGTTGGTATGGCATGGCGATAGTTATGAAGCGAGAACAAAACGACGACACAGAGACACGAAGGCCACGAAGGACACGAAACGGCGGCTGTACTGACCCGAAACGGTATGCTGCTCCTCGTGTGAAAAAGCGATCCGATGCAGCCGCGCGACGTCAGCGACTAACTGGCGCAGATCGTACGAAAAAAGCACGAGACACTCTCGACGACCTCGTCAAGACCGTCAGACAGCGACGCAAAGGGCAGGCATTGTTCGACCAGACGCGGTCGGCAGTTTCGGCAGCGCCGTGTAAAAAGTCTCGATACGACAGCAAGTTTCCTCTCTCGACGAACTTCATTATTATTTCTTTAAGGGCGAAGCGCTTTAAGGTCGAGGTTTCTCCGTTGTCCGGCGTTGGCGTGCGCTGACGATGTTGCTGATAACAATGAAGAACAAGCGCGTTCCAAACCACACGTTCTCTCTCTCTCTGCCATTACAGCAAAGCACGAGCAAGGTACCCAATATAACCCATGACGATGATAATGACGTTGATGAGTATGAAGATGATGACGAAGATGATCACGGACAACAACTTCCTTGTGCAGTAGATGACGTCTCGGTATATGCTGTACGATGCATTTCGTATGACTGAAACCAACCAACAACAACCACGACCTATTATTTGCGAACTTCCGGCTAGATCCAATATCCCAAAGTAGTAATAATGAAGGCAAAACGAAATTCACAACTCAACGCAACATATCAGTTATGAGCAATAAACATTGTACATAACTGTACACCGCTTGGCACTCATTTCAATGCATGAGTGGTCCCTGTCACGGGTGATTTACGGTTACACCGAACGATCCCATCTACTTCACCCACTCATCATCATTCTCTTCGTGGATATCCTCCGATTTTTTTTTTGTCACTACAGCTATGGTACAAAGTTAGCGTACACAGGAGCAATAAACGTTTTCGTTGACAGACCAATTCAATCTACTATAAGACAATGATACAGCATCGCAGCTATTCACAAAACCGTGTAAAAGAGTAAGCCGATGAAAGCACATTTTTCAATGCGTCGTTGATGTTTATATGTTCTTCAAGATATAAAAATTTGGTGACTGCGTACATCATGTGAGCTAAACAATAGTGTATACGAAACAGGGCGAGATGGTTAGATTTTATGGTTTAAAACATGGTGCAAAAAGACGCTACACAAGATGACCTCCATCCTCCGTGTCCTGTGTTTTCTTTCATTTGTGTATCGTCTCATCGCGCCGCGTTTTAAATTGTGCTAAAGAATAACGCAGCACATTCCAAAACCAAGCGCGTTCTCTCTCGATGCAGCTCTGCCCGTATATGAAAGAAATATAAGACAAGGGCATGCTGAACTGCGTTCATATCTTTTCTTCTTTTTTTCTTTCAATGCCGGCGTTTCGCCACAGCAGGAAAAAAAAGAAAGATGACATCAAACCGTGCAGCACCACTTTAACCGGAAATTCCGGAATGTGTATAAATACTCGTACATAATCCAGCACCACTTGATCAGTACACATCTTGCTTCACTCCCGCCTTGGAACGATAGCTCTACTATCCTGAGTACAAACCTAGAAAACATCTGGTTTCGTAAATCTGACCTCAAGGCTCAGACACTATCATCCTAGAGTATCTTGAATGCGTCAGCACAGCAGAAAATCTTTTTAGGCATTGACAGCAAGCTAGCACTCTTTTCTCGCCATATGTGACCCTACATAGCGTCTCAGATAAAGATGGGCAAACGCATAATAACCGTGTCTCTTATAGTTAAGTGCATGACTTGAACAGCTTCCCCTCACAACTTTCTATTTCCCTCCTGACTTCATTCGCAATCAAGAACAAGCGGGACACCTGTATTAGCTTTCCCGGTGGTCGCCGTTTGAAGCAGTTATAGTGCATGCAACAAATGTCAGGTTCACGACGCGGTGCATTCGACGCTACGAAAGATCGCTCATTCGGTGTACAGGTAAAAAACAAACAAACAAACAAATCGGTAACATAGTCCAAGAATCCCTAAACTGGTGGCAAAGTCGCGGAATACGTATACGCACAAACATAGATTCACTAGGACGTTCGAGCAACCCGTTTGCTCAACAAACGCTATACCCCGCCGCCAGAACGGCAGTTAACGAGTCGGTCAAGAACACGTCTCGCCGGTAGCACGACAGCAATATCGGTGTGCGAACAAGAACAACACCGCTAAACCTTCGCGACTATGCCACCATGATCATTCCGGCGTATATCCCGAGGGCTTGGCCGACTCGCCCCGCCACCGCCGCAAAGATATATATATATATATATATATATATATATATATATATATATATATATATATATGCCCCGCCGCGGTGGTCTAGTGGCTAAGGTACTCGGCTGCTGACCCGCAGGTCGCGGGTTCTAATCCCGGCTGCGGCGGCTGCATTTCCGATGGAGGCGGAAATGTCGTAGGCCCGTGTGCTCAGATTAGGGTGGACGTTAAAGAACCCCAGGTGGTCAAAATTTCCGGAGTCCTCCACTACGGCGTCTCTCATAATCATATGGTGGTTTTGGGACGTTAAACCCCACAAATCAATCATCAATATATATATATATATATATATATATATATATATATATATATATATATATATATATATATATATATATATATTCTTTTGTTTTATTTACATTCCATTTGTTCTAATAACTTCCCCTATACATTCCTTGGCATTATTGTCTGTTAGATCGCATTAATATTGTTTCAAAACACGGAAAAACGAGCCCTTAGGTACACACTTCTTTCCCTTGTATATATATATATATATACGCCCATACATCACCTCCTTCGTGCCTGAGGAGGTGGCGGCACACCCTCATAACATCAGAGGGGCGCACATAACTCTGGCTAGCAAGGGCCTCGCTATAGACGCACCGAGCTACAGAGTACGAAGAGAGATGCACACGGGATGGCGCAGGAGGCAAACAAGCCTCGGTACACTAGTGAAGACTCGGCGTTCGGGCGCAAGAAACGTATACGCACGCACAAGCGTACACGCACACAACACGCTCGATGGCTCGTGCGTGGTCCTAACGGAGAGAGAGGAAGGAGCCCGAAACAATCTTTTTTTCTTCCCCGGGGTCCGAGCGGTGCTCGGAAGAGCAAACAGGCGGACGCTTCTCGGGCAGAAGCAGCGCGTCCCAGCCGGCCAAGCCAGCGGTGGCCGGCAGACGATCCATCATTCCGAGCGGATGGCCGGCTGTGCCCAGCAGGGCGAAAAGGGAGGCGAAGAGGAAGGAGACGCCGCAGAAACCGACCATGAAGGCGCGCGTGGCGCAGCGTTCATACCTTTTTTTGCGCATCTTACGTCCCCCTGCCAGGTAGTTAGCGCCTATAGCTCGGCACCTTCGACTCGAGGCCACGATGCAGCCTAGAGGCAGGAGAGTTACAGGTGCAGGAAATAAAAAAAAAACTGAAGCATGGACAGGTAGCGCCAACGCAATCTCGGCAGTAATAGCGGCGTCATCAGCGAGCGCCACGGATGAGCGGTTTGGTGAGTAAGCGATTCATACGCACCGCTTACGCGCGCGCTAAGTAGAAAGGTACGAGAAAGCGGGAAAGGCATTGAACTGCAACGTCGAAAGAGAAATTTGAGAAAGAGGCGGCACGGAAAGCAAGAGCGTATATTGAAGCGGGATACGTTACTCTCATTCGGTCAAATGTAATAACGCTTTTCAGTAAATGGTAAGCAACGGCACCGTTTTTACTCGTGGGCTGCAGCGCCAGTTTTCGCGTTACAATAGTATCCCCCTTCCTCCTAACAGAAAATATTTATCTAGATGGTGACACGCGACAATTTCGTTACATTCACTGACCTCACGCATTAAACCAATCGCATTTTTTTTTGAACGAAGGTTTTTTAATTTGAGTATGTGAAGCGAGCTTTGGCACGTCACCGATCAGGATAGCAACAAGGATAAGACAGGACTAGCAATCGCCAAATGTAGGAGAAATATGGCTCGGGAATTTTCTTAAACAAGGGCTTTTAATTTGAGCGTGTGAAAAAAAAGAACTTTGCATGTCACTGGCAAGGATAACAGCAACAAGGACAAGAAGGGAGAACAGAACAAGCGATCGCCCACTGCAGTAGAAATATGGCTGGGGAAAGTTTTAAACAAGGACTTGGCATGTATCCGGCAAGGATAAGAGCTACAAGGACAAGAAAGGCGGACAAGAATAGCGATAGCCCAATCCAGGAGAAATATGGCTCGGGAAAGCTTTAAACGAGGACTTGGCATGTCTCCGGCAAGGATAAGAGCTTACAAGGACAAGAAAGGCAGACAGGAATAGCGATAGCCCAATCCAGGAGAAATATGGCTCGGGAAAGCTTTAAACGAGGACTTGGCATGTCTCCGGCAAGGATAAGAGCTTACAAGGACAAGAAAGGCAGACAGGAATAGCGATAGCCCAATCCAGGAAAAATATGAGTCGGGAAAGTTTTATGTTGTATTTGTCGCATACTGGGAAGCAGCCCCCGCTGCGGGGGAGCGTTAATTGAAAGACTCCGCGGCGAAGAGGGGGAGGAGGGGCAACTCGGAGGGACTCGTTTTCGGGTGGTTCGCGTGACGGGCAATGCGAAAGGAGCGAAGGGCGTCCTTGACATCTGTTTTTACCTACAAGCCTAGCCGTGAAGGGAAAAGGGGGTGAGGGCCACAATGACCCTTCTCGAACACGCGGAAAGCGTTTTGTCCATCTGTCCTTGAAGACCGTCGCACGTGCGGGGTGCGGAGGAAACTCTTTGACAATACTTGTGCTTCTCTGTTTGCTTTTCCTTTTTTTTTCTTCCCCTCTCTACGACAGCGGTACATAGCGAACGAATAAACCAGTCTTTGTGATGCATTCAAACTGAAAGGACGTGTTTTTTTCTCTGTCGTCGTCTCACTAGAAAAAGTCTGCCTCCCTGCTATTCCGCTACAACATTTTTTGGTGCCGAAACCCGGGAATAAGGGACCCAAAGATGGACATCGACAGGATGAAGCGCAAAAGGGCCGTGGTGCGAACGTCAACAACAAAGCTGCTCAATGACATCGCTACCATGGAGGACGACGCGTCACTCGGTGAGCTTGAAGAAAAGATCAACCTTCTCACCCTTAAGGAAGACTCACTCAAAGAGCTAGATCGGGAAATTGAGATTGGCGTAGAAGATGATGCATTAGAAGAGGAAATTGCATGCTCCGAGAACTACAAAGAAAAGATCAACGTAGCAAGGACTAAAGTACAGCTCATGCTACGTGAGCTTAGCTGCACTAACGCCGCATCAGTGAGCGCTTCGCTAGATCGCACCTCAAGTTCCTCAGATCAAAGAGAATCTAGCCGTAACATCCCGCAAGTAACCCCCACAGTAAAGCTGCCAAAACTAGAGATAGCAAAGTTCAACGGCGAGCTTCGACAGTGGCAAGGCTTTTGGAGTCAGTTCGACACGACAATAAACGCTAACCACCACCTGTCAAACGTGGACAAGTTCAAGTACCTGAACAGTTACTTAACAGGAAAAGCAGCGGCTGCCGTTGCGGGTCTTGATTTGTCCGACGGAAACTACGAAGTTGCTCTCTCGCTGTTAAAGGAAAGGTTCGGTCGTAAAGAAGCCATAATCGAGGATCACATGTCCAGACTGCTCAATATCAAGTCAGTGCGTGACTCGCGGAACCTCAGCCAACTTCGGAGCCTCGTTGACGAAGTAGAGAGAGGTGTACGGAGCCTCACTTCTCTTGGCGTCGGTGTCAGCACGTACGGAGCTCTGCTCCTGACAGTAGTAAAGAAGGCGGTGCCTGCGGACCTTCATCTCGAATACTGTCGACGAAAGGGCGCTACTACAGGAGGCAGTGAACTGGAGGCATTTGCGCATTTTTTGAGAGTCGAGGTAGATGCACGGGAGATTATACAGCGGGCCGAAACACCAAGGGGCATGTGTGTAGAATCGTCTGTCGAAAACCGCAACAGCACCTTTAAAGCGGCGAGAATGTCTTCAGCCGCTGCACTGCATACCATGACCAAGGAGAGAAAAGGGTGTCTGTTTTGTTCGTCAGGGTGCCACGAAAGCGGTGACTGCGATGCAGAGATGTCGGCAGCTGATAAAAGAGAAATGCTGAAGCGTGAGAATAGATGTTTCCGCTGCACAGTAAAGGGGCACACGTCAAGAGAGTGCCGTAAGGCCAAATGGCTCAGGTGTGCCAACTGTAGCGGAAAACACCTCACGGCTATGTGTGATCCTGATTTCAGAGAATACCGTGGCAGTGGTGAACAGAATGCATCCTCTCCACCAGCGACAGGACAAGCCACAGTGCTAAAGTCTTCTCTAGGCTCAGAGGAGAAATTTATGTGCATGGAGGGGCATCAGTTTCTTCTGCAAACAGCACGAGCTTGGACAGTGGGACCGCACAAAAGTACGCTTGTCAGGCTGCTCCTAGATGGTGGCAGTCAAAGGACGTTCATCCATCGCAAGTTGTCTGAAAGACTGCAGTTGAACGTGCTTGGGGAAGAGGAACTTAAAATCTATGCCTTCGGCGACAAGTCCGCTATAACCCGCACTAAAGCGCGTCTGGTCGAGCTGTGGCTGCAAAGCCAGTACGACGGGAAAAGGGCGCCAGTGGAGGCCCTCGAAGTTCCCTGCATCTGCGCAGATATAATGGCTGCGCCTTTAAAGTCAGTTCTTCTGGAACTTTCGAAATTTGGCTTGCCAGTCGCGGACGTCGCGCAGGGTGACGGAAGTGAAAACATTGATCTTCTGATCGGCGCTGATCATTATTGGGAAATTGTCACGGGATCCACTAAGCGCCTAACCTCCAAGCTGATGGCAGTAGAAACTGCATTTGGGTGGACAGTCCAGGGCCAGGTAGGCGCAAAAAGGTCACCAGGAGTCTGTCCATCTGTTGCTGGCGTAATGCGAGTAGCAGTGAGCGAACAAACTAACAAAGAAATATCAGCACAGTTGAGGTCATTCTGGGAGCTCGAACACATTGGTATCAAGGAACACGAACCAGCTCGCCACCAAGACGCAATCCAACAGCACTACAAAGAAACCGTCAAATTTGAGCATGGGCGGTACACAGTGTCTTTCCCCTGGAAGCCTATGGTTGATGAGCTCGACGACAACTACGAGTGCGCCGCGAAGCGTCTTAGAGCCAACACGACGCGCCTTTTGAAGGGAGATTCCTTGATCGTGGAATATGACGCCTGCATCCGAGAATACATCGAAAAGGGCTATGCAGAGCCAGCCAACAAGCATTGCAGCGCTTCGGAAGGTCCGGTGTATTACATGCCACATCAAGCAGTTGTTCGACAAGAAAGCCTGACAACAAAAGTGAGGGTGGTGTTCGACGCATCATCAAGTGCCAAAGATCGCCTCTCACTGAATGATGTTTTGGAAAGTGGTCCAAAACTTAATCCAGAGCTCATTGATTTGTTGATCAACTTCCGCACTTACAACATCGGCATCGTCGCGGATATTGAAAAGGCATTCCTTCAAATATCTCTGTCAGAGGGTGACCGGAACGCTGTGCGGTTTCTCTGGTATGCTGCCACTCCGAAGAAAGGTGAAGAACTTCCAGCG
The DNA here is from genome assembly GCF_013339725.1 of Rhipicephalus microplus. Taxonomy (NCBI): domain Eukaryota; kingdom Metazoa; phylum Arthropoda; class Arachnida; order Ixodida; family Ixodidae; genus Rhipicephalus; species Rhipicephalus microplus. Next base: position 15,100,924 of record NC_051173.1, read on the forward strand.
GTGGCGGCCTACCGGATGACGCGCGTTCCGTTCGGTGTTACATCCAGCCCATTCCTATTAGCCGCAACATTACGACACCATCTTGAAGGACTCCCAGAGCAGTATGCTGAGACTGCGAACATCCTGCGCAGCCATCTCTATGTTGACGACCTTGTGACAGGGGTCGACACCCTCGAACAGGGTAAAGTGCTATGCCAGGAATCAAGCGATATATTATCTCAAGCAGGAATGCGGCTCCACAAGTGGATGTCTAACGACCACGATTTAGTCAACTTCATAGAGGATGGGAACGTGGCGAAGAGGAATGCAAATGCCGAACTTCCTGCAGCCACCAAGGTATTGGGAGTAGGTTGGAATGCTCATACAGATAACTTCGAGTACAATCTGACCTCACTTCTTGAATTCCTCACCACAAGAGCCGACAGCAAGAGATTCGTATTGCAAGTCTCAGCCAGAATTTTCGACCCCTTTGGGTTTATCGCTCCTACAACACTGTACGTAAAGACAATGTTCCAAAGGTTGTGGGAGTTGGGAGCGGGTTGGGACGACCCCTTGCCAGAATTGATGCAAGCGGAGTGGAAGTGCTGGTGTGAAGAGCTTCAATGCATCAAGGCGGTGTCCATTCCGAGGATCATCGCAAGGGATTTCCGAGATGAAAAGACAGAGAAGGTGTTGCACATTTTCTGCGATGCCAGCCCAAAGGCCTACGGTGCTGTCGGATACGTTGCATGCAAGTCTGCTCAAGGAATAATCAATATAAGCCTAATTATGGCCAAATCAAGAGTTGCCCCTTTGAAGCGCCTCTCGTTACCCCGACTAGAGCTGATGGGGGCCCTCATTGGTGCTCGACTGTGCCACTACGTTGCCAAGGCCTTGAACCTCCAGAATGCTGCTGCCATCCTTTGGACCGATTCCACAGTGGCTATGCACTGGATTAAAGGAAACGCTGCCAGATGGAAGCCCTTCGTGGCAAACCGAGTATCAGAGGTTCAGGCGCTGACTGATCCCGAGGATTGGAGGCACTGCCCAGGACTAGACAACCCCGCTGACCTAATCACTCGCGGTATCCTCCCATCAGCCTTGTTAGAAAGCGAATTGTGGTGGAGAGGACCACACTGGCTTCACAAGGATAAGACGCATTGGCCAACGACCGGTGAGCAGAGCCCAGGGGCAGTAGAATGTCACCTGGAAGAGCGAAAAGTGACGGTGATGCCCGTAATATCATCGCCGTTCGAGGCAGTGCTGAAAGTAGAGGAGTTCAGCTCATGCAGCAGAGTCGTGCGCTTAACTGCGTGGGTCCGCCGCTTTGTCAACAATTGCCGCCGCGGGAAAGAAAGGAAAGGTGGTCCGCTACGAGCTGAAGAGGTGATCGATGCTGAGAGGTACTGGTTGACAACAACTCAAGGAGAAGCATTCAGTGACGACATTTCCAACTTGAAAGCCCAAAGACCACTGCACAAAGGCTCTCCTGTTCTGCCACTCAGTCCGTACCTTGACGGGGAAGGTCTCATGCGAGTTGGTGGACGCTTGCAATTCACCGACAACCACGAAGAGACTAAACATCCCATCATTCTACCTAGCACTCATCCCTTCACGCTACTGCTCATAAGGAAAGAGCACGTGAGAATGCTACACTCAGGGGTGCGCGACACCTTGGCGTCATTGCGAGAGTCGTATTGGATCATCCGAGGGCGCCAGGCCGTAAAAAAGGTTATCAAGCAGTGCCTCATCTGTCGCAAACAAAGTTGCCCTCAAGCCACGGAACCAGTGGCACCACTTCCAGCTGACAGAGTAACAGAAGGAAATCCGTTCGACACTGTCGGCATCGATTTCGCAGGACCTTTGATTTGTCAAGAGTCGCGCGGTGCCCGAAAATGTTACATCGCAATTTTAACCTGCGCTGTGACACGTGCCGTCCATCTTGAGCTCGTTAGCGACATGTCGACTACAGCCTTTCTCCTGGCTTTCAAGCGCTTCGTGGCTCGCAGGGGAATCTGCTCGACTATTTATTCGGACAACGCGCTAACCTTCAAGAGAGCAGCAAAAGATCTGAATGCAATGTTCACGCTACTAAAATCAGAGGAAATGCAGTCATACTTCGCCGGAAACCAGATCAGGTGGAAGTTTATTGTTGAAAGGGCAGCTTGGTGGGGCGGATTCTGGGAACGGTTGGTGCGATCGGTGAAGGTAGCGTTGCGCAAGGTGTTAGGTCGGAGCAGTTTAAGCTTTGAAGAACTCACAACTGTCTTGTACGAAGTCGAGGCCGTAATAAACTCACGCCCATTGACTTTCACCTACGATGATGCTCAAGAGCCAGAACCACTGTCGCCGGCGCACTTCCTCGTCGGAAGAAAGCTGACAACCCTTCCTCCACACCACCTGCCAGCCGAAATTCCGGGCGGTGACGCGCATATCTCACGACGCTGGAAGTACCGGTCTGCCATGGCTGAAGGATTCTGGAGACGGTGGCGGAGAGAGTACTTATTGGAGCTTCGATCGGCGCATCTGTCCCGGCCAACGACATCGAGTGACCTAAAGATAGACGATTTAGTTCTTTTAAAGGAAGATCATCTCAAACGACACATGTGGAAGATCGCCAGAATCAAGGAAACGTTCAAGGGCAGGGACGGCAGGGTGCGGGCCTGCAGTTTGAAACTAAGCGGGGGAACGGTGGTGAAACGACCAATACAGCTGCTTTATCCGCTAGAAGTCGACCGACAATGAGCTCAAGAGTTCGCTCATCCGGGGGAGGTTGTTGTATTTGTCGCATACTGGGAAGCAGCCCCCGCTGCGGGGGAGCGTTAATTGAAAGACTCCGCGGCGAAGAGGGGGAGGAGGGGCAACTCGGAGGGACTCGTTTTCGGGTGGTTCGCGTGACGGGCAATGCGAAAGGAGCGAAGGGCGTCCTTGACATCTGTTTTTACCTACAAGCCTAGCCGTGAAGGGAAAAGGGGGTGAGGGCCACAATGACCCTTCTCGAACACGCGGAAAGCGTTTTGTCCATCTGTCCTTGAAGACCGTCGCACGTGCGGGGTGCGGAGGAAACTCTTTGACAATACTTGTGCTTCTCTGTTTGCTTTTCCTTTTTTTTTCTTCCCCTCTCTACGACAGCGGTACATAGCGAACGAATATTTTAAACGCGAATTCAATTTGAGCAAGTCATGCATGCTAGAACTTGGCAAGTCGCCGGGAAGGATAACAGCAACAAGGACAAGAAAAGGAGACAGGACCAGCAATAGCAAAATGTAGGATAAATATGGCTCGTTCGAGAAAAACGTTTCATTGAGCAAGTTGGTCAATGTGTTGGGTTTTTCCTCCTCGGTTTCACTTAGCTCCTCTTGCGGTACACTAACCCAGCAATACGTTTCAAAAAAGTAAGCGTAGGAGCAACTGCATCACAATGTGCACGCGTGTACTCGAGCCACGAAGTCTTCACCACGAGTCTTCACCGTATCAGAGTTTATTTATTTATTCATTTATTTATTCATTCATTCAAAAGTGCTCGCAGCTCCCGAGAGCATTATTGCAGGAAGCCAAGCATATGCTTACAAAAAGAAAAAAAACTATTTAAAAAAGATGATCACAAAAAAAAAGATATTACTCAAAATGTAGCTATGAGTGTAGCAGTATATAGCTTCAGTGCGGAAGTCAGCCATCTCCCGTGGAAATCGATTCCACTGGGAGATTGTGTTTGGCAAAAAAGGAGTATTGGTAGGCGTTTTGTTCTGCAAAAAACGTTTCCTTATTTTTTTAGTTAAAACTTCATTGTAACCGTACAACAGTTATTCATGAATATCGACTAGCACCACTGACACAAATGGCGCAGTGTGAAGTACACGTGCGGTACACTACAGACACTGCAGCCCAGTTACTTTTTTTTTATCAGCCACTGTTATTTTTACTCGCAACCAACGAGTCCATCGAAATTCTTCTATACGCTCGGAATGCAGCAATTGCGCCAGGGAATCAAAAGCGTAATTAGGCGCGCGTTCGCCCGCATACCCACAGAAACCATTTCTTACAAGGGGTCGCGATGACGCACTTTGCGTTAAGGCCCCGCAGCATACACATTCCTTATCAGGAATTAGAGGGAGACACATTTTTAACTGCAATCCACGAGGCGCTTTAGTATACGTTTCGAACTTTTCGCGTTGCTTTTTGGACTAAAGAAACGCCGTGGCGACTCCTTAGAGCGCCGCTCTCTGATCCGCTCATCTGTAGCCGAATCTCGGCCCATCCCTTGCGACAAGGAAAAGCGGTGGCAATTTAGAACGGCTATTTGGCGGTGGCTATAGAGGGGACACCCATATACATATTGTTATGCCAGCGAGTCCTCGTCAAACGTCCGTGCCTCTGAAAAAGGCAATCTGGGTCAAGGCCAGCCCGCAGTCCGCCTGACGCGAACAACCCAGCGGCGTGAACACGCGCGGCGCCTCTCTGGCCCACGTGCATTGAGTCAGCGGCGCACGTGACAGCGAGCCGGCGTCCTCGTGTCTGGTGGTCTGACGCATTGCGCGGCGACCCCATTGGAGGAATCTGCCCTGACGACCAGCGGCGCTTCTAATTGGACATTTTTGGTTGGACTCGGTGCCTATAAAAGAAGCCCTGCGGTGCGTCGCGATCGGCGGTCCTACGAGAGAGGAGTCCCCATGTCGGAGAGCCGACATGTGTGTGAGTCGGCGGTCTTAGGCGAAAAGTTGACCTATGTGTTAGAGAGGAGAGCTCGGCTCTTCGAGTCTCTGTCGGCCCCAGTGCCGAAATTGTAACGCCTCTGTATATATGCTGTACATAAACCTTGTTTAACTCACCGTCGTCTCGTCCGCTTGTCTTATCAGCTCTGCGCAGAAGCAGTCGCGAGCTGAGAAACATACGCTACCAAACGGCTGGTGACCTTCCCGGCGGAGTTGAAAGCAGTGGCGCCTTCGGGGCCGTGTTGGCGTCCCCGTCTTTTGCAACAGTGGTGGCTTCGGCGGGATAGGTCCGGCTTTCGCAACAGTGGAGGTCAGCGGTGGGATTCGGAGGTGGCTTCGCAACAGTGGTTGGCAGCTGCGGGATCGGCCGGCGTCAGCGACATCGATGCGGTGAGTGCCTGATGTTTTCCCCTCAGTTCACCAGACTACTCTAGCTCAGGTTGTAGTAGTTTAGAGAAGGGCTGTGTGAAGCATTGAAGTGAGCTTTGATCGTTTCAAGCCAAGTCGAAGCGCTTTGAAACCAAAGTGAATGCGGAGGGGGTAAACACGGGAGAGTGAAAAGTTGCTTGCGCGTCTTGCTAGTTGACTTATAGTGGGTACGGCAAGTAAATTGTTAACAGGGGCAAACAGCAAGAGGCTAGTGTGAACGATGGAGAACCTTAAAGTGAAGGAACTCATCGAAATTTGTGAGGAACTCGGCATTACTTTGGGCCGTGCGAAACGAAAGCAAGCGATCCTTGAGATCATGAAGGATGAGGGAGTGTCAGCTGAGGAAGTCGATGAGGCCTGGGTGGATATTAAAGCACGCCGTGAGGAGGCTGAAAGGCGAGAAGTAGAAACTCGCGAACGTGAAGAAGCTGAAAGGCGCGAACGTCGCGAGCGCGAGGAGGCCGAGAGACAAGAGCGCCTAGAGTTGAAACGACAAGAATTGGCAATCCTACAGTGTTCGCAGGCGCCTAGCGTAGCTTCTCCGACGATTCAGGTCAGCGGTTTTAGAATTCGGGACCAACTGCCACCGTTCGTAGTAGGCGAGGACATGGCGAAGTATCTCGTCAAGTTTGAACACGTCTGTGAGCGAAACGCTTTGGAGCGGCCTCTTTGGGCGCGGAACCTGCTAGCTCTTCTTCCCGGCGAAGTGTCCGACGCGATAACTTGCTTGTCGAGGGAAGCGTTTGAGAGCTATGACGAGGTTAAGGAAGTGCTCTTGAGACGTTATAAGTTGTCACCCGAGGCTTTCAGGCAAAGGTTCCGGTATGCTAAAAAGGGGAATGAGTCACACGTTGACTTCGCGTTTCGTCTTAAAGCCGATTTGATTGAATGGCTCAATGGCGAAGGTGTTTATGACGACCGCGATAAAGTGGTGGAATGCGTTGCATTGGAGCAATTCTACCGCTGCATCGAGGAGGATGTCAAACTTTGGCTGCAGGACAGACTTGGGGACGTACAGTTAAACAAGGCAGCTGAGTTAGCTGAGGAGTATTATACTCGCAGAAAGTTGCATAGCAGGGCAGTGCGCGTTGAAAAGGATGAAAGGAAAGAGGGCTTTTCAAAGAAACCTGATCAACGGAGACCCGATCCGCACCGTAATTTCAAGAAGGACCCGTCTCTTACGAAGGACAGTGTAGGGGAAGGGCAAACAGAAGCGGAGAAATCGAGTGAGGTTTCTACCACACAGGCATTTGAATCGGAAAACAAACGGAAGCCGCTAATCTGCTACAACTGCAAAAAGGAAGGGCACATCGCGAGAAACTGTCAGGAAAAGTTTGCTTTCGCAACGATCCGAGAATCAGAAAAAAACATTCGGTTGTTGGAGCCGTATCTCCAAGAAATTAGGGTGAATGAGAAAACGTGCCGAGCACTTTGAGACTCAGCGGCAACCATGGACGTTGTCCATCCTTCATTGGTGTCTCCGGATGACTTCACAGGAGAATGCGCGTGGATCAGGCAGGTCGCCGAGGAGCAGAATGTTCGCTTACCAATCGCCACGGTTGTCATTAAAGGCCCGTTCGGTGAGCTTCGCACCGAAGCGGCTGTGTCTGCCGCGCTAAATGATCGTTTTCCTTATCTTTTCTCCAACAACTCAGAGCAGCTTCTCAAAGAGCAGGGCAAATCGTTCTTCCCCAACTTAGCGTGCATGGCTCTCACGCGATCGCAAGCGCGGAAGCTATCGCGGCAGCTTGATCTGGTTCAATGCGGTGAACTCTCAAGTGACCTTGTCGGCGGGTCGACGGAACCCCAGAAAGGAAAGTTTCCGCATGAGTCATGTGAGCAGTCACGCGAGCGGCCCGTCGCCGAACCGACCGGCGCGGTTTCCGTAGAAAAGGGAGACGACATGGCGCCATTGAGTCAGAGCGAGAGGGTTGCAACGCTCTCGCCTGTAGCGGAAAGTTGGAGCGAGCTGCCGAGAGTTGATCGAGAGACGCTCATTCGAGAGCAGCGTGAGGATCTCTCGATTGAAGCGCTAGTGGAAAGCCAAATTGAAGCGCTGGTGGAAAGCCAGAAAAACGCGGCAAAAGTGCTGTCGAAGGAGCAGTACGAGGAATCGGTGAAGAAGCGTGCTTTTGAAGTTGATAATCAGGTAATGCTGCTGCAGCCGTCCAAAAGGAACAAGCTTGAGGGTGATTGGGAAGGGCCCGCCACAGTATTATCGAAGCCTTGCGATACAAATTATGAAGTGAAATTAGGAAGGCGGCCGGACAAAATTTACAACTTGATGAAACCATACGTTCAACATCAAGCGGTCGTAAATCTGTTGTTGAATGCTTCAAAGGAAGAGGAAGCAGAAATTTTGAGTTCTAGTGAGGTAATTGAAGGGGGATCGAAAGTAATGCGGGAGCAGATAAACCTAGAGCCTAGCTTAAGTGAAGGAGGACCTGAGAAAGAGGACCTGAGAAAGATTGGTTCCGAGTTTGAAGACGTGTTTTCGGACCACCCCGGAAACACGAGGGTGATCGAACACGATATCGAGCTAAGCGGTGAGGAGTCAATCCGTAGCAAGCCGTATCGTTGTTCCCCTGTGCAACGTCGAAAGTGTGAGCCGCTCTTGGTGCCGCATAGGTATCGTCGCCTAAAAGTGGCCGGTCACTGAGGTGGAGCACGTTGCTCCACAGCGCAACTTTGACGTTCGCTAAAAAAAAAAGGGAAAGCTAAACGCTAATGGAGGTGCATTGAGCAGTGCGTTCTAGCTAGTACCTTCTCCACCTTTCGGTTTCTGGCTGGCGATTCGGGGCAAAATTTTGACCTCATCACGACCTGGGCTGAGCGCTCTCGTTTAGAGTGATCTCAAGGGGCCAACATTGTGGTATTCTAATTCGTTACGTTGTTGTACGTGGGGAAAAAAAATTGAGTTGTCATTTTAAGAGTCTTGTGTCCCACATGTGCCTCTTGATGTAGAGGGAACAAAATTCCGATAGACACGTAGATAGGTATATGTTGTACTATACTTTGTCTGGTGTTCTGTCGGGTGACCGAAGGCACTTGCGTGTGTCGTGTGTTGTCTGTTGTCGATCCGTTCTTGGCAAGTTGCAGAACCATCGACAAGTGCTGAAACCGAAGATAGTCAGAAGAGACGAGTGAAGCTGGTCGACAAGTTGTGGCGACAAGCCAGTGGAGATGGGATCCGTCGTCAAAAATGGGATGTGTTCCCGGAACAGTCTGAAGCTGTATTCTCCCCATGGCCCTGGAGGCGAACCTGGAGGGACCTGGCGAACGAGCGCACCTGACATCCGAGCACCGTGGAAGCAGCTCGTCTTTCCGGTGCATTGTCTGGCGGCGGGGTGCTGTTATGCCAGCGAGTCCTCGTCAAACGTCCGTGCCTCTGAAAAAGGCAATCTGGGTCAAGGCCAGCCCGCAGTCCGCCTGACGCGAACAACCCAGCGGCGTGAACACGCGCGGCGCCTCTCTGGCCCACGTGCATTGAGTCAGCGGCGCACGTGACAGCGAGCCGGCGTCCTCGTGTCTGGTGGTCTGACGCATTGCGCGGCGACCCCATTGGAGGAATCTGCCCTGACGACCAGCGGCGCTTCTAATTGGATATTTTTGGTTGGACTCGGTGCCTATAAAAGAAGCCCTGCGGTGCGTCGCGATCGGCGGTCCTATGAGAGAGGAGTCCCCATGTCGGAGAGCCGACATGTGTGTGGGTCGGCGGTCTTAGGCGAAAAGTTGACCTATGTGTTAGAGAGGAGAGCTCGGCTCTTCGAGTCTCTGTCGGCCCCAGTGCCGAAATTGTAACGCCTCTGTATATATGCTGTACATAAACCTTGTTTAACTCACCGTCGTCTCGTCCGCTTGTCTTATCAGCTCTGCGCAGAAGCAGTCGCGAGCTGAGAAACATACGCTACCAAACGGCTGGTGACCTTCCCGGCGGAGTTGAAAGCAGTGGCGCCTTCGGGACCGTGTTGGCGTCCCCGTCTTTCGCAACAGTGGTGGCTTCGGCGGGATCGGTCCGTCATTCGCAACAATATATAGTGTAATCGGCCTTGCAAGCACCAAGTTACAAAGAAGGGTGTTTAATGAGGTAATAAATAACTATAACTAAAGAAAGACAGGAACAGACTAGCGTGCGAGAGGGAGGAGCAGGTGTTAAATACAAGTGTCATCGCGAGGTGGCGCGTGGCAAGTATACGTGGAAACAGCGCCTGGGCACCGGTAGTGTATGTGGTGTTATATTCAGCACCTCTTCCTTTCGGGCTGGTATATTGCAGCCATGTGAGCTGCGACCATCTTTCAGAGCTCGTGCGAAACGAGGAAGCTGTCCGGAGGAGCAACCCCTCTATACTTACAACAGCCGCAACGCGCGAAGACAGAAAACCTGGAAATGACCGCTTTCTGCCAGGCTGCGTGCAGCCCATGGGAGGAAGGCAGCGAACACCAGGGTACTACACATGCCAACTATTTGTGTCTACTTTGGTGACGCGCACTGGTATATACGCGCGTACGGCCAAGAAACGTCGATATAGTGTAGAGTGCATCGCTGTCCAATGACACGGCACATATGCCCAGTGATTCCGGGGTCCGGAAAATAACGTTCGCAGAGAGTGTATATATACATGCGGCAGGGCGTGTACATAGTCGAAAACCCGGAAACATGTACACCATCAGTAGGACCTAAGTAGAAATGAAAAAAAAAACTAAAGAAGAAAAGAAGAACAAATAGACTGAAAATAACTACATGAAGTGCTCATCCGCACGCTTCTGCAACCAAAACGAACGCCTTAAAAATGAGAAGAACGAAAGCAAGACAGTACCGCGAGCAGTTTTCCCAAAAGTATACGAAACGCCCAACGGGTATACCGGCAAACGAAATGAAACGTTTCGAATGAGAGACCGTTCTGCTGACCGGCAAACGCGCTGATTCGCGCCCTGTGTGGGTGTCCACGATGTTCGTGGGGAATGTGGCGCCAACCTTAAGTACAGGCATGAACAAAAACAGCGTTCCGGATTACTGGTATACCTTGTAAACATATTTGACGCTGTCTGGTGACACCACATAATACTATATATATATATAATATATATATATATATATATATATATATATATATATATATATATACTTGCTGAAACACAGATAAGCCAAGTGAGCTTAGCATTATAACTCGCCAAACGCAGCCGTGGCGTCCTCGGTTAATTCATAGCGCGCCAGCTGTACTGAACCGACGGACGGACGGACGGACGGACGGACGGACGGACGGACGGACGGACGGATGGATGGGTGGATGGATGGATGGATGGATGGATGGATGGATGGAAAAAAAGAAACTATTTTGTATCCGGCGTACGTGTTAGAGGACTAGGCTCCTGGCTATAGGTGTCGGCTAGACAGCCGTGCCTCCTGACTGCTTAATTCCTTGACCCGCGAGTTTACACCTTGCCTACAGGTCCTTTAACGTTACAGTGACACTATATAAATGTGAAAGAATGTTTTTGCACTTCGCCCTCATCCGAATGAGCTCTACATTGCCACATCTTGAGGAAGACGCAACGCCGCATAAACGCAAAGCTCACCACGGCAGGCCAAGTATAGGAGCACTTCATCGATAACGGTGCGTCGTATAAACTGTATAAAATAGCTATAGATCTTCGCAGCTCAGCGGTTTAACACGAATTAGTATAATTTGGCACTTCACGGGCCAAAAGCACATTATCATGAGGCGCGCCACAGTAGAGAGATCCAGGAATTTTCACCCCCTGGTGTCTTCTGAAATATATTGACATCGTACAGTACGCGGACATCGGCATGTCGCCTCCATCTAAATTCAAAAGCCGCGATTGGGGATCGAACCCGGCACCTTCACGTCAATAGTCGAGCCTAGCAACCACTGTACCACCACAACAGACAGGAGTCACGCAGTTAAGCTCGAGAACGATACACCAAACCTGACTGCCGCATTTCCGTGGATACCAAATATATAGAAGCACGTGTACGTAGACGCGATTGCAAGGAAAAGAGTACATGTCCGCCAAAGGTACCCTGGAGTCTCCTGCGACGGCGTGTGCCTGTGGCAAGCGAAACTCCAGCGTTCACTTTACTTAAGTGTTAGTGCGGCTTCGGTGCATCTCTCTACATATCGGCCGCGCAGTTTCTGCAAGGCACCGCGTAGGTGCGGTGCAACGGTTCCAACCTTTGCTGGCCGGCCTAACTCTCTTCTTACAATTAAACTCCAAACAGGCACTTAAATGTGTGTGTGCGTGCGTATGTGTGTGTGTGTGTGTGTGTGTGCTTGCTGAAACACGGATAAGCCAAGTGAGCTTAGCATTATTAGAGAGTTTTAGTACTGCGGAATGGTGCTACGTACGCATCACGCAAGCGACTTGCGTTACGCGGCGTCGTTTGCCACTTATGGGCTTTTAGTACGCCGTAGTACCCGCGTACGTAGCGAGCGTGAAGCGTGTTGCGCCATCTGGTAGATCAAAATAGAAGCACGTGTTGTTGACAGCCAATGTGAGCCAATCCAAGTGTTATAGCCAGATTATGGCCATATTTTAAGCCACAGAGCCGGTCGGTGCTTGCCTTCGATGCCGCCATTTTGCAAAACGAAGTCTCGCGCTGTCGCGAACAGTGTTCCGATGAGCGGCTGCGATCACCTCATACGTACGCACGCACGCATCTCATGCGTGCGTACGTAGCGGCCGCGTACGTAAACGCGATACGTGCGCGTTGCGGTCTGCGCATGCGCACTACGCAGAACGTGCCCTATTGGAAAAAATTGCCATGGTGGATACTGGAAACATGGTGGGCGTAGTGAAATAATAGTGGGCATGGTGGAAATAATAGTGGGCATGGTGGAATTATGATGGCTATGGTGGGACGTAGTGGAAAATATGGTGGTTATGCCGGGACATACTGGGTGGTATGGGTACAGATGATGGGTAAAGGGAATGCTGGTGGAAAGCAGAGCTAGATAGTGGGCAATAATGGGACACTCTGCCCACCATTGCGATAATGCTGGGAGCCCTAAGCATATGGTGGGTGGTGCTTATTATGGTGGGCTACATGGTATACCAGCTGAGAAACTGCTTCCCACCATTGCGATTAATGCTGGGAAGCACTAAGCAGTGATGGGTACGTCGTGTTATGGTGGGCCACTGTGTACCAAGCTGAGAAGCTCTGCCCACCATCGCGATAATGCTGGGACGCAGTAAGCAGATGATGGGTGGGCTTATCATGGCGGGCAAATTTATAGTGTACCAAGCTGGGATCTGTACACTACATGTTCTACCATCATGATTTCCACCAAAGGTTAGGCCTACTGACCGAGCCCGTACAATTGTGTTATCCGTGCTTCCGGGTTTCAGAATACCGATTACGACGATTAAGTATGACAATACAGCGCATCCTATGGCATCACTTAAACCTAAATGAAGCATTTTTCATTGTGGATGGTGTTCGCTCAAGAGCAACAACATGCGATGTGACGCGATTAAAGCACTCCCAGAGAACGTATTGTCTTCTCACCGACAGCCGCCGGTCGCACTCGCCGGCACTTCTCTAGCTTTTGTACGAGAACTCAGACGTGGCAATTCGTGTGCTTGGGGAACCATTATGATAGCGTAATGTTTTCCGTTACACTGCAGTCGCTTTGGCCAAGCCGTTCTGTAGTTGTTGCTTTAGCGAAAGAGCTACAGCATTGCGCTGGCGCGACCGCGCCCTCTACATTGCGCGTAAAAGCATCCTAATAATCAATCAAATAAATTAGCAGGCGTATCTATGAAATGAGCCTAGAAGCGTCATAAAGCGTGAACAGATGTCGCCCTTTAGAACGAGCGCGAAACGGATATTAAACTTGGCAGACCCCGCCGGTAAACTGTTGCTGCTTCCCCGGTCCACTTGGTTTTTTGTTCCCTTGAAGTTGTGAATTGTAAAAAAAAATAGCACTAGTGCCAATAACATAGTGGCAATCGTTACAGGCCGCAGTTGCTTGTGTTTAATAAATGTGAATTTTTAGTAGCAGGTGTAGATCTTTGTTATGTTGTGTACACGACAAACATAACTTAAGTTGAACCTTAAGTTTGTATGCCAACTAAATATTTAACACGCAATCACCGTCATGTTGGTGTGGCGCAGTGGTTAGCGTCTTCGAATGGAAATCCGCAGGTTGCACGTTCGATCCTCCGTGGCGCCTTGTTTTTTTTTTTTTTACGGGATGGGTGTTTTTTTTATACCGTTTTTATAGAGTTCTGCGCAGAAGCAGTCGCGAGCTGAGAAACATACGCTACCAAACGGCTGGTGACCTTCCCGGCGGAGTTGAAAGCATGGCGCCTTCGGGACCGTGTTGGCGTCCCCGTCTTTCGCAACAGTGGTGGCTTCGGCGGGATCGGTCCGTCATTCGCAACAATATATAGTGTAATCGGCCTTGCAAGCACCAAGTTACAAAGAAGGGTGTTTATGAGGTAATAAATAACTATAACTAAAGAAAGACAGGAACAGACTAGCGTGCGAGAGGGAGGAGCAGGTGTTAAATACAAGTGTCATCGCGAGGTGGCGCGTGGCAAGTATACGTGGAAACAGCGCCTGGGCACCGGTAGTGTATGTGGTGTTATATTCAGCACCTCTTCCTTTCGGGCTGGTATATTGCAGCCATGTGAGCTGCGACCATCTTTCAGAGCTCGTGCGAAACGAGGAAGCTGTCCGGAGGAGCAACCCCTCTATACTTACAACAGCCGCAACGCGCGAAGACAGAAAACCTGGAAATGACCGCTTTCTGCCAGGCTGCGTGCAGCCCATGGGAGGAAGGCAGCGAACACCAGGGTACTACACATGCCAACTATTTGTGTCTACTTTGGTGACGCGCACTGGTATATACGCGCGTACGGCCAAGAAACGTCGATATAGTGTAGAGTGCATCGCTGTCCAATGACACGGCACATATGCCCAGTGATTCCGGGGTCCGGAAAATAACGTTCGCAGAGAGTGTATATATACATGCGGCAGGGCGTGTACATAGTCGAAAACCCGGAAACATGTACACCATCAGTAGGACCTAAGTAGAAATGAAAAAAAAAACTAAAGAAGAAAAGAAAGAACAAATAGACTGAAAAATAACTACATGAAGTGCTCATCCGCACGCTTCTGCAACCAAAACGAACGCCTTAAAAATGAAAGAACGAAAAGCAAGACAGTACCGCGAGCAGTTTTCCCAAAAGTATACGAAACGCCCAACGGGTATACCGGCAAACGAAATGAAACGTTTCGAATGAGAGACACGTTCTGCTGACCGGCAAACGCGCTGATTCGCGCCCTGTGTGGGTGTCACGATGTTCGTGGGGAATGTGGCGCCAACCTTAAGTACAGGCATGAACAAAAACAGCGTTCCGGATTACTGGTATACCTTGTAAACATATTTGACGCTGTCTGGTGACACCACATAATACTATATATATATATATATATATATATATATATATATATATATATATATATATATATATATATACTTGCTGAAACACAGATAAGCCAAGTGAGCTTAGCATTATAAACTCGCCAAACGCAGCCGTGGCGTCCTCGGTTAATTCAATAGCGCGCCAGCTGTACTGAACCGACGGACGGACGGACGGACGGACGGACGGACGGACGGACGGACGGACGGATGGATGGGTGGATGGATGGATGGATGGATGGATGGATGGATGGAAAAAAAGAAACTATTTTGTATCCGGCGTACGTGTTAGAGGACTAGGCTCCTGGCTATAGGTGTCGGCTAGACAGCCGTGCCTCCTGACTGCTTAATTCCTTGACCCGCGAGTTTACACCTTGCCTACAGGTCCTTTAACGTTACAGTGACACTATATAAATGTGAAAGAATGTTTTTGCACTTCGCCCTCATCCGAATGAGCTCTACATTGCCACATCTTGAGGAAGACGCAACGCCGCATAAACGCAAAGCTCACCACGGCAGGCCAAGTATAGGAGCACTTCATCGATAACGGTGCGTCGTATAAACTGTATAAAATAGCTATAGATCTTCGCAGCTCAGCGGTTAACACGAATTAGTATAATTTGGCACTTCACGGGCCAAAAGCACATTATCATGAGGCGCGCCACAGTAGAGAGATCCAGGAATTTTCACCCCCTGGTGTCTTCTGAAATATATTGACATCGTACAGTACGCGGACATCGGCATGTCGCCTCCATCTAAATTCAAAAGCCGCGATTGGGGATCGAACCCGGCACCTTCACGTCAATAGTCGAGCCTAGCAACCACTGTACCACCACAACAGACAGGAGTCACGCAGTTAAGCTCGAGAACGATACACCAAACCCTGACTGCCGCATTTCCGTGGATACCAAATATATAGAAGCACGTGTACGTAGACGCAGATGCAAGGAAAAGAGTAACATGTCGCCAAAGTTACCCTGGAGTCTCCTGCGACGGCGTGTGCCTGTGGCAAGCGAAACTCCAGCGTTCACTTTACTTAAGTGTTAGTGCGGCTTCGGTGCATCTCTCTACATATCGGCCGCGCAGTTTCTGCAAGGCACCGCGTAGGTGCGGTGCAACGGTTCCAACCTTTGCTGGCCGGCCTAACTCTCTTCTTACAATTAAACTCCAAACAGGCACTTAAATGGTTTCTTCAAGCACTCCACAAGACCACTTTTTTCTTTTTCCTGCGGAACCCGTGACTTAATTCACTTCAAAGAAGGCGCGGTCTGTTTGGTGTACGCAAGCTTAATTAGTGAAGACCAGGCGCTCAATGAAGCGACCTCCGCTCTTCTTGGCGTACGAAGTTCAAAGGTTAGCTCCGAAGTATACTTAGCCTCGAAAGTGCTGCAAACCCGACAACAAAGTTACAGCCCAGGAAGGACAAAAATCATACTAATAGCACTTAGTTCAAGCGCATCATTTATTTAACTGAATATAGCTGAATGCCATTTCAATATGCCTACGTACCCTGCATTCCCTCTCTTTCTCTCTCTCTCTCTTTCACACACACACACACACACACACACACACACACACACACACACACACACACACACACACACACACACACACACACACACACACACACACACACACACACACACACACACACACACACACATACTTTTTTAAATTCTTTATCGCGTATTCACATACAGAATTCACAAATAAATATACCAAACCAAGGACAAACAGGGAAATATAGGCAAACAACAGTAAAGAGTTCACAGGCGTTTTAAAATTCCGTTATCTGTATACGGTTTCCCACTTGATGAATCCATTCTGGTACATCCTGGTACACCTTTTGTGCTTCTACAAATGGAGATATAGATTGAAACAAGCACTGTCTAACCGGACGTGTACTAACATTCGCATGGCGCACCGCCATTATAGATTTCTATAAAATGTCCATACCGAACGCTACACTTTCCTCATGTGTCACCGGGGAAAATCTGATGCTGCTGGCACCATCCAATATCCTTTTAAAAACCAGTTGAAGAACGTCAAAAAAAAAAAACATCCCAGCAATCCATAAAGACATGTTCAAGTGTCTCCAGCTTACAGAAAAGAAAACAATGGTCTGCCCAAAAAACAATTAAGCCCATTTCTTGCATACATGTTTTGACAATGCTCCAGTGTGCAAATTGAAGAAAAAATTTCTCTTCAGGAATTACCTCAATTTTCTTTACGCGGCTTCAGACATTCTCGCCTGGGCCTACACGGTACAATATTCTATAAATCGCTTCTATTGGATCTTCGTATAACTCTTTACACGTATGAGCAGGATAGAGGTATTGCTACGAAAAAAAAAAACGTTTTTAAGAAGACACAAATTAGCAACTTCTTTCAGGTAACCATGCTTTCAAGTTGCCAGATGCCATCACAAATTCTGGCAACACCTTCCCGCGCCTAAGCTGTATAACAGTACGTATGAATGGATTCCGGTTATTTCAGAAAACATTAACCGGCTAACTAACTGGCGCAGATACAAACGACACAGACCAATACCACTAGAGTGAACCCGTCTGAAAAGGTTAGTTGTACTCGTTCGCTCCCCTCCCCCCCCCCAAAAAAAACCTACAAAAAACAAAACAGCGAATACTAGGCGGATCTTCTGCACATTTACACGTGACTTGAAGGACGTACCAGAGCTTACTGACCAAAAATGTGTTACGAAAGGTCACTCTGGCGAAAATTGATGGATGATAACTTTTAAGTTGCCGAGCGTTTAGGGACGAAGCTCCTTCGGGTCTAACGATGTCCCCTGTTCGTCGGCATGACACGCAACGAATATACATATGAATATGGACATCAATAGGATATACATATTCATTTGGACTACCATATGACTATCCATATATATATATCCACGCATGCATATCCATATGAATGTCCATATCCATATGGTATTCATATGGATATCCATATTATAGTGGGTATCCATATGGATATGCATATGAATATGACCATCTCAACACCATATGCGCATGGTGATTCATAAACAACCTTGTATATACTGCACGCACGTGTTGTCATGATCAAGTAGGCAATGTACGGGGGTTAATGATCCCCCGAAGTTTCGTCCACTCGTCATCATTCAATTCGTGGATATGCTTCAACTTTTTCCCGTAGTTAGCAGCCTGACGCCGCCAGTACGGTTAACGATCACACTAGAGATAAACACGTGCAATCACTAAAGCATTTGCATCTCTGCCCAGAAGGCACGGGCGGCATTGTATGTATGTATGTATGTATGTATGTATGTATGTATGTATGTATGTATGTATGTATGTATGTATGTATGTATGTATGTATGTATGTATGTATGTATGTATGTATGTATGTATGTATGTATGTATGTATGTATGTATGTATGTATGTATGTATGTATGTATGTATGTATGCGTGTGTGCGTGTATAAACGCGCTCAAAGTGTCTCTCCTTTCCCGCAATACACACCCATCGCAGGTGAAGTATCATTTACAGGCTCACTCAAGCAGCGAGGTAGGTTGAAGTTTTTCGATTTCAGTCACTAAGCAGCGCTACAACA
This sequence comes from Rhipicephalus microplus, assembly GCF_013339725.1. Lineage (NCBI taxonomy): Eukaryota > Metazoa > Arthropoda > Arachnida > Ixodida > Ixodidae > Rhipicephalus > Rhipicephalus microplus. The sequence continues at coordinate 15,119,085 of NC_051173.1, forward strand.
GTTTGTAGCAGCCAAGCTAACGTGTAAAGCTTAATGTGTAGTCACAGTTTACGTGTAAAGACATTCCGTAAAAAACGGGAAAAAACGCAAGACGCAAAAGCAGTCCGTAAGCTACATTTGCTCGCTACTGTGCGCGTGTATGCGGGGTGTCTCTCAAACACACACAAGCACACTGCGACTGCTACATTTTATCCACAAAGATAACAAGACTCAAATGAACCGCAACATTCTAGCTGAGCAGAACTGCGTACAAAAAGATCGATAGCGTAAACTCCTCCAGACGGAAACACGGGTACATTAAGGAAAGCAAGCGAGCGCCATTTATTTGATCGCGCAAAGTGGCTCGCGGAACGTTGCGAACCGTTATCCGGGAAAACGGAGAGGCTGTTCCTCAAGTACCGGTGGCCTGAAGGGCTCTCTTTACGTAGGAGAAATAGAAATATAAGGAGCAGAGGGGAGGAGGTGGATGGACGGCGGAGAAGGCAGATGATGCCGGGGTCCTGTAATTACAAACCAGCGGCAGCTCTTTTCGGCTTTGAAGTATAGAAAGAGAGTTCGGCTCCACGAAGTCTGTGATCAGGCGGCCATCCGCACGACACGCCACTTTGGCGACGCGAAATGAGTAATAGCCGCGCACTCGGGCCACTAGACGCTGCTATTTGTGAGTGAGAGGTGTGTGTGTGCGGAGAGGTGAGGAGGCGGCGGTGGCTGCGCACGTGAAAGATGAGAAGTGAACAATACACTGAGGTACACAGAGGTCCAAAGCAAAGAATGGCCGAACGGCCAGACAACAACAGCAACAACAACAAGAAGAAGAACAACAAGAACAAGAACAAGAAGAACAACAAGAACAACAACAAGAACAACAACAACAACAACAACAACAACAACAACAACAACAAGAAGAAGAAGAAGGAGGAGGAGGAGGAGGAGGAGGAGAAGGAGGAGGAGGAGGAGGAGGAGGAGGAAAGCTGGCATCGAGTACACGAGTGCGGAAATAGAAGAAGGGCCCACGCGGCGAAGTATCATCGTTTCTTTGGACAAGGTTTTTGAGCGCCGAAAAAAAATGGAAACCTTCGGCTGCTTGCCCTGAGGGCGACCTGTCTCGTTAAGTTCGCGACCTATATAGGCACGGAGGAGAAGGGCGAACGGCGGAACGCTCCGCTCTTTCATAACAACCCGCGTACGAACATATACGGGTCTCTTATGAACAAAGAAAAGCAAGAAGAAAAGCCAGCAACGATCGCTTTCCGCCGTTTGCGGTTGGCTTTTTTTTTTTGCTGTGCTTTGCTTTGTTTATAGCACACCCGTATGTGTTCGTACGCGGGCTGTTATGAAAGAGCGGTACACGAGACGGCCTTGATGGTACACGGTTGTTAATGCGGTCTCTGGTTTCGAGAGCGGCGAAATTAACCCGAACATGCCCTATTCTCGATATATCTCTGTTTTTCTTTCTTTCGTTTTCTTTTTACAGTCGTTTTCAATTTCGAGGTTCTTATCGCTTTCACGGAGAGATGAAGCGGCTGTCAAGCACTCGGCAAGCGGGGCCAAGAAATTTGATTTCGCATGATGGAACCCGTCCGCAAGCAAAGAGTAGAAACTGTTTCAAATAATAATAATAATAATAATAATAATAATAATAATAATAATAATAATAATAATAATATACAGGGTTTTACGTCCCAAAGCTACGATCTGCTTATGAGGGACGTGCAAAGAAAGGCTCCGGAGATTTTGACCGTCCGTTCTTTAACGTGCCTTGGAGTCACGAAGTACACGGATCTCCAGCATTCCACTCCCGTCGAAATGCTACCACCGGGCCTGGATATTGTAACGGCGACTTTGGTGAGTTATCAGCTTAGCACTACAACCATGTGCACCACACGACCACGGCGGACGCACACGTAGCTTTAAGCCTTAATGAGGATCGCTTAGAAACATCGCTCTCGAAGCGACGTAATGCGAAGCTAAGAAACGAGTCGCTCTTCTATCAAACACCGTTCGTTCGTTTATGCCAATCACCGCGTTGACGCAATATTAATTCACTCAGCAAGCTATCTTTCTGAACAGCTTCGGCAACCTAACGATCGTATGGAAGGGCCTATAGTGAATCGCAGATGTGAGAGCTACACAATGTCCAGCTGCCCCAGTAGATGTCAAAAGCACGCGTGGGGAGGGGAGGGGGCTAGGCAGGGGGCACAATATCTGCACCACTCATTAATGGGGAAGAGGTCACTACGACAAGCCCCCCCCCCCCCCCCCATTCCTTTCCAAAGGAGAACTCTGCGCACGCCTATGGCAAAGATAATATGTGAGGCTGTGTGGAGCTCTGCATCACGTTGGTGACTTAAGGTTGAGCAAAAGAAACGGAAACTACAGACTTCCTGTGTAAAGCATAGCATCCAACGAACATTGAACGTAGTAGGTTAGCAGGTAAGGTGTCATGCTCTTACGCTCAATGGTGCGAAATGCGAAGAAATGCGGCGTGCTTAGATTTAGGCGCACGATTAAAGAACTCCAGTTGGCCGAAATTCGGCCGGAGCCTGCCATTAGGGCTTTTCTCGTAATCATATCGATTGTTATCAAGACCTTGTCCCCAGCGTGCCTTCACGTAACAATATCATGGTTTGATCATGTAAAGCACCGGAAATTAACATCCAAAGAAACTAAAAACTAGGAATACAAAAAATGACGCAAGGGCTTAAAAAAAAATCGAATGCGTGATACATATAATACGCTGCATGCGTTTTTTTCCACACCGCATAAATAAAACAGGACAACAAACATACAGAAAAAAAAGCGGAAAGAAGAAAGTATCGAGAGAGCCACACCCAACAAACCCAGTCCGCAATGCGTGAAATGTCAAAAAGGCCCCACCCGACCAAGCCACACGCATACGGGAGTCGCGGGGGTTCAGGAAATGTTAGGAGCCAGATAAGAATAACGACGCGCGGTGATGGAGCAGCCCAGGGGTTTCGTTATCTGGCCGCCGTCGTTGCTAATTCGGAAAGGAAGCCGGGATAACGTGCTGTCAGCCCACACATACCCCGTGGCACCAAGCGCCCCAAAAAGTGGGTCACAGGCACGTTATCTGTCACAGACGAATACCACCACGCCCAACCCAAACACGCGTGTTATAAGCGATAGAACTTCCGCGGTGACAGAGTTATTTCCTAATTACAGATACACCTCAGCCGCCAGGCACCTTTGATGTACAGACCACGACAACAGTTCACGGTCCACATTATAATACAATAATTGTCGGGGTAGTACGCCCCAAATACAAAGTACGATTGTGAAGGACACAGTAGTGTTGGGAGGCGAGAGAGAAGGAGGGGGGGCTCCAATACTTTCGAGCACCTGAGGTTTTTTAACGTGCACCTAAATCTATAGGCACGCGGGGGGTGGGGGGGGGGGGCTCGCAGCATTTTGTATTCATCGAAAATGCGGCCGCCTCGACGGGAATTCTATCCCGCGATCTTTGATTCAGCAGTCTAACCACTAGACCTCCGCGGCGGTAGCAGAGGATGAGACAATTGGTGTCTTACGCCCCGTACAGCTAAAAAAGACGCCGAAGAATAAGGCAAAAGCCATGGACGCTTCATCAAACGCTACATTTGATCATCGGCGTCAGCGCGACGTAATGACGTCATAATGACGTCACGCAATGCGACATCAAGTTATGACGTCATTGAAACTTCGCCACCCTAAGAACAGGTGAAACTTCGCCACCCTGATGTACAACTCCGCACACGCGAATGTGAACTTTCCCTTTCGTGAAGACAGTCGCAGCACTAAACGACAAAATGTTCTGCAGATAACGATAACAACACAAAATTTTTTTTTTCCTTCGCACGCCACTCGCTGTCCTTCGGAGTGCGGTATACAGTAAAAAGATTCGCAGAATCAGTGCTTCGGAAATTGTTGCCGCTTGTCGGTTGGAAAGGCCGCGGACGAGGCAACTCCCTTTTCGGGCGCCGCATTCCACGTAGCTGCATGCGAAGCAGCGGCACAAACCCTACACCACGTGACACAGAGTCGACGAACAAGCGAAACCAGACGACCCGCAGCTGCGACGCGTCACGACCTTATAGTCGACGGCGTTACGCCTTCTCTAACGCCATACCCGCACCGCCGCGTCACCTAAACCAGCTTCGTTTCTTAGTCATCCTGGAAACAAGCAGCCGTCGCGGTGGTTTCGCGGTTACTACGCTCACTTGACCGATCACCAGAAGGTCGCGGGATCGAATCCCGGTCCCGAGGGCCACACGGTGCATGCAGGCGACATGCTATAGACCCTCGCGCTTAGATTTAGCTGCACGTTAAATAACTACAGGTGGTCGAAATGTCCGGAGCCCTTCACTACGACGTGCATCATATATACCATATCGTGCTTTTGGAACGTTAAAAACTTAACGGTTAGTACTATTTACGAAAACAAGCAGCCCAGTTTGGAAAGCACTCACAGCCGTGGCAGTCGAAGTAGAGACTTCGCGCATTCGCTGTGAACAAATTTTCTAGCTGCTGAAATAACGTATACGCTAGAGTATCGCACTTCTCAATTCGATTGCTTCGACAAGTACACAATGCATAACGTAGCTCCTGCCACCATCGTTGCCAAGTCTTTCGATAAAAATGAATCAACGCCGAACGCATTTTTAAAACGTCGACACCCAATACTTCATTACAAAATCATCTAACACGCGCCCAAAGCCCTTTCACGCCACTAAACGCCGCGCGTGCTCGCATTGCCGTTTACCCGCACCGCCGGTCGCCTCTTCGACGTGAGAGCATGCTTGGGCACAACAAGCACGCGCCTCTATAGCTCGTTTACGCCGCTTGCCTCGCAACGACTCGCGAACACGCACAAAGCTGTACGCACAAGGGCGAGCGGCTTAGTAAACCAAACACGCCACCTTGTTTATTGTTGATCGTTCCGCCCCCCTCCCCTTTTTTTCTTTTCTGGGCAGATAGAGGTTTAATTGGGGAGAGGGCGAAAGTCAAGCGTTGAGAGAAAATGAAATAAAATAAACAAGCAAGAGGGCCACTGCCTGATTACATGCGAGAGCACGCGCTTTATAAAGCAAACAGGGCGACACCGGCGGACACCTCGATCGGCACACGCCCCGTCGCGATAACAAGACCGAGAATAATAACACAGCGTGCACGTCGTTGTTTCGTTTAAATTCAGACACAGTTTTGTTGCAGACACCCCTTCCCTCTTTTACCCAACTTGTTTTCTGGATCGCAACCCTTTACCGGACACTATCTTTCCTCTCTCTCTCTCTCTCTCTCTCTCTCTCTCATTCTTGGGAGTCGCTTAGCGGACACAAGATTAGACGTCTTCCGAGAAACAAAGCGCTCGTGAGCACGCAATCGCCACGAAACACGCACGTTGACGCACGTCACGTCGCGACGTGATGGAAACGACGAAGCAGCCTTCTCGGCTGTATGACGTCACGCGCCCTGAACCACGGCCGACATGCCCCGCCCTCGCGCGGGGGAGGGGCCAAACGAGAGCTCGTCAGCGATGGATGGATGGATGGATATGGCTGTACCCTTTAGATCGGGCGGTGGCTAGCGCCACCAAGCCGTAATACTTAATGAACTCAAAACTATATTAATTTATTTTTTCCTTAAAAAGTTAGTTTGAGGATTCGTACTTTGCAGTGAAGAGTTTAATTTTCACTCGTGCCTTGACTTTAGCCACCAATCAGATAACCTCCTTCTAGTTAAGTCTACTTGCTTAATGTCTATTTTGCCCTCCCGGTCCCTAAACCCCAGTGCTTTGAAAACTTTGCGCCATCATCCTGAACTATAGGGTGAAGCCCTTTACAGAACATTATCAAGTGTTCGGCAGTTCCCTTCTACCACTTCTACACCCCTTCTACACCGCTTCTAACCCCTTCTACAAAAGGACGCACCTTTTCGACGAACAAATGCAGCCGTCGCTGTTTTAAAGTTTTTAATCGCGCGCTGCTTAACACGGCTGACTAACGCCGACGACGCGGTTTCAACGCGACAGCGTTAATGAGCCCGCATCGCATGTGGACCCATTCCATATTTGTAAACAGGTGGCCATCGACACTGATGAGCTCAGGCATAACTGATCACGAGCGTCGGCGTCTGCAAAGTGTGCAGATGAGCGAGTGCACGTATAATTCCTTGCGGACAGGTACTGGATATTATTGCGTAAAATCACTAAATAAGGCGAAGTGGGCATTTCGCCATTGCACTAGCAGGATTCTAGGGGAGTTAAAAATGGCCAACGTTACGTGCAGAAACATTCGTTTCCTATAGTGGCACTAAAGCGGCTAGAAATCTAGGAAATAAGAGGCGCGTTTGAGGTGTCCAACGTGCAAGTGAAACCTGGCGAGCAAATGAGACGGCGATGTGGAGTGGGCCACGCTGCCGGTCATGATTTCACTAATACGCTGTATGTTACAAACTTTTTTCATTAATGAATATATGTACTTCGCATAATAAAGTGAAAATATCGTCGAAGATCGCCGATGACCTGCTCCGCTACTCAAGACAAGATCGCCACCGCGTACCATCCTCAAACGAATGTGCTCACCGAGCGACTGAAGCACACTCTAACTGGCATGCATGCCATGTACGTTTCCGACGATCACCATTAATGGGACGCCGCCTTACCATACAGAATGTTTGCTTACAATTCGTCCGAAACCGCCGGATTTTTGCCAGTTTACCTTTTTGTATGGCCGCAACTCTGTTTTGCCGTTCACCACGTTGCTACCACCTGGTGTCAAATTCTCAACGATCGATTACGCCCGCGATGCAATTACTTCAGCCGCCTATGCCCGAGAGCAAGCTTGCTCGTCAACGCCTCACAACATCGCAAGCTTATCAAAAGCGACGCCTACGATCGCCAGCACCGAGACACACAATTTCCTCCCTGTTCTCTTGTCCTCCTTTGGACGCCCTTAAACCGTATTGGTTTGGCTGAAGAACTCCTCTGTCGATACTCTGGTCCGTAAAAATCTTACGCCAATAGTCTGACGTGACGTACGAGATTGCACCAGCTGACGTGTTTTTGCTACCTCACGTCAACAGCGATGTTCACGTCGCCAGGCTAGAGCCGTATATCCCCGCCTCAACTGGTGCTCCATGATGTGCACCGGGACGGAGCTATACGCCCGCCGGGAAGGTGATGTTGCGGTAAAGAGAGCGAGGAAGTTTTCTCAGACTGGAGGAAGACGACGGGACTAATCTCCGCCTGGGAAACCTCTGCGACCACTGTGAATACATCAACTCTGCAACAGTGGGTCTGGGTTTCTTCTTGCAACATTATTGTACGCCACTTGAAATAAAACAAAGAATATCCAACGTGACGCGCCAGCGACAAAAAATCCTGACGATGTCGACGAGATCTCTAATTCGAGCGCCGCGGCTCCAGCCCTGCCTGCCTCAGGTACTTCTCTTCGGACACCTCGTAGATCACCTTAAACTACCCGTGTTTCCATGAAGCTCGGTAGAGTTAGCACACGCACAATAGAGGCAATCGACGAAGTCTCCGTCGTCTCTTTTTCATCGTGTACCTGCAAGGCAATCACGAGAGACAGAAAAATATAACGAAACGAAATTTTATCGGTTAGAATAGCACTCGTCGATGCCTTTCTCTTTAGCGCAAGAGCATGCATTGCCTAGAAAGCCACTCAGCTGTTACAAAAGAAAAACGAAAAAAAAAAAACCACCTTAGCCCTTTTTATCGAGACTTCTGCGGAGCTAACGAAAATTAAGACTTGATTTTCTCGTTTTTCTGGTTCCGTTTTTTTTCTTTTTCAACTCACAAGCACATGCACGAAAGAAAGCCAATCAAAAGTAAGTGTTTCATTTGAACTGAAATGCCGAGACGTTTCTGAACAAAAACAACTGAATATAACTGAAGGATTACTACTCTCATTACCGAAATCAGTGACGAAATAGGACGTTTTAACCCCGGTGTATATACAACTGCATGCGAGCGCGCTCCGGCGCGTAGCTTTGTGAAGGAAATATGAGCTGCAACAATCAGGGAAAAAAAGCTCTTTATTTACAGCGTAAACAGCGACGCCGTGACTATGGTGGGTATGGCATAGTGCTATAGTGAATCGATATGTTCATATTTAAAGAGACATATCCACAAAGATCGCTGCGTTTCTTCTTGCGCGCACGCACGCACGCACGCACACACACACACACACACACACACACACACACACACACACACACACACACACACACACACACACACACACACACACGCACGCACACAAGAGGCGCGAGCTTCACTTTTCATATACCTTTGAGACAAAAACAGGACCACGTCATGTGCATTTTTTTCGAAGAGAAAACATTGAATTAGTTCAGTCATAATAGGTTAGGCATATTAGACAAAATATATTTGTAAGCGTTTTTGTCTGCGAACGTACGCGATCCACCAGATCCTATAACCTTAAAATGTTTCTTTAAAGCGCGCGGCAAGAAATGGGAGCTCAGTCACACGCCAGTAGATGTGCCGCTGGAGAAAACACAAAATAAAGAACAAGATATATCAGCCTTTAATGAGTTCCAGCTAAACGCGACGCCCAGTTTAATTATACGCGGCCACGAACGGCTTCTCAAACGCTTCTCGAGAAAAGGCGCGGGCGATCGGCTGTGACGAGTGACAGCGTAGGCGTGCATACATGAACTGTCGCAAGCATGGCCTCGAAGACTGTTGACGCGGATCAGTAATAATTGAACCGCACTCGAGGGAGCAGGTTGTTTTAGCAGTGACGGTATAGTATGCAGTACGGCAAGTGCGGCAGGTACACGGAAATATTGTATACCGTCGTGGTCTGCACGTATACATAGCGTTTTTAGTCTGTAAGGCCTCCATTAGCGATGTGGATCATATCATCACGGCAAAGTTTATAAAAAAAGCTGCGCGTCCACCTTGAAAGTACGGCATTTCTGTATTACCCGCGCGGTAAATGGACACCGCTAATGTATGGGATTTAACGCCCCAAAACCGCAATATGATCATGGGGGGCGCCGTATAGTGGAGGTCTCCGGAAATTTCGACCACCCCACGTTCTTTAAAGTGCACATAAATCAAAGTACACGGGCTTCGAGTACTTCCGCCTCCATCGAGAGTGCGGAAGCTTCGTTTGGGATTCGATCCCGCGACCTTCGGTTCAGGGCTCGAGTACTACGATTCATTAAATATAAATCACCGCAGTGGATGGCCGGGAAATTGAACCACGTCCATCGTGAGTTTAGCGGTGCAACAATTCACCTGCTTCTAAACTACACCACAGCAGGAAAGCACGAAAAATATTCATTTCACAGAAAAAGAAATAAAATAAAAAGAACGTTCATTGTTTTCTTTCTTGCTTGCTTTCAAACAAACAACATCTGACACTGTTTCTGAAGCAAGCTATTTCTCTGGCGGCGATTAAAAACGACAACAGCGACATACGGCTGCAAACAATCGAAGGGATGGAAGGCACCTCGAAAATCACGCATACGTGCGGGATCACACTACGCACACCATCGGACTTCGTCGACGTCGACAGCACCATGGCGGCCATGGGTGTGCGCGTGCATGACACGTGCCTTACCGTCAAAAATGCGTTTCTTCAGCGAGCGACGCGAGCGCCTCACGGGTAATTTGAGAAGAATCGCGACCGGGGCCGTTTGTTGTTGTTGTTGTTGTTGTTGTTGTTGTTGTTGTTGTTGTTTTCTGTTCTTCCCGCTTTTTAGTGTCCAGAAGTGGGTGCGGCGCCGCACAAAAGAAAAACAATTAACGCTGACAGGCGTCGTCGATATGAAACACAAACAAATTGAAAGATAAGCACGAGACGGGAAAAAAGAGAGAGATAAAGTGCTAAACAGATCGATCAGTGAGCGATCAAAAGAGCAGAAGCCTGCTTAAATAGAAGAGAAAGGCGTCGGGTTTCTTCCAACCAGTAGCGCTTAAAATGTCATCATAATATCGTCAGCATAATTATCCTTCAGCCACAGTATCCACAAAGAAAGTTAAAAAAAGATAACGTGGCAGATGGGCGGTGGTCTCGTCTCGACAACGAGAACATGGCCTATGTATCGGGACATGCACGTCAACGAGCTTGTATGCATGCACGACAGCAAATGGGAGTCAAACGACGAAATAACATGGAGGAATCAAATACCAGCGCGATTCTTGAAAAGACATGAAAATAATAGTAAAAACAAACGGAATTAACTCAACTGCAATGTGACCCCGATTGTAACGCGAGGGGTCACTTTTCGTTGCGTCCAGGAAGAAAAAAAATTATTAACGCTAGAGCCAATGATATAGGTAGCGAAAATCTGAAAAAAATAATAGGCTCGAGTTACATTCGAGTAAATACGATACAAGAGACAGATGGAGCCGGCTGTGTGCGTGCGCGAGACTACAGATATGCTATCAGCCAGGAAACACGAGGAATTTAGTAAGCAGTCACATACAAGCGATAAACTCTACAAAAAACTTTCAATAACGTGCAATACACATAATATACAAACGCGCAAGTACATGCTTATAGCGTGAATAAGGAGGAAATTGAAACAAAACGTTCCAGATGGTTACACAAGTGGGGCCATGCGAAATGCCGTGCAAACAACTTCCGATAAAAGCTGCCTGAGGGCGTACGTCCATGGCTACGATACTATCGCACATACGATTCTATCGACGCCTGACACGTACAAACAAAAGTACGAATCCGATCAAGAAAGCAGCGCGTAAATCTGCAACGAAAGACCCCGAACCTTTAAGAGGACAAAAGCGAAAAGCGCCGCACCAGAGAGTACACCATCGTAGATCCAATTGCAGGGAATGCACGTTTCCAGATACGCGCGCATAGAAAAAAAAACACTCCTCGATTTTTATTCAGCAGTGCGACGTACTACGTCGCATCAATGCTTCGGGTCTCCAAATGACACTGCGTTGCTACCCCGTATAGACTAGAACAAATATTAGCTTACCTACGCCGAACGATGACATCGCAAAAACACTTTGCTGCGCTGTCGGGGTGAAATTGCCCCGACGCAAGGAGCGGCGTAGCAGACGCCGGAAGGAATCCATGAATCCGTAACTCACTGTCGTCGCTACGAACTTAACCCACATCGCATCCCATTTCCGGTCACCGAGAACTTGCCGCTATGTATACTTACCATCCAAGGAGCGCCTGTCGGGCAAACGAAAGGATTACCGCCGTAGGGGATGGCAGGGAGCTGGGAGCAAGTATCGGTCCAATGAAGGAGAAGAAGACGTCGTTCACGTGCTCCTCCTAACAGTAAACACGCCCGAAACGACAATGTGCGAGCCAATTTCCATCTTCCAGGAAATTGGCCCGGCATTCGCGTCAAGCGAGAAAATAAAAAAATAAAGAAGATGAAGAAAAGGTGGAAGTATATCGTAACCTATACGTAATAAAACTGCACTTATTCACCGCACACAAGAGGCCGAGTCTTGTTCTCACTTCCTTACTTTCTTTACCTTCCCCCTCTCTACTCCCCTGCTCCTCGTCATAACTGCAGGTACCTCGAATTGCTTCTACCTAGAACTCTGTAGCGTTCTTTGGAAGACCAGCAGAAGCAAAAAGAATGAACCGAAAGTGTAGGAAAATTGGCGATACGGTTTAGAGAGAGAGAGAAAGAAAGAAAGAAAGAAAGAAAGAAAGAAAGAAAGAGAAAGAAAGAAAGAAAGAAAGAAAGAAAGAAAAAGAACGAAAGAAAAGGACCCTTCTGGGTAGATAGGTACACAGCCACGAAAGCTGGCCATAGAGGAACTCTTCAACGCCACTCATCAGCCAAAGGTGTCATGGCGTCGTATACATATCCGGCTATGCGGGGACATCGCGAGGCACGTGTTCGGGGAACTAGAGGAAGAAGAAGAAGACGAAGAGACAGGTTGATTTCGGAAAAGTCTACCGAAGCATCGCGCGACTGCCACTTCCCTCGACGGGTGACAGCAGCGAGTTCGACTTCGCGCGGCCGCGGCGGGCAAAAAAACAGTCCGGAATCTCATATCGTTTCCCCCCGAGCGCAGAACGTGACTGACAGCGAGACAAGCGCGAGAGCGCCTCGCATTGGCCCGGAGGAGAGAATAACCACGGCGAAAAGAACACAGTGGCGGCGTTCAGCTAGAAGCTACAGCAGACCGACACAGAGCAATCAGAGCAGACGCGAGCGGCCTCCAATTTCGCTCGCGGGCCGGGGTACGCCAGTCACGCGCTCCCTCCCACTCGAATAACGCGCGCCTCGGAGATGCACGCACGCACAGAGATGGGAAAGGGCGCGTTCCGAAGGCAGCAGTGGATGTCAAGCGAGTGTCACTCAGTCTTATCCCCTTTTCCTCTTGCGTCAAGCGAGCGATCGAGGCGCGCCCCTGGGGATTACCCGATGAGCAACCTCGGATATATACACTAAAGGTCGCGTCGAGGGCGCGTTCGCGTAGCAACAGTTGATGCACCCTCGAGCGAGCCTCGCAGAAACAGTGGATAGACAGGAATCCCAGACTATAGAGTGCTGGAGAGGAGTCCAGTTTAGTATATCCCGACCATGAATGGATGGACCATGGAAGCAAGCGCTACCAGTTGCGCTGTAGCAGCTAGCGCAATGGCCAGCGAAGCGCGTCTGATGCAGTGTTTTTTGTTGTTGTCTGTAGATGCAACTACGGAAACACACAGGTTGACAGATAGAAGTTCCGGAAATGGAACAAGACAAGGCCGACGAGCAAAGGACGCGGCAGATTGCAGAACATGTGCACCTTAATGGTGGTACTAAAGTGCTACCAAACAGGGAAACATTTACCTTTACTAACATTTCGAGAGGTAAGCATACAGAAAATTTTGAGAGCCTGCGGAATCGAGTCTCGTGAACATGCGTATACTATCTGCAAAACATCGACAGCGAATATAGCCTGGAAGGCATCTTCAATCAATTTTTAAAGTTTGCGTGAGCGATCGGCTCCATCGCGCTATTCACACCCTCAAAGGGCACCCTTGAGGACTCCTAAATTCCCTCACGTGACCACACTGCAGCAAGTCATGACGACGTCATAGTCGCCATTTTTTTCCTGGTCGCTTTTGCTTCAGCAGCCGGCAGCTGCTCGCGAGTCCGCGGCACACGAGTTGAAAGTTTCGTGTTTGATGACATTTATGTGCCGTTTTCTGTAAAAAAAAAATTCTTGATGCGAACCTCGCGGAAGTGCGTCACAGTTCTGTGTGCTGACGTGGCCGGGCATTGCACCCGCTAAGTCGTGATGGTTGCACGCGGTGGCTTGTCGTTTTCGAAACCGTAACTGCAGACACTGGTCGGTCATAAAGAGCCTGTAATTAGTTGTCTGTCGCACGCTGCTGAAAACGATGTGTCGTGTCATGACTAACAGCAGGACCCCAAGAACACATTACAACAACAACAACAACAACAACAACAACAACAACGACGACGACGACGACGACGACAACGACAACAACAACAACAGCAACGCGAAGCCAGGCTTTTTGTGTCGGTATACCTCTTTCAGATGAACTGCATGCGCTCTTCGTGTCATGGGCTTACGCTTCCATCGTTTTAACGTTTGACGCCAACGATTGAACAAAACCTTCTTGTCAAGAATTTGTGGTAACTATACAATGCCACTAAAATACCTTTTGATGCATTTATAAATGAGCCACTCGTCTTCCGTCAAAGGACAGCCAGGTGTGACCATAAGACGCAGAAATGAAAAATCTACGCAAGTAAATTTCCCGCACACGCCCAAAAACCGGTGAGGTGGGAGTGCTTCCGGTGCTTCTATAGACTCGACGAAATCACCTCGAGGTAATTACAAGAAGTTAACCGGCATAACTAACCTCGCACGCGAAACAAATAAAAAAAAGCAGTTAGGATGAAAAGTATTGCGCGTGCTGAAAAGACGTTGATGACGTACGGCTCCAAACATTATCATTTCCTTCTCTCCCTCTCGTTACATTTATTCCGCTCCGCGAAACGAGCGCTAGCACGCCGAGGCACTTAAAGGAAACTTAATCCACTTCTCCCAGCTAGTGAACCGCGACGAAATGGCAACCGACGTTCACGACGGCATTGAATATCAAAGCGGCTGCTTCAAAAAATGAAACGTCGCTTCGCTTTATCCTTCAGGGACCAAGAAGAGTTTCGCAAAACAAAAACAACTAAGCACACTTGCGCACCTGCCAAAGAAGGACGCACACAGAAGACAAAAAGAAACGCAGAAAGCTACTTAACTAACAGAAACCCACACTCCCAGCGAATCATTGAAAGAAAACCAACACCTGCTAGGACTGACTGGGCGTTCGTAAATAAAGTCCGCAGTGGCAGCTTATTTCCCTCTTCCCAAATACTCCGCGATCGTTACGGCACTGCGTGCGTCAAAAAAAAAAAAAAAAATCCGCTGGAGGAGCGCACGAAACAGGAACAGAAAGCAGAAACCTCATTTCGACTGCTCGTTCGTACGCCCAAAGGAACCCATTGTGCACACAAGTTCGCCGGGAACCGCAAACACAAGCTCCCCTCCCCCCTTATTCTCCCCCGATTTCATTTTACCCGGTGCCACTCGCAATTACCACGAACGCCGTAAAGGCCGGTTCTCAGAACGTCGACGAAGTGCAAGAGGTCACGTCGTATAGGTCGACCGATTGAATCCCGTAAAAATAAATGAATAAAATAAGGTAAATAAACAAAGCGTACGTAGTGCTTGAAGCTGGCTTTACCCCAACTATACTGGTTTTCGACTACCCATCTCATCCTCTGGGCTGAGGCACATAAAAGGAAACAAGACGAACTGACAGGATAGCGTCGGAACTAGTACTGAAAGTACACTCTTAGAAAAAAGGTGGTAGTACTTGCTAACTTTGGGGTAGTAATGGTTTGTCACGTATGTTACAAGCCTGGTAGTAAGCGCAGTTAGTAACGGCGAGGGTGGTAACAGTTACTACATCTGCTGTTACTACCAACATTTAGTAACTTACTACCATAGCCGTTACCACCCATGCCTAGTATACCTTTTAAACGTTTTAAGAAAAAGAGTAGTAAAGGATACTACTTTGTTCATTCATTTTGAATTATTATTTCTTTACTGCTAATGCTGGTCAATCAATGTGTCATTACTAGACAACTTCGCTTAATGAAGCGTGGTGTGGCATGAATGCGATGAATACATAAACCAAACACGTTCACAATTTATTTGCGTATACATGTAAAAAGTAAGCGTGGGGTATATATAGCCCCTACTTTGCAGGGGCTGTTGCGGCTCCCAGCGCTGTACTCCAGTTGTTACGGCTCTCGGCGCTGTTCACCAGTAGTCGCTTCGAATCCCAGCGCTGATCAAAAGTTGTTGCGGACCGGGGTCTGGCCGGTCTATTGTGTTAGCGTGGTGTAGCTTCGGGTTGAGGAAACGAACGCTCACAAGATGGGGATACGAAAAACAAACAGTGACGACGGTCATAACAGGGCATGCATGGCACAAGGGAGCACTTGTGTTTCAGGATGAATTAAAACTAATTTAAACCAATAACACTGCATTATACCACCTGGTTACGTACGTTTGGTGACGTAGCACAAGACTTTTATTCAGCATTACTTATAAAACATTATGTTATAGTTATTTATTATAAATTGATTGATATGTGGGGTTTAACGTCCCAAAACCACTAAGTTATTTATTATAAAAGGGCCACAAAAAGGCATTATGTACAGTGGCCGGAACAAGGTACCGAACTCATTCTCAGTGCATTTGAATGCTTCACACGGCTAATATATCAACGTTTAAAAGGTAATAACCGTTTTGGAGTTTGACGCACCAAGACATTGATAATATTTGGAGACACGCCGCAGTGGAATAACTGTGACTGTCCTCGGGGATAATTGTGATCGTCTGGTTATTTTAATCTGCCGGTCTCGTTCATATGTGCTGTAATTTACTAAGTTTGTTGTAATTGTCTATTACAACACGTGTAGCACTTGGTTATGGTTCGTTAACTTGTACTTCTCCGTTTAGACAATATCAGAATGACGTTTCCATATCTCGGTTGCGTAATTTAAAACGAAAAGTATTTCCTTGATCTATGAATGCCTTCTGCGTCATTTTTTCGTGTAATGATAATACGTCGAGACGATTCCTCTCAAATTATAAGAATCGGTATCACACACAATTTTGGAATAAATGGTTAACAGCCGGGTAGCAAAAAAGTAGTAACGAAGCAAGAAAGGTAGTAACGGCTGCAGTTACTGCCTCTTTCATTCCAGTTACTAACTGTTTACTAACGTAGGTAGTAAACAGGTCGCAAAAAGTTAGTAACGGTTGCAGGTAGTAACTGTTTACTGACCTAGATAGTAAACAGGTAGCGAAAGGGTAGTAACGGTCGAATAAAGGTAGTAAACGTTGTAGTTACTACCTATTTGCTTGCACTTGCTACTTTTTACTGCCTTTTTTTAGAGTGTAGCGTAGAGTTACTACTCCAGTGTTAACTACTGCGACTACTACTACTCGCGATGTAGTAATAGTAGCAACGGCTTGATCGCGGGAAGGAAACTCCTGTCTGCAAGCCATGAGAGTGTCAAATATAAAAGGGGTGAGAAACATAGCTGAAAGAAAAAGCACATCATGTTTCATGCAGCGTCTATCAGCTATCTGTGATCTGTGTTTTGGAGGACCAAATAAAAGTTTATCCAATCCAATCCAATCAGCTATCTCTCTCTCTCAAGCACGCGGAGGCACGCGCGCAATGCGAAAAAGGATTTGCTAAAAAAACACCTAAAAGAACAAACACCACTTCATGCGAGCGTAGAATATCAGAGCATGCACTCACTTCACCAAAAAAAAAAAAAAAACGTGAGAACAACACGTTCTCAAGCGTTATACAAACGAAGTTCGCACTACATCATTCTTAGTAGTCACTCGTTCAGCTACGACAAACAGTTTTTCGGCTGCGTTTTATGTAGCGTTTGTGAATCGGCAACATCAACGCGGCTCTGCACCGGGAAAGTAAACAAAAAGTAACAACAACAAAATGACACGTATGGCACGTATGAAGTAGGGACAGCGTGAAAGGAAGAACAACCAATTCTTAAAACCAAGAGCAAAACAAAATCAGCCTTTGTTCTCACTTTGAGAACGCACATGTCGCAGCAAGCGTATACGCAAGCACGAGAGGCTTAAGTAAACGATTGTGCGCTGAGAATGTAAACAAACGAAAAAAACAAACGCGGGCTGATGCAGGGCGCGCCTGTGTCGCTCAGGCAAGCATGCGGGGCAGAAGGGGGCCTCAGGTGTGGAGACCGCACTTCGGAGTCCCAACCCATTACCGGCTAACCCCAGGGGGCGCGTGGTATGGACGCTGATTTGAGTCGATTAAGCGTTACGGCAGTGAGAGAGAGAGAGAGAGAGAGAGAGAGAGAGAGAGAGAGAGAGAGAGAGAGAGCAAGAGTTGGAGAGTTGGAGCGATAAACGATCCCGCGACTAACACGAAAGTTCCTCCGGGGTGAAGAAGGCATGGCAGGTCGGGAAAAAAGAAAAGAAAAGGAAACGGGACACCGGAAGAGCACTGACGTTGAAAAGAAGGAAAGAATACACGTTCTACGTGTGTATTAAGACTGACTAAACCGACCTTTAGGCTTAAGGCACACACGGGAAAAATAGCCGTAAGTCTCCACGCTTCGCGAAAGGAACAACAAAAATAATAGCAAATGGTGGGAGGGTAAGAGAATGTATTGGGAAACAAATTAGGACAACGTTCTCTAAGTATGTGTGGGGGAGGGAGGGAAGACGCAGCTGACGCTGACACAGACAAACGCTGAGAATGTCGATCGAGGAAGGGCATAGGCCAGGAGGGAGGACACGACTATGTTCTTCGGGAAAAACTGGCGTTTAGACAAGACTACGTTCTCGGGAAAAACGATTCCCGTGGTGAATAGAGGAGAAAGGAGGCACACTGACGAGGAAAAAAATAAAGACATAAAACGGACCAGATAATATAACGTTTATAGTTAAACAAAAAGACCCGCCAAGCTTATGAAAAAAAAACGCAAATGAAAAGGCGGCAAGTGTATACAACGCACCGCACTCACGGCATAAGCGGCGCTGCGACGCCAGTAAACCAAGATCAAAACAAAACAAGAAAGACGCCACTAGGAGAGCTGTACACGGAGAAATCGTTGAGCGATACAACGCGCGGGATTAGAGGAGGAGGAGGAGTCACACGTAAACCGTGTCCTCCCTCTCCTCACAAATCTTTTTTTTTTTCTTCTTCCAACGTGGCAAGCCGAGAATGAATACGAATAGCTCGCCACAGCGAGCCGTGCCCCGGGGCAGATTTATCGCGCGGCGCGCACCTGTTCTCGAAGCGACGGGCTCTGGCCTTGGGCTTGCCAACCCCCCGAACTTCCTTCGAAGCGCACGCGAAGGCCGGTCGGGTCGGCGCGGCAACACCTTACAACCCCGCGATGAATTTACGGAAGGGCACGTCTTTTTTTCTTTTTCTTCTCTGCTTTCTTTTTCTTCGTCGCACAACACGGGTGCGCTCCGCGCGGAGTCAGATTGCAGGCGCCGAATGCGGCGCTCGTTAATGTACGAGCACGTATTCATTAGTTTTTATTTTTTAAAAGTTAAACGACAAACACGCTCGCGTAACTTCAGTTATTAAGCGAAGCCATAAAACTACGTATGTCCTTGCGAGCAAATGAGTCCGAAAATCGCCGTTAATTTACGGGTCCTAGTAATAATAAATAAATGATAATGATGAATGACACGTGCACCGTGCCTGAGGAGAACAGCTGCGAGCTGCTTCACGCGAAAAAAAAAAAGCCATAGAAGCTACCGGTGATACTACGACTACTACTACTACCACTACTAACGGCAATGAACGACGACGACGACGACGACGACGACGACGACCACCAC
The DNA here is from genome assembly GCF_013339725.1 of Rhipicephalus microplus. Classification (NCBI taxonomy): domain Eukaryota; kingdom Metazoa; phylum Arthropoda; class Arachnida; order Ixodida; family Ixodidae; genus Rhipicephalus; species Rhipicephalus microplus. The sequence goes on from NC_051173.1 coordinate 15,138,016, forward strand.
CACCACCACCACCACCACCACCACCACCACCACCACAACAACAACAACAACAACAACAACAACAACAACAACAACAACAACAACAACAACAACAACAACAACAACAACAACAACAACAACAACACAACAACACAACAACACATAATAATAATAATAATAATAATAATAATAATAATAATCTTAGCACAATCTTCTGGTGACGAAGGATAAATGTTATGTTTCAGCGTGATGTTATCAAGGACAAACAAAATGATAAATAAACGCACCTACGCCCGCATAGATTACGTATTCAAGCCACTCGCTGGGCAATCACACAGGCCGCGGCAAATCACTGTCGTTCTTCGCACTCACAAAACAAAATATGGCATTCCCGAAAGCTTTGCGTGGGTATAGAAATATAGAAGCTCGTACAAAGAACTACAAAAATGAAAGTCAAGGCTGAAGAAAAAAACTGGCAGAATGTCAGACTGCAGTAGCTAAGGTATAAGCCTTGGTTTTTAAAAGAAGGAGCTGGACGGTCGTTTATTGCTGGTACGTTTCAAGTGCGATGTCTAATGAGAGGCGCCATCCTCATCAGGCTCTTATTAAGAGGGGCTGCAGTAAAGCTCACTGTAAGCTCGACCCTTACGCAATCTGTGCGCGGAGGCCACCAGACTCGCACGTCCCTGACGTTAATTTATTCGCGGCAGTAACTTACAGAGAGCGCAGGGCGGCCCGTCACGCACGCACCTGGGGCTCCGACTTTTCGCGTGTTTCTTCTCGCTCAAAGCCGGCGACTGTCGTCGACAAAGTACCGCCGCCGCCGCCGCCGCGTCCTATTCATCCAGCTGCAAAATACGACGCACCGAACAGACGCCGCCATGGCACGTAGTTACCTGCGAAGGCCCTGCCGAAGGTCTCAGAATTCGTTTGTGCTCAACTGCCGACCCAATGGCCGCGGGAGCGAATCCCGGCCACGGCGGCCGCGTTTTCAATGGAGGCGGAAATGCTTGAAGCCAATGTGCTTAGATTCAGGCGTACGTAAGGAAACCCTAAGGGTGGCCGAAATTTGCGGAGCCCTCTACAGCATCTCCCATAATCATATCATGGTTTCGGGATGTAAAACCCCAGGTATTATTATTAGAATTTGTTCACCTTACTCATCCTGCACAGCCCAAAACAGCTGCGTAAGAACAGCGAGCTGGTACAGTCCTTTAACTTCACAATTATCCACCAGTGCGCGTTCGTAGGAGCATCTTTTGTATAAACACGACACGAGAGAGAAAACGTCTTCGGAACATCAGCGGCGCCATATGAATGGCTTCAGGTACATCGACTGCCCCATGTAGATATTTTTACGTGTACAACGTATTCGCAACAGCGCTTTTTTGAGCTTGTTGTTGGGCTATAGCTAAGTTGGTAAGTCGTCATGAATATTACTTCGCGCGAACTTCGTTTGCGTGTCTCTTGATTAAATCTGCGTGTGCAGGATAAGAGTATTTTTTTTCAGGGTTTACCAAGTTACGTTAAGTACCTACTATATACCACTTCACAAACTCAAGTACAGCCGAAGTAAGTCTAAGCGCTAGCGATCACTTCAATTGTTTCAGCAGGATTGCCGAAGCTCGAGCGACATAGTACCCCTCGAAGCCGTAAACGTGAAATTCGCACGACAGGTTGGATAAGTAGCACCGTCTAGCGGGGCTAATATGAATCAGGCAAGCATAAAATTCATACGAATAAGATAAAGTATGCAGCCATATATAGTCCAAAGTGTTCAAAGTTAAAATTTAAGAACTATGTATGAACTGACCCGACGTTTCCTAAGCAATTCGACCCTTTCTTCAAGGGTGACTGTTCGGCCGGCTCCGAAGCTAGCGACCTTTTTTGGCGGTGTCCCTCTCTCCGCCGTCCTTCATTGTAGAAACATCCTGCTTTCTACTTCCCGTGCTGTATACCCTTATCCGTTCTAGCAACTCTAGTCAACCAAGGCATAAGAATGCCTCAATGATTGATTGATATGTGGGGTTTAAGGTCCCAAAACCACCATATGATTATGAGAGACGCCGTAGTGGAGGGCTACAGAAATTTCGACCACCCGGGGTTCTTTAACGTGCACCCAAATCTGAGCACACGGGCCTACAACATTTCCGCCTCCATCGGAAATGCAGCCGCCGCAGCCGGGATTCGATCCTGCGACCTGCGGGTCAGCAGCCGAATACCTTAGCCACTAGACCACCGCGGCGGGGCGTATAAGAATGCCTCAAGGCATCTGCCATTATTATACGTCGTCAGCGTCAACATATCAACCAAGACATCGTGGTATTATCGAGCCACGACCACTAAATGAAAAAAAATAGCGGCCGTGACCAAAGCAGTCTATGCGCAGGCGTCGACATTCATTCCGCAATCAGCAGCCCCATGGAAATATACGAGGGAAATGCCGGCAGTAAAAGCCAAGAGGCAACTCTGCAGATAGCGAGTCACCCTAAAGGTGGCAATGAAGATGTCCAGTCTCAGCGCAACTCTTACGAGCGGGAAGTCTATAAAGGCAACAAGGGCGGCGCACCAAGATGCTTCCTGTTGCCCACCCTCACGGACACAACCTGGAACAAAACCTACAGCACAAAAAGACAGAGACATACAAAAGGACAGAGATAAAGGTGAGCACTCGGAAGCTGCTCAAATAGGGCCTTATGTATAGCCGCAGAAAACAAAGGCAAAGAACAAGGTTAGATAAACGCGAGGCGCCCACATAAAGGAGGCTATAATACGACCTCGGCATAACCGCGGCGCGGGCTGCGACGGTGGTTAACCCAGCCCGCCCTTTCATTCCTTGAGGCGCCGTACTACAAGCGTCCTCGCATTCACTTATCAATATGCCCCGCGGAACAAAGATTACCAGGAGCGGGGTACAACAAACTGGCGAAGCGCATCTCTCATTCACGCGCCTGAGCACACATCTCTCTTCCGCTATATAGGCACGGACACAAACGCACATCGTGAAAGGTCTCGTCGAGGAACTATGTTCACCCTCTCGGATCAGTTCGACGTCAATGTCGTCGACGTCGCTAGCGATGCAGCTGCATCAAAGGTCGGCGGCACGCTAAAGAAGTCTCCCCGTCCCCCCCTCTTCAGTATTTTCCCGCGCTTTTTAGCCGGCGGAGTCGGCACAGGGTATAGCGACGATGTAGCAGCACACGGAGTTAGTCCCTAAAGTAATCGAAACGGGGGTCCTCCGAGGCCAGTGACATGTAGGTAAAGAACGGCAATAACGAAGAAACGAAAGACAACAACAACAACAACAACAACAACAACAACAACAACAACAACAACAACAACAACAACAACAAAGTTACGAACAAAGCTTGACTCTGAGGGCATTCAAGATCTCTTTGATCCGCGCCAGGATGCCGCGGGACACTTATAGAAGAAAAAAAAGAAAAAAAAGGACAATGGTGGAGTCCGCTTTGAGTCCTTTCTGTTACAAACTGGCGCGCCGAGCACCACCTATTGGCTTCGCAGGGGACTCTCCAAACGATCTCTTCTTCCTCAGGTCGCCTCTCTTCGGCCCACGGCCGCCCGCGTCGACATTCGCCGGAGCACCGGCCCGACTTCTTTGTTCTTCCTTTTTTTTTTTGCCTGTTTGAGCGAACCGCGCCAGAAGGGAGAAAAAGCCGCTCTTTGTCCGCGAACGCAATTTGTCTTTTCCGGCGGCGCGCAAACGTGGTCGGGGGCTTGGTGGTAAAACCCGCTCGAAACAATGCGCGTCGGATGAAAGAAGCGAGGACGGAGACCGGTGATGGAAACACAGTTTCGCGGAACTCAGTCCTACCTCACCATGCCCACCTTCCCCATTCCCCTTCACTTAATTAAACTCCTCCTTCCTCCCGCGTACTACAAATAACGCTTAGCGTGGTTCACTCGCTAAACGCGGTGGTTCGCTGCTGAGGACATCAAAGCGGCTGTCGCCGACGCCGCAACGTTTACTGCACCAGAAAAAAAAAAAAAAAAAGGCGTTGCGACGGCCGACCGTAATAATGCACTCCATTCGTTATGCCTCCCTTCGATCTTATTTCGTAACACGCACGTGCCATCTTGGACTACAGGAAACGAACGAAACGCGCTTACACAACCAGAGAGCTCGTATAGTTCGTTGATGAAATATGAACGCGAAGCCGCCGCTTTGAATGTATAGTTCGCCGATGTTCGCGCTCCATCATTGCACTTTAGTATAGTGGGGTTCTTCTGTTGCCATAGCAACTGCATGGAAGTGCTTCAGCCAATTTTTAATGCGAAGTGAATGCGCAGCCCACGTTTTGTGCACTCAATAATAATAATAACAATAACAATAATAATAATAATAATAATAATAATAATAATGGTATTGCTTACCAGTACCACGAGGTGATCACGAGAGAAGCCACACGAGAGAGCTCAGAAAATTTTTAAACTACTGGAATACCAAACGTGAACCTAAATCCAACTACAAAGGCCTCTATAGGATGTCGCTTGCAGTGAAATGCGGCCGCCTAGGCAGGGATTCGATCTCGCGATTTTAGGCTCACGGGATCGCTCTAACCAGTAATCGCTCTAACCACTAGACAACCACGGAGTGCACGCTAGGGATCCGACTTAATCCCGGTAGAGATGAGCCCAGAGCGAACCCCAACGAGTTCAATGACTAGAGCCACGTAATCCGCTTGCTCGCTAGGGTATACCGGGCAGCGGAGATAATGGTGGTGGTGGCGAAAAAAAAAAACACATTATTTCAACTATTTGCAATATCTAGGAGGCGTCCCTAGTCCGGGACACTGCAACCGTGCGTCTTGTCACGGAGGCGGAGAAGCGGCGGTTTGTGAAATTTTGCGAAAAATGATACACACGGCGCGGGTGGGGTAGTATGCAACTACGACAAAACGAAATATTCTATGTGCTATTTAAAACAGCGGAGCCGTTCAACTTTGAGTTCAAGCCGCGCAAAGCGATGAGGAAGAATAGAATAGTCATTTATAGTACGTTTGGCCTTTCTTTATATTTTTTAAATTAGCACGCACAGACGACAAGGGCAAGAAAAGTAGAAGCACGAGCACTAACTCGACTATTTATTCTCGAAACGAACTATACTTGTATGTACCAGAGGGTCAGCATACGTTTATGCGTACACTTATATGTATATTTCCTTTCAAAAATAAAAAAAAAAGTTGAGAGTTAGCGCTAGTGTGACACTTTTTTGTCTTTGTCTTCAGTGCGCACTCGAAAAAAAAAAAGCTATGAATAGATACCAACTCACCTATAGTTATCAGTTTTACTGCATTATAGTATAGCATAACAGTCTAAAAAAGGGCAAAGAATAGAAGCGAGGATGAGGAGATAGAAAGGGAGCAGCGGGACCGAGCATAGTATAGCCGGTATTGTATGGCAACGGAGTCGAAACGGGAACTTGGAAGTGGAGTGATGTGAAGACGATGAGAGGAAGGGAAAATAGGGGAGAGGGAGCAACATAATGTAGCCATTCAAGGCTTGGTATAGCGGGGCGAGACAAAGAGAAGCGACAACGAGAATGAGTGGTGTGAATCGGGGGAACGAGGAAAAGGTAGGGAATACAGCACAACATATCCATATACACTGTAGCAAGGCGGTGGGAAAAGCAAAGGGTGGAGAGGGTAAACATTACCCATGCGTACAGTATAGCACGGGGACGGGAAAGGGAAGCGAAGCTGAGGAGTAGGAATTCAGCGGTGGCGGGCAGAAAAGGCAGGCAAGGCGGAGATTCCATGGTTGCAGGTATGCAAGCGATGGTGCATGCAAGTGGTGTGAAGTTCGCGATTACGAGCTAGCTTTGCTTCACACTGCACTGCACTACAACGCCGAGCATTCCCGTCTATATAGTCATGTAGATCCTCCGTGAGCGGTCACAACGTGGTTTATTTCGACGTTTCGGTCTAGACTCCTTCATCAGGATTGAAGGTACTAGGCCGAAACGTCGAAATAAACCACGTTGTGACCGCTCCCGGAGGATCTACATGACTATATGCAACGCTACGGCCACTCAACCACCATGCCTGCCTATATATATATATATACCTTACGAGCAGTAAACAACAGAAGGTGACGCATTTTGAATAATCTTTCGCAGTACTCACCTTTGGAAGTAGCCGACAGTGCTTCAGTGCTCGGGATCATTCAAGCCACCTGCAGAGAAAGAGAGGACGTACGAGAACAGTCAAACACGAAATAGCTAGAATCACTAAATGTTCACGTATTGCATAATGCAATCGGACAAGAACGAGTGTTTCAGATTCGCAATTATACTTATGAGTGCCATCGGCTCACACTCTGAAGATTACTACTTTGTACCCTCCCCCCACCTCAAAAGAAAAAAGAAAGGTTGCACAGAAAACGGCCACCGCCATAGAACATTTGGTAACACATCATGTGCGTAATGGTTGTGGGTTTGTATTGAACCAACGGTATAGTCTTGGTCCTTCCGCACGACTTAACTACACTCTAAAGAAAGAGCGAGTAAAAAGGGTGTCTTTTTGTCCCACAACAATAATCGTCATCAGGCTTGCGTGCGCTTACTTTCTTGAAAACTCGGCGCTGGCCACTTTCCTATCGAGAATGCAATGTAACCCTGATAATGGACATGTCGATCGTGACCGGAATGTACCGGGCGCGGGGCGATAGCGCAAGGATGGAACGCAATGTAGATGACGATTATTGTTCTGGGACAAAAAGACACCCTTTTTACTCGCTCTTTCTTTAGAGTGTAGTGCACGTGATGACTAACAACAAATAACGCCCCTATGTGCTCCTAGGCTCTGTTATCTGGTTCCTTCGTATGGTTGTGTCTAGTGTCATTAATGATTTTGTTGGCTATGCGGCTCACTGGTGAGGTCGTAAAGAAGCGCGCAGTGCGACATTGAGCTAATTGATATGTGGGGTTTAACATCCCAAAACCACCATATGATTATGAGAGACGCCGTAGTGGAGGGCTCCGGAAATTTCGACCACCTAGGGTTCTTTAACGTGCACCCAAATCTGAGCACACGGACCTACAGCACTTCCGCCTCCATCGGAAATGCAGCCGCCGCAGCCGGGATTCGATCCCGCATCCTGCGGGTCAGCAGCCGAGTACCTTAGCCACTAGACCGACATTGAGCTAAGAATACGAAACTCGAGGGGGAAAAACTACGCACTTGTTTTGAGAAACAATAGAAAATACTTCCACCACGCATCGTTCAGGAAAAGGACTGACTAGCGGTACCGTCCTTCTTTATCACAGCGTCGGTTACCAAAGCCAAGACTTATTTATTTTGATAATGTCATGTAAAATTAAAGATTAAAACAATATTCCTTTTGCTGCTTTATAAAGAAGTCAAACCACCATTCACCGCATTTTATTAAGCGTTAGTCTGTGCAGACTAAACAGAGAATACTAATGATGATGAGCCGGCGCAAGTTGTGTTCATCCTCTTCTGCTTTACTCTCCAATCCAAGCACCGACGTGTCCGGCGTGGGATGCAATAACCCTGACCAGCGATACAACGTGAGCAAAGAGAGAGAGAGAGAAAAGTAGAGATAGGAAGGGATAATTGATTGATATGTGGGGTTTAACGTCCCAAAACCACCATATTATTATGAGAGACGCCGTAATGGAGGACTCCGGAAATCGAGACTACCTGGGGTCGTTTAACGTGCACCCAAGTCTGAGCACACGGGCCAACATTCCCGCCTCCATCGGAAATGCAGCCGCCGTAGCCGGGATTTGATCCCACGACCTGCGGGTCAGCAGCTGAGTACCTTAACCACTGGACCACCGCGGCGGGGCGTAGGTATAGAAAAAAAAGGAAACGGCAGGAAAAAAATAAGAAAGGCGAAGAACAGAAATTCAGCATATCCACGGAGTGAATCCTGAGTAGGGCGAAGCGTCCGCCTGTGCACCCGCCCGCCCACTCTTTTTTTCTTATTCGTCAATGTGTTGATTCTGCCCCGCTCCCCTGCGAAAGCTTTCTGAACCCAATAGCAAGATCTTTGCACTGCCTCTAAGATAGAAGGCACCTTGGCTGGTTTTTCGCACTGCCTCTGTGATCCGCCCGCCTTTGCCCAAGCAAGGTCGTCATGTGGTGACGTCACCATGCAACATCACGCTGGAACGCCTGACGTGATGATGTCACGACGTAATAAATGTGTGTGATTTGTGACGTCATTATGATGTCACATAGCGACGCCATCATGTTATTTTTTTTTCATCAATCGTGTAGACGCCATAGAGCCTTCTATATATATGTATCCACTAGAGAGAACTATGACGCTAGTGTCGATGGAAGCTGCCACGCATGGCGCTTCAGCAAGCATGGCAATTATGGGTAGTACACGAATTTGCCTAGCTTTCGAACTTTACGCTGCTTTTGGTTTCGCGTGGCTTGAAGCTGCTTTGTCACGAAACAACAATCGGCAAATGTTCAGCATTTGCGCTTCACCACCGTAATATTTTAGGTTTATCATTTCGAATCGGCCGTCCTCAAGTTCAAAAGGGTTCAGTTTTTCCTTCGAAAGAAAATCGAAAGACAGCAATAAACGAAGCCACAAGTGCGATCCGCCACCCGCAAGTACGAAGACGAGGCGAATCCGCGTACTACCCATCATTCCCATGGTCTCACAACGATCGCAGCGCCTGAGTCCCCTTTAGAAAACTCAATGGTAGACGCCATTGAAGGGGGGGGGGGGGGGGGACGTCGACGCAGATGCTGGCCAACTTTATAGAGTTTTGAGGAGAAACCTGCGGCTTTCGTTTGAATGCCAATGATTACATCGATGTCTAGCCGCATGGGGAGTAACCATAAACTTTCTGGTCGCCGATTGCAGTGTCAATTTTTATGAAAGGGAACACGGGAGCGCAAGGCCTTCGCGCTCCGGCGGCTGCTGGCAGCGCGTTAAAGCGGGAGCGAGAGCAACTACAGTCTCTTTTCGCGTCATCTCGCGGCGAGCAAAACAACCATTCGTTGCTGATATAGAACTGCAAGATTGCAACGCCTCCCCTTTCAAGGCGATCACCAGCTCTCGCGTAATCACCTTGAAGGGGGATAGGGTCGCAATCTTGCCTCTGGTTCCATATCAGCAATGAATTGTTGTTTCGCTCGTCGCCAGGGGATGCGAAAAGAGACTGTAGTTGCTCTCGCTCCCGCTTTAACGCGCTGCCAGCAGCCGCCGGAGCGCGAAGGCCTTGCGCTCCCGTGTTCCCTTTCATAAAAATTGACACTGTACGTGTGTGTAACAAGTGGTCACTGTATACATCAGCGGACCAGGCGATCAACCGGACGAATTAACATCTACGCGGTTACCATTAAAGATTGCTATGCATATTTATTTTCCACCAAGAGAGTCAGTTGTCCTCCAAAAGTACCGATCTCTAAACCCACACAGTATTTTCTCATCCTGCTTGCGTGTCTTTTTTTCTTTGAATATCGATCGCATGTGAGCACATAGTATATATACAGCTTGGGTGGGCGATATCGCAGGTGTGGGCGAACCTGTGCTCTCGCATCCCGCTGTGGCGTTCCCGACACACAGCACAAGGGCGGAATCATTCACGTGTGATCGAGAAACGCAGTTGGCGGAACCGCGGCGCAAGAAACGTACCACCACCTGCAAACGTTACAACCCCAGTGCATCGTTCGTAAGCCGCGTTTTGCTACCACCATTATATCTTCCTTATTTCTATTTAGTACTTTCTTCCTTCCTCTTATCCTCGCCGCAGGCAGCTGCAAACGAACAGCCATAAGCGGTTACAACAACTCGAAAAGCTCGAGCGGCGGTGGCACGAGCGTTGTCAATGTCGATGCGTGGGCGGCTCAAAACGGTGCCGCCTGAGTAACGGTGCGCGGCTCGCCGCGTGGATTACAAAAAAAGAAAAGAACGCCGCATATTATATGCCAGCTCACGTAGCGGGACCGTGGGCTCGCAACGAAAACGAGTCACCGCGTGTGGCGGAGAGAGAGAGCTATAGAAGAACGACCTCTTTCGTACGACGATCCCTTTTATAGCGACGGCGCAGGCACCGAGAAGCACGAGCTGCTTTCTTCGTACAAGTCTGGTTGTAAGCTCGTCTTGCTGGACTATATATATTCCCCGACAACGAAATGCCAATGGAGAACCGTAAGTAAAACAAAACAGTGGGGGTTTTCAGTGGACGAATGAATGAAGACGAGGTGAATAATAATAATAATAATAATAATAATAATAATAATAATAATAATAATAATAATAATAATAATAATAATAATAATAATAATAATAATAATAATAATAATAATAATTACTATTATCTGGGATTTTACGTTCCAAAACCACCATATCATATGAGAGACGCCGCATAGTTGAGGACTCCGGAAATTTCGACCACCTGGTGTTATGGAACGTGCGCCGCCATGACACAGTACACGGGACTCTACAATTTCACCTGCGACCGCCACCGCCGCGAAATGCGACCGCCACCACTGGGATCTAACCCGCCAACTTTGGGACTGCCGTCAACCATCACGTACACTGTTCCCCAGGTTAACTGAGGCGGACTAGATGAGGTGAACGAACGAAAGGATTGAACGTGGTTGTGAAATGGGGTGTTAAATTGCGACTTACTTGGGTCGATGGCTAAATTGGTTAACGTGGTTGTAGGAGGGGGTGTTAAATGAGTGAACACGTACACACGTATGCGAAAGGGCGGCGCTGGTCGAAGGGACGTCGATCATTGTGTTTGTGGATTCGTTGGAATTCATTTCACCGCGACCTTGGACGTCGACGCGCCGTACAAACCAACCGACGAGCGGCAACTGAGCGAGCGAGCGCCGACCTTGAGTATATATACAGCACGACGGCGCATGCACTGTCAGCTGTTGAATGTTCTCGAAGCGCGACGCCACATGCGCGTCCACTGGAGAATCAGGAGAATTGTAGATGTCGAACGCGGTGTGTAGAGGAGGAAGGGTGCACAGATGGTGGAGGAGTGAAGCGCGCGCGGTGTGTAGAGGAGGAAGGGATGCACAGATGGTGGAAGAGTGGGCGACGGCGCGACGGCGCATGCGCGCGCGTCAGCTGTCGAATGTTAAGTTTGAGATTCATAAAGCGAGAGGGAGAGAAAGAAAGTCTTATATTGAAAGCAGATTATTAAGCCCACGTATATTCACGTATACTTGCTATTCTAGAAGAAAGTGGAGGTGAAAGTCTTACAGCAGTGGGGGCAGAAAGATCAATGGAACGAAAACGAATAAATTGCAGGTCTTGTAATAGATGTTACGGGCGACAAATGGACAGCCTCGACAGTAAAATGTAAAAAAAAGGAGAGAAGTTTGTCTTCCGGGTGAAAAGGTCAGTGAAGGGGCTATGTGTTTTTTTTTTCTGTTTTACTCTCGCTTCACACATAACCACGTTAGTGCATACGCGCATAAAACTGCCACGTGGTTCAGTGAACTCAAAACAAGGTTGGTACGTAAACTACAAATAGCAAAGCAGCTGATCGTATGTGTAATTTAACAAACGTTGGCGAACAATGCAGCGGTGGTAATTTACGAGCAGTTGGATACGGTACGTATAGTTCTGTACGGCCATACATGATCCGCATCGCACCTCGTTAAAGGAAGTGAGTTGAAGAGACCAACGAGGACGATGACATCAGAAGGAAAAGCAAACCAAAATGGCACACCAGCTGCCGAGTAAAAAAAAAAAAGCAAGCCTGAAGAAAAAAAAAGAACTGCAATACGTTCGCGGTAGCGCGTTATGGCACGTTTTGCAATCGCAATCCGTTTCCAAGTCGGCGCGCCAGCGTCACCGGTGCAAACCTGCATGCACGCTCGAGCGTAACCTGCCGACATATATCTTCGCAGAAATATCTGAAGGCCGTTATAAGATACGATACTGCAGTATTGCGACAAGCCATAACGACATGCTCACGCTATCCGGTCGTCGCTCGTTTAAAGTGTTCATTGCGAGGCAGAGCTAGTGTAATCCCCATGCATAGTCATGGAGGTTCCCCCTATGGCGGTTCATATAGTCTCTGGGCTGCCATTAAGGTTGTCAAGGCAAGGTTAGTAATGCAGTCGCATATGAGTATGTCGCAATGGCAGCGACTGCCATGTTGAAACACAGGCGTGCTAAAAAAGAGATGCGTTGCGACCGATTATTATTATTATTATTATTATTATTATTATTATTATTATTATTATTATTATTATTATTATTATTATCATCGAAGTTTTACGTCTCAAAACTACATTGTTATGACAGACAACGTGCAGTAAAAGGCTCAGGGAAATTCCGACCAACTGAGGTTTCTCAAATTGCACCTATATCTAAAAACATCAACGCATTTTAGCCTCCACGGAAACGCATCCAGCACGGCCAGGATTCGACCCCGCGACCTTATAGAGTAAGCAGTCGATTCTCGTAATTATGTGAAATTTGTACCTCTTTATAATTTTGCCCCCCCCCCCCCCCCAAATCGAAGCATGTCCACAGAGTTTATGATAATGTGTGTGGCGAAGCGTACATCAGTCCGTCAGTGTGTATAACAGTCCATGCGTCCATCTGTTCGCCCGTTCTTCCATCTGTCCGTGCTTCCATCCATCCGTCCACTCGTGCTTCCGTCCACTCGTGCTTCCGTCCATCTGTCCATCCAACAGTCCTTGCTTCTATCCGTCCGTCCGTGCTTCCGTCCATGCTTCCGTCCGTCTGTCTGTCGCTCACACTAGCGCCCCCTGCTGAGTGAGTCATACAACTTGGACCCGGTCACAAAAAGACATGCATGGACAGACCATCGGCTTTAGGAGCTTCGCCCCTAAAACTTGACGCCCATGACTGCAAGTGACTTCATCACAAATCCACGTCTAAATGTAACCGAGATACGGAATGAAAATACACCTACGAATGTTGTATTGTCAATTTGGTATGAACAACGCTGTCGTTTATGTAAAACCACTGAAAGCACATTTGTGCGTCACTCTTACCGAGAAAATTTATAAAACTAATCACTAAGGCATTCCTTCCCCCCCCCCCTCTAAAAAAACATCGACAGGCGTTCCCTAGTATAAATTTATGCGTCGCTTTCGCTTTCTTTCAGCACATCACCTGTTACAACGATTATTGGTACATCCTTACGCATGCTGCAAGCCAGAAGTATCTTTATACATGTAGTTTACCGCCACAAAATAACTATTAAAGCTTTCAATCAGCAATGGGTGACAGGGGCTTTAAAAACTGCAACGCTAAAGTTAATTTCGTAGCATGATTTGAACTAGCGCGTTCACCTCGAAACTAAAGTATAATCAACGCCTATGCGCCATTCTATGCTTCACTCCCTTATATCGAACTCCACAGGACGAACAATACGAAGCACATAATACTATTCGTAATTACAACTGAGTCCACATTACTGACACCTCCTGCAAATTGAATGATGCGAATGCACTGTATGTACAGCAGGGGATAAATATTCCGAAGATCATATATGTTTGAAGGATCAAGTGAAAGGAAAGAAGAAAGGAAAAACAGACACCGTTTTCTTTGCCGAACGCGACAAGTATAATACTTCCGTTAAATGAACGTACAAGTGTATAATATACGAACAAGATAAAGCACAGGCGCGACGCGTACAATGAATTCATCTCGGAAGTGAGCGAGACGAGCAGACCAACGCAGTTTATGCTAGACGGAAGCTGTCTGCGCGAGACGTCTGAGTTATTACGCTTTATTTGCATATATACGAGCTGGGAAACCACAATTGAGACGGGCTCGCGAGAAAGCCGCGAGCTAAATTAGAAAAAAAAAAAGAAAGAAAGAGAGCGATCGACCCAGGCTTAGCCGTGTTCGCGGAAAACCACGCGCGGCCAATTTCAATTACACGACCACTGCAGCACACGCGTGAAGAGAGTATACGTTTCGTCTGAAATTCGGCCCCCATTCTTTGAGCGACATCATCAATTGACGCGCAGTCTCCGTTCGGAGAACAGATGTGCGTTCGTTCGCATTGTATAAGTTAACGCTTCGGTACAACGTTCCCGTCGTCCTTGATTAAAAGTGCGCCCGCGACATGCCCGACAAATGTGGTGATGCGAGGCCGCTGTATGGCAGCCACATTGAAAAGAAAGCCACGGGAGAAAGACAGAAGAAAATAAAATATTCAATCATCTCCGCTTGGTAGACACTGACGAAACAGCGAGCCCGGTGGCTTATACAGTGACGTTGAATGAAGTGGAATGAAGTAGGTGGAACGAAGTTGGAATGAAGTGGGAAATAAGAGTGAATGAAATAGGCGGAATGAAGTGGAAACGAAGTCGGAATCAAGTAGCTGGAATGAAGTAGGATCGAAGTTGGAATGAGTTAGAATGAAGAAGGAGAAGAAGGTGTTTAGTCAAAATCAAGGGGCGAGGTCGGCCTGGAAAGCGGGTTTCTAGCCTGCTTTCCAGGCCTGTATTTCATTCTAAGCCAGCATGAAGTAGATTGAACGAAGTGGAAAAGAATAGAGAATGAAGTAGGTGGAATGAAGTGGAATGAAGTGGGAAAGAAGAGGGAATGAGACAGCAACGAAGTGAAAATGACGTGGCATGCAGAGGGTGAATGGAGTGAGAGGAATGACGGGAGTAGTAGAGGGCCTAGAGTACGAGTGGTGGGAGAAGTGGCACATATTCGTGGTGGAGTTTACCCATTCTCTGCGAGTAGTTCCCACAAAGACCTACGACGCACGTCATTACAGGGTATCTAAACAACGTCTGTAAATACGAAGAACGAGAACTTTATTGCCTATATACTGCATGACGTTTCCCGTGTTTGAGGTACATTTCGTGATGCCTGCAGTCTGCTACCGTGTTGTTCTGAGGAAATAAGCTCTCGGTTGGTCCACATACGAGGTGATTTTAGTTGCCTGCTACTCTGCTTCGCAACCGCCGTCACACGCCCATTCTGGCTTGTCTCGCATGACTATCATGCCGCGAGCAATTGTTATCACTTCGTTTTGCACATCTTTAAACCCCGAGAGGCTCAAAGATTTGTGTTGATACTGTCGACGTGTTTCGTAAAAAACTGAGCGGCGAGAAAAAGATAGCACCTGTAGGAGGGGTAGTGAAGGCGAGAAAAAAAAACACTGTTTCATCTCTGGTCTTTCGTCTTTTGCCTTTGAACTTGGTGGGGGTTAGTGGACATTTTAGTATTTTAAATAGGCTAAGGAGCCTTACACACGGTTTTTGCGAGATCACAAACCAAGAAACGGAGCATTAGCTCATTCGACTCAGCTCGAATTTCATCCTTGAGGCACGATCTAAACAATCTCCAACTGCTCTCTCTATCTCTCTGTACGCATGCGAATTCCTAGTCGTGTTGACGCAGGGAAAGACCAAAGTGTATATTGAATGGCACTCGCTTTTGTGAATGCGTGAGAAGCAAAGCACGGACACTAAATAGGCACTTGAAATAAATCGTGAACGAATGAAAGAAAGAACGAAGCAGAAGGAGGAGGAAAAAAGGTAAAGCTAGTCCGTTTTTGTTGTATCGAGGCGGTTTATGTGAGTCCTATTCGAAGACGAGAGCAGGCGCTGTAAAAAAAAAAAAAAAAAAAAAAACTTGCCGCGAATTCGGATGCGACGCAAATAAAAGGGATGTAAACTTCACAACCGTCCTGTAAAAAGATTACCCAGGCTGCCCAGTCATTGGAAAACTAACAAAATGTGAACTCGAAAGTTGAATAAACGGACGTATCAAGGCGTACATGAAGATCCCCGTATAGCATAGAAAACCCCACGTGTTTTATATGCGAAACACATGAATGCTAAAAAAAGGGGCTTACGCACCAGCGCTGAAATGGCGCTATATGCCCCTGACAATCAAACTGCTGCACTGAAAGATTTCTTACTGGAGTTTTTCCGCTTCCCGGTTCCACTTGCTTTATGTATAGGAGCGCCATCGGGAAATCCCAATCCGTTACCGCTATAACTAAGACTAGCAAAACCTTTTTGAGGTAAACTGGTTAAACTACTTCACTGCGATCCGTAACCTAGCTCTTGCAAGTGCCAAGTTATAAAACGTCATCGTCTTTCGAAAAACATGGTGCTATTGAAAACGCCTCAAGGAGGTTACTCCTTTGAGCAGATAAAACTATACTTCTGAATTCAACTCTTCCACAAAAGGCCTTTACCGAAAAGTATGATACTGTTTGCAAGCGTAACCGAGAAATGCAGGGGGTAAGATAGGGGCGGAGAAATTCACAACTTTGTAGGCATAACATGGAATCATGTGACGCAGGACAAGGCAAACTGGAGAAACGTTCAAGATAAATGTGAGAACAGGGCGACAGACAGTGAATAACGACGAAAACACACATGCAGCGCCGTCTTACAACATTAAATAACGAACATTCTATAGCGAACGTTCAATAGTGAACAACACTAAATATGGCAAGGATGCATACGTAGAAGATGGTGCAGTTATCTACCACGTCGACGACTGTAGATTAACCAAATCAGTTGTCGCGTGTTAACTGTACCCTAGCATTGTGCAAAATTTAAGATTGATTGAGACAGCCGACACCTTTTTTTTTCAATTGCGAAAGTGACGCGAAATTTACGCACAAGCTATCAATCTTTCAGGCGTGATACGCTTTAATGACCGATAGCGTTAGTTGGCGGGCATACTTAATGGTTCGATCGTAACGTTCAAAGACGGGCACGCAGGCGCAGTGCTTTACGAGGCGGCTTTGATCCGCGTCGTGCACGTTGTTGATATGCTTTCTTCAACGACAGTTCAAGGCCCTTCCGATTTCTACTGTGCATTTCTTTTCGCATAACAACGGAATAAATTATGCAACAGCGGTAGTAAGGGCTATCCATCCTGGAGTGACACAAAACAGGTTGACAATAATATTGACGATAACGAAGATACATAGTTAATAGGGGCGTAGCAAATGGAGGCGAAGTGAGGCCCGTGTACTGTGCGGTGTCACTACACGTGCACGTTAAAGAACACTAGACAGTCAAAATTTTGTGAGCCCTCCACTAAGGCGTCGCTCACAATTATATGGCGGTATTCAGACATAAAACCTCAAAAATAACTACAGGGCACAGCAAGAATTTCCTTTTTTTTGAGGGGGAGGAAAGGTTGGTTAACCGCACATAATTTATGCATATGCATGTGTTTTTACGTTCGCGTGTACAGAGTCGATCACATCTAGGTTTACCACCTCACGAGTATTCATGCCGGTAAAACAAGGCTGGTCATTCTATTTCACGAGCGAAGTGTTCGTTACGTGACGCCTTTCCACGGCGTCGATAAACACGATACTAATTTTCCGAATTCGGCATCAAGCACGAGCTTCTATGATGTCTATAATACTAATGAGGCGTCGTTCACCATAGACGTGCAAAACCCTGTGCATAATCGACTGACAAATTACGGGAGATAAGGGTCAACTCCCCCCCTCCTTTTTCACCCATGCCAAGCTCAAGCTACGCCAATGATAGACAAATTAAGTTTGTCGCGCCAGATTTGTGTTGTCATCTTGCAGGCGAGAGCTGTGCGAGCACGGATAAGCCTGCCGGAGCATCCATCCGAGCTGCAGGAGTTGGGAAAGGCGGGCCTCACATGCTCGGGAGGCTACCGGATACGCGGGACGAGCTTCGCGCGTATACACGGGGACCATCGCTCAACCAGGAGACAAGAGAGCAGTCCCGGGAGATGGCGTCCACCAACGCCTGCCCGCCCCTCCGTGCGCATAGGACACGTTGCCCCCACCACCGGGAGAGAACAACGGGACGAAAAAAAATGCGCCTGCCGGGGACACACGTATACACAAGGGGAGAAAGGGCCCAACTTTCGCGACAGCGCGGCAAACACGACGGGGAACGAAAATAAAGACGTCCAAACTAAATACGATAAAGAAAAGCACACGCTCAGAAATGCCGAAGCACGTGTTCGTGTGAGGCGGATAACGGGGCACAAGAAACAGAAGGTAATCTGTCTTTTGCGAGGAAAAAACAAACAAACAAAAACAGGCCTATTACAAACAACCAAAAGCCCGTTACTTTCAATTTTGCCCTTTCTTTTCATGTTTGTTTATTTCCCGCAATAAGTTTCATCTCTGTATCGTGGGAGCTCTTTGGTTCAGAAAAGCCAAGACTAAAATACAAGACGTCAACCGGTGTTTATGAGAAAATAGTCTTGGTGGAAGAAAACAAGGAACTCGAAAACAACGTAGCCGCTCCAACAAGGAGAAGTAATGTTCAGATTTCGCGCAAGCAAGGATAGAAAAAACACGTGGCTTCTGGAATTGAAAAGACAAGGAGTAAAGGAACAAGAAGGGGCGGGGGGGGGGATAGGTGTTACGGGAAAATATTACTTTCAACGAGCCCCGCGGCTGGCAGCTGCTCTGGATAGCCCAACAATTTTTCTGTTGTCTTTTTCTCAGAGCAAGAGCTAACGCAGAAAGCGTTACGCAAAACTGCCTCCGTAGTAAGTACTGCAACCCCAAAATCAATCGGTCTGCAGCAAAGCACCGCATCAGAAAAGAACAAAAATCACTGAGCCCTGCAGAGACAAAAAGAAAAAAAAAATTCAGTCAACCGTTTGAAAGATTGAACTCGATATGCCCTGCCGAAGTAACTGACCAATGGAAACATACCACACACACAAAAAAAAAGGAACAGTCACATATACAGAAGAAGCAACGTGCACGGGCTTAATATGAAGCACTGGAAGAAGCGTGTTATTAGGAGCAACGTGATTTCGTGTTCGAAATAAACGAGCTTTGCTACCACGTAGCCTTAGAAACGTGTGCTTTCTCGCCCAGTATCCGCAGACTGTTCGCTTAGAAAGAAAATTCGAATCAACGGGAGTCCATTTCACCACAGAGTTTCATACGGTATCAAGTGGAGGAAACTGTGGAGCTGGAATCGTTCATTCCCCATGGAAGCAATGGGCAGTATAGATGGATTTGCTTCGCTTGTAACGAACTTGTGGCTTTGCTTGTTGTGTTTTGAATTTTCTTGCGGATAAAATAATGGCTCACTCTGAACATCGTAAGGTGATTTCAATTGGTCACCCCAAAGAGGTCAGATAGTGAAAAGGTACCGCTGGACTTTTGCTAAACTTCAACGCGCGACAATGCAGCTGCGGGAGACGCGATGCTGAAAAAACGAAGCTTATACGTCCTTTCACTACCCATCACTACCATTTATTGCAGCTAACATAGACACTAGCACTCCAATATCCTCTGGTACACTATGACGAGGCCACCGATTTAACGAGTCAATTGTTGAATTTGTTTTGAAGCGCACACTGAATTAACGCACGCACAGCTACGTCCACTTAGCAGCTCCTGAATCCGGTTATAATTGAATGCTCCCATTTTCAACGATTCCCTTATTCGTCGCGTTGAGCCATCAATAGTACCGATAAACGCGGCGGCACGGTATCGCAGTAATACACTACCCACAAGAAAAAAAAAGGAAGGGGGGGGGGGAGCAGTGAAACAAGAAATGAATCATGAAAAAAAACTAGACGGACTTACGGAAATGTAGCTATAAGGCGCTCTGCTTTATCAACGAGGTGGCACTGTTTCCTCTGCACATTAACACGACGCCAGCGGCTACTGCACGCGAACTTCTTTTAGAACAACAACAACGACAAAAAAATTCTAAGAAAAAAATGAGCAGCCGGACCGAGAGCGAGGGCGTTAAAAGCAGCGCCGTAAACTGCTTCCTACAGCTGCAAGCAGTCAACGCCCGGGCGTCATTGGCGCTTTTCCCTTGGTATAGCCGCAGGTATCGGACTGTCGACAACTATATATATACGTACACACACCCTCGGAGAAGCGATAAGCGAAAGAACATCGAAGTGGAATCGTTTCGCCACATCGAGTTTCCGCTCAAGACACCATTTGTAGAGTGGCGACGGGACTCCCTCTTACAAGCTCGTTAAAGGCCCGTGTATAGAGTATACGACAGGAAGCCACTTTCGTATAGCTCCACTTTGGCGTTTCTGTCGGCAACAGTGGACATCGCGTTGCGATTTGCCGTCGATTTGGATAAAAAGCGGCAATTCAATCTCCGTATATATATAAAGACTCGCGGGCCTTCACGTACATCGGGAACGCGCACGACACTATACGTAAACCGCTTTAACAACTAAACCTGCCAGTCAACATCTATTACGCGACATTCCCGCTCTCGTAGCTGCGATTGTCGGTATACTGTGAATATCTACCACAGCAAAACGGAAGGTGCGTTACTCGACAGAACTGAACAGAAATTAGGGATAAAAGTCATAGACCGATGTTTTTGAATAGCTATCTATACTCTATAACTAAACTTCTACACGTTCTCAGTGACGTAATAGAGAGAACTGCACAACCCTTTAAACGTTATTGTCAGGCTGAGTAATCAATGAAACGAACCGGCAGCAATGCGTGGCGCCTATATTTTTCATGCAAGCGAAACGTGACAACGAGCAAACGAAACGTGATATTCACCTTAAAAACACGCGGTCGCGATGTTGACAGATGTTGACGTTGGTCAAAAAACAAACTATAGTGTATTCGCTATAATAACTTTTTATTCTCCCCTGATCAACTTGTGCACAGTTAAAACGAAATGCAGGCGTACGTATGTATACCCCCACCCATATCCTATGCATGACTACAACGTCACAGACTCGCCCAAACGGGCTTAGTTATAAAGAAAGAAAAAAAAGTAACAAAAACGCATCACATGTCCCTCTTTACATAGGTGGCTCTCCGCGTTGTCGGAGCGAAGTGATCAAGGCCCGACGTAACCTCAGAAAGGGCGCAGCAAAAGCGATGCGCCTACAGCAAGAGAGAAACTCGCCTTTCGCCAACTCCAGAAGATGTTCCTACACATATCAAAAAATGGTGCGGAGATCGAAGATAAGCAATAGACAACGTTGCTATCACTAAGGAAAACGCGCAGACCCCCTGATACACTCACTTGATGATGATGATTATGATTATGATGATGAACTCATATGAATGGCGCGCACCCACAATTAAAGGGGGACGAGCCAAGAACCGGGTGGCAAGATGCTTGAGTATTGAAACTAAAACCAATCGTAAACATTAGTTTAGAGATAGAACTGAGAATAAGTGAAAATGATTATTGGGTAAGCGCTCAAACCAGCTCTGTTTCCTGATTGAAATAACTACAAATTCACTTGCGCGAACGACTCGAAGACGAAAACCATCTTATTTTTCTTTTACATCAACGTGTTGATATTTCGTACTGATCGTCTGACGTGTATTGTTTGCAAATCGGCACGATGCACTGATTAGTACTGAGCACGAAACTATAATGCGGCGTACTCCAGACAATGGTCAGACAATTGCATTTGGTCGCATCTTCATGGAGTCATCGGTAATCCTTTTGATGATCTGGCTATAGAGATAGCTGGCACCCTGTATAGTGCACATAACGCAGTGGCAGCGGGATGGCGTTAATTAAGCGCGGTGCCCCTTAGGGGCTCGAGCTGTCGTATGTTCGCTTGGCGTAATGCAGGCAAAACAACGCGTCGAATAGCCATCTATCTGCATATATTACATATACTCAGCGCACGCTCCACCCAGGAGAAGTCTTCTTCGTTATTCATCGAGCGTCTTGATGATGATGTTGCCAGGCTCCTTTCTCAAGTTTTTTTTTTTTATCGCCACAATACACGTGTATGCGCTGCCTTGCGAAACCACGCCGATTGCCTAAAAAGAATCATCGACATAATCGTAGAGCTTTGCGATGCGATTACGCCCACAACGGGAGCATTACAGATTCTTCTGGAGCATGCACGTGGCCGCTATAGCAATAGCGTTGCAATAAAACGCCAGGCTTGCGCGGAAGGCGCAGCACAGTCACAGCGAAAGCTAGAAGACCGGCCTTTCAGAGCTTCTTCTAAACACTTACTGGGTAACTTTTGCAAGCACACTTGCTAGTTACTCACTGCGGCATTATCAATAATAATAATTTCTATGTAACAAGCCGGCATTCACTATATGCTACCCTTTGTCACTCTTCTGAGAAGTGTGGTATCCGCTAAACACTTGCAAGAAATTTTGTGCCAATCGTTCAAGCAGTGGCTGACGACGATGAGTAATTATGCCTGAAGTGGGTATGCGCCACAGCTAATAGGTGATCAGGAACAAGCTTTTCTAATGGGTTGGAGCATTTGATGACCCACTCGTAACGCTATTCGCATTGTCTGACACCTGGTTGTTCACTTGCTGTTCTGAAACGCTTTATTACTCATATTACAATATGAACGCGATTCGTTTCCCGACATCAAGCCTCCCTAAGGCAAGTTTGCGAACAAGTCCCAAGCACCGGCGTGGCTCATAGGTAGAATACTGGGCTGGCACGCAGTGGAACCGGGTTCGAGCCCCACTGTGTTCTTGGTACTAGGCTTTTTTTTTTCTCAATTCGTGCGAATGGTTACGGACACCGGTGGCGGCGGCGGACAACTACATCGCCGCGCGTGACCCGAGTTGTGATCTCTTAACAGCTTTCGCTCTAATTCGACGGCACATGTATAAATGCCGACGCGCGTCATCGCTTGTCAGTTGATCGACGCTCTGTTCGCCGCTATCAGTGCCATTACTTGCTGCAATCTGAATTTCCTCTCAAGTGGGCGCAAGTTCGGCCCAATAAACAGCTTAACCTGAGCACCCAGTCTGCTCCCTTCGTCCGCGTCTTAATGAGACAGCTATGACAGCCCCTGTACCAACGCCCGCCACGGTCGTAATGCAGCCGCCAACCTTTTACGGATCCTCATTTGAAGAACCGGAGACGTACGACCAAGTGCCCGCCTTGAACCAGTGCGACTCTGAAAAAAAGCTGCGTCGCGTCTACTTAGTCTACCAGGAAGACGCGGCAAAGACTTGCATGGTTCGAGAATCGGGAGTCTGCACTTCAATCCTGGGACTTCTTCCGCGGCGCATTCCTGGAAACTTCTACAAGCGTCGTCAAAAAAAAAAAAGGGGGGGGGGGGGATTGGGCACTGCTTTGCTGTAGACCTGGGTGCAGCAACCAAATGAAAATGTCACCATATTCACAGAAGAGATGAAACTGTTCCGGCTAGCCGACCCTGCCATGGCTGAGGATAAAAAGCTCGGCTTCTTCATGTGAGGTGTGAAGCAAAAGTTGCTTGCGGGACTTGTTCGCAACCCGCCCAAGACTGCTGAGGAATCCCTTACCGAGGCCACGACAATCGAGAAGGCACTTGAGATGCGCGCAAGGCATGCATACACGTGTAATACGGCGATAAGGAAACTTGAAAATGGGGCGTGGCAATAATAAGTGCGAAGCGACTTCAGCGGCCCGGGCTGTTATACGGTGTCGTCACTTGCCGTACGTATAAACATAGCAAGCAAGTGTGACGTCCCCGCAAACACGGACTGAACCCCGCTCCTTTCGAGATGTGTGCGCTCGTTTCACAAACTCACGCATAAAGGGCATTCCGGAGTTAAGTACCAGAAGGATTATGTCTACTATTCTCACGGGCTCCCCCACGCAAAGTCGTGGACCGGGCGGCGCCTTGTCGTCTACAGACGGTGTGACAGAGTACAATAATCGGCGCGCACCCTTCAGATCTGTGGCATGGGGGAGCAGCAGAACACCTTTTGTTGGTTCGGGGAAAGCGACCTTTGCGGCAAGCGCCTGTGTCGGGTCCATTATGCCTTTCCGTCAGTCTCCGTGGCGCCAGGGCTCTTACTGCGTTCTGCGCGGATGGCCGCCCGCGACGGTGAACGACGAGGAAGCGGTGGCTACGGAGAATTTCGTGGGAGACACCGAGCTGCATAGAAACGTTGAGATTTGGTCTAGACATGGGCTCACCAAGTACCGGAAGCATTGAGACCATTGTTCGCCCGTAATTAAGGTGTCTTCGGACGGGTCGCCCATCACTCTCCCTGAGGCTCGAGTTAGTACATTGTTACTTGTCCGGCTTTGTTTGGGAGAGGGTTTTCTACTGGTGTAGGCCGCGGGGGCGGCCGCCGAAGAGGATACACTCGGACGGAGAAGAAAAGATATGCCGCGTGAAGTGGCGGACTGGTTTTGGTGCCGCGGTAGGGCGGAGTCGGGTCCTACAAAAAAGGGGACTACGAGACGAGCTTGGTGGCCCGAGATACGATGTAAAGAGTAGGAGGGATACGATGTGAAGAGTCGAAGGGAGTCAGAGAGATGATGCGATGAGCTCGAAATGGTAGAGAAGCTAAGATGGAAACCACTAAGAGGGACGACGTAGGCGACGATGACGAAGACGATGAAGACGGCGATGGAAGGAGACAGATCAGACCGCGACGTGAAGAACCAACCTTCGGCCCCGACTCGAGCAGCCAACTCCGAGGCCCCCGTCAACATGGACCTTTCGTGAGACGGACTTTATGCACCTTATTTAGAGTAACTTTGCGGGAAGGGAGGTGGCGAATTGAGACATTGCGCGGTTTTGTTAATTTATAACTTTATCATTTGTATCGTCGTGTGTTTACTTTGTATTGAGGCACCTTTGTATTGGCACCGTTATTTCCCTTATGTATCCGGCGTCGCATGTCGCAAATGTCCAAATCATGTGTTATAATTTATTGTAGTGGTTGATGTACGCGGTATACGATGTTTTAAGTTAGTATTTAATTTAATGAATCAGTAAACAGAAACAAGTCGTAGCGTCTCTTACTTCCCGGCCCCAGCACGAATCCCTGTATGTGAGAAATGATTGAGACACGTAGCCAAGAGGGAACCGGATAGAAAAAGGGTTGAGTGTTCTTCCCTCTCTTTGGCGATCGGTGGCGTAGCGGGGGACGTCTCACAAGCGAGAAACGTAAAAATAGAGAGAGAAAGGGAGAGAGGAAGAAAAGTATGAATACATAAAACTAACGAAGGAAACAAAAGAATAGGCAGATCTCACGTACAGTGGGAATCAATGATATGCGAGGCACGAATGAGCAAGGTTGATAGGTCAAATTAAAATCATCCCAACGTTACGAGGCGGAGGTAAATTATGCCTTACATAACTTCCATGTCATGGTTGTCACGTCTGGACGTGTTATTTGCTTTCGTTGTGTATTCACGTCACCTGATACCAAATTTGGTATATGTGGAGCTAGCGAAACGACCGCAAGCGTGCTAGGAGCGTAGCGTGTAGTCAAGTTTTGCCATGATTATCATGGCTGGACGTGTCATTTACCTTCGTCGTCTATTCACGTCACGTAATGCCAACACTCGTATATGTTGAGCTAACAAAGCGGCCCCGGGCACGCTATGAGCGTAGCATGTAGTAAAGTTTTACAAGACACGCTTATGATTATCATGCTTCGACCTGTCGTTTGCAATCGTCGTCCATTCACGTCACGTAATACCAAATTTGCTATATGTGGAACTAGCGAAACGGCCGCGAGCGCATCATGAGCGTGGCATGGAGTCATGTTGTTACATGACACGCATGCCATGATTTTCATGTTAGGGTAGGTCGCTTGCATTCGCCGTGCAGTTATGTCGTACCATACCACTTTTCTAACATTTCATGCGAACAAAACCACCGCAAGAGAAGCAAGGCCATGAAATATAAATACTGACATTCATGACATATATGTGATAATTTTGGTGTTGTGACTAGTCACTCATGCTCGTCTTACAGTCATGTTATGCCATACCAAGTTTGGTATCGATACCATTTTGCAAACGGCCAGGAGAGCTAAAAGTCGTAGGCGACTGTAGATAGATACGCTCAAAGTCGTCGAAGTTCACTAAGAAATGCTTCACATTGAGCAGAAAAAGTGAAAAAGAAGGAGAAAACCGAAGAGCAACAAAAAAGGCTGCCTAGTGCGGCTTGGCACTATTACTGCAAAGCCACCTCTCTCTCTCTCTCTCTCACACACACACACACACGCACGCACACACACACACACACACACACACACACACACACATATATATATATATATATATATATATATATATAATATATATATATATATATATATATATTGATTGATTTGTGGGGTTTAACGTCCCAAAACCACCATTTGATTATGAGAGACGCCGTAGTGGAGGGCTCCGGAAATTTTGTCCACCTGGGGTTCTTTAACGTGCACCCAAATCTGAGTACACGGGCCTACATATATATACATATATATATATATATATATATATATATATATATACATATATATATATATATATATATATATATTCCTGCTTCTATGGCACCGCAGTAGTTCTATGGTTGTCACAAATAACAGGCCCTGCCACGCAGCAGCCGGGCCATGAGCGAGCAAGGCCTCGTCGCGTTGCGCAATCTCTTCCGCCCACCGCGGCAGATGATCCGGCAAACGCGACCGAAACAAAGGGGCAGCAGGGTAAACAAAAGCCCGCCGACCTTCCGACAGCAATGCGACGTGACACACACCCCCACACACGGAGCTCGTTAGTGCTGACGATGACGACGTATAACGCCGAGAGCCAAGAGTGCTATCTCACCAGAGTCAACTGGCAATAATTGCATGAGTGGCGGGAGCCTATGCAAGGATGTGATACATCCACAGCCGCTATGTGTGACGTGCAAAAGGAAACGCTTATTAGCACTGACATAAAACTTCGAAAATACAATGTCACTTGTCCCCCTCACGTATGCGAACGGGTGGCGCTTAGCGAGTATACTTTGTGCGGCGACGTCTATCCGTATCTATCTATCTATCAATCAATCTATGAATCAATCTATCTATCTATCTATCTATGAATCAATCTATCTATCTATGAATCAATCTATCTATCTATCTATCTATGAATCAATCTATCTATCTATCTATCTATCTATCTATCTATCTATCTATCTATCTATCTATCTATCTATCTATCTATATCTATCTATCTATCTATCTATCTATCTATCTATCTATCTATCTATCTATCTATCTATCTATCTATCTATCTATCTATCTATCTATCTATCTATCTATCTATCTATCTATCTATCTATCTATCTATCTATCTATCTATCTATCTATACTGGCAAGTTTGCGGACGTTTGGAAACATACAATTCAATAATACTCGAGTCAATGCAGGAACGTCGTACCTGGCGCCATTGACCCGTCATGACGTGACCACCGAAATCCCCGACGCACAGATCGACAAGTCGGATATGAAGGACGTAGCGCTGCCCCGTAAGCACGACACTCTGCAGCCTTATATTTCATTATCAGCTATCTTGAGCGGCAATCTTTACGACACTAACTGAATAACTGAAAAGCACGAATAGACGGAACGTAAAAGAGATAAAGAGAGCGCCTGCGAATTGCAGGAGAACATTATGACTTGGCTTCATAACGAAGGAACCCAAAGTCCATGACCACAGTGCACCGAGTAGTTTATGAGAGAATACGATGACGTACGAGCTGTCGGGCCGCGCACGATCGATCCCCTCGCTATGCGGCAGACAAAGACGCTTCCGCACCGCGGCTCGCGAGCACGTGTCGAAACGCCACTGGCCCCGAAGGACCCACAAAGCGAGCGGACAGCGAGTGGGCAAGAGACAATCGGTGCGGGCACGCGACCCTTGCTCCCCGTGGGAGGCGAGCGCGTAGACTTGTCCGTATCATACGACGGCCGTCGCGAAGGCTTCGAGCGAGCCGACACGAAGAGCTTACGTCATCGCCGATGGCCATACGCAACACTCCACGAGC
Organism: Rhipicephalus microplus; assembly: GCF_013339725.1. Lineage (NCBI taxonomy): Eukaryota > Metazoa > Arthropoda > Arachnida > Ixodida > Ixodidae > Rhipicephalus > Rhipicephalus microplus. The sequence goes on from NC_051173.1 coordinate 15,165,709, forward strand.
GAGCGTACCGTAGGGATCGTCTGACGTGTGCAATCACAGCCTATAAGGGGGCGAGTCTGCGCACTTCCCAAGTCTACTGCGGCCTCTGGCGCAGGTAGAGGACGAGCGCCTCGCGAGGAGTTGGTCGTAACCACCGTGGTTGTAGCTTTCGACAAACTGTCTGGGAGGATTCGCGCATGTCGCTTTTTTTTCCAATATGAGGAAGTTTATAAGCTCGGTGGTCTGCGCAGAGCTAGTCGCCATGCAGCATAACGGCGTAGTAGATAAGCCTTATAGAGATAAGCTAGTAGAAAACCCGTGACAATATAAATAAAAAAGCGCGGTTTTACAAAGCACAAAACACTTAAGGTAAGAAGATACACGTATCGCAACGCGTCGACTGCCAGTGCTACAGCAGCCACACCAGCGGAGCCGGCCAAAAGTATACAAGGATTAGGCGGTCAAACGAAGTCGCACAGTCATGAAAATGCGTTTTGCTTGACTGCCGCTGATACTCATCAGTGTATGAGTCTTTGTCTGTCATACATGCAAGGCGCCGGGATAGCCAACGCGGTCTTGCAATGCTTGCTAATCGATGAGCCACGAGCACATTTTCCATTTCCAAGCCAGAGTTTAGGATATCACTTCGATGTATAAAATGTGACCTTAAAGCATACATGAAACACATAAACTTATTCCGTTCAAGATGCCTCAATCGTGTTCGGTTATGAAGGAAGGAACCAACACGCGCTATGAGGCAGATGCACCCCCACTGAGTGCTCGCCCAAGCATTGGCTCCATGCGACAAGCAGCGTTCCAAGCCTTTTTAAAGACGGTAGTCTTCCTTGGGAACCTTTGACGCAAAAGTTTTGGTCTGTCTGCCTGTACATTTGTCTGTTTATCCACACTTAACTGCACTTTAAACGGCACGAAAGTTGCTAAACGATACTCCAAACGGCCGAGACCATCCGCAGCGCCCACCAATGTTGCTCTAGGTTCGGCGTTCATACTTGTGCGACTGTCACTTCAAAACCAAATATCGCACATATATAAAGCGCCATAACAACACGAATATATTCTGTATGTGCGTCTTTTACTAAAAAAAAAGGCATACATAAGTAATTCTAAGGACCGTATCACGCGGCGCTGATCATGCAACGCTTGCCCGAAAAGGCGAGTGTTTCCAACGCTTTGCTATAAGATGACACGGTGGTGGCACCTACCCGTCGCCTTGCGTTCTACACCTTATCACCTCTGAGACGGGCGCGCACGCTCGTCTCAAAGCCACGCGTTTTGTTTTCAGAGACTACTGCCAGATAGCGCTCATGTCTCACGTGTAACGTGCCTTGATGCGCTCGTTCGCCTCCGCTGCATGCTCGAGGCACTCTAACGCAGCGCCTCCAGAATACCATTCACCGATTGTCTTACGCAGAACATCAAATACATGTTTTGTTCACTCTCTCCAGACGCAAGACTATTGCCTTTCGACGACATTTGAAGATTAACATTCAAATACGGGGCCATTTTTTTTTCATCTCTCCGAGCTTCCATCTTATTCCGAACTTGTGCCTAATTTGAAGACGAGTCGCTATAGGCAGGCAGATTACGAGGCGGTCTCAAAGTGCCATCCTTGTCCGCCGCGGTGGATGAATGGCTAAGCTGCTCAGCTGCTGACTCGAGGGCATCGGGTGCTATCCAAACCGCGACGGTCGCATTTCGGTTGAGGCGAAAATGGCAGGGGCCCATGTGCTGTGCGATTGCTAGTGCACGTTACACAACACCAGAAGGTCAAAATTTCCAGAGCCCTCCACTATATATACGGCGCGTCTCATAAACCTACCGCGGTTTTGTGACAATAAACCCCAGACTTTATAGAGAGTCACCCTTGTAAAGACTAGAAGGGTAATCACGGGGAAACCCATAGAGACACGGGTCTCTTCCAGATGCAAAGGACGTTGCGCAGAATACATTTATAATAACGGAGACGACGCGAAAGAAAAGCATAGGACAAAAGCACCCTCTGCTACACACGTATACCTCTCGCACGTCACTTACTTGACGCTCAGGCCGGGATGAAAACAAGGTTTCACGCTGTCCGCCGCCGCTGTCGCCCGTATTCAGGCGGGAGCGCGCGCAAAGCCTTCTCCGGGGGGTCAACGTCGCCGCGCGCCCGTGTCAGAAGCGAAAGCGACGCGTGCGGCAAGCGCCGTGGGCCTCTCACATTACGCCTTGCCTCAGCAGAGCCTTCACTCCTCGTCATTATTACTCTTGTTTGTGTTTAACGTTGCCCGCCGCTAGACGCCAGCGCAATTCAATACGGGGAGAAGGCAGCCTCGTCTGCGTCTCGGGCATACGCAGCTCGATCAAAGTCCGCTGCAGCAGCTTTCGGCTGCTGCTGCTGCTGCTGCTGCCACAACATCAGCTTGCTTAGTTCGCTTCGCGAAGCTCCGCCCACCTCTTTCTCATGGCGCATGGGACCCCAGCGTTTCCCCTAGAGACGTTAACTTAAGGCGCCATCTCGGTTATGTTGTTTCTTCGACCTCCACAACCCCGGGCCCTTCCTTATTCAGCACCGAGAGCAAGAATCGCATCACGGGCGAAGCTCGAGCGTCCGCTATGGTCAAGTTCAACTTTGGCGCAACTTAATATAACCCCCTACGCCTGTCACTCGTGACTTTCAAGAAGATCAGAAGGCTCACTCTGCGCGAGTTTCGCGGGTGGCGCGCCTGCTTCTCTCGCTCTATTCCCTCTCTGTAAGTTATCGAGTGTGTCGTGACCCAAAAGTAAGAGAGCGACACGTCAATACACCAAGGATGCGCCGAACATCCGTAATCATATCAGCGATGTGCCTGCCAACTTTGGCAGCGCGTCGAAGACTGCGACGTTCGGCGAGGGAGACAATCCCCCCACTATACGCAACGCTCAAGTCGGGTCTTGAGAGAAAGCCCCGTTATTATACATGTGCAGTTGCGTACGACAGCCTATACAGTTGATGAAGCACAAAAGGTGCCCGCGTCAGAGAATAGACACAAAGCCTAAACAACGCAGACGGAACAGTGCAAATTAGGTTTCACCGTCACGCCTGACACGACACTATGAGAATGAGCACTGGCCGGAAAACAAGAAGAGAGAGGCGGGGCCGTGCTTCAAGAACGTGTCACACCTCGGGAAAAAAAAAAGAAGGGCCCGAAACTTGTGCGAGCCTTATACGCATCCTATACTCTGACGAAACGGTCCGTGACGGTGACCCCCGGGGTATTCTGTGTGCACTGTATGCCGGAGAAGCCATGGACGTGAAATGCACGGCAGAAGCAGAGACGAGAACAAGCGCACAGAACGTGATCAAGCACGTCGCGACGAGCACCGAGCCGAAGTCGACGAACAGAAGTGCCGACAACACGGCAGTATGGCCACCGTTCAGTCGATTTTTCCAGTATGACTGCAGCGCCAGAATACATAACCTAGCGGAAAAAAAGCAACCTTGAGACGGACTCCGTGAAAATGGAACGCGACGCGCGCGATTCGCGCTATGAATCTGTCGGTGGATTGTGGCCGGGATACATGGGCTGAAAGAGGGCGAGGGAGGAGTCCATCGTTGCTTCGTGCAAACAGATACGCTAAAAAATGCGGAGCGAGCACTGTTAAAAACAAAAACAAAAAAAAAACATTACGGCGCGATAGCGGAGCAAAAAGTATACGTCATTCGTTAGTGTCAGTGGTAGACCAATGGGAAAGGCGCCATCGGCGCTAAAAGGAAATGAAACGAATTATCGACGCTTTTCAGACTCCATTTACAGAAGAAAAAGCTACAAAAATGGCGGAGGAAGCGTTGGAGCACTTTGGGAAATCATCTAAAGCCGACGCAGCTGCACGCAGTCGCCACACAGGGTGGTCTCGTGTAACTGGCAGAATGATATAACTGCCTTATAAAATAATAAAAAAACAGTGGGTGCAATAATACCAATCACAGAGAAAGCATATGCATGTTTTACGGAAGGAATAAGGCTTTAACGAGACGAACGCAAAAAGAGACATGGACGAACGCCCACTAATAACTGGTTTTATTTGAACGCAAGAAGAGACACGGACGAACGCCTACTAAAAACTGATTTCATTTGAAGAGTAAAATCTTGTTCGCGCCATTTGCGCCTTATTCCTTCCGTAAAACATGCACCAACTAACTCAACAAAAAGTTCCACTTAAAGCATAGGCACTCAAATATAAGTAAAACACTGCAACACCGTTCAAACTACGCAACCGCCATAAAAAGAGCGGAATCAGAGGACGTGCGCTCTTTCGCAAAGCCGCCGCTAGCTCGACAATACCGGCCTTAACTGGCCACGAGTCAAAATAACCATCTCCTTCGGTTTCGTTTTTTGAATTCCAGCGGGTACAGGACTTTGAAATTCTCCACTATATACACGAGTACGGTTAACGAATTCGCACTTCGTTCGCGCCTGGAGCAGCAGCTTGGGCAGCGCTGCACGGTTTTAGCTGGAAGGAGTTGGGAGGAAGTTGACAGCGCGGCAGCACAAGAGGTTGCGAAGCGGCGCAGCAGTTAGCGGCAGCAAAAAAGAAGCGCGCGAGAGAAGCGCCGGCGGCGGCGACCGACAAAAGCGAGAGAGATGAGGCGCGCACGATGAAAGCGTTCGCTGAAAGCTCAGTCGGCGGCGGCGCTAATTGCGTTAGCCGCGCAACGCGCACGCATGCCCCATAACGCGAAGCGCGCCGACGCCGCCGAGCACGGAGTTCACAACGGGAGCTATTCATTCGTCGCGACATTTGCGCAGCTCGGGGGCAAAAGAGCAGCGCGCCGTTGAACGTCATCATGCATACACAGCCGGCTGGGAGGCAGTGGGAAACGAGAAAAGAAGAAGGCAGGGATGCATAGAAGTTGGCGACTTCATTATACACGGGAAACAAAGGGGAGAAGATGAAGAAGCCTTCCATAGATTCTGAGAAGATGAGTAAGCGGCGCATACACGAATGTGGATTGCATCAACTTTCTATAGGCGCATCGCATCCACGCAGAGTGTGCGCTTAATATAACACAGCACGAGTGTCGGCAGGACTTTGTCCTAAGAGAGGGAGGAGGGACCCGTTTGGCACCGCGGCTGGGGGAGGAGGAGATCACTGTTGTATCTGAGTGAGGCCAACTGAATGTGTGGCTTGAAGGGGTCAAATATCGAAATTTAACTACCCCCGTGCCGACGCCTATATATGTCAAGTGTGTCTCATCTAAGACGTGCTTTAGCTCGGCGTCCGTAGAGGTGCTCCAGCTGCCCCACAAGAACTGTCTAATGCTTGGTGTAGCAAAGCGTTCCATCTAGAGGAAATAAATATACGGAAAAGAGGCAAGCAAAACGAAATTACGCTGCACGCTATGACCAGCTGACCGCTCAACGAGGGTCAGCAGCTACGTAAGGGATGAAAAGAACAAATAAAAAGGAGAGAGCGACTGTACAGAGGGGGGACAAGATACACGAATAGAAAAAAAAAAACATTAGATAATGCGCTTAGTGGGCTTGATATTGTAGTTTGTAGCGGCTAATGCGCATTTAGATATCGCATCTGTATACGCGGTCGCATCGCATCGACGAAGAAATAAAAAAATGAGACGGCTGCCGGCACGTGCCCTCCTCTGTTCGCGAGCGAAAGTTTATCGAAAAACGGATTAAGCAGCAAGAAGATACGCGGGTGGGGCCGCTATTTCCAGTGCAGCTTCAAGCAGCCCCGCGTGCTCGGTCGAGGAGCAAGGCCTCCTTTTCTTCACTGGTGTGCAATGCCACCCACTACTCCCCTCGGAATGCTTTGCGCCGGAGTCTGAGCAGGGTTAAATTTGAATGGCCTTACACACATTCCCATCTAATGAGAGCAAAATTACAGGCTGTCCTCCACACTACGGGCAAGTATACCGGCACATGTGGCTCCATGAGCGACTTGTTTGTTTGCTTGTTAATACTGTTGACCCTTTAAGGGTCATTACCGAAATGAATAAACAATACATTCAATAAAAACATTCACTTGAACATGATGAAAGGCGCTGCTCACTACAGAGATAAGCTAGGAACAGAAAAGAAAACAAAAAAGGAAATCATAAATGCACTCGGCTCGTAAACACTGTGGCGTTAATGATTAGTGTTCAAGAAGGCTGAATGACCTGAATAGGCAAGTGTATAGAGCTCGTTTAAGAATGCACTAAGGAAAGGCCTGATTGGCCTGTTTTAACGAAAGAAAAATCATATACGCGTTCAGAAATCGTTTTTTACAAGCACGGGTGGTTTTAATAATTCTATATTGTACGATCGTATACGAGCTTAAACAGATACGATGTCCTGAGTGTGACGATATCACCTAGAACATTAAGTTTCGACTTCCATTTGCAAGAATTAGCAGGCTGCATGTATACGGGAAGATGACCCTGATTACGCCCACAATCAAGGATAGAGAATCGAGAATCGTCGACCTCATACACCGGAAGTTAGTTATCGTGTTTTTCTGCTATCGCGCAGTAATTCATTAGCCTGAAGCCATAATTGCTGCGCACTGCCCCTGACACACTCATTAAGCTGCGCGACATATCTGCAAACGTCCGAACCATGCGCGCAGTACAGTTATATAGCGTGGGCGCAAGTAATAGCGCGCGGTGCCGCGTCGTTTGCAGATCTTACAAGCTTCGCCGATCGATTAACTACAATATGTAGTTTATAGTAGTGTAAAACGCACAGATTAACATGCGGGCCATCGGAGCGTGGCACAACGTAGGATAAACGTACACGGCTTCAAACAGAAAGTGTAATTATACAAATTATTACAGTGAAAATAGGCAAAAAAAGAGATGAAACCTCTTCCCTATGTGCAGGTGTCACAAACGACTCCAATTTTCGGAGCATCCGCGGGCCACACCTACCAAGGAAGGGCGCTTTTGTGTTGGGGGACGACATCCGGCGACTATAACGACCCAGCGTGGCGCCGGCTTGTCTTCCCTGCACCGGTACCGGAAGGGGCACCGGCGATCTAAACAAGGAAAATTACTCCCAGATGAGACGGGAGCATGTGTACGCCCCTGAGGAGGTTTGAACTGCATCGGAAGAGCAGTTGACGCACAGCCAGCAACAAGTGCGGTCGTCGGTGTCGCGAGTCTCGCGTAGGCGGCGAGCATGAAGTGACCCGCGCAACGTATTGAGACGGCTGCAATTCCGGGCACCCTCGTCGTCTACCAAGCCGGCGAGACCTTCAGCGGCACCCGTCAACTCCCCTACGTGCACCAAGAGCTGGCCTGGTCCGTATGGAACTTTTTATTGTGACTTTTTTTAAACTGTTAAATTGTTTTAACCAGCCTTTTTTTTTAATCTATGTAGTTGTGTGCGCTGCGACGCACATAGAAATTCAAAAGCGCGACCAATGATCATTGTGTAATTATTCCCTCGTATCGCTCTTTTCTGATTTCCATTTTGTCGTTATTTTATTAACATTCCGCGTATTGGCCTGTGCTAGTACCTCTTGTGGCGTTCTTTTAGCATATTGTGTTATCTAGCTGTCTTTCCATCGCGCGTATCAGTTTCCCTAATTTGTTATTTTTTTGTAATCTCCTGCCTGTGCTATTGTTTCCATTAAATGCTTGTTCGTTTTGTATAAAATCTCCGTGTCTGCTTATGAGTGCGTCGGTCAGGCCCACACATCACCACACGTGCAACCCCGCACGGGTCGGCCAACCTGCAAATAAATTCGAAATGTGCCATTTCGAGGCCTTTCAGGCGTCGCAGGCCGAAGCGTTGAGTAGAAGCCTGCGAGTCTGCCGCACGTCGATGTTAGATCGGTGGGGCCTCACCAGAAGTGCGTGACAGCAGGATAACCGTGAAACCATATAGGTGTCCACACGAGTAGGGCCAGAGAGAGAGAGAGAGAAATTCGAGGAAGGGGAGGGCGTCGCGGTAAAGCTTTGCCTGCTTAGCGCTGAATCCCGCGGTTGACCTCACTGTATAAACCACTTTGCACCCTTCGAACGATTTCGAGCAAGGAAACCAACTTTTTGGCAAAGCAGAATTCGCAAAAAAAAAAAAAAAAGAAGGGGGGAGGGGGGTGTAAGGTCGTTTTCTTTCGCCCAATGGCCTTTTGAAGGCAATGTTTTGCCTGTTTTGCGTGTATGGCAAGACATGAACGTAACGTGCATTCACTATGCTGATCTCATTTGTAATTGTATGTTCGCAGACGACTGGTGCACTTTACTTTTCAAAATATTTTAGTAGTAAGGGTCTCTAGGCCTTTGGCAACACGCCATAATGTATACAGGTGTTCTGATCCACGAACACCTTTTTCCAAACGTGCACCGGTGTTAGCGACAGATATTGTAAAACCCCTTTAACAAAGTAAAGTGGTTTAATGTGTATGCTTAAAGCTGCGCATGGAAAGAAAGCCCTTTCAAGTGCACAAACGATGGAGCTATATACCTGCGAATGAGTTTCATCACATGCATTCGATCGTGATGTTTCTGTTCCAGTGCCCCGAACTCTAGTGCGTCCTTATTCCTCACTTGTCCTCATCTTTCTCCCCCCCCCCCTTTTTTTTTTCTTTTCGCGCTATCCTCTAGAATATTGCCTCGAGGGATATGACATTACGGTATGACATTACGGTGTTTCTAACCGTCAATTCTAGGAATAACGCTGTCTTTAACCACAACTGACTGAAGTGTCTTCTCCCCATGAGTACCCCATGCACGCAACCGTTCCCAAGGAACTCTTCCTTTCGATCACGGGTCAAGCGAAGCAAGTGCCCCTAATATCAGCGAACTTCGCTGTTTCATAGTTTTCGTATTACCTCCGTATAAGCGGATCGATCCACGCATGACTGCGGCTTCGAAAATTAACGCAGTCAAGCATCGCGCGATCATCATTTCGTTCGGCGCGCAACGGGCGTGAAGAACGAAGCGAATCCATTACGAGCCTCGCGCGACAAGCGCGCATATTCATAAGTGACAGAATTTGTGTTTTTTGTTTTCTTTCTTTCAAAAAGACACAGGTGAAAGCGCAAGCTCCATCAGTAGCGGCCGCAGAAGTCCGCATCGGCGTATACGAAAGAAAATGAAATAAAGGCGATTCACGGCTCGCACATTGAAGAAACTCTCCGTTCTTTTGTTCGCTGCCTTCAAGCTCATCGCAAAGGAGAGACCCGCGTCGTCGCGAGAAAAAGCCGAGAAAAAAAAGAAGAGACGCGAACAATGAGCGTCGCCTTATACTATATGAATGTATATACCACGAAGAGGCGAGCTTCTGCCGCCTTTGTGGCAAGAAGCAGGCCAAGCGGGACGCGGGCGACGAGAAGAACGCGCGACATTCGAGGAGGAAAAGAACTTGAAGTCTGTAGCTAGAGAAGCGTTAAAAAAGAGGGGGGGGGGGGGGGGGTCACATTTTTTTTTTGTTGAAGTTCTCGAGTGCCTGAGCTGTAACCAAACTGAAGGAAGCACCAAACCAAGAAGCATGTATCGCTATACTAAGGCACGGAGCAAGGGACTAAGCCATTCGGCTCGTTGTTCCAGTTCTTTCAAAGCAATGTCTAACAAGAATAACGCCCACGCGGAAAGAAAGAAAGAAAGAGAGAGAGAGAGAGAGAGAAAGAAAGAAAGAAAGAAAGAAAGAAAGAAAGAAAGAAAGAAAGAAAGAAAGAAAGAAAGGAAGACGTCGTTAACAGGCAAATATGGGAGCGGAGACAGCGAACAGGATGTTTGCTCCGGTCTGCGGATACTTTCGCACTTATCATAAGAACGCAAGTGCCTCCTCTACGAAATAGGGGGGGGGGGGGGGGGGCGTTATAACGCTAATGGCGTGATCTTCAGCGCCCTTTGTGTCGCGCGCGACCACAGACGTCGCCCGCGAACGACGTCGAGCGAGCGGTCCTTCATTTTACGCGCGAAAGAAAACCCGCGCCACGTATGTATACGTGTGCGTCCTTTATCAGTCAGCTGGTCGTTTTTCTCTCTCTCTCTTGTGAGTCTCTAAAGAGAACGCTTCGACATCGTCTTTGAACGACGTATAGTCTAAGCAGTTTCTCACAAGAGAGCCACCGTCCGCCAAGGTGGTTACTGTGATCGGCTGCTGACCAGAAATATAGACGGTTTCGAGAATGCAAGCATGCCCCCCCCCCCCCCCCCCCCCAAAAAAAAAAAACTTCCCGTCACCTCATTAACAAGCTCCTAACGTTGAACTAAAAGCAAGTTTTCATGTTTCTTTCAAGGATAACGAAAGTCTCTCTTTAGTTTTTTTTTTCGGATAAAAGGAACGTGCGTAAAATTCAAGGGAATCCCTTCTGATATTCATGTAGCACGAAAGAACATTTATTTTAATATATTTGGTCAAATAATGCAAGAAAAGTGTACAAAAAATCAGAAAGTTATATTCTAAAGCTCTTCTTGCCCACCAACGCTATTAAGGCACATCAGTGGACGAAACCGGAGGTCATCAAGGGCTTGTGTGTGTAAACAGTGAAAGGATACAGGCCGCGGAGGATAGCATTTTAATTGAGCCGAAAAGATAGAGGTGTGTAGTTAGATTTAGGTACGCGGTAATGAACCATGTATGGTCGAAATTTGAGGAGCCATCGGCTGCGGCGTGCCTCACAATAGTGATGCTCTGGGTTTGGCCCTTAGACTGCCTAGGGTAATTATAAAATTAAAAATATGAATAGATGTTGTGAGTACAAAAGCTCTTACAAATTAATATTTGTCGACTTAGTCTTTCTTCTTAACGTCAGACATGTAGGGATTTTGAAAAGTTGAATCTCGAAGGATTAAAATTTCTTCTGGCAACTAATCGATTGCCTCGGCGATTTCTCTCTCTTTCTCTCTCTCACACACACACACACACACACACACACACACACACACACACACACACACACACACACACACACACACACACACACACACACACACACACATATATATGTATATATATATTTTTTTTCAGAACGTGCATCGCTTTATGAAAAGGCGCTAGAAGTTTTTATAAGTGGATGCGGCTAGTAAAACGCATGGCAATAAATTAAAAATATTTTTGAACAAGCAAAAGCCAGTAACGAATAAAAAGAACGGATATAATAAAAAAACAGCAAGATGAGGTACTTTGTAAATCTACACTAAGGAATATATTATTCTTTAAATACAGGGTTTCAAAACCACTATTCGGAAGGTGGTGATGAAATATGTAAGCCGTTACTTAAATGACTGCACGCGCGATCAATAACGGTGACACGCTCAGGAGCCATTCCAATACTCGGGAAGCGCACACAAATTTCCATCGAATTGTGTTCCTTACCAAGGAGCCGGTGGCGTGATTCCGTACAAACAAACAGCACACAAACAGGATGGAAGCAATGAAGAAGGAAAGGAATTCGCGTTCGAAGAGAGCTTCGTGCTTTAAAGATTTCTTCAATACCGCAGGGGCGACGCAGAAGAGCTTTAACCAATGGGTCTTCGGTGCAGGCTTGACGATTGAAAACTGCACAACTCAAAGAACCCTGCCAAAACAACGTTTCGAGGGGTTGGGGAATACTCGAAATGTCAAAGAGAGAGAGAGAAAAACTACAGCTTCCAAGACCCACAGCTTTCCACCAACCTTACAATCTTAAGCACCTAAGAGACAGCACCTACAAAAGAGAGATACAGACAGGAACAGTGAAACAATGCTTTTAAAGCAACGCAATATAAAAAAGAACGAGTAAAAGAAAAAAAAAAGGCAAGCGTGTAAGCAATCTGCGACCTCTGTCTGAAAAGCAGTGAAGCCTTTATCGAAAAGCGCCGAAGGTGCCGGCCTATCCCACCCCGAGGGAAAGGCGCGAAGCCCCGGCACACTCGGACATGTCAGCGGTGTTCTCTGCGAAGCCCATCGGAGTTGAAACAAAAAGTGCGGGAACTGGAAAAGCGGCGGGCCGCGGGAACACACACGCACAAAATCGTACGTATAGTCAATTCGCACCGGCAGGTCCCATGCGCCAGCTCGACTTCGCACTTCGGTATGTATACGTGAAAAAAAAAAAAACTGCGTTGTAACAATACGAACCACCCACGCCTTGCTCAGGTTTGTTTCCGGAGTTTATACAGTGCGATATATATATACTGTAGTACACCCGTCGAACGCCGACGCACATTCAAAGAGCTTCGACGGGTTTACCGGGATTCCATCGAGTCGATCTGAAGCGGCAGGCTGTTCTTTCGTCGTTTTGTCCTGCGAGTCTTTATTTGACAAAACGCCGCCAGCGGTGCACACGGGCCTCACCACTCAAAGTTGGGTTTCAATAAAGTCCGCGTCGATTTCAGCTGGGTATGTCTCTCCAGTTCAAACTAGAAACGCACTGAGCAAACGCACAACTGAAAGAAAGAATGAAAAAAGAAAGAAAAAAAATAAAGAAAGAAAGAAAGAAACAAACAAAGAAAGAAAGATCAATTTCCTTTCTCTGCACGTCCAACTTGTATGTACCAAGCTCCCAAGGAAACAAAGTCGAAAGCCACGACATCAGATACACGAGCGTATTGCACAGTCTTCGACAGAGCCAAACCGAGATTGAAACGCCGTTAGCTCCACAACGAAATCTTATAAGCAGTCACTGCCGCAGTGGCCCGGTACTGGGGCGGTTTTTCGATTTGGAAATCCACGGTGTCACCGCCCGCTCTTCAAACGTTGCTTTCACTATCGCTCTCGCTTGCTGCGCGACTGTATAGAACTTCCACGGTGTGTTCACCGCAACGCAGTGGTTGTTCGAGAGGAAAATGCAACAAAACCAACGATAACAAAGGTAGAATCGACAAATACAACGATAATCTGACAAGCGTTCATCGTGCAGAAAAGCTAACAGTAGACATTGGCAATTTTACTCAGACAGCACAGTCTTATACGCGACGAAACATTATACAGCCATCAGGTCGGCAGCGTAAAGCGAGATCATCACTTCCACCATCGTCATCACCTTCATCATCAACCGCCTCAGTACGCCCACATCCGAGCAAAGGCATCTCACATGTGTCACCAATGAACCCGGTCCTACGCTTGCTACGGCCACACGATATTCTCGCAGCCAGCACACCACAACATGTTGGTTGAGTGTGTAGAGTGTGCAAAATAAGGAGTAAAGTGAGACAAGGACAGGATTTTTTTGTTTTTTAAGACTGTGCAGAGCCGTTACCACACTGAGGGAGTCTGTATAAATTACTGCTTTTTGTATTTGTAATTGTTTAATGTGTTTAGCTGCCACAAGTATCGCGTAAGCTTCCGCTGTGAAGATACTTGTGCCTGGATGTAGAGGGCCAGCATCCGAAAAGGAAGGGCCAACAGCAGCGTAGGACACAGAGGAGTTAGACTTAGAGGCATCTGTAAAAACTCAGGACGTGTGTATTTGTGTTGAAGTTCCAGGAAATATGTTCGGATATGGGCAATGGGCGCATGTTTTGTAACTTCTAGAAAAGACACATCGCAGTCTATAGTCTGCCACTGCCACGGTGGCGGGTATGCTACAGGAGCCATTAAACTGTGTTCGAGTGACACTCCAGTGTCCTCAGCTAGACCCTTCAGGCGAACTGAGAAGGGCTGCCTCATTGAAGGCCTGTTTTGAAAAAGAATGGAGCTCGACAAGTCATTAATAGTAGAGTATGAGGGTGCCTCTTGTCTGCTTTCACCTTAAGGAAGTATACAAAGGACATGTAGGTTCTTTGCAGATGAAGCGACCACTCATTTGACTCAACATAAAGGCTTTCTACGGGGCTGGTGCGAAAAGCACCCGTAGAAAGGCGGATGCCCAATGGTGCACGGGGTCCAGCATCTTCAAGGCACTTTGAGTAGCAGACTGATAGACAACGGCCCCATAATCTAAGCGGGTGCGAATGAGGCTTTTATAGAGGTTCATGAGGCATTTCCTGTCACTACCCCACATAGTACGTGACAACACTTTTATAACATTCATAGCTTTTAAACATTTTGTTTTTAAATACTTTATGTGGGGTACGAAGGTCAACTTGTTGTCCAAGATTAAGCCTAAGAATTTATGCTCGGCTTTGACGGACAGTTGTTGCCCGTTCAGTTGAAAGTCGGGTTCCGAGTGCATGCCTCTCTTTCGAGAGAACAAGACACACGTGCTTTTTTGTGGGTTAAGTCGAAATCCGTTTTCATCTGCCCATTTGGAGATCTTATTTAAACCCAGCTGAACCTGCCGCTCACACATGGCCAAGTTGCATGACTTGAAGCCAAGCTGAACGTCGTCGACATATGTACAATAGAACATATTGCGGGGAATGGACAAGTGCAAAGAATTCATTTTAATAATAAAAAGTGTGCAACTAAGCACACCACCTTGTGGCACGCCTGTTTCCTGGACAAATGTTTGGGAGAGAATACTGCCCACACGGACACGGAATTTCCGATTGGACAAGTAACTCTCGATTATGGAAAGCATTCTACCGCGCACACCCAGGTGAGACAAGTCTCTTAATATGCCGAAACGCCATGTTGTGTCGTAGGCCTTCTCGATATCGAGAAACACAGAGAGGAAGTATTGTTTGTGGGCGAAAGCGTCTCGGATCTGTGCCTCGATACGCACCAGATGGTCGGTGGTGGATCTACCCTCTCGAAACCCACATTGGTATGGGTCGAGCAATTTATTTGTTTCTAAGTAGTGGAGTAAGCGGCAATTAATCATTTTTTCAAATAGCTTGCAGAGGCAGCTTGTTAACGCTCTAGGTCTGTAACTTGATACAATAGAGGGATCTTTTCCCTGCTTCAAAATTGGAATTATAACAGCCTCCTTTCAGGCGGAGGGGATCACACCCGAAAACCATATGCGATTATAAAGAGAGAGGAGGGTTTCTTTAGTTTCGGAGGGTAGTTCCTTCAGCATCGCGTACATTACGTTGTCAGAACCTGGGGTAGATGTATTACAGCAGCTGAGTGCTGTTCGCAGTTCTGCTAAGCAGAATGGTGCATTATATGCCTCATTTCTTGGGGATTTTCTTTCTAACTTTTGTTTTTCTATTCGTGCCTTGTAATTCTGGAAGGATTCGGAGTAGTGTGAGGAGCTCGATATGTGTTCGAAATGTGTGCCAAGAAAGTTGGCTTGATCCTCCAAGCTTTCCCCGAGGCTATTAACTAGTGGAAGAGAATACGTTTGTTGGCCCTTAATTTTCTTTATCTTATTCCACACTTTTCCCTCGTCTGTGTACGAGTTGATACTCGATATAAACTTTGTCCAGCTCTCTCGTCTAGCTTGTCGGCGCGTTCTCCTTGCCTGCGATTTGACCCGCTTGAAATTGTCCAGGTTTTCTGCTGTAGGGGAATCGCGAAGCAACGCCCATGCTTTGTTCTGAGTGGTCCGTGCTTTCCTGCATGCGTCGTTCCACCATGGGACTCGCCGTTTAGAACACATGCCACTCGTTTTGGCAATACATTTAGATGCAGCATCAAGTATAAAAGCTGTAAAATACGTGACAGCGTCATCTATGGTCAGGGCAGACAGCTCAGTCCATGTCATGTGTGTAAGAGTTCTATACCTTTCCCAATCAGCTGAGTCAATCTTCCATCGAGGAACCTGCGGGGGTAGTTGATCTTTGTTCGGCGCACTCAGGATGATTGGGAAGTGATCACTCCCATAAGGGTTTATAAAAACGTTCCACTTAAAAACAGGTAAAAGGGACGGTGATGAAATGCTAAGATCTATGGAGGAGTATGTGTTGTTTGCAAGGCTAAAATACGTAGGCTCCTTCATATTTAAAATACATAACCTAGAAGAGAAAAGGAGCTGCTCAATGAGACGTCCTCGCGCATCACAGTGAGCATCGCCCCACAGGGCATTGTGTGCATTAAAATCACCTAGAACCAGAAATGGCTCTGGGAGTTCATCTATTAATGATTCCAGATCACGTCTGTGTAGCTGTTGATGCGGTGGTATGTACACAGAACATATGGTAATGAGTTTGTTAAAAAGTACAGCTCGAATGGCCACTGCCTCCAGGGCCGTTTGGAGCTTCAAATGCTGGCATGCTATACTACGATCGACTATAATGGCTACACCGCCAGATGGTACGACAGGATCCTCCCGGTCTTTTCGGAAAATAATGTATTGTCGTAGGAAGTCCTTGTGCTTAGGAGCTAAGTGCGTTTCTTGCACACATAGCACTTTCGCATTAAACTTACACAGAAGTTCTTGGACGTCATCTAAATTTCTAAGTATTCCCCTTACGTTCCACTGTATGATGTTGTCCATAGTGGAAAAAAAGAAGGAAAAAGTGCTGTGTGCAAAGAAGACGGGGATTACCTCATTTTACAGGGCCTTTGTCAGGCCCTGTAATCGGCGTTCTGTCCTTTTTGGGGCGGTCGAGCGAAGCTCGTCGCTCCTTCGGCGCTTCCTGCGCCGTTTGGCTTGAACTGGTGTCCATAGCCTCTTGCGAGGCACTGGACACCCGCTCTAAAGAGCGATCTGTGCGTCGCTTAGACTTCGCCTCGGTCGACGAAGTCTTTGTCCCTACCGAGCTGGGGTCGATGGAGCCCCCTTGGCCTCGCGATTGCCCTGGCTGCCGCCAGAGCTTGTCGAGGTCGCTGGTGTGGACAGGCTGAATTTGGGCAGGGCAGCGCTAGCTGCTCCCGCCGTAGGGGCTTGTGGCATTGGCCTCGGCACGCTAGGCGAGGTCCGGGCAAATGCCAAGGGCCTTTGTGGTGCCGCCCCTCGTTGCACCACTTCGGCGAAAGGTGTTTTCAGTGCCAATGTTAGTGAGACCCGTTGCCTTGCTTCCCTGAATGTGATATTTTCCTTTACTTTTATAGTTATTATTTCTTTTTCTTTTTTCCAGGCTGGGCACACTCTGGAGTATGCGGGGTGACTACCTTCGCAGTTAGCACAGAGGACCTCATCATGACTACATTCATCAGCCCTGTGGCCAGTTGTGCCACACTTAGCACAGATCAGCTGCCCTCGGCAGCTCTGGGATGCATGACCAAATCGCTGGCATTTGAAACAACGCCTCGGGTTAGGAATGAAGGGTCGGACATGGAGTTTTATATAGCCAGTTTCGAGAGTCTCAGGTAAAGTGGTTGAGTTGAAGGTGAGTATTAAGTGCTTTGTTGCTATTTCGTTGTTGTTGCGTCTGATTATGATGCGCTGGACATGTATTACACCTTGGTCCTTCCATCCATCGAGAAGCTCTTCTTCACTCAGTGTCATCAAATCTTCGTCCGATACCACGCCCTTCACTGTATTCATTGTACGGTGTGCACTCACAGAGACGGGGATGTTACCAAAGGCTACGAGGTGCGAGAGTTTATTGTACTGTTCCTTGTCTTTTAATTCGAGAAGCAGATCTCCACTTGCCATCTTCGTGGCCTTATAACCGGTTCCAATGGTCTCTCTCAAGCACTTGGCTACAAGAAAGGGTGAGATTGCTCTAGCTTTTGTAGATTGTTCGCAGTGGAGGACATGGTATTTTGGGAAAGTTTCTCTGTTTTTCGACCAAAGTAGCGAAGTTGCGTCGGTGCGTACCCTTTTCGAGGCACGATCATTTAGAGAGGGGGTCGAGGATCCCATGGGAAAATGTGTATTTTTCGGTAACGGCGCCTACCACCCACCACGGAGTCCAACAAGGGGACGTGGCAGAGCATGTGGGCATGTCTGCGCAACGCCAGCAGTACGCAGTTACTATAACCCAATATGGTTTACCCTAGTTTGGATAGCCACACAAGGTTAACCCTTGCCGCCAGGAAAAATGGGAAGTAACATGAAGTGAGGAGAAGACAGGAAAGATGTAAAGTGAGAACAAAAGACGAAGATATAGGGAGAGAGAGATAGGAAAAGGCGACTGGCGATTTCCCCTGGGTGGGTCAGCCCAGAGGTGCCGTCTACGTGAAGCCGGGGCCAAAGGGGTGTGTTGCCTCTGCCGGGGGGCCTTAAAGGTCCAATCACCCAGCGTCGGCTCAACCCCCAGGATCCCCTTTTCCCCGGACACGGCAAAGCCACGCACGGCTAGGCGTGGGAGGGAGTCAAAACTCCCCCGTTAGCTCGGGTCCGTGGTGTCGCTACACACCAAACGCCTACTTGCGCAGGCGCCCCTGCGGGCTAATAAAAAACAGCAAGATGAAGTACTTTGTAAATCTACATTAAGGAATATATTATTTTTTAAATACCGGGTTTCAAAACCACTATTCGGAAGGTGGTGATGAAATATATAAGCCGTTACTTAAATGACTGCACGCGCGATT
The DNA here is from genome assembly GCF_013339725.1 of Rhipicephalus microplus. Taxonomy (NCBI): domain Eukaryota; kingdom Metazoa; phylum Arthropoda; class Arachnida; order Ixodida; family Ixodidae; genus Rhipicephalus; species Rhipicephalus microplus. The sequence goes on from NC_051173.1 coordinate 15,183,912, forward strand.
AATAACGGTGACACGCTCAGGAGCCATTCCAATACTCGGGAAGCGCACACAAATTTCTATCGAATTGTGTTCCTTACCAAGCAGCCGGTGGCGTGATTCCGTACAAACAAACAGCACACAAACAGGATGGAAGCAATGAAGAAAGGAATTCGCGTTCGAAGAGAGCTTCGTGCTTTAAAGATTTCTTCAATACCGCAGGGGCGACGCAGAAGAGCTTTAACCAATGGGTCTTCGGTGCAGGCTTGACGATTGAAAACTGCACAACTCAAAGAACCCTGCCAAAACAACGTTTCGAGGGGTTGGGGAATACTCGAAATGTCAAAGAGAGAGAGAGAAAAACTACAGCTTCCAAGACCCACAGCTTTCCACCAACCTTACAATCTTAAGCACCTAAGAGACAGCACCTACAAAAGAGAGATACAGACAGGAACAGTGAAACAATGCTTTTAAAGCAACGCAATATAAAAAAGAACGAGTAAAAGAAAAAAAAAAGGCAAGCGTGTAAGCAATCTGCGACCTCTGTCTGAAAAGCAGTGAAGCCTTTATCGAAAAGCGCCGAAGGTGCCGGCCTATCCCACCCCGAGGGAAAGGCGCGAAGCCCCGGCACACTCGGACATGTCAGCGGTGTTCTCTGCGAAGCCCATCGGAGTTGAAACAAAAAGTGCGGGAACTGGAAAAGCGGCGGGCCGCGGGAACACACACGCACAAAATCGTACGTATAGTCAATTCGCACCGGCAGGTCCCATGCGCCAGCTCGACTTCGCACTTCGGTATGTATACGTGAAAAAAAAAAAAACTGCGTTGTAACAATACGAACCACCACGCCTTGCTCAGGTTTGTTTCCGGAGTTTATACAGTGCGATATATATATACTGTAGTACACCCGTCGAACGCCGACGCACATTCAAAGAGCTTCGACGGGTTTACCGGGATTCCATCGAGTCGATCTGAAGCGGCAGGCTGTTCTTTCGTCGTTTTGTCCTGCGAGTCTTTATTTGACAAAACGCCGCCAGCGGTGCACACGGGCCTCACCACTCAAAGTTGGGTTTCAATAAAGTCCGCGTCGATTTCAGCTGGGTATGTCTCTCCAGTTCAAACTAGAAACGCACTGAGCAAACGCACAACTGAAAGAAAGAATGAAAAAAGAAAGAAAAAAAGAAAGAAAGAAAGAAAGAAAGAAAGAAAGAAAGAAAAAAAAAAAGAAAGATCAATTTCCTTTCTCTGCACGTCCAACTTGTATGTACCAAGCTCCCGAGGAAACAAATGGAAAGCCACGACATCAGATACACGAGCGTATTGCATAGTCTTCGACAGAGCCAAACCTGAGATTGAAACGCCGTTAGCTCCACAACGAAATCTTATAAGCAGTCACTGCCGCAGTGGCCCGGTACTGGGGCGGTTTTTCGATTTGGAAATCCACGGTGTCACCGCCCGCTCTTCAAACGTTGCTTTCCACTATCGCTCTCGCTTGCAGCGCGACTGCATAGAACTTCCACGGTGTGTTCACCGCAACGCAGTGGTTGTTCGAGAGGAAAATGCAACAAAACCAACGATAACAAAGGTAGAATCGACAAATACAACGATAATCTGACAAGCGTTCATCGTGCAGAAAAGCTAACAGTAGACATTGGCAATTTTACTCAGACAGCACAGTCTTATACGCGACGAAACATTATACAGCCATCAGGTCGGCAGCGTAAAGCGAGATCATCACTTCCACCATCGTCATCACCTTCATCATCAACCGCCTCAGTACGCCCACATCCGAGCAAAGGCATCTCACATGTGTCACCAATGAACCCGGTCCTACGCTTGCTACGGCCACACGATATTCTCGCAGCGACAGCGACAGGAAATTTTATTGAAACGTCCGGAGGAAAGCAGTTAAGATGAGCCGGAGGCTCCCAATAAAATTGGTGCTTCCGCCCACGACAGAGCTGGGACATGATGACTTTCATCGACGTCACTAGCCCTCTGTATACAGCCTCCAAGACTCATTTATCTAATCTGGCCACCTGACTTCATACGATCCCTCGCGCGCTCGCCTTATCTTGGATTCCGCTTCCACGAATTGACTATGTCATAGACTGCTTACACTCCGCCTCGTACTTCTCATCCATTGATTTGCTCTCAGGCTAGTGGCAAATATCTATGAAACCACTAGACAAAGAAAATACCGCCTTCATTACGTCGGACGGCCTCTTCGAGTTTAACGTAGTGCTCTTTGATTTGTGTAATGCTCGGGTTACTTTCGAGCGATTGATGGACACGATCCTTCGTCGACTTCGACGAGAAATATGCATGCGTTACCTCGACGACGTGGTCATTTACGGCAGGACATTCGAGGAGCACTACCAACGGCTTGAGTAATTCTGGACTGCATCCGCCATCCGAAAGTGATCCTTAACTCGGAAAAGTGTCACTTCGGTGAGCGTCAGACGCCTGTCAAAGGTTTTATCGACAAAGAGGGTATACGTCACTACCCTGAGATATGTTAGTGACAAGGGACGGCATACTGTGTACGGCGAACGTTGTTGAAGAACTCGCGCCTCTGTGGGTGTGACTATTGTCCCTTGTCTCAGCTTACTACCTTCAAACAAACGGCCTTACTGAGCGCACGAATCGCACCCCTTGACCAATATGCTTGCCATGTATGTGTTCAATGGCCACAAAAATTATAAATCCATTAAAACACGGAAATGTTTTATGCCGGGGTCCACCACGACTCATCTGACGTATTTCCGTCAGGGATATGACGTAGTACAAACATAGATAGTTCGTTAAAAACGAGAAAAAAGGTTCCGTAGCATAACCTTGACACACACACACACACACACACACACACACACACACACACACATATATATATATATATATATATATATATATATATATATATATATATATATATATATATATATATATATATATATATATATATATATGTGTGTGTGTGTGTGTGTGTGTGTGTGTGTGTGTGTGTGTGTGTGTGTGTGTGTGTGTGGTGTGTGTGTGTGTGTGTGTGTGGAAGTTATTAAAACCAATGTATTGTAAATAGGAAGAAAGAAAAGGGGGTAAAAAAATAACTTGCCGTGAGCAGGAATCGAACCTACGACCTTCAAATAACGCATTCGATGCTCTACCACTGAGTTATCACGGCACCTATCCTCCCAACCACTTTATTAAGTTTATATGTAAATTTAAACGTGGGAGTGTCAGTCAGCGCCACCTGTAGCCATGGCGGCGAATGTGGAACACTCTTTTTGTGAGCCTATATGCGGTCACGTAGCACGTGAACTTATTACGAGCTCGCAGCTGACCAATAGTCCCTCGTATACAACCTAACGGCACCAAGTCTGCCAGTACGAGACCCTCGTCAAATAAGGGCAAGAAGTGTATACCTATGAGCTCGGAAACACGAGCTCATAGGTATACACTTGTTTCCCTTATATATATATATATATATATATATATATATATATATATATATATATATATATATATATATATATATATATAAACTTCGAGAATAGTACAGTATAGGAAACAAAACAATAAAATATTTATTTAATCCTAACAGTTTCGGCTGGTGGACCAACCTTCTTCGGAGGATGTAAGTGAAATGATCACTTCACTTCATTTCATCACTATCACTATCACTTCACTATCATTTCACTTACACCCTCCGAAGAAGGACTGTTAGGATGTTAGAAAAACTGTTAGGATTAAATAAATATTTTATTGTTTTGTTTCCTATACTGCACTATTCTCGAAGTTTATAACTTTTTTTACGGTAGCCGGAAGAAACTCTAATCATCTATTTTTTATATATATATATATATATCCTGTCTTACGCATTTCATAAAACCACGGTTAGCAGAGTACAGTTGTTTCAGTGACAGAATTAAGTCAACCTCTCCGGGAAAGATTTCGTGCCATCATAACAAGAGCTCCTCAGCCACCAACATCACGCCATGCCGAACGTGCAAATAACAATACACGTGCAGACAGTAAAAAACACTGCTCAGCGTCCGCCAAGGTGAGCAGACCCGCGCGACCTCCTCGTGGTGCAGACACAACAAGCCTCTTCTTTACCCAGATCCGCGTCCTTTCAACTACCAACAAGCCTGCTCGTAAATGTGCACGCACGAGCTGGCCGAGCCAATCGATCAATGCCGACTCTGCTTTGAGCGCAATCATCGCTCCTCCCTTCGTGTACCTATACAAGAGCCTCGCGCGCGGCGGAAGAGGCCCAAATGGACCTGCAACGGGCGGCGAAAGTGCCTGGCCCTCCGCAGAAGTATGCCCGAGGAACTACGCGTCGTGCGCGAAACAAGACAACAAAGAATAGCGAATCAACAAAACGCGAAAGTGAAGGAAGCACGCAGGGAAGTGTACACGGCAGATACGGGGAATAAGTGGGAGATGGCAGTAGCCATCGCAAACGGCGACTGAAGGACTCCGCAACGCAAGAAGAGTCCATGCGGCTACGTCGTCTTTCGGCTGTGTATATGTGCATGCTTACCACCACCACCAATCGGCGCACCGCCTTCTTCGCGTCAACTTCCTGTCCGCGCTTCCGGTCGAGCTAGCGGAAGGAAACAGCGGTGCGGCAAGAAACGGAACAATTTCTTTTTTTTTTTCTCTTTATTCGTCATCGTCTTCTTCGTTGCTGGTCTGTCCGTTCTTGCCCACGGCAGAGTCCTCCAATGCTGTGCCCACGGCATGGACGCCAAAATGCTTTCTCTGTAGCCGCCAGGGTTTTATGTTACTAAGACCGTGGCAAGGCACAAAGAGGGTAGCGAAGTGTTACTAAGACCGTGGCAAGGCACAAAGAGGGTAGCGAAGGGGGTGGGGAGCGTTATAGTGCTAAGACTGTGCGTATGAAGAAGAACGGCTATTTGGGCTATAGTTGTGCCAGACGAAGAAAAACATAACTTTCTCCGCTGATATTACATCCGTTCCATGCACGCGCAGGCGCCTAGCTCACTTCTGATGTCTCAATAGTCGGGCAACAGACATCCGGAGTATTGGCCGCGACATCAGGCAATGTCGCCGCCTGGCGGCGACTGACCGAACCGCTGAAGTGTGGATTGTTCCTTGCGTCGTCTGCTAGCCACGTTGTGTTTTTATGAGCGCGCACGTCATGCACGTTCTCGAAGTGTGGTTTGTCCGGTCATGTCAGCGCGAGTGTAACTGTTTCTATACGTATGCCTGAAACTACGTACGAAATCATTTGGTCTTGCTTGGCTGCTAATGCATCGTAATAAGATCGGCGAGTGCAACTTTCCAGAGTGCTGTTTATTGTCGTGGTACCCTCCATTCACCAGAAAATTTTCGAAGTGAATGCCGCTTTCTGTTTAAAGCACATCGCAAAATGCTCTTCCCATCGTCCCAAACATGAAAACTATTAATTGTATGTGAATGCAGCGTTTTATGGCGACTCGGTTGCCAAAAAAAAATAAAGAAAAGCTTTAGGCCATGGAGTTGCGCGCTGTTGGTAGGTGTACAACTACGGCATTGTAGTTTATCGATCAAGCGAGGAGCCTTAGTTTTGTTTATCTGGCCGTAGTACGGCCACATAAAAATTTTACTATAATTCTAGGTAAATATTACTATCACATAAACAGTGTGACTTCGGTACTAACACTGCACTTAAGACAGAGTTACCGCGCGCAACCGTGTGCTTAAATTTAAGAACGCTTCAAACAGCCGAGACGTTAAAAATAATTCAGACGGCATGCCTTATATATATTGTCGTAACATTTCACTGAAAATTTCATCTTTTTTACATTGTCTTGGGCGTTTGTGTGGCATTGTTAGTGACCAACGGAAGGCGGTGGTAATTTTTTGCTTGAAAAAAAAAAAAAACATGCTTGTCCCATTAACCAGGTCTTTGTTGTAGCACCTTCATGCACGTAATCCATCGATGAAAGCTTTCTGCCTAACTCTTATATAACATTTTATGCTTTTACTGGTGCAAGGACATGTGCGTACACGTGGTAAACGCAGTGTAGCTCAAAGCGCTGTCAGCCCCTAGGCTTACCTGACTAGACTTGTCGACTGTCCCACATATTATGGTGAAGAGAATGAGAGAAAAAAAATCCTATGTGTATAAGGTGCGAACTGTGGTACTGAACGAGTCGCACAGATATGCGGGCTTTCTACGATCTTTCTCTCTTTTTTTGTATTAGGCAGATGTAAATAAGTAGTTCAGTCAGGCTATAGCAGTGCGTAGCAGGCGGAATATAACCACGTACAAACAACAAAGCAAAGGCACGATTTAGTGCGAAAGCGTGAAGAGAGTCACCCAGAGCAAGCATTCCTATGAAAGACAGAATGCGCTTTACTCGCGGGTAATGGTTAACTTTGCACAGGCGTCGTGCACCGATTCAGTAGGGAATAGCGTAGATATTAACAGTAAACTATAGTCAACGCATTTTTATCCGCCTACAATTGGCTCAGACCGCTGCGTGTATTTGTATACGCGCCGCCGACCGCCTATACACACTTGGGTGGGACGGTGCTGCCACCTATAGCCGAATCTCGCCACGAATACGTGCGTCCCTCTATTCTATCGTGTAAGGACAACTTCATCTTGATTCGTGCGCACCGCAAGCATGGACCTCGTAGCAATCACTTAGCCAACCCCCTCCAAACTGACGCCAACTTAACGCTCTTATACAGTCTACGTGTCTCAGAAACGAAAACTTGTACAACGAAACGACTTGTACAACGATTTGTCTCGAAAGCCCCAACGACTTCGTTCTGAGGAAGTTCGCGTGTAGACGTAACAACAAGCGAATGCGTAGTGCGTGTAGACACCAAACGAAAAGCCACGCACGACAGACATGCACGCCAGTTAATAAGGGCGCATTATGAACGCGCCAGTAGTGGTGTATACTCCGAATGTCCCTTGATGACAGCGTAAGACAAAGAAAATAAATACAGCAGAACAGGAAATATAGCAGCGAGAACAAGCAAACACAAGAAAAGTTTCATAACCAAGTGAATATAGAAGTATACAAAGCTTCGTTTCCGAGCGCGACGCTTAAAGGTTAACTCCGGAGATTCTTTGACCATGTCAAGGTTATGGTGTTTCTATGTTCCTGAGACACTCTTGTCACGAGCCCAATAGCTGTAATGCCCAGAAAATATGAAAATAATTTTTAATGCGCAAAAAAGTGCAATACCGAAACCCAACCGGGGCGCCCTGTCTGCGTATGACGTACTATTTGGCAAGAGCCGGAAGTTGTATACTGGCCTCGCTAGCGCGGAGTATGAAAACTGTGAAAACCAGACCAGCGAAGCACCGGCCAAACACCACAGAGGAAGGAAGAAAGCATTCCCGTGCTATACCCGTGCCAAACACCGCCACCATCGCCCGGTGGAAAGCACACTAAACGCTGTAGCGGCCAAAGTAGCGATGCCATCGGCTGCGTCACTTCCGTTGACATGCCAAACATGACGTCACACAGACAATGCTGCCAATAATTCTGGCAAGCGAGGTGAGCTGTTCGAGGCCATCTTTAAAACTCATTTGCAATGAATCAGTGCGTCACTCAAGCCTGTAATTTGGCATGAATGACAGAAATGTGCAAAGGAACAACACCCAGCGAATTTCATCGAGATCCATTGACCTCGAAAAATCGCCGGAGTTGGGCTTCACGAAACGATCGGTTCTTCATGTACTACTTTCTACACACAGGCCTCGCGTAAGTGCCGTTCCATTTTTTTTCTTTCTCAAAAGCAAGAACAGTCGTACCTTATGTCGCGGTGCTATCACACCCTGTAGAGTCGTTCGCGCCTCGTGGCGCACACGCGTGTTTCGCGGATAGGCCACATTTAGGGTTCACAACCAACGCGCGGTAGGTGGCATTGTGCTCGCGAGCGTTTATCATAATCATCGTCATCATGGTTAGCGCGGTAGCGTCAGCAATGACGCCTGGTGGCGAGCCTGGCGAGACATGAGCGGGGCTCTTCGGTGTGTGGCGGCTGGCGCGAACGGCTGTCTCCCGGCCGCGGCGGGTCCGTAAGGACGGCCCCGCGGGCATTTTCCCGTGGGCCCCTCGTGGTGAGTCGAGCATTGGCGACGCCGCCTTGACGCTACCTTGTAGTTGTTCTTATGTTGAGCTAGTGTATTGAAATATTATATAGGGCCCGTTTAGCGTGTTGATCCCTAATAATGCATTCGATTCGGCTGACGATATCGGCGATATAAAAGTAATCGAATAAATGTACGTAACGGTTGGTTTGTTCCGTCCACGTCTGCTGTGTCCATACGTTCCGTGAGCGTGACTCGTTTCCGAGACCCAACACTTGCCAAATCTACAGTGAGTGCACACGTCAATGTACCTTGCGCCTTGCAGCCACTTATGTGACGCCTGTAACTTACTGAGAGAATCAATAGTAAATGAACATATAGTATTGAAGTATAAGCTTAGAGAAGCTCATATTGCACGGCAATGCAAATGGCAGCAGGACGCTTCGCGCAAACTGAAAGGGCGGTTCCGGAGGTTGTAGTTCAAGCACGACAATTTTTTACCAATAGTGTCCGCCACGTCTTCATAAGGCGACGTCTTCCTGCACTCTCATATGTGCAAGGAGCGCTCCTCAGTGCTTAGTAGCGAGATCACAGAACGTTTAAAATCAACCTCGACCCAGCGAGAGAAATATCCCGAGTGCGTCACACGGTAAAAAAAATCAGACGGTCGATCCGGGCGGAGAAAACTTGAGAGATCGATGGTAACTTTTTAGGGAGCAAGCCGAAGACGTCAGATTTGGTGAAGCAGCACTTACGGCGTATGCGCTGCATAAAACCTGCATGCATATCCGCAGCCGGCAGATTTACTCAACGGGCCCCTGAATCACTGAGAGTTCAAAGACATGGCATTGGCTTCTCTGTGGCTTCCACTACCAGGGCGCTATCTCTTCCTCATCACTCATTTCTTCATAAAGTACGTGGGCAATGTTATCGCTATGCGTTGAGCCTATCAGGATTTCACACTTTTCAGCTACACGCCACTATCTCCACTGCGAAGTCAAACGCTAAAATAACAAAACGAGGTGAAATCAGTGAATGGCACACGATAGTCACGAGAGACAAGGCAGGACGGGCGTGCGACGGAATATAACAAAGCAGCTTACAGCAGGCAATTCAAAACTGACACCCTCGTAAATGAACCAATGGGTAGCTCATTTCTTCCTGACATCTGGTGAACAGACTGCTGGCGTCACAAATTGTGCCGAATAGGCGAGAGGCGCCAAGAGACCACAACGCCCGCGTTTTACTGATTCTCAAAGGTTGTTTATGGACCCTCTATAGGGACAGGTAGGGTGAGGCCAGTTTGCATGAAGTGTCCTTGGACTCAGAGCTTTAACATATTATAACGAGTGGAATCACTACACAGAAAGAAAAACAATGATTGATCGATTGATTGATCGAATGATTGATGATAACATTACGAGATATGTCTTCAAACAGCGCGCGTCGTAGCAAATTATGAATACAAACAGAAAAAGAAATCTGGCAGGCTGCGTGCATTTATCAGTCCGAAAAAATTCTTAACTGTTATTGTTTTTGCGAGTAACAATACGCCGAACAAGTGACAGGGTTATTTATTGCGTACAGACCAGCGGGCGTAATCTTACACACACGGGACCCGCAGCAGCCAGATGCAGCTGCACGGTTGAAGAGCCAGGCTAAGAGGCCCGCGCTCCTTTTACGACGCTCGCCAGGTGTGTCGAAAATCGAGGTCATAAAGCGTATCGAGGCTCAACAAGGAACGCAGTGTGTTTCTTTCGTTGTTGTTTTTTCTTGCCGAGTCCATTTTGTACTCTGCCCAGCACTACAGAGAAATCGTGGTTCAACTCCAGTGCACCCAGTTTATAGTACTTTGATTCGTCTCTAATATGGCTTCCTCTAAAGATATGCGCATTCGCGAAGCACAAAATAAAAAATAAAGGAAAAGTTCACCCACTTCATTATTCATTCAAAGCAGTGCCCGGGCATGATTCACGCCACTTATTGGTCGGACGAGAATAAAAGCCGCGCGCTCACCGATGACACGGAAGCGCCGTATTTTCCGGTCTACGAGCCACCGCGAAGGCGTGGAAATCATAGGCGTTTTAAAAGTTCGGCTCACCATAAAATGTTTCAGGCCACTGCCTTAGATGCACCGACAAACACGATATTTGACCGTCCGCGTCGGCATACCGCGGCGCCAGGAATGAGTGATGCAGAAAAATGATCCCGTGACGACGTCACCATATGACATCACGAATCGCCAATTTCGTCATGTGACTATGAAGTCATCATTACGTCACGTCACGTAACACAATGTAATGATGTCATCACATAACGTCCAGACTTGTTCAAATCTGGTCCGATCACGGAGGCAATGCAAAGCTATAGGTGACGTGCCTTCGATCTCCGAGGCAGAGCAGAACCACGCTAAGTGCACAAAGCTTTCGAAGTGTGGCAGCGCAGGATCACACACAAATAAATAACGGACACTTTGTAAGTTCCAGAGCGTGTTCTGCGAAAGCCTGTGGCCGCGCGCCACTGCTGTCATCTAGTGATTGTATGAAGGTGTAAAGGGGAGAGGTCACAGTTGGCAACGTTCCAGGGCACGGACGGTCGATCGAACGCCGAAAGTATGAGCCATTAAAGGTTTTCTCCTCAATATATATAGACCACAGCCTCCTTTATTTTCTAAAATAAAGGAGGCTATGTATAGACTGAGAAGAAAAAGAATATGGTTTCCGCCTTAGAGTCGTCTTTATTGAATGCGTAAAAGAGCCTGCGTTTTATTGTATTGAGTCGAGAAAACTTAACATCTTACCGAATTTGACCACATCGTGAACAACATTAACTGATTTGTTGACTAGCCCAACCACACATTTTAGTTAATTGATTTGTTTACGACATCAAGTAAAGCAACTCTCACCACGCATCAATATCTCGGGAGGTGCTCGCTCGATATCAGAAGAGATTGATAACGACGCCTGTTTGATATAAACATGGTAACATTAGCAAAATGATGTCACTTATACAGTGAAAACGAGACCAGCATCAGACGGTGGCTCATTATGGCGGCGCAGGTATAGACGGCTGCAAAGCAAAACATCGAAGACTTGAATCCCAGCATCTGCGTCGGAAGCGTTCCGGAGCACTGGATTGAAAACCCGCGCACCACGTTTTTGAGAATGCAATAACAGTCAATAAACAACTGGATGTAATGATTGCATACGTACACAAACGTCCCCTTTATGACGAGACAGTGACCGGGCCATAACGAAGCTTGAAATGAAACTTAAAAAAAAACACGAAACAGCGAGGATGCAAGCGTTGCACTATATAGTTATATAATTGTAAAAGTAACAAGCAAGCCCTTCCGTGCAGTTGTGAAACTACGGGTTCAAATCCCGGCTGTGGCGGCTGCATTTCCGATGGAGGCGGAAATGTTGTAGGCCCGTGTACTCAGATTTGGGTGCACGTTAAAGAACCCCAGGTGGTCAAAATCTCCGGAGCCCTCCACTACGGCGTCTCTCATAATCATATGGTGGTTTTGGGACGTTAAACCCCACAAATCAATCAATCAGTTGTGAAACTACAAAATTTGGCCAGAAAAACGAACAAGTTTTCACCGTCGTACTTCAAACACATTGATTGAATCAATAAATAGGCGCGTAATCACACGCGTTGATTTATTACCCCTATCATTACCCCTATAAGGTTTGCTAGTGTATGCGATCAATATGTTTAGACCAAGGCCTCCAAAATCGATTCAGAGATCTCTGAGGCCGCAATTTGACAACGATTCACGTACACCGCACGCGAGCACGCACAAGTCTCCTCTACCACGCTCGTCGCTCGAGAGTTCATTGCCGCCCTTTTGTTCTTTCTTCGCGTGCGAGAAACAAAGGACGACAGAGTCGCGGCGCAGGTCAACGCCATCCCGGCGTGGGGCTTAATTTCGTGCTCCGCTGCGGAGAGTCCAAAAACGACGCCGGAAGGTAAGAAGGAAGGAAAGCAGTGCTGCCAGCGACGGCGGGGCCTTGTTGGTCTCCAGGAAGAAGCCGCTGAGGGCCCCAAGACAGAGACTTCGTCTGCGACGTGAGGTATTTCCTTCTTTGGCTCGGACGAGCGGTATAGCGTGAACGTCTGAAGTGCGCCGCGGTCGCCCTTCCTTTTACTTTTGAAACAGAAGTTACCCTTTACTTACTTGACGACGATTGAAGATGACTTTTTCACAACGCCTATAGGCACAAGCGCCCTTCCCCTGGCGGAAAAGTCACGAAACTTTTTTTTTTTTTCGTCACGGAGGGTAAGCTTCTGGCGATGCCAGCCACGGGCGTCATCAGAAATTTCGGGGAGAGGGGGAGGAGGACACTTTTTTATCTGGACTGCTCATTTGGCGCTCTCTATCTAAGCCCTGGCTAATAAAAATTTCGGGACGGACAAGGGCGGGAGACACAAGCCCCATGTGCCCCCCTTCCCCCTCCCCCCCCCCCCCCCCCCCCCCGGTTGCGCCACCAATGCCGGCTGTCCCGTCGCCTACCAAACCTTACCAAAATGTGTCGGAATGGCCGGTGGGACACTTGGTGGTTCATGGCGCTTGAAATACGAGCGTGTTAATAAAAACAGGGATTTGAACAGACAAGGAGAAAAGCGTATACATGCAACGAAGTTTTTTTTTTTTTTTTGGAAACCTCACCCAACTAACAGAGCATACCATGGTGAAATTATATGGGTCACGAAACTTTGGAAGAAAAATGTCGAAAAACCTATCGCCACAGGAATCAAAGACCACCGACAATTGAAGCGCGACCATAGGTGAGGAAAAGAAAACAACCAAAACTAAAACGCGATGTAATTTCTTTTTCAAATGGTCGTAATTTTAAATGTATGTCAAAGTTAAGTACAAATTTCCTTTGCGGCTTATTTGACACTTGGCTGAATGGTTGATTGCCTCAATTTTCGGTCGAGTGCCATAAATGCGGGGACGCATCAAGGCAATCTGCTATCAGAGGTTGTCTCTAGTTTGGCGCATTGCCGGGTCCACGAGGCATCGCTCACTTTTGCGTGGTGGTTTTGTGCGTACATTCCATAGTTTATTTCTTGTTTGTTTATTCGCTCATGAGCTGTTTTTTTTTTTTTTTGGCGTGACATTTCAGAAATGAACTAGCTCACAGAATGTGTAGATAGCCGCTCTCCTGCCAGCCGAGTGCTTTTGGTGATGGCAAATGCGACACGCTATGAAACGAAGACGCTGCGCTCTGTGTATACAGTTGCCAAGGCGACCTAAAGTTGCTGTCTCGCTGAAGTGGTTTTCCGCGATTGGGCAACGTGACTTTTCGAGCTATTATACTATAGCACTCGTGAAGAGTTGCGTCAAAATTTCATCTGATAAGTTTTCGGCGTATATTGAAGCACACCACTTGGCTAATAAAAAAAAAAACTTTGCTTCCTTAATCTTTCTTGTTGGTTCTTTCTCTTTTTGGTTGGTCTTTTTCTCTCGCACACGCAATTAGCGAGCCATATAAGGCAAAACAAAATTGCGCATTCATAACGGCGCGTAAAATGTCAGCAATTCAAAAAAAAATCGAATTTCGATTTCGCGCAATGCAGGGCAAATGCACGACGTCGCTACCACTTCAGGTTGTGACGTCAAATTTTGTTTTTTTTTTAGTTTTTGTTAGCTGTCAGCTGTCTCCTCCATACGCGGACGGTGACGGTGGCAACAAACCACCAACTACTGGATACATGAGCTTCTATGGAAGTTACGCTACCAGTTTACATATACCACGCGTCTACCGTTCATTTCGAAAACGCCCTCAATGACAAAACTGCTTCTCTCGCATTGAGGGAAGAGGATAAACGAGCTTCGATAAGCGGCCATGCGGCAGGAAAGCGTGGTCACAAAGCGAAATATCTAGACTGACGGTTGATACAACGGCGAGGGCGTATTGATGCGTCTATTTTAGTTTCACAAACTCTAAGCTAGCCAGATTTCCCCGCTCTGCAATGATCAACCGTGAAGTGGTTATGGACTATTCGCTGGTAGTACTTAAATTTGCCCATTTGACTCGACCACTCATTTCCCCAGGTTAACAAGTTAATTGTTTTAATTTCAGTAGTTGCCATCGTTATTAATGTTCGTACGCATCTCAGATGCCCTTTTTTACAGTAAAGGCAACGCCGAAGGTAGCAGACAGACATCTCCTTTCTGCAGCTTTTTAAAAATGTTTTTTGAACACGTTCGCCAGATAAAAGTTCTGTAATTACATACAATAAAAGAACACAATGAAAAACAAAAAAAAACGATATTATTACATAAAGGTTTGCTAAAACGGCATAAGCCAGAACAGGAAGATAAAAAAAAAAGGAAAGGAGATTCAGGCACCAACCACGAAAGCGCCCCGGCGCAGTGGTCTAGTGACTAAGGTACTCCACTGCAGACCCGCAGGTCGCGGGATCGAATGCCGGCTGCGGCAGCTGCATTTCCGATGGAGGCGAAAATGCTGTAGGCCCGTGTGCTCAGATTTGGGTGCACGTTAAAAAAACCTCAGGCGGTCGAAATTTCCGGAGGCCTCCACTATTCGTAACGTGGACAAAGGTTGTATCCCCGACATGGAAAAAGGAAAAGACTAAAAGGAAACATTAGGCAATGTGAAAGAAAGAAAGAAAGAAAGAAAGAAAGAAAGAAAGAAAGAAAGAAAGAAAGAAAGGAAAAAAGAAAGAGACGGAGGTTACAAAGTTTTGTATTACCGCGACACGAGTGAGCAATAAAACAATTGTATTCTCCCCAGACACAGAATTCCGCAGCTGCTCGACTTATTTCTTCCCTTAGGAAAGATGAGAATGTCAAGGTTTGGACGATCCGGCAAAGACAACGCAGAATACCTGACGACCAGAAAGCGACACGTAAAATATATCTGAAAAAAAAAAAAACGCTAGTGAGGTGCCCAGGAGGAAGGGTTCCGTATATAGGAACTCGTTCCAGCAACTACTGCACCAACGTTTTCTTGCTTTTTTAGGCAATAAAAAGAGTTTTAGAACACACGTTGACACGGTGCAGCGGAAAAAAATATATAAATTCCATTCAAAGAACGCAATGGGCGTAGAGAAGCAGGATTACGGTAAGGTGAACAGCTAGCACAGAAAACAAGCGAATAAAACCATACTAGTACGCGGTGCTCCGAGAAAATCGTCTACACGAAAACGCTTTTGCCGTCTCTGCAAGAAACAGACTTCCGAGCTTCGCCCGCCTTCAATTTCTTGGCCGATGAAGAGAAGAAGAAAAGCCAGAGATGGGACGGAAGCACGCACACTCGAAGCACGCACGGACGCACAAAACGTTCATCCGAGTACGCGGGTAGGAAGCCCAGTGTCAGACCGGAAAACAAACTAAATAAACAAAATAAAGCGTGAGAAAGAGGACGCGCGTTCCACTATATATAAGGCCGCCCCATACAGCCAGTGCCGGCGGACGGTACACACGCGGCCAATAAAGGGAACAAGGCTGTCGGAATAGCTCAGGATGCTGGGGCGCAATGTAATCAAGAATAGAAGCACCGACGAGAGTGATCCGGAGCTGGAAGAGAACCACGACGAACAGCGAACGATCCACTCTTCCAGCACCCGACGTTTACAGAACGCACTCCTCTATAGCAAGAGTGCATGAAAGGAACATCGGACCCCGCATAAGTGTTGTACACTGCAGACAGGCAATAGCCAGGGAGATAATCGATACCAAAAATGAACCAAACATTTCGAAAACGGCATTCTGAGAAAATTGCCGCCTTTGTCGCTCCAAGCAGCATCATTATAGGTGAAAGCGACGCGGCTTAAAAGCGCAAATATTTGGGCGAGCTTGTACTGACCTCCTCGTTCGTATTTAGGAGCGCAAAACGGGCAAGAGCAATCGTTTGTGTAGTCTTTATCTTGTGTCTAGTCCATTTTGCGCTCCTAAATACCAAGACGAAAGCGCAACTGTGCCAAAGGGAACCAGAAGAGTACACGTATACCTCGTCCCGTAGAGAAAAAAAAAAAAACGGCGGTACGTATCAACTGTGAACGCAAGTAAACGAGTGCTCATAGTCTTTAACAAAAGTTGCACCACCCGACACGTTGGTATACAGTGATTACCGTGCTTTACTGCTGACACGCAGGCTACAAGTTTTCATCCCGGCAGCGGCGGCCGCACTTTCGATGGAGGCGAAAACGCTCGAGGCTCGCGTACTTAAGGCGTATTCGGTTGGGCGTTTTCGAGCGCTCTGGAGTGCTCTGAAAAGTGGCTTCGCCTTCGGTGGGTAGAATTCGAGCGCTCAGACTACATTCGGTTCTTTCTTTCAAAGCGTCTCACTTCGAAGTGAGATTTTGTGGTTTTACAAAGTCAGCGTCAAAAGTTTAGAGACCACGAGTACCAATAGACAAAGAAATATTTCCGTTGCTTCGGCAGTAAGCCTTACATTTAGACTTACAGCCTGTTCTAAAATGCGCCATATATATAACCACAAGTACTGCGCCGTTCAACCGAGTACACTCACAAATTACTCGGAAATTCGAAGTTTTCTCAACGGCTGCTGACCCGCAGGTCGCGGGGTCGAATCCCGCCTGAGGCAGCTGAATTTTCGACAGAGGCGAAAACGTTGTATACGCCAGTGTGCTCAGATCTGGGGACACGTTAAAGAACCCCAGGTGGCCGAAATTTCCGGAGCACTCCACTACGGCGTCTCTCATAATCATACTGGTGGTTTTGGGACGTTAAACCCCAGAAACCAATAATAGATTTCTCAACGTTTCACGCCGACTGCACGTCTTAATATTCCTCGACGGCACTGGGCCGTCGCTGCTTCAGCCGTAAATTCAGACGTTCACAAAGTCTCCAAGTATACACTCCGGCAATAGAGCGATGCACACAGCAATCCACTATCGCGAAGAAACACACTCGGCGGATATAAGCCGTCGTTTCTCTGCTGGTGAAGCCTCGTCGATGACGAGAACGAAATTGCGTTCCGAGAAGCGTGGCACTTCCAGCGTATATACACGCGCGATTCACTCACCTCTCACCCGGATAAGAAAGGCCAATAACAATTATAATAACGCGCGCGCAGTTGTTTGCGCAAAGGCCGCAAAGCAAGCGGACTGTAGTTGAAATCTTATAGTCGCAAACTTCAACTGAGTAAACGCGAACGCGAAACGGGAATAAAAATGGCACAGAAGTAAACAGACCACGTTGTGTGTATACATCTTCAAGTTCTTTTTTTGCTTTGTTTTTGTTGAAAAAAATTGTGTTCGCCGGCGCAGAGGGCATACATACGATGCTGAAGGAACGTTTATGTATAAGAAGCGCGGAACCGGTGATAACGTTAAGAAAGGCAAAGACGACAACAGAATACATTTGGAGAGAGAAAAAAGCGTTTATCGCGAGGCTCAAGCGGCACAACCGAAAGGCGGGCCCCATCTGCCGATCGAAACGGGAAATCATCGATCTATGTAGTGTGGCAGCGTGCAGAGTCCAGGAAAAAAATACACAACATCCATCCAGTTATATAAGAAGACAGCCGTAACGCACCACGCGACGAAAAGACGCAGCAGCAGCGGCCTTGCAGCTTTCCGAAGAGTGCATCCACCAGCGCCGACGTCGCCTTCGTCCCGCGGTAGCCACGATAAGGACGCCGAGAACCCGAGCGGCGAGGACGGCAAGATGCCGGGGCGTAACGCAATTTCGACAGGTCTGGGACGGGACAGAGATAGAAGCCGAGTAAAAAAAAAAAACACAATCGGTAGAAGACGAGCCGAGACAATAAAAAAGAAGAGCTAGAGAATAAGGGTGGACCGAATCGCAGGAGGAACGCCTCAATTTTCGTTTCTCCGGCCCACTGGGCGCGTGCTTTTCCACTCTCTCGCTTGGACGGCCGTTCCTGGATTCGAAGCACGTCACCGCGGTGGAAGCAGTGAGCAGCAAGAACATTCGTGGCCAGAGATGGGGCAACGTCGACGGCGCAGCTGTGCCATCCACGCACGTGTCTCTCATTGGGCGCAAGTTCTCTAGCTGTATAGCAGAGTGTGGGCCGTCGTGAAGCTCTCGGTAGTATATAGCCTATGCACGCGCGTAGCAGTCAATCAATCAATCAATCAATCAATCAATCAATCAATCAGCTCTTTATTTCAGACAAGTTTATGTCTCGAATACAACACTTTTAGTAAAAAGGCAGTGCTACATACTAACTTTGAGGTAGTAAATTGTTGTCACAACATTCACTACCTAAGTAGTAACTGCAGGTAGTAGACCGCAGGCATTTACTACCTCTGGCTGCTTCTAAGGTAGTAAACGTGTGTGGTCTACCACCTGCAGTAACTACTTAGGTAGTGAATGTTGTGACTACAATTTACTACATCAAAACTAGTAAGTAGCACTAACGTTTTTTTTTTTTTTGAGAGCGAAGGGCAAAATGCAGATGTGCTCTGCCTGACGGGACTCCCGCCGCCCCCGAATGCACCACTCAGAGCATGGTCAAATGGATACAATATAACACACCTATAATACATGCGTAACATTGTTTTAACGCACACTAAACGAAATGCATGCTTGTACAGTAATAAACAAAGCGTCGGAACACTACAACCAACGAGAAGAGAGAAACGTATACGACTGCTACATACACTGCTGATCAATCTTAAGGACAGGATAGAAGGTAAGCTTTGATATATTTTTTAAAAGATGTCTGTTGAGAAGACTGGCAATTAGATATGTTAGCGCTTGCGTTCCGTAGGTGGTTCGGACAAGTGGAATTCTGTAATGGTCGTGTCTTAGTTCATAAGGCGCATCGAGATGAGACTGCAGTTTAATATATCTAGAACGATTAAGCTTAATTTTGTTAAAAACATGAGAGAGCAAATGCAACTTATATAATTGATTCACCTTTACAACAGGGTGTTCTAAAATTTACGAGCCTGTATGGTCGTTGTGAGAGGTTTTTTTTAGTCTTATCAGTCTAACAAGGTTAGTTTTAGATGTAGACCCCCAAATCATTATACAATAGTGAAGGTGCGAATTAATTAGGGTGTAACATAACTGCCACTTTAACGATTTTGGAACAAGGCCTCAAAGTTTGTGGAATACAGTCTGAGTCACTGACCATCTGTAGTTATTATTGTTCGTTCAGCGGTTGTTGTAGGAGCCCACCTCCAACCACATAACCGGTCTCTGTAGTTCCTATTCCCCACCGTTGAACACAATAAATGCATAGAGAAGGGGTCGGCAACCTTTTCAGGCGGGGGGCCAAGTTTCATCAAGTCGACACGGCAGAGGGCCACACTGGCAATCGAGGAGGGCGGCGGGTCTTTGTAGGCAACGAGAACAAAATTCAGCAAATAGTAATTCCCAATAATGTAAAACGCGGGAATATAAATCCTGTTTATTTCCAGTACGCATGTCACAATTCTACAATTTACATAGATAGATTACACGAAAAAAAAATCTCATTTGAAGTTAAAAATGTTATGTCAGCCTTCAGATAGGGTGCGACATCCGGAAGAGAGAATTAGCGACCCCGTACTGGGGGCCGCATAATACTGTCACGCAGGTCGCAGAACACTGCCACCTAGGCAGCAGGTTGCCGACACCTGGTGTAGAGCATCTAATCAACATTCTATGTCAAAGAACATAACCGCCACTATAGGGTCTCGAATCGCTTACACGGTAGTCGATGCGGTAGATATTCGTCATGGCTGTATGGTTTCAACCTCGGGCCATAGAGTTTCCTAAATTTACCTATAGAGGGCACTGTGGCGCTGTGATCGTTCAGCAACCATGGGAATGATGGGTAGTACACACATTTGCTTAATCTTCGTACTTGCGGCTTTGTTTATTGCTGTGTTTCGGTTTTGTTTTGAAATAAAAATTGAACCCTTTTGAACTTCGTGAGCCGATTTGGAAAGTCTAAAAAAATAAAATGGTGAAGCGCAACCACTGAACATTTGCTAATACTTGTTTCGTAAGAAAACAGCTCGAAGCCACACGAACACACACGGAGCCAAAAGCAGGTCAGAAGTATGAATATTAGACAAATGTGTGTACTACCCATCATTTCTATGCTCGCTGAAGCGCCGTGCATTGTAGCTCCCATAGACACTAGCGCCAGAGTTCCCTCTAGTGTATATTAGGAAACTCTATGCCTCCGCCATACCTTAAAGTCATATATAACAGCCGCTAGTCGGAAAGACAGGCTCGCGTACCGTAATAACGGTCGAAAGTTCGTAACAGCCGATGGTACTTAGGAGCCGATAACCGTAGTATTCGTAAAACCCAAGATTGAGTAACAGTCAACAGTTCGAAACAGCCAACGATTTGTATATCCAAAACAGACACTTTGTAACAGCCGATAATACATATAGCCGTTGGTGTTCCAGGCCGGTGTGTCACGTGTCGCCACAGATTTAAGCAACCACAGTTTCGCGCACCTCCGCTACAGATGTTGGCTATTGGAGTCAAACGTAGCGAAGACGTATCCAGATTAATTCCCAGCACCTCGCACAACTTTCGGATCCGCTGAATTATAGGTAAAGACACACTATAATAACGTTCGGTCTAGCACCAAGAGGTGCCCGACTATTGAAGTTAGCGCCGTTGGCGCTACGCTCTATACCATGCAGGCAGAAACAACTTTACGAAAGGAATCACGCGAATGAACTCTCTACGCAGCTCTAATCAAATGCCTATAGCTGCATACACACTTCTTCCACGTGGCGACGCGAAGGCGTGTGCTAACATCGTGTGTATACCAATATGGTAACCGCGGTCATCCACCCGCAGGCATTCTTCATTTGCGGGCTACGGGCCTCCCACGCGACTATGTAAACACGGGGACAAGAAGAGGAGAGGGGGAGGAGGGGTAGTACGCGTTGGCAAGCACACGCTACGCGAATAAGCGGACGTGGACGAGCGTGCCGGCCGCGCGCTTTTGTTTTGTCTCCTTCGCACTAATGAGGGGCCTCCGGGATCGGTCGCAGAGGCGGCGGGATATCGAACGCGCGCCGCGCATCTGTCCTGCTCGTGACAGGTCGCTTCGTATACACACGAACGAAACAATGCGGCCCGGTTGACAGCGACGACGCGGAAAAGGAACCCTGCGGGAATCGCGTCACACCGCGGAGCTAATGAGAGGGAAAACACGGGTTACGCGAGCTGCGGCGCCCGCTAACGACTAGACTTCGTACAACGATACGGCGGCGGATGTTCGACAATGTCTCTAGGGCTTGCTGGTAGAAACTTGTGAAAAACGAATACAGAAGAGAAAGAGAGGACATGTCGAGCGCTTGCATAGCCATTCTTGTACGACACGTGTCTGTGCCTTCGCGTATCGCCCGTTTCGTGAAGCGCCGGAAAGCTGCCGAACTG
Organism: Rhipicephalus microplus; assembly: GCF_013339725.1. Taxonomy (NCBI): domain Eukaryota; kingdom Metazoa; phylum Arthropoda; class Arachnida; order Ixodida; family Ixodidae; genus Rhipicephalus; species Rhipicephalus microplus. The sequence continues at coordinate 15,205,322 of NC_051173.1, forward strand.
CGCAGGGGTCGAGGCGGAACTTGTAGCACAGTGATCACGGACTGAAACGCGACGTGACAACGTTTAGCGTAAGGACTGGTGTATGCGCAAGTGCTTGCGGTAACAGCGTTATGTCTGCAAATCTGGGCGCTAAAGGTAACGCTGGTTCCGATGGAAAACTCGAAATCACCCCGATACGATAGTACAACCCTAGATCACCGAAACTCAATTCCCAAGTCAGCCTTGCGCTATACGCCGTGAAGTCACCCGTTTTTCTCTCTTCCGCAAATTATTTTACTAAACACTCAAAACAGAGCTCACTGTTCGCGCAAGTCGTCACTGAAGCTGGACCAACCACTGAAGGACTGCATACCGTCCTGGCACCTCATTCTTCAAGTAGCCATCGAATGCTTCATTAAACGACTTCATTACCTCACGAACCGATCAGCACAAAGCCTTAAGAATCCGTCAAGTACAGAAGCAAAGCTACAGAGAGCTCTGTCGCATGCTGTAATTACTCTCTCCCTTCCCTCGCCCGATAAGCACGCGCTAAACAGGGAGGGCGGCGGAAAGAAGCTACGTCACGCACGCATCTTAACGTCGGTCGTGTTTTTTTTTTTCTATTAAAACACGCGGTTTACCTTCAGTGTGAGCACGAGCACGTGGCGGCCTCCTGCGGCGGCCCCGCTAACTACGCAGCCCACAATGTTCGAATCAGTCATTGGCTGCGAATTTCGTTATACGATGCGGCCATTCGTAAAAGGCAGTGGGGAACGCTTCCTGGCCGACTTTAAAGATTAATCGTATATGCCAGGCCGCGTGCTGCGCTATAATTTTTGACTCGCGTGTTCTCGGATGCCCCGACTACCTATCGGCAGCGTTTTCTGACCGTGCTCAAAAAGTGTGTAAAGGTTCCTGCGAAAGTTTCGAAGGGCATTCCCACCGAGGCAGAGTTTTCATCTGAACCATGACGTGACGGTTCAGCCTGAAGCGCTGCCTCGGTAAAAAGGCGGGAAACAATTACAATTGACGTCACGCGTACTTGAAGGAGAAGCAACAGAAATGACAATTGCATAAAAATAAAAAGAAAATATAAGAACGAAAGCTTGGCTGATCACTCTGTATAAGAATCGGTATAACACTAAAGTGAAACGTGTCTTCACAGAGGCAGTTGAACATTTATTTTGCATTGTTTCGCCACAAGGGCGACGGAATCAATGCTTCAGCAACAAATTAAAAAGTCACGCGAAGAAAGGCAAGCAGATCCAAATTTGCGGCGCGCACCTCAAGCAGAAAGCACGCATGAAATCAGCATACAAAGGACAAGCACGGACGAACAACAGTCACAGCTCGACCCTTAAAAACAGAAAGACGCACAAAACGAACGCACAAGTATACACAGGAAAAGTGCGAACAACTGTCACAATTCTTAATTCGCGGGTGAGTAGCGTGCTCCTTTCGTGAACGCGGCCACGGCAGCGAGCGGAACGACCTTCGCATTCTCCCGAATCACTAGTCTGGTAAGCGCGCGCAGGAGACCACTGACCACGCTCTACGGAGGTCGTGCTCATCGAAACGCAAAAGGCGACAACCTTTAGAGAGCACGCCAAACGCTCCCAACGGAAGCCCTTCACGCAGTCTAGCTTCTGATGACGAAAACGCGCTGAAGTCAATGATGATAACGAGCTCCGAAGACCGCCAAACGGTGTATGGTGCATATAAATAGCTTGCCGTAAACAAAACGTATAGATATGCTCCGTGGCTTAGCAGTTAGCGCCACGCGCTGCGGATCGAGAAGTCGCTGGTTCGATGGCCGGCAACAAAACTTTCCTTTCTGTTTCTTTTCTTTGCAATCTATTAGCATATATTTTACGTCATATCCGTCATGAAAATAAGACAGCGGAGCCATGGTGCACCCCTACGTAAAACGTGCTAAAATACACGTTTTTCTTACGTCCTCTTGCATTTCTGCGCTTGAAAAACCGACATACGACGCCAAGTGAACGGTCCCAGCAGTTTTCAAACGCGAGCACAAGAAGAAAGTGACGCAGAGGACAACGCTGGTGGTATGCTGGAATAGGGTGGTGTAGAGGACACTGCCACGTTCACTCCACCGCTATCTTTAGCGTGCGTATATAGTTCTGCGCTGTTAACCTTTACCATGTATGAAGAACTCACCCAAATAATTATTTTAATAAGATATTCACTTACGCTAATCACACGCGTACGCTTATGGGTCACCAACATTTGCAACGCACGAGCAATCACAGAGCAATCGACGAACGCGCCAGCGGGTCATCTGAGCGTTAAATATCAAACGATGCGAAGTACTTTACCGCGTCATTTAATCTGCAGCACGCGCATCAAAGCAAAGCGCGCCAAATTAACGTCCTTTCGATCCCTGTGTACGAAAAATGACTCGGCCCAAGCCACGCTTGAATATTCCCGACCCTCAGCCCACCGCCGGATCAGCGACTCAATGTAAAAATAGATTGTTTGCGCAGCTGGATCAATAAGTGAACCACCTAATGCCGAAGGCGAAAGTGAATTTCGCCTACCGAAAATCGTCCCTTTATTCTTTAACTACCACGACTCTCTGTCTGACAAGCCACGTGGACACTTAAATAAAGAGGAATGTTTCTTTCTCTTCTCGCGTATACATTATGAATGCGTGCGAGTGCGCATATCTAATACGGACTAACACGAAAAAAAAATAAAATAAAACACGTTTCGGCTTCCCTGACCGGAGCCTTCTTCACAAGGAAAGCGAGGTCGAGTGAAGCGATGTTTATGCATATGTAATATGCTTGAAATAAGCATCGGCTTTGATCTCACCACTCGTATATACTATAGGCTTTCTCGTTGTCAGCATGCCTTGTAGTGCATCCGTGGCGCTCGCGTTTCAATATGCAAATAAGAGATCAGGGAAATATAAAAACGCCGATTTTGGCTGCGTCTTTGTCTCTCAGAATATTCACAATAAGCGTACTTGTTTGCATTTTTCTCCGTGGCTGTGTTTGAAAGACTAAAACTGCTCCACATCTTATAGCTCGACGCGAGCATGGAATGAATGTGTTTCTTAATGCTGTCGATGGCGACTGAAACTATTTCACGCGTTATCGCTCCGCAAAAACACCGTCTGAGCGTTTAGGAACGTTGTCGACCGCTTCTGATCGTTTCCGTCAGCTTGTTGCGTGTGCGACGCGAACACCGGCGTCTCCATATACAAGTTAAGCATCCAACTGCATTTCGCACTACGCTCAAGTTTTATGATGCGTGCAACCGGTATAGACGCAGGGTTCTAATATACGTGTAAGCGCACGCTGTCACAAATCCTTCGGTATACCAACACATTTTAGTTACACTCAGCTTCAAGGCCAACTTTGGCGATTCTGTGCCGTGCCAGTTAAAGTATAATCGTGCTTCCATGTTCATATGGGGCTAAACGTGCACGCCAGCACAAGCAGTTTTTACACTAACCGTACTGTGATTCGTGCGTAAAAGGCGCACAGGGTAGACCCACAATTATAAGGTTCCAGCGACAGACAACAGTGTTGCTCACATCTGTTCCTGTATACAGTCAGAAATAATAATATCCAGGTATTACGTCCAAAACCATGATATGATTAAGAGGGGCGCTGTGGGCTCCGGGAATTTCGACAATCTGGTGTTCATCGTCCATTCACGTCACGTAATACAAAATTTGGTATATGTGGAACTAGTGAAACGGACGCGACAACGCTATGAGCGTAGCATGTAGTCATGTTTACCATGAAACGCATATTATGATTATCAGGTTTGTATACGTGTCATTTACCTCCGTACTCTATTCCCTTCCTGCGATACCAAATTCGGTACACGTGGACTATAGTGCAACGGCGGCGAGTGCATCATGAAGACAAGGCGCCCAATAATATACTCCGACGCAATGTTGACGCACGCGCAGGCTGGGCGCGACCGGCGCGACCAGCGTACGTCGGCGCGGCCCGGTGGCAACCGGCCCGAAATGCGACATGCTGCATTTCGCGCCGCGATGACGTTACTTAGACGGCACCGCGTCTGCCTCTCTTCGTGACGGAGGGACGCCGTGTGCGATCAAACGTGGATGCGTCAAAGTAACGCAGCTTGACGCGTGCCTGCGATTATATGGCATGCAGATCCACAATTAAGGTCAGTGGGCAGATTCACTGATCTCTACTAGGGGGATACCGGCACCTGGCTTGGCATCACCGGCGTGACGCGATAAAACGAACTCCGGGGCGCATGCGGCCTGGCTCACGTCGAAGTGCATTGGCGCCTTTAGTGTGGCATGTATTATTGTTCTTAAATGACAGGCATCTCATGATTATCATGTTTGCACCAGTCAAATACCGTCGTCATCCATTCACGTGACGTAATGCCAAATTTCGGCATATGTGAACGTAGCGAAAAGGCCGCGAGCGCATCATGAGTGTGGGGAGTAGTGATGTTATGACGTAGGACGTAGTGATGTTACATGACACATGCGTGTCATGTAACATCACTACGCCCCACACTCATGATGCGTTCATGTTTGGAAGTTCCAAACATGATGCGATCATGTTTGGAAGTTTCATTTACCTATGTCGTCCGTTCACGTCACGTAATACCGAATTCAGTACATGTCAAGGTAGCGAAACGGCCACGAGCGCATCATGAGCGTAGAATGTAATCATGTTTTCACATGACACGCGTCTCATGATTATCATGTTTCCACCAGTCACATACCTTCATCACCTATTCACGTCCCGTATTACCGAATTTGGTTCCAGAGAAGCTATAGCGAAACGGCCGCGAGCGCATCATGAGCATGGCATGTAGTCATGTTGTTACTTGACACGCATCTAATGATTATAATGTTTGCACCAGTCACATACCTCCGTCATCCATTCACATCCCATAATACAAAATTCGGTATATGCAAAGCTAGCGAAACGGCTGCGAGCGCATCATGAGCATGACATGTAGTCATGTTGTTACTTGACACGCATCTCATGATTATAATGTTTGCACCAGTCACATACCTCCGTCATCCATTCACACACCGTAATACCAAATTCGGTATATGCAAAGCTAGCGAAACGGTCGCGAGCACAACATGAGCGTGGCATGTAGTGATGTTGCTACATGACACGTATACCACGATTTTTATGTTAAGGTCTGTCGCTTGTGTTCGCCATGCAATCATATCATACCATATTAGTTTTGCAACTTGTGTGAATGAAACGGTCGACCGCAAAAGCAGCAAGACCATTATTGTAAATCATGACATTTTTTGACATACATATGATTTTCATGTTACGACTAGTCAGTTGTGTTCGTCATACAATCATCTTATATCATACCAAGTTTGGTATTGAAACCATTATCCAAACGGCCAGGAGATCTGAATGTCGTAGGTGGCTAGATAGATAAATAAATACACTCAAAGTCGCCGAAGTTCGCCAAGAAATGCTTCGCATTAAAAAATATAACCTCCCGCATTATACAGACACAAACGCCCTTCTTATACTAATAAAATGAACTGTACCATAACCAATCGCATATTACTGCATCGGTGCGCTTCTTAAAACCGTTAAATCGCGGATTCGCAGCCAAAGCAAGCGACCTTGGGAAAGATTCATACGTTTCGCTAGGATAACCATTTTTCTCAGTGATTGAGACAAATATCACCACAAATATCACAGGCGCGCCCAGACATATTCGCTCCGCAGATCGACTATTTCGTTTATTTTTTTTTTTTCTCAGACGTTCTATTTTTTGGTTACCGAAGAATTCCGACGACACTCTTCGTTTGACACTACCCAGCTTACGCATGCATAGACCACGCGCTCGACGTCGTCCCTGACTAACTTCACCAAGTGGCTTCGCAAGTACGGCAGATTGAGGCGCACGCTATCGATCGCGCTAAAGCCACACACGCTACAATCTACGGACGGCTGATCGCGATCCGCGTTCAGGCGAGCCAAAAAGTGACAGCGAGAATTGCCTACTACATAAAGCAAACCCGACGCTTCCGGCTTTTCTTCGAACATTAAGATTTCCTTTTAGATCAATTACTCTACAGTATTTCAGAAGGCGGGTGGCAGGGCTACTCGGAGCTTTATTCATATCGCGTGCGCGCGCTTATGCGCGCGTCATACGAGTCATAATAAATTCATTGCCCTATACAAGGGGCGTAGCTGGGAATAAAGGGGGTGAGGATAGGGAGGAGGACACAACACCACCGAAAGTTTCTCAACACTGCATACCATCTGTTGCCCTATACTTCTTAAGAAATGAATGCACTGCTAATAAAGTCCTCAGAGTAGTACGGGCAGTGAAATCTCAATGTAGATATTACAGTAAACGAAATAACTAACCATTCGGCTTTACTAAAATAAATAAGGGATATCGTTTTGATACAGGTAAAGCCTATTTTTTTTCATATTTCACCGGCATCGTATAACACCATAACAATAATACTTCGGGCGACACCACTGCGATATGTACTGTCACGCAATATATTGTCACTTAGCAGCAATGGTGAAGAAAAGGATGCATCATACCTAGAATCCAAAAGTGTAAGACGCTTCGCACAGGGCGAACCAGCGTACCATACACACGCGAATAGCAAGGATATCGGCGAGTGCACAGTCGGCGGTAGCACCATGAGGACTCGTGGGACGAGCCTATAGCTGCTCTTGGGCCGTTACTGTAGACGCTGCAGGAACGTGCAAAAGTTCTATAGTTGGCGCAGCTGACTAAAACGCCGTATACACGTATGCGGCTAGCGGTCGGCCCCAAGGCTGCCTAACAATGACGTCAAGTATACGTCTTTCACATAGAAGAAATGCGAATTTAGAGCAGGTTACTGGTTTGTAGATAGCTAGATATCTAAGGTTTAACGTCCCAAAACCACCATATGATTAGTATGCCCTACATTATTAGTGCCATACTGTGGAATTGTCTCTAATCACGAAGCCAGGGAAATAAAATCACCGCAGCATTTCGATGGAATCCAGGCGCGAAAACGTCCGTGTTCCGTGCTCTATAGGTGCACCTCATCACCTTCCCAAGCGGTCAAAATTATTCCGAGTAACTTCCATGTGCATTGTACACATACTCATACAAGAGCGCCCCCTTTCTCTCCCCCCCCGAGCAATCCAAATATAGTTGGCTTCCATGCTAATTTTATTCCTTACACCTCTCCCCTTCTCCCCTAGTTCTGTCAACCAGCTTGGCCCAATTTAGAAGCCACACATCGTGCGTTTGTGCGCTTCTGATAGCGTGCACTACAGCTGCTGCTTAGTACATACCCACGGCTTATGCCAGTATCACGCATCAGTAGCACGCTCCTTGCGTATAGCTACGCGAGCACGCAACACCCATGCGTGCTCGTATAAGGTTGACCGGAGAAAGGGGTCAGGGTCGTCGCGTACTGCTGCGTCTGCGTATGTATAGTACGAGCCTTCCGATCCCATACATCCGAGTCGGTAAGGAATGAGCCGGCTTCCATTGCCTTTTGTTTCTTTTGCGCAAGCATTGCGTGAAGCCTGTTCTATACGTATGGATATACACAGTGGGCTTGCCTGCCCGCTCGCCTCGACGGCTGGGGGATGAAATGGAAATAAGACGCGGCAAAGAAAGGGGCTGGAATAACCCCGCTGTGCACAGGGCGACCCAGTTGTTTCATCTTTTCGCGTAGCATTCAACCGGGGGAATGGCAGCGTGTGTGCGCTGCGTGCCGGACGATGCGCTTTCTATGTCCTCGAACACTGCGGCACAGCTGTGTTTACTCACCCTGAACACCACGGGCGCCGTTCTTTTCTCGCCGCGAAAGCCTCACGTTCTTGTATATATACCACGCCGGGGAGGCTCGCCCGCCTACACAACCATGCTTTCCTCGCTGAACAGTAGACGCGCGTGCGTGCGTGCGCACGTGTATACTGCGACATTGTGTCTTTATTTCACGGGACTTTTCACTCTCTTCTTAAACTATGCAGTCAGCTCGGATGTAACAATTTCATGCCCTGCAGTGAATAATTGAAACTCGATTAACCCTGTTGATGTATACAGAAAGACCTGATCGGACAGAAATAAAAGAGCAACATAAATGCTACGGATCATCGGAAGTTACCTCATCGGACAGAAATAAAAAGAGCGAAAATAAAGCTACGTATAATCGGAAGTTCTCGATCGAGCACCACTTTCCTAATAACGTTCGCCTTTGAATCATTATGCACCGACTGGCACGGCAGATCACGAATTGCCAACACACCACTCTCTGAGCAAGTAGAAACTGTCTTTCAGACAAAAGAAAGCCCGGATTGTCCGAGACTTCTCGAGCAACATGCGTCGCGCCTCTAGACCTTGAACCAATGCGAGTTCGTGGCAGCACTGCCATGTCCTACGACGCGAAGTCACGCAGTCGCAGTATAAACACGTCGTCCAGTAAACCGCATGCACACTTCGCAAACACCTCTGAGTTAATAAGACCCTGCCAGCCTAAATTTCGATATTGTTTTGCCAGAAACTGGACGCACCGGCCCTGCTGAACGCGGCAGTCCACGGGGCATACATGTGACACGCTTTCTAGACACGCAACAATCTAAAATGTGGGAACAATCTTAATACTTGATCAAGTCGAGGGCCTGACGTAATCTCGCTTGGTCGGGATGAAATGCCCCGAGAGCTTTCAAAGACGCCGATCGAGGTGAAAATACATTTAGCACATTTTTTAATCCTTAGCCAGCATCTTTCAAAGCTTTCAGCAATGATTGGTAAACTTACAAGCTAGATTTTGCGTATTTCTTGCTACTCTCTGTGTTAACATTCTTTTATAAATAAGAAAGTCACAGCTTTGCCACAAATGCGAAGCAATGAACGCAATAGCAACAAATTGAAGGGTCACGCGCAGAATGGCAAGCAGATAGAAACGTGCCCGACGTTTTACACACACACACACACACACACACACACACACACACACACACACACACACACACACACACACACACACACACACACACACACACACACACACACACACACACACACACACACACACACACACACACACACACACACACACACACACACACACACACACACACACACACACACACACACACACACACACACACACACACACACACACACACACACACACACACACACACACACACACACACACACACACACACACACACACACACACACACACACACACACACACACACACACACACACACACACACACACGAGACGTACTCACAGGTAAAGATGAACACGAATAAGCGCCTCTCTCTCTCACTGTCTCAGTTGTCACTTCGCTGTGTCTGAAAAGCGCGCCCTTTTTGCAAACGGAGGCTGTGCAACGATTGCAGTGACCTTTGTGCGCCCCATAACTACAACAAAATCGTTCCAGTGCAAGCGCAACACCCTAACCTGATGAGTCCCTAACCTGACAGGTCGTTGTCACGTGATGCGCCATCTTCGCCTTTCCTCCGGGGATTTCTCCCTCGTGTGAATCCCGCTTAATATACAAAACGGATTCCTCGTGTGTTATATTCCGTTTGGACATCAATTTTTTTATTTCTCTTTCTTTCTGTTTTTCCCTTCATTTTTATGGTTGGCAGAAGTCACCCAAATTTCCAACTCGACACACTCTATTAGGTCCGAGAAGTTGGAGTGGTGCCTCCAAGTGAGAGGCCTCGGTGACGTCACGGCACGGACTCCTCGATGCCCGCTGCAGCGCGCCTACATAACGATGAGCTCGCCTCGGGTGCTCATCCGCTGTTCGCAATCGATTTATGCTCGTCTTGAGCAGCAGATGACTCTGACGAAACCAGAATCAGTGATGTTCCTGGTAAAAAAAATGTTTACTTTTGCCTCTCCACAAAAGCGTGCTCGATTGCAGACAATGTGAAACGCGTGAAAAGGTGAAAAGAACACACTTCTGCTTGGACACAGCATACTCATTGGCGCGTAATCGTGTGAATTTGAGACGCAACCCAGAATATTTACATTATTAGGTTGCGCTGTACACGCGTGATTCCTCTAGAAGATATGAGGGTTTCCCTCCTCTATAGTGTGTGTGTGTGTGCGTGTGTGTGCGTGTGTGCGTGTGCGTGTGCGTGTGCGTGTGCGTGTGTGTGTGTGTGTGTGTGTGTGTGTGTGTGTGTGTGTGTGTGTGTGTGTGTGTGTGTGTGTGTGTGTGTGTGTGTGTGTGTGTGTGTGTGTGTGTGTGTGTGTGTCTTTTGGAGGAATCCACGTATCTACGGACACTGCTTTCGCTGGTATGCCAAGAACCGCGCTCGCTTGCATTATCGAGTCTCGCAAAATATCTCGTATGCGCTCACACCAATACCACCGCCGCCGTTGTGTCTGTTTTGTTCATGTACTTTCTATCTTCAACACGTTGTTCAGTTTCATGTTTTTCTTGCAATAATTTGGGAGCTTCATTTCACCGAAATTACTGAAGTTAGGTGCGGTTGAGGTTATGTGCGGAATTTCTCATTGCTGCCAGATTCTGTGGCAGAATAATCGCAACGGTGCTGTCATACCCGTAACTAACAGTTTAAATAGCCACCTGATAAATTAATTTTCCTTGCAGCTGATTACATGGACGTAATGGACCTACGAGACCAGCCGTCGGCTCATCGAGGCGAACGTTGTTTCATTATTACTTGGACAACGTCGCTGACTGCGCCATCGAAATGTTCATTTCTACTTCCTGGCGTTTGTGTTGAAATCGTTGCTATTAGCGAGCGGTGCTCCCATGTGAAATTAACATTACCGTTTGTGACGCGGCGGTGGATCACCCCAGCATTCCACGCAAGTCAGGGTATACGACTACACAACCCCTGGCGACTGTTGAGAAGAAACATGTACATATATGATCCGAGTGAACGAACATATCCCAACATTTCCGAAATTGTTGTGTGTGGCAGGACAATTTCGTTTATTTTCCGAATATGTGAAGTTTGTGCTTATGACAGTCAGGTCCATGTAAAATCGCTTGTTGGAAGAAACGCAACTCTGTCAAATAATTTTGATTATTAGCAGATGCAGGCGCAGCTTTCACAATACAGCTCAATGTATTTATTTAATTGAAAACATCCTAATTTCATTTGTGAGTCTTCGGCACACACATGTTCCCATGCCAGAGTCTATGCCTAGTTGTAATCACGTTCGCACCACTTAACATATTTTCCTATTAGCACCCATTTCTTTGCATACGCAACAAAAACAACCAACTTGCACGGTAAATCTCCCGTTCCGACGAGTCTGCCTATACTAAGCTAAATTATGCAAACTTTTTACACACTCGAATACTTTCACTAATTGTGAAACCTCTCACTTTATATCCTGCGGGATTCGCGTCCCGCATTCGAGGAGCAACCACCAACGTATCGCTATATGGAGCGGGTACGAGGCGGGCACCGGAAAACGAGACAAGCGGCGGCGTGCAAGTCGAGTCCTTGCCGTGACGTCACATCTCCGCTACCAGAGCGACGCCAGTGTTCGTTCTCGGGACTAACAGCATCACGTTCCCGTTTATGTAACCGCATGTAGATTTAAACGCGCGGAGGACGAATCTGAGGCGGCACGTTCCCCTGTTGTATACGGCATCCGCGAAAGCGGCATTGTTACGCAAGACAGATCAGCCTAAACATGCCATCAAACAGTTATATATTTTAATAAAGTCTATTCACTTCACGACACGACAAGTGTACACGATAAAAACGCATCATCACGGTCGTATACCGTCTCGGAACATCTCACTCGATGCACTCCCGTCTCCTTTTTGACACGGATTGAATTACGAGCCCGGCGTGTCCCCATATTTCGCGTCACGCATTGTGAGCCAAGAAGCGTCGAGCGACACACCTCGGAGTGGTTGGGTAATGCCGCTCGACAGGCGTAGACGTAGGCTGTGTACTTCGGGGCTATATATTACGTATATACAAGCGCTACTCGCCATGAAGCCGACAACCGATGTTGGTGTCCTCACAGACTGATTTATGAACACCGCTCATCCATTGAAAGATTCAAACTGCGAACGCAACCTCATGCAGTTGTCACTTTCTATAGCGCTCTGATTCGCTTAAACGAAGCCTTTACATAATGTCAGTATCAATCAGTGGGTGTAAAACTCCTAGAGCGAGCTGTGTTGAGCTCCTTGGTGTTGCCTAAGTAGAAGTCGCTACTATTGCGTTGGTTAGAGACGCCCCCTCCTGTAGCTGTGAAGCATTTGTGCAAAGCATAATAAATACAGTTTTTGATCGGGTTCCACGTGGACCAGCTGTTTCACAATGGGCCACTCATATACAGATGTTTTCATCATCCCCCTGTCAACTGACAACGCTATAAAGTTTACCCGGCGTTCTTTTGTGCAGAAATGTTTGTAGCGGAGTTCTACTCGGCACTGCACATTATGAACTATAAACGTATAGCCGAATTCTTCAATTTACTTGGTGATAACACGCTGGACCATATTTACTTCACTGTAACGCGACCACGACCATATCGCGACGGGTGACTTAATTGAATACTGAAAGAAAAAAAAAATAGACATTTCGGTGCTCGATTGTGACACGATAATCAATATTGCGTTCAGCGCAAATCCAGAAGAAAAAAAAAAGCGTGCCACACTCGATGGAATGCGATCTTAAAACCGTTAATCTGGGACATTTTCGTGCAGCAGGCCAATGGTACGCAGTGAGTTAACTATAGACAATAACTATAACGAGGTGGTGGAGGTGGAAAAAGTTATAACTGGCAAAATGAGACCAATCACTCACCTATACCATCACTTCTTCAGGTAGACACAAAAGACCATCACCTCCCGAAGCACCTGAAAAAATAGGAAAATTAAGCAAACTACCTGAGAAAACCATGCAATTAAGAGTACATAACCCATCACCACGTACAGCATGAAAATATTTTTTTAAAAGAACAGTCTCTCACTATTCTTACCAGTGCGCACGTAAAACACGACCGCGCCAATTACAAAAGGGTGCAATAGAAGGAATCTAGCTTACATGCACCCTTTTTACACCCTTTAGAAGGTAAAGTTTTTTTTTTTTTGCGCATGCATGCACACGTCTACTCGGTCAAAAAACTGAAACACTGTACACAGAGTTTGCAAGCCTCAACGCCGGTGGCACCGGAAACACGGGCGATAGTTGTGTGTTTCGAGTCACTTGATACACGCGGCCCCCTGAATAACGGAGCTTAACATCTATAAGCGCCGCATAACGAAGCAGGGATGCTGCATTCACGCCGAAAGTTACGTTGATTCCCGTCGCAAGCTGGCTGTCGTCTCTCGTGTCTCTTCGCTTCCGCTCACAGCGAACCATTAAAACGTGGGCTGAACAAAGATTTCGGTCTTGTCTGTTCCAATGCGATACGGTAGAGCCCGCGCCAGCGAAGCTTCTGCTGCTGCAGGATCTACCACGTCCCATGCCTTTATTTACTTTATTACTTTCCCAACGAGCGATTTGTTACCGGAGGCAGGTCCGTAATGCGCTGCGCGCATCTATAAAAGAAGCCGCTATGTTTGGCGGTTGAAACACGTGACAAAAGCGGCCGCGCTTTCAAAAAAGAGCGACCGAAACGACGGGGGTTGACAAAAAAAAAATTCGAACGTCACCACTCAACACCACGGCGGGAGAGAAAGACGAACAAACAAAACGCAGGAATAAATCGGAGAGACGAAACGGAGGCGGCGAACAACGCGCGCACCCGCAACCACACACACGCGCACGCACTCGGCGCGTCGGACATGTCAGAGCGACGGCGAGTGAAAAATGGTCCCGCGGCGCCCGAACACAACCGCAGAACGGCGTCGGCGGCGCGCCGACCTTATACAAAAGCCTATACCCGCCGTCCCAGCCCGGGCGGCCGATTTATACTACGAACGTGCGCGGATCCGCTCGATTGAGTCGCCTCGCGACGCGCGATGTTCGGGACAAAAACGCACTACGGGATTGGAAAGTGCGTGTGTGGCGCGTGGTGGGGTGGAAAATGGAACATAGTGCTGCCTTGTAGCTTCAAACCCTCTCCACAACTGCTTCATTTCTTCGGTTCTTTACCTCGGAGATTCCGGGTGTTCTTTACCTCGGAGACTCCGGCGACTCGCCGCGCCGGACAGTTTTCGCGACGACACACACGTAGGACACTATACAAGCGAGCACGAGACGCCAATCCCGTTGAACGGAGAGCTGCCCGTCTTGTATCGCAACCCACACCCTCCTACTTGGGGTCTTTCTAACGACGCTGAGATGTACCCGTCGTTGCGACTTGTCAACACAGCGAATGCATCATTTTTCGTCCTAATGATGACAACGCACACTCCGAAAAACGCCGAGACTAATAGATTTCTCGCGCGACAGTGAGTGAGATCTCCGTTCTATTGCCGTTTTTTTTTTTTTTACTCCAGTGGAACTGACAGAGGACCTGTAACCGTTATATGTGTTGCAAAGAAAGAAAGAGAGAGGGAAAGAAAAGAAGCTAGCATTTGTAAGTGCACAAACGTTCTCGTTGTCCGATAAACGAGCGCGCGCGGTGAATTCTTGTTTTACGAGCACGGTAATCGACGGGCTCCCTTCCCAATCGATTTGTCATTTCTTTACTCATATATTTACAAATCAATATAGGAACACATTAAAGCTCGCGGGCGCGCCTATAATAAACATTTACGTTGAGGCGGACGTTGCAGCTATATTGCACGTATTGTGAGCCGCGTCAGAAAGCCAACTGCAAACTCAAACAACTGTCCCCATGCATAAGCGCAACAATGTACAACAGTAGCGCGAATGAGGTGGCTCGAAAAACAAAACAAAAATCCACGCATATCCACGAAGTGCATGACGATGAGTGGGAGAAGCTATAAGTCTTAAGGCCCATAATGTCTACGTTGAAGTGTCGCCGACTCGTATAAAGGGCAGACGGACGGCGCAGGTGACCATGTATTGTGGTGTCATATACTTGATTACACAGATGTTTTCACGTTCCGTCGTGCAGGTGTTCAGTTTCGGTTTTGTAGAGCGTGACGGACGACAACAAGGGACGGTCCTAAAAAGATTTACCTGGACAAAAAGTTAGAATTATGGAGTCTTACGAGTCGGAACTGAAATATGAAATTCTCGAATATCGGTTCCAAAGCACTGTTCATGTCCTGGCTTTGGTTCACGCGCGATGTACGAGTTTTCGAATATTATATGCGTGGTTCTAACGCAAAGTGGTTGCGACTCGCGATTGCAGCTCCACGGTGGCCAGAGAGGGAAGTTACGATTATTGGAAACTAAATGCTTATAAAAGAACTTGCGTCAGGTTCCCGCAAGCCTTGTTATTTTTATTTAAAACGTGCAGTGGTAATGAATTCCCTAATAACAACTATCGATTTTATCGGTTCAAGTTAGTTGTAGTCATCAGCCAAGAAAACTCAACTTCCACGTCACCAGCTGCGTTACCGATATCAAAATTGTCAGCTATTCCTCAGCTAACCTTTGTTGTATGCGTGAGATATTAGAAAACGATAAGCAACACCAGCATTCAGTAGTTGCATATTAAATGAGGAGTTGCATTCGAAATCGGGTCCGTTCGGCGTCGGCCGAGAGCCATCGCTTCGGTGGACGCCACCACGTTTATTTGGCACAAAAAGCTTTTGGGGCTCCCACTAGGTTCGAGAAATAGCTCGTCTGGCGCTAAACCCAAACGCTCGTCGGATCTTGCGCACGCACAGTGGCTTCGAGGTAATTCACTTGGGGCCATATAGGTGTTCGAGAACTTCTTAAATCACACCGTATAGTGGGGTACTGCGGTTTAACTTGACCTATCAACTAGCCCAGGCCAGACACTATTCTCGCTATTACACTCTGTGCAATGCAGCCAACGAAACATTACATCTACACATACGTAGTGACGACAGCACAGTAATATATCATCTGGGGTTTTACCTCACCATACCACGATATGATGCTGAGGGATGCTGTAGCTGTGGGCTCCGGAAATTTTGATCATCTTGCGCTTTTTAACATGCACTGACATTGCACAGTACAAGGGCCTCTAATCATTTCACCTCATCATCATCATCATCATCATCATCAGCCTGACTACGTCCACTGCAGGACAAAGGCCTCTCCCATGTTCCGCCAGTTAACCCGGTCCTGTGCTTGCTGCTACCAATTTATACACCTACAACGGAATAAATTTCCGAACCTGCGAGCTTCGAGTCGGCAACCGGGCAATACAGCCCCTGATCTTCCGAGGCGGACAGGCAGCAGCAACATTTCTTGCGGTATAACGGCTCGGGCACACAGGAGACCGCTACAGTAAGCACAAAATATAGCTCGAAGCGTATACCACTAACAGAAACGTGCGCATTGTCCCACGCACAAAATCGGGAGCAGATTCCATTGCCGAATATGCGTATGCTGCCTTCAAGTCCAAATAGCTGCTTATAAATTAAAATGCAATCGATCCTTGCAAAAGAAAACGCAAGGAAACGTATCGGCACCTGCTCGAACAACATCTATATATACGAATTAACTTCGTGATGCAAACCAAGCGCTAAATGGGTATCGGATCGAGTTTCACCCGTTTCGAGGATATACTTGGAAAAAACGGACAACGTTAACCATATTCACTGATCAGACGGAGTTTAAAACAGCTTGACTAAGTAGGGCAAGTACGCGGAGCATGGACGTGCCAAGATAAAAAGTAAAGAAATAAAAAGAAACGAAAAGAAATCGAAAAGCTTAGCCTCGCAAGGCGCTGCCCTGCATCATTGATCAACCGGAACCGAGAACCTCGTTCGGACGGTCCGCATCGCAAATTGCTCGAAGCGAGCACTCAATTTTTTTTTTTTTAGTTTCCTCGGTCTCTAAATTCATTGCACTAAGGTCTGGGAGGTGTCTGCTCAAGGAGCTCACGGATCAAGAAAGAAAGAATAGGAGAGAGGGCAGCATAGTAAGAGAGAGAGGGGGGGCGGAGGGAAAATGCCTGAGCGCCTTATCTCGGCAGCGCACACTGCGTGAAAACGCAGTCCTACGCAAACGCTCGAGCTCACTCGAGAGAAAGAGAGAGAGAGAGAGAGAGAGAGAGAGAGAGAGAGAGAGAGAGAGAGAGAGAGAGAGAGAGAGAGAGAGAGAGAGAGATGAGGTAGAGATGGGGAGAAAGATAGGGGAGAGAAGGGGGGAACAGAGGCTCTAAGTCTGGCTAGCCTCTTGCGCAAGTTTAAAGTCCCAGCCGAGATGCGTGATCGGGCGAGTCTCAACACCCCCCGCCACTCCCTTCGAAGTCCTTCCGGAAGACTGGAACAGAATTTGCCGTCGCGATGAGCGTCGGAATCTTTCATGCACGCAGTACGTTTAACCAACTGTTCGGTCCCCGGAAAGAAACCACACACGCGGGGCCCCAGCGCGCTAGAGCGTAACGCTTTTGCAGAGAGAGCTGCTACTGAGCACATTCCAAGAAGACTTACAGCGCCGTTCCACGGCACGAGCCAAGATTCGCAAAACGCTGACGCGCGCCAGCGAGCTGTTAGGTCTAGCTAAATAGAGAACGACTGATCGGGAGGAGAAGAAAGGAACAAACAAATAGAGAAAGAAAAGGTGGGAGATGGGTAAATGTAGCGAGAAAAAGATGCTACTTCTACAGTCCTCGCACAGGGAGCATGGCTCAGTATCTTTGGGGAGTGGAATGGTGCAAGGGACAGACGACGGGGGAGAAATAGGCACACAGAAGTGGCACATACCAAACGGGGGCGAAAAGGCGATGCAGGAACGCGGCGCAGCGGCTGCTGAGGTAATTAGGTTTCCCCCGACTCGCCAAGATCTCATTGCGCAAGGGTTGAGGGAGCGCGCACTACTAAGTAAGGGAATAAGTAAGTAGGTCACATTCGGCCTGAGGCCATACGCTGGTATGAACGAGCGGGCGCAGGCAGGAGGACTCGGTGTATTAGCCAGACGGTGCAGTACGCGGCAAGCTGGGATTCCCTCGGAGGGATAGATGAATAAAAAAAAATAGAGAACGCCGCCCCGCTAGCTGAGTTATTGCAGGATGTATAGATCACAGTGGGTCGACGCGAGTGAATCAGCGAGTACATAAGGACGGTGGCACCAAAATAAGTCTATGGACGGACAAACGTAATAGAAAGTTCCATACCAGGAGATATCCAATTCTGTTTATTTTGAGTCCTAATGAGAGCACGGTGCTTTACAACAAAAAGACAGGAGATCAGAAGAAGGGGGGAGGCATATTTTAGCGAAGGGTCCACACCACCTTCCTTCGTTGGCTGATTCTGGGAGAAACCACAGCTTCACGGTGGATGCTACATTGACAATATACAACGCACTTCACTGGGGCTAAAGGTGGGGAACTGCACATCCCTTCAAACGAAACATCAATGATCCCGGGACAACACTTTCGCGAAAGATGCTGCCTGGCCATAACACTGCGCTATATAAACAAAGGAACGTAGAGGTTAAACTGAGTTGAGGTATAACGCTGTAAACACAGTGCCCCGCTTAGGCGAATAGATGTTGCGTCTCCTACCACCCCTTGTACACACGGCCATGAGTTTGATTCAGAATATCCTATAGGTTGCCTTTGTAGCGGCAGAGCTTTACCAGAGCCCGATCTACGATACCAACACACACTTTTCCACAGCACGCGTTGCATACGCCTTTAAAGCAGACTACTTCGGTGCTTGCTTGCTCGTCTGATTTCAGCGAAGAAGATATCCGAAGCCCCGTGCGTTGCTTTTTCTTCACTTCCTTTCAGAGACTCCAGCGGGGCACTTGAATCTCTTCACGTATCCGGCAGAGCACAGCTTCCAGTGTGCGCGTTTTTCAGCCGCATCCGTGACGTTGCTCAAAGCAGAAAAAGAAGAGCTTCTAACAAAAGCATCTTTTCAGCATTAGGTATACCAAATAAGGAGAACAAGAGAGCATGCTTCGCTGAAACAGCGATATACAAATGACGTAACCAAGAACAACAACGGCACAATGACGATGTAAAGCAAATGCCTTCCAACGGCAACACGTTTCGCGAAGCGGCGTTAATAACATAATGACATTAGCACGTGACAGCGGACGATCACGTTTTATAAACAAACACAGCGGTGGTATGAGATGGAAAATAAACACGAACACAGCGACGCTGTGTCCGGTTTTCTCTAATTGAATGTACCTCTATACATCGGCAAGAAACTCGGAGAGCGAAATGAAAAGTCAGAAAGGCGCTAAGAAGGCAAAAGCTTCGCGTACTGAGAAAAGGTTGTTTTCAATTTCGAAGACACTCCCACGCACCTTGTTATGGCTGAAATAAAGTGATTGAAAATAAAAATACACCTATAGCAAGACACGTTTTCAATTACTGCAAGTGCGACGGCTGAACGCCAAGTCAAATCGAGGTTGTTTGTCGTACCAGGCCGGGAAAATACCATATATATGCAGCGTAAACGAGGCCATGCAGCATTAGCTCAACTTTAGTGAAGAAAAATAATTGCTTCATATCGGTCCTGTAAATTTCTGGACATTCATAGCAGTGCAGCGTAGCCCAACTGCAATTTTGTATACATACACTTGTTTGCGCTTGTGCTTACAATAAACGGCGACTCACACGCATGATTGATTGATTGATTTGTGGGGTTTAACGTCCCAAAACCACCATTTGATTATGAGAGACGCCGTAGTGGAGAACTCCGGAAATTTTGACCACCTGGGGTTCTTTAACGTGCACCCAAATCTGAGTACACGGGCCTACAACATTTCCGCCTCCATCGGAAATGCAGCCACCGCAGCCGGGATTTGATCCCGCGACCTGCGGGTCAGCAGCCGAGTACCTTAGCCACTAGACCACCGTGGCGGGGCAACGACTCAGACGCGGGAAGAAAAAAAAAACCAATCACTTCGCGTCCCTCGTCGAAGAGCCACTTACTATTAATAAGATCTCAATGATACAATTATTTATGAGAATACGAAAGATATATCGTAAGGAAAACTTTATTATATATCCACAGTAATTTCAAGAGAGCACAAAAAAAAATATGCCCACTCGGTGAAAAAAAATTTTTTTTGAAGGCGACCTTAATCCTTGACCACGTCTGGCAGTGGCCCTCGCATGCCAGCGTTTGTGATCTCTGGGCTCGTATATTCTTTGAGTTACGTTGTGTTCTGTCACACTGCGGGAACGAGTATCAGAGGCCACTTAGCAAGACGCATGTAGTTGAAAGCGGCTCCGCCAGATGTCACAACAAGATCCCGTCTGCTCTTTTAATTAACTCCTTCAACTAGTTGCTACTGATTATCCCGAGATTTAACTGACTCTTATATTAAGCGAACACTCCCTCGTCATACTAACTTGAACCAGAACCATCGATTTCGTACCAGTTTTATGTATAACAAGGTCGTTCCGGCATGTTCCGAAAACCGAAAGCGAGGCCTCCACCGGAAGTGCTGGGAAGGAAAACAGTGCCGTCACTCGTTACTCGTGCTACTAAGAAAATAACAGAAGATCGTGCGGCGTGGAGTGGTATACCACTCGGCATAACGGTGCGAAAATCGCAACAGCTTTCCATCGGTCATCCCGGCTGGGGCGGCTGCATTTCCGATGGAGGCGGAAATGGTGTAGGCCCGTGTGCTCAGATTTGGGTGCACGTTAAGGAACCCCACGTGGTCGAAATTTCCGGAGCCCTCCACTACGGCGTCTCTCATAATCATATGGTGGTTTTGGGACGTTAAACCCCACATATCAATCTTTCCATCGGTCGCGATTTCTCCCTGCTGATGCCTGCGGCTGCATTTACGCCGCTGCAGCCACGTGGCAAGTTATTCGTGGCTCGTTGGAAAGTTATTATACTACTAGTTATTAACTATCAGACTAGTATTCGAAGTTTAAGCAATACGCAGCTGAAGATAAGGGACACCACATCATGACGCCACACTTCACTTTGACCAACCACAACGGGATATCGGGCGTGCAAACGACAAGAAACAATGCCTCATTTAATGAATTCCTAGCTAGATAGTGTGCTGGCTATATTAAGCGCTCCTGCGCTCTCAGGTGAGCGGTCGGCTACGGCAGGTGCGTCGCGAAGCCTTCTTCGGCGATATAGACCCGCAAGGATATACGTAACACGCATCCCGTCGTGACATCAACAGGTGAATGAACGTGAACGAGAATCTCGCCGAGGCCTTGTCGCAATATGGTTGTCACCGCCGGTGCACAAGTGGAGCTAACGAACGCGTAATGGACCCCCAACCACGCTAATAATTGCCATTATCAGGCAGTCGTTCAAGTCACAGTTTCCTAGACGAAGCTGCAATCTCGAGGTTTTTTACGCGAAAGGACTACAACAAAATAATCTAAAAAAAAGGGGTGGTGAACTCTCTCTCTCTCTCTCTCTCTCTCTCTCTCTCGTGCACGCTATTGCCGGCGACATGCAACACACTATATTATACAGCATACGCAAAGCTATGGCGACAGAATGTGTTGCATTAACTACCAGTTCTAGTTTTCGTTATTACAGACGTGGCTCGACACGGAAGACACGCGAAGTAAGTCCGTACAACGCTGCTACTAAGAAACAGTGTGGTTGATGAAGAAAGGCAGATGGCGCCTCATTGCATACTGCCATTAATATACAGCCCCGTTACATATAAGGCATGTCTGACATCGCGCCGGCACGGCCACAATGCCCCTTTGCGCGACCGCACAAAGACTTTTCTGCGCTACCACACAAAGACGTCTTTGCGCGACCACACAAGATCGCGACCACGCCATACAGTTCACACTTTAAAATAGATTTGAAGTTGATACACTCAGAAAGAACTAAATCGCGATTCGAGCCTGCGGAGTGCGTACTTCGCGCCAGCCTCTCCCACGTTGCCGCTTCGGTCCGCACGAAGCGATTCGTGGAACGACAGAGGCCCAAGTCAAACACCGCACTTAGGCCTCGTTCTCACAGCCGTCAAAAGACCCGCCGCGTTATGTGACGTCAAAAAAAAAAAAAAACGTAGAGAATACGTGACGGAGCTGTGTGCGGGCAGACGACGGTGATTGCAAGGCTGACAGCAGCGCATTTTTTACACGATAATCCTTTTCTTCCTGACCATGCAAACACCCAGCCGTTCTATCCCCGCGTTCTTTTGTGCTCTCCGCGATGACTCGCTCGCTGGATTCCGTGCCGACCGGTTGTGCCCTCGCGATCTCCGGCGTCAGCGTAGATCTGGCCGACTGGGCTCGCCCTACGTCATCTCCTGACGCCGACGACCTTCGACGACAGTGTAGCTTTGACCGACTAGACTTGCTCAACGCCATCTCCTGATGCCGACAAGAGCTCTCGCAAGTGATGCCCCGTCCTCGGACTCCTGCGACCGTGTTTCCATCTTTCCTATCTCTCCTATCCCCTCGATATGTCCTCGCTCGCTGGCTTAGCGCATCTCCCTTTCTCTACACCTTTATTCCTATAATTTTAATCCCTCCTCACCCCCATCCCATGTGAGCTACTGTTGAGGTGTCGCACCGTGATGCAGACAATTACGGGGCTCACTTTTCTCTCCTTTTCCCTCTCTTAGAACCACTTAGTAGTCTCCGCGATCTCTTCTGTTCGTCAGGTGCGTCTACGCGGAACCGGCCCTGGTGCAATGAAGAGTGGGGCTCCGTCCCCACGCCGGCGACGGAAACTTAAGGGCATCGCTCTACGTCCCCGTCTCCACGTTTATACAGAGAAAACGGATCGGAAATCCTCTCCCCTGACAAAAAACGGTGACGTCATGGTGACAGGACGGGTCGTTTGATGGTCGTGAAAACGAGCCCTTAGTATCCTCGGGGAGCAATGCGGAAATCCTATAGCTTGTAGCGAGAATCCTCCCTCGACGTGTGAATGCTCGCTCCGGAACGATCCCGATCCCGTCACACGTCACGTGACCGCTTTCTCCACTATCTCGTGCGTTGCATGAATGCAGTTTCAAAGTAATTACGACGACAGTCACAATCAGATTAATAACAGGAATGTGGTAACAAGATGAAGTTGTACCACCGAGAAGAAAATAGAGAAAACTGCGCAGGTATTTTACGGAGAAAAACGTGTACTGTAGCTGTTTAGTGGTATACTTGGAAAGCGCACTGCAAACGGCACAGGGGCAATGGGAAACACCAAGTCGCTTAAAAACCCTACTCGATCTGTCCTAGATTTCAGGGTAGCAAATCGTCAACGATAACCGTCCCCAGCCCATCCATTCCCCAGCCACCTCAATTCAGCTTGCTTTGATCCCTTGTTGCCCCTTGGGCGCTGTTCTCCTATATCAATCGCCACACCTTTTTCGTAAAACACCACGAGAACCGTCGCGACCACCGTAAGCCGGTTCCTTTTGCACAACTTATTGAAGCGTCCGCTCTTAGGGACGGTCAGTGATGTCGGATTACGGTGGAATCTTACAACAGTGACCCTTCCACTTGCCGACCGTAGTTTGGCATTCCATCGGAAATTTCGAACAAGGCATAATTCCCATGAGAGTGACTAATTACACTATCATTAATGGCCCTTCCGCCTCGTTGGGCTTTTAAGCTGCGGGCACCCAATCACCACACTCACGGAAACGGCTTGAAGACGGCATCTCATGCATGAGCAAGAAAGAAAAAGAAGACTTGCAAAGTAGAAAATAAGGTACTGCGGGCGAAAGATTCACTTGTATCCGTCCGCGATCTCTCGGAGAAAGCCTGTTTTGATGAGCTGCATTTTCTAAAGTGGAATCCCGCAGAAAGGAACACGAAGTTCAGCACACGCGAAAACATTAAATTTATCGTGGCAATCACAAAACATGCATTGCCTAAACAACACAACAAAAGAAAGGGCAGAAAGGCGAAATCCAAACTAAACTACTCTCCTCCCCCCTCCCCATCAAACCGGGCCTCACCTCAGCTATGTGCGATGGCACTAATCGCGAGGACGAAGCTCGAAATGAGATGGGTGTGTGCAAAATGAAATTCACAGTTCAACAATTGCGCTGCGAGCGCCCACTTCATTGGCGCCTGCAGCTGCCACCAGCTCATGCAAATTTAAAGCCTCGATCTAACGATCCCCGATCGCCCCTCAGACCGGAGCGCCGCGTAGCATTCGCGGGCGAACGCACTTTGTTCGCCTGAGCGTACGTACGTACGAGCCCGTGCCAGCTCAGTCCGCCTAATATTCTACCCGTTCTGAAATGCGCGTCGACTGACGAACACACACACACATGCACACGCGTCATGCATGAGCCGAGCGGAGCGAAATCCTTCGAGCGCTGCTAGAAGCTGGCGCTAGTGTTGAGCGTTGGCCGGGGTCGATTATAGCGCGAATAATTACGCGAGTCACACTAGCAGTGCATCATTATTGCGAAGCGTTTCACAGGAAGTGAACAGGGGTTTCGAAAGCAGTGAGAAAAAAAACACACACTCATTAGTCAATATTGAAAAAAAAGAAAATGAAGGAAATCCCATATAATGAAGCAAGGAAAAAAATTGCAGCGGCTTGGCAATCGGCCCGGTCAGGATTTACGTAGCGTTAGCTATACAGTCCTAATCAAGTCAACCTGCTTAGATACTCTAATCACATGGTAGGTTGCAGTGATCGCGCCGGCTTCCGACACAACGAGAAGCCCAGCTTTCAAGCTCGTCTCGTAACTTGATCGACCGGACGAGGGACATGGCGTGCGGGCGGACGGACTAGCAAGCGAGCGGGCCCACGCAATTCAAGCGCCACCCCACTATAGTGACACGGCACTCCAGGAGATCACAGGCCTTCTCCGGCGCGCCTGCTGTGCGCCGTCTGACGTCACTGATCCTCGGGCAAGCACAGCACGGCTCTCGATAAGCCACACGAAGCTGCTCAACCTCCTCGGCCAGTGGAGCTCATGCTACATAAGGCTCACCAGATACTTCGCGCTTTCCCTTAAGACCACTCGAAGGCGAAAGCCATATTTATCTTCTCATTCGATGCATTCATCCTGCCACGACACCGTTCAAAAGCGCTTGGCATACATTGTGGATTTCGATGCCCCAAACATCGGAGGCACCTCTCCTAGTTTCGCATAGCCCCCGCGATCAAACCGCTTTGGACGAACCTGATTGATTGATTGATTGATTGATTGATTGATGTGTGGGATTTAACGTCCCAAAACCACCATATGATTATAAGAGACGCCGTAGTGGAGGGCTCCGGAAATTTTGACCACCCGGGGTTCTTTAACGTGCACCCAAATCTGAGTACACGGGCCTACAACATTTCCGCCTCCATCGGAAATGCAGCCGCCGAAGCCGGGATTCGAACCCGCGACGTGTGGGTCAGCAGCCGAGTACCTTGGCCACTAGACCACAGCGGCGGGGCGCTTTGGACGAACCTACGATCAACGTTACTATAGATACTTTGCCTACGATGTCGTGTCATGACGTCGTCACGCAACCTCGCGCCACTGACGTCTCTGTGACGTCACTATAACGTCAGAATTACGTCACGAACACTAGCAGTCTGTGCCGTCGTCTCGTGATGGTGATCTTTTGCATCTCTCGTCCGCGGCGGCGCGGGACGCCGACGGTCAGATTTCGCGTTCGACGAGGCATTTCAAGGCGACACTAAAGAGCAAAACAATCTTTAAAGTGTTAGCAAAGTGCAATTTCGCGATCCTGAAGACACCGCTCTTACCGCGACAGGACCCTTGGTAAGCGAGAAAACGCCCGGAAGGACAAACACCGTGACGTCATAAATTTTGATGGCGCCTACTGGATCCTATATATACGTAGCTTCTAATAAACAAACATTACGTACATGACAATCTGTGGGTACCGTAGACTTAGCATACGAAGATAATTTCATAAAGCCAATGTCTCGAAAATACGAAAAATACATTTTGAATTTCAAGACATCACACGCGAAGATTTCAGCGCGAAATTTAAAACAGAAACTTCTATCTTGATTTCCTTCACTAATAATTAACTTATGATGATGAACTTATGAACGTATGTCATTAGAGTTCTCACACAGCACTTTGACAATCTAAATTAAGCCATGATTTCTCTTTAGTATCCCTTTAAGGCCACGTCCAAGTCGGCTACTTTAATAAAGTTAGACTTGGCTTGGTTCCCGCTAACACAAATGCGTTCACACCAAAAGACTGCTTCGCTCAACTCGAATCTGCATAGGTAATATCAATGAGAATATCGATAGAAAGACTGCGCGTCCCACGGTAGAATGTTATAATCCTCACTAACCACCAAAACGAGAAATTCGGGCTTACATCGCATCCAGCCGCTCCCCGCATGTCGGCGCTCCGGGTCTGCGGACAAACACACAATCAAAAGATGCGGTCTCACGGCGCTTACACACCCTTAGATCGAAATGTATTCAGCAAGAGTCGTGCCGAAATAAGACAGCACGAAATGGTAAAGCGGCGTGAAAAGGTGTGGTCGAAAGAAAGACGCAAGCACACAGGCATGCAATGTGCTGACGCCTTCCTTTCGTCGACGTCTTTTTTCACAATCATTCACCCCTACAGACCCTTTCAAAGTTTACAAACACAGCCCTTTGACGGCTTCCGGTTTTGTCCACCGATGTGCTTACATAGCATTGAAGGACCACAAGAACTTTAGAAAATAGTTAGCTGATTTTCTAGTTTCTTTCCCTTATTTAGCAAAATATATTCACATAAACGTTTTTGAGCGATTAAAAATAATTACAAAACATTCCCTTGTACTTCACGCACGTTTCTTTTATGTGGAAAACGAAAGAGAGACTTTACTTCCGCTTGAAAAGAAATTGAAAACTTGCTTTTAGTTTCAACGTTAGGACCTGGTGAATGAAGTGATCCGAAGTTTTTTGGGTACAACGCTGGTGACCTTGAAACCGTATATGCAGCCAAAGCTTCCATTCCATATGCGGATGCAGCAAGAGTAAAAAACGCCTCAATACCATACGTCAGCGAGGCCCCCCACTATACCATAGCCTCAACTTTAAAATTTCATACAATGCGAAATATGCGATAAATATCCCCGACACGCGCTTGCCGTAACGTTCACAAAACTACGATGGCCCGCTTTGATTTTGTGCGGACATGCGTACGCCAGACAGACAAGGCGGTTTGAAAGACACACAAGATGGTTCGAAAGCCCCATTTCTTCTATTTATTATTTCCCCTCTCCGTAGCATGTGGCGCTGCAGAGCCGTGCTCCCTTAAGTCATTCTTTTCTTTTATATCAATAACCACTCGCATACGAAAAACGCCACAATTGCTAAAGGTTCCTATGTTTGGTTGCGTCAGTCGCAGCAGCGTTGCGTAATACAGCTGTATAGATTGACAAACATTCAACGCCCCCTATTTTTCTCTGCAGTGTCTCCCCTTCTCCACCCGCCCCCCTCCGCATACTTATACCTGTCCGTCAATCAACCCAGCTTCATTTTGCAGGCGCCGCGCCTCATCTGTCTGTCCGCCAATCCAATTTCGTGCGTTTCGAGGATATGCCGTGATCTCGGCGTATAAGCGTATACATAATGGCCGCACACCTGAGGCCCGGACCGCAGGTTTTGATATAAACATTATTCAATCTCGACGGGCTGGGTTTCCCGGGCCTTTGCCTACACGAGCCCGTGGCACGAAACGCCGAAGCCACAGAGGAGCTGGGATGACCGAGAGCCGTCGGCGATCTCACGTCGGCGCGCCGCCCTCCGAAATCTCGTTTCAACAGGACGTTTTTTTTTGTTTTTTTTTGTGGGAGGGGGGGGGGGCTTTTTTTATTCTTGCATACCACCGCAACTCATCTAAGCAGCGTCAAGCGAAAAAATAATAATAAAAGAGACCTGATGATACGGAGGCTGCTCCCCAAACTGCGCGTGGCTAGAACCATTCTCGGGAGGCCCGAGATGCCAATCGAAACGGCACCGGCGGTGTATGCGTGTGAAGTATGGAAGCACGTAAAAAAAAAATAATGTGCTATATGATGGCGGCGCAATCGACGTTTGGGCTACGCGTGCCTCTCAAAGCCCACCAAAAAATATTTGTAATAATAAAAAAGTACAAAAATTAAAAAAAAATATGTGACGATGGCTGAAACACCAGGTATGCGAGAGAGGTAAAAAAAAAGTCATTCTTTCGTGACAGCCCAACCCTGCAGAATTGACGAAAGAAAGAAAATAACGAAACCGACCATATCGGGAAATATTATAGCGCGCGAGATCTATAGATTCCATAAACCTGTCGCCTACGCATATACTATATATATATATATGGTATGCTGAAGAGGCGTCGATCAAGGTTTTCAGTAATTTTATTTACGTTGCTTTCTTTTCTGTCATCAATGTCAGCTGGGCGTGCTGATCTCTCCCTTCCCCTTCTCCCACTCCCCCTTTCTCTTCGGATGCCTAGAGCCACGTTCTTCGAGCTGGTTCGGATATTAGCATTACTGCGCTTACGCCCACGCGTCTTTCTCCGCCTTTCCCTATTCGATCTTTGCCGAAAAAAAATCAGCAAACTGGTTTCCAAGCACCACCTTTACGCTTGCCTTTCACACTCCTTTCCCAATAAACCCTACGTGAGCGACGAAATTTCCCCACTCCAGCGTTGAAGGAGCGAAAGGAACTAATCGAGTGGCAGTCTCTCTCTCTCTCTCTCTCCTCCTCTCTCTCTCTCTCTCTCTCTCTCTCTCCTCTCTCTCTCTCTCTCTCTCTATCTATCTATCTATCTATCTATCTATCTATCTATCTATCTATCTATCTATCTATCTATCTATCACTCTCTCTCTCACACACACACACACACACACACACACACACACACACACACACACACACACACACACACACACACACACACACACACACACACACACACACAAGAAACTATCAAAAGGAAACGTGAGGATATGGAAGAGGTAGAGAAAGAGCGATAGAGTCCGCAAGCGACCTGGCACAGAAAGCATGGTACGTGTCTCGCTCGTTTCAGTACTGGAAATGATGGTTATAAAAAAGACGAAGCAGTAAGATTGAGGGAAAGATAAAAGATGACCGCAGTCAGGTCTATACTTAGAGGGAAAGAATATAAGTAGGGAGATTAAGAAGACAACGCCCGGTTTGCTACCCTACATGTGGCGAGAGGAGAATAAAGGAGTAAAAGAGAGAATAAGAGAAGGAGATGCACATATCACACCACACACGCAGTACAGGGTTCACAGGTGGCAAGTCGTGGTATGTCAAGCATACATATGAGCGAATAGTGGCCGCATGACGACCAGTATACCAGATGTCCAGCCTTAGTTAAACGGGTCAGACACGAAGATACAGAATGTTGCTTATGGCACGTTTATTGCTTATTGCACGTTTAAAAGTACTTAAGCAAGAAGAGTGCAAGGAAATAGCAAGAATATCCAAGCAGCCTACGATTTGCAAATGACACAGTGCTCTCCGTCAATGACGGCAATGAATCGCAAAAAGAGAGAGAGAGACAGACTGAAGACCTAAACCAGGCGAGTATATTAAAGTAGGCGTAAAGACGAATATGCAGAAGAAAATATAATGCTCAACCCCATCGTGAAAGAGAGAGTTCGCGATTGGCAACAAGCCATTATAATCTGTACAAGGACGTGTGTGTGTGTGTGTGTATACATATAGGTCACTTACTAACGGACAGCCTGCTCATGGAAGAAAATTTGCCCATGAATACGTATGGGCTGGAGAGCTCTAATAGCAAGCACGTTCGTTGTCTCCATAATGCGAATACAATCATTGTATACTGAATGTTCTATTAACCGGTTCTGACACCTGGAAGATAAAGAGACCCGAAATAGATTAAGCACCAGCCTGTAATGGAACAGGAAATGATAAGCGTAAGCCCGGGCGATCGGAAGGGCGCAAAATGGATCAGGAAAAGAAAAAACATCAGGAGTGGCTGATATTCTACAGTTTCCATTAAGCGAAAGAAGATGGACTCGAGACGAACACGTAATGCGTAACCAATGGTTAGTCAGAACAACGGAATGATTACCAAGGGATGAAAAATTCAATCGAGGCCGACAGGGAAGTGGATGGAGTGATGAGATGACATTCGTGGGAATAAAACGTAATCGCCTAGAACAGGATATAGGGTAGATCGGAGACAATCGGTACAGGCGTTCGACGTGCAGTGAAGATAAAATGGGTCGACAATGATGATATATCGTCCCTTATCATTCTGTCTAGCTTACGTCATATCACTATAAAAATAGTGGACGAGTATCTATGTGTGGTTATAGCGTTCTCGATCCCGTGCACACGGGATGTCAACTCACTGTCCGTGAGTTAGAATGGTTAGTAAACTGGAGTCTACTTCATGAAAACGCTGGAGCAGTCGCCGTCAGAGGCTTTGCTAGCAAGGGCCGTTTTGAAGGGCTAATGTACTATACTACAAAATACATTCTCACTAATACGGCTCTACAGCGCAAAAATACACGCGGTGTTTCATATCTTCGACAGCCAATGCACAGTACCACATCGTGGACTCAAACGCATTAAAGAAAAAAAAAAAACGGCCATCGCCTGAGCCCTCCGTACAGATGGTTAACCAGTGAATCTCAAAACGTGCGGTCTCGCCATTCACCACTGGGCTAATTCCTATGGTTCAAAATTATTTGTGTTTCTTAAAGAGAAACACATTTCGCTTTTGCTTATCAGTGTTTGTTGCACATACCACGCACTGTGTTTCGCATGGTAACGATCCTGGAGTAGTTAAATAAACGGCTCATTGTGCTTAGTGATACGTTAATCACACTGGTCACGTATTCAACTTTTTTCTCATATTCAATGGACGAGCAGCGACTAACGGGGCCTGCCATATATTTTACGGAAATTAATGAGCCAGGAGTTATTGCGTGTCGCTAACGTACTACAAAAATTGGTGTCGCCTATAACCATAGGCAGCTTCGATGTTAAAAATGGGGGAGGGGGGGGGGATGAGAAAAAAAAAAGACAGAAAATGGTAGTGCGCAAAGACGCTGTGTTTCACAACCAGCCTTAACTAGCCGTCACACTGCATAAGCTAAAAGAGGGAAAGACAGTGAGAGAGAGAGAGAAAGCTTGTCCGCACTTATACTTTGTAAGCGAGACAACAATCACGAAGCTAATAGAAACTATAGTTCGCAGGTCTGATCAAAAACGAAAATGATTGAGCAGCATGCCTGCACAGGACGTTTCCCGAGGACGCGGTTGCGGCATTTAACTCGACATCCGCGGTATATACAGGATACCGCATCTTTACGAGCTTCTATATACTTTCGGGGGACGTTCGTCCTATACCTCCAGTTACACCGTGGCCTCCTCGGGGAGCTCAAAAACTGTCACGCACAGGTGTCGCCAGAATCGCGAAGAGAGAAGCCGAGAGTCGAGAAGGGGAGAGAGATGGGGAAGAAAGGGGGCCACGAAAGGTTGGGGGAGGGGGTCACCGTTTCGAAATTCGATTCGATATCGGACTGGCGATCCGCGCTCAGTCGCAGTATGAAGAGTTTCCGCTCGGCCAGGCAGGAGAAGAAGAAGAAGAGGTAAAGTAAGAAAGGTGGGAAGGGTAACGGAGAGCGTTAAAGAAGCAGCAACGTCGTGAACACACAAAGAGAGAGAGAGAGAGGAGAGAGGAGAGAGAGCAGTACAGGGACTCGGTAGCGGGCGGAGGAGGATACAGGAGCGGGTGTACCTCCGTCCGTGCGAGCAATATCGGAAGTCCCCTCCCAATTTTGTTTTATTTCTTTTGCTTTTCTTTGGTCTTTTTTTTTTACGAGCGAGGTGTATAATCGGGGAAGGACGAAACAATCCCTAAGTGCCCCCGAGGCGGGAAAACGAAACAACAAAGAAACAAAAGAAGCCAACAGAGGAGCTATGCGCCACTTCTTTAACGGGGAACCGAGGCGTCAGGAGGGAAAGAAAGGAAGTTGGAATACGAATGCGAAGAGCGTGAAGGGAAAAAAAAAAAGCGGCCGCGTACGGCACGGCAAACGCAAAGTTCCGATCGATGACAAACGCGGGGAACCACGTCAAAGGCGCGCCGCCGCCGAATAGGGAAACAGCCAGGCGTGCGATGTGTACGGCCAGAACCGAAAGCTGCGGTATTGGTGATGAGAAAGATTAATACCCCACAAAGAATATTTGTTCTGAATACACTCGCAGCAATGATTGCGAATGAGGGGGAAATAGAAAACGCGCCAGAACGCACCAACTTTAGTTGATGTTTTCTTTTTTTTCGGTTGTTTCATGCTAATCAATGATCCAGGATTCAGAACAATAGTAACGAGGCGAATATGCTTCCCAATTGTGTTACACGCAGGTAGAATCGGCAGTGGTCAGCACAGCTCCAAACGTCGACTGTGGATCATATTCGGCTTTCCTGATCACGCACGCGGTTGACACACGCTATTGAAACAATGAACAAATGAATTCGATCCCAACAGGTGGCCAGAGGCGTAATAAAAAAAAAATATTTTCCGGGGAGAAGGAGGCATATTTGTGCTTGTGTACGTGTACATGAACACACTGCGGAATTAAATACCTTCGGAAGGGGGAGGGGGCCGCGAGCTGACCCGTAACATGCACCCCGACCACCACGATAAACGTCGCAGAGCTCGCGCTAAAACTCTACACCTATGTTACGGCGCCGAACCAGACGCCGTATGGGTAGACGCAGCCTGTGTGGGTGATGAAGCGGTCGCTGCCGTGGTGGATCACAATCTCTCTCCCATAGGTACACACACACTCCCTCCAGACACGTCCCC
This sequence comes from Rhipicephalus microplus, assembly GCF_013339725.1. Taxonomy (NCBI): domain Eukaryota; kingdom Metazoa; phylum Arthropoda; class Arachnida; order Ixodida; family Ixodidae; genus Rhipicephalus; species Rhipicephalus microplus. The sequence goes on from NC_051173.1 coordinate 15,238,070, forward strand.
CGAAGCTGCAGAGGAAGCTGCCATTGCCTTAGCAATCGTAAACACAGAAGCACGGTACGTCTTATCAGATTCCAAAACCGCAATCTTAAATTTTGCACGAGGCCGAGTTCACGTCCCTGCTTTTTGCATACTGGATTCGCCCGCTGCAACCCCGCCCCGTCAAGTGGAGTTGATTTGGGTGCCCGCGCACTGCGGGAATCCTGGAAACGAGGCCGCCAACCTCTTAGCCCGAGGTTCTTTAAACCGGGCTCCCGCGGCCTCCGATCTGGGATTCACGAAGGACCGCGCGCACACTTTCAACGAGCTGACTCAGGCCTATAGGGCAGCACGTCAGCTATATCCCCCACCGCACAAGTCCCTGAGCAACCGACAGGCAACCCTCTGGCGCCAGCTACAAACTCACACTCTTCCCTCTCCTCTCATTCTATCGCACTATCACCCCCTTTTCCTCACCTCAGCCTGTACCCTTTGCCCTGAAGCTCATGCTTCTGCTATACACATCCTTTCTCACTGCCCGGCGGATCCTCCCCCGCGGGCCCTAGAGCACCTAAAGACTTGGGAGGATTGGGAGACCCTACTGCGCTCAGAGGACCCGGTTGAGCAGACCATGGCGGCCGACCGGGCTGCCAGCGTCATGGACCACCACCAAATGAACGCTTGAGCGCAAAGGGGTCGTGCGGGGGCCCGGGAGCCTGCGTGCTCCAAACTCCTCTGTTGAATAAAGTTTTTCTCCTCCTCCTCCCCCCCTCTCTTCAGCACTTGGCGTCAGCACGACGGAACCAACAGGTAAAAATAGTCCGACATAGTGAGAAATAGAAAGCGAAGCTGCCTATGACACTACCCAAAGAGAGAGCGTATACCCGCCCATGGAAAATGTGCATTTCAGATCGCACTGTAATGCTAACCCCGTGAACAAACACCGTCGATCACGTTATCCTGCATCCGTTGTGCAACAACACATCGTGCTGGAATTCCTAAACGCCACAACGAAGCACAACGCGCGAGATATCTGCGGCTCACGCGGAGCCTGAAACAAAAAGTTAAAAAGAAAAGCGGAACGATCAGAGCAACACAACACACGGCACATTGGGGCGAACTCCAATGTGCACTGTGGTGCCTCCACGGAAGCTTCGTTGCTCAAAGGCCCCAGACATGCCGTCACGCCTCGCTTTTGCCGAGCAAGCAACGAGCTAGAGCGCAGCAGGCGTGCTACCGGAGCCGCGATCTAGGAAGCAGTGATGGATCTCCTAATTCGCAAAGTGGCTCCGAAACTGGCCACGCAGTTCTTCGCCGTACACAATCTGGAGCTTGTAGGCACCTTTCTTCGGAAAGTGCCGGATGGAATAGACGGGTGCTTTTTTGCTAGACGACCACACTACTCAGCGTCCACACGTCGCTGATGGATTGCACGATTCGGGTTTCTGCTTGAACGCAGCGATCGCTACACCTCTAATCGAACAGCCTCGATATTATACAAACGCAAAGTACCAAACAAAAATAGATAAAGCGGACCTGTACGAGCCGGGAATTCTGAGCTTGGATTCAGGTTTATTTATTTCTAAAACGTAGTTACAAGATCGCAAACATACAGGCGAAAGTCCTCGAATAAAATAACTGTGTACTGGGATCTTCAATTAATTATGCAAACGTTTATGGTAACCGCTAACCCAGCAAATGAACGCTGTTATCGGTAAACACAAGCGCATTAAATGCACGATTAAACAACATTTCATTTACGTGCCACGGCGGTCTAGTGGGCATCGTACTCGACTGCTTTTTAAACGAAAGAACCTAATCAAAACGTAAGAATCTAATGCGACTGAAGAAATAGTCGAAACTGGGGGAAAAGCGAACAGCCGACTGTAATGACGAAGTCGGTGGTAGCGGCAGAACGACGGGCACGTGGACGAAGCCATAGTATACCGGCAAATGTAAAAAAAAAAAAAAAAATTGACGAAAAAAAAAAAAACAAGAATTGGGGAGAACGCTACCAGGGAATGAAGTCGGGAAAAGGAGGATCGATGAAGGTTTTTGAAGAGCCGGAAATAGGTCTTGCTATAGCTGAAAAAAAAAAAGAATTACAAAAAAAAAAGGATTCCTAAACGAGCGTGCGCCTGAAAAGACCGGAAAGCGAACAGCCAGTCGTTGGGAGAGGTCTGGTATAAACACGACACCGCGACGATGTCGACGGTGTACCGTATAGTATGCTACGAAATTACAAAAAATACTAATAAGAAAGAAAGAAAGAAAGAAAGAAAGAAAGAAAGAAAGAAAGAAAGAAAGAAAGAAAGAAAGAAAGAAAGAAAGAAAGAAAGAAAGAAAGAAAGAAAGAAAGAAAGAAAGAAAGAAAGAAAGAAAACGACAAGCGCACCCGTGTCCTTGTAGAAAGGAGAGCCTCGAGTTTCTTCTGACCGGAATTGAGTGATGAAACGAAAGATGGAGTACATTGAAGAAAAGAAAAATATTAATAAAAGAAACGCAGAAAGACGAGATAGAAATACGAGGGCCTTCACAGATGAAGCGGTGAGAGACGCATTATAGCACTACGGAACTAAAAAAAAATAAAGTTGTTTTTTTTTTCGCGACGATACTTCTCGTGCGAGAGGATTGGGCCCCTCAAAAAGCGGAGGCACATTAGTCGTCCTTCTTTCTTTCTCTCTTTTTTCACGTCAAAATGACACTCGCAGTCGACGTCTCGAAACCGAGAGCTAAAGAGGTAAAAAATAATAATAAACGGATTAAGAACAGGGATGTTATAAAGATTCGCCGATGCGACTGTATACGTTCCACCCTGAAGACTGTGACGCTAGCTGTCAACGATAGCGACGACGTGAGGGGACATTTGTTCCCCCCCCCCCCCCCCCCCCAAAAAAAGCGCGCCTTCCGACGCACGGATTTGACAGCCTGACGTGTAAATAAAACCTTGCTTCACGGCGTTCCAACAGCATGCCGACCAATCAAAACTCCTCCCACTCATCTCCCCAACACCCGCTTCACGCTGTGTTACCGTGGTGATGCTATGTTCACTATTACGAAAGTTTGAGTCAGATATTTCACATCGACCCTACCAACAATGTCACGTTTAGCTCCCTGAACGCGACTTCTGAAACTCCAATCAACCTCTCCATAACATAGCTTTACGACGTTTGAAGAAAGCAGCACCCAATCACGATTCGCCATCTTCCGCGTTTTCCTCAGTACCATGTCACCATCGTAAAGCTAAATTCACTATTGCGAAATATAATGTAATAACATGGAAAGTTAAGCGAGTTGGTTTGAGGACATTCTTGGAAAACATTTTGGTGCGCTCACAATAGACGATAGAGGAGTTGCGAGTTTGCGCCTGTTTGTCCTCTCGCCTTTGTATTTCGTGCGCGCGCCGAAGTGTTTTCAACAATGTCGGCATTGTGAAACTCTACGTCCGAGATTTAACATCCGCCCGACAAAGAGCGTCTCGCGTAGCTCTCCGAGCTCGAATTCTGACAATAGGCGACGGCATCGCGAGATCGCAACACAGAAGCCTCGTGGCGTACGAGAAAACCAAGCCAATACGACGGCGAGGTATAGCTGGCTATACCATCGTGTTCTTGTCAAAAAAAAAAAAAAAAACGAAATCGCACAGAAACCGAAGCGAGGACACGCAGATCTTTTATTGCGCAACAAATGCACACAGTTATATCAGTTACTCTTAGAGCATGGATTAAGTATCCGCACTACTTATTTCGCAGACTGCTACAAACTCTCAGAGAAGCAAAAAACACATGTATACACACTTAGGAAGAACCCTAGTACCAACAGCTTTCAATCACCCAGAGCAACGGCCACACACTCCGCGATTACCACGAGGCAGAAACGATTACAAGAAAAATTTGGGCCCAGAGGCTACTTGTCCAAATATGTAGCGGAGGGCGCAAAGCGAGTCGCTCCAGTTGACGCAATAATTTGCACCTCGTACAGGAGGCACGTGTTAACATGATGCACGATGGGTCGACACCAGCGACACCGCCATATAAATGGCAGGCTATGGAACAATTTCATGTACACGTGGTTCTATGACGTGTCCTTATAAGTTCAAATAGAGCATATTTCTTTTTTTTTCGTTGATGTCAACTCGTTTTATAGTGTGACTGTCGTCGCCGCGATCGAACCTGCAGTGTCCCATATATATATATATATATATACCTACCACGACCCCACGTATAGGCGAGACGGCAGATACACCTGCCGGGAAGCACAAAGCGTCAGCTAAGTTCCCACGGGGGCGCTTTATATTCTGCATGTCTTTTTTGCTAACGGAAGAGCCTTAAACCTATGGTAATGAGTTATGCAACGAAAACAGACCGGCGCGCGAAATCATGGAATGAAACGGTAACGTAACCAGACAGCTCGCATCGCTCCGGTCACCGCGTATCACGCCGTAATCGTCTTTCCACGCGAGTCACAGTGCATGCGGGTTATACCCACGCATCCTTGCAGAGACGATCGAGCGTTGCAAATCAATACTGCCCGTCAACCGACAATTCCCAGACGTGTTTCCAAATCTTACTATTCCACGTGCGTTTCCGTATTCCATAGGTATACATCATATGTGATCGGAAGTCCCACCAGGAACAATATGTTCGGCAGATCTGTGCTCAAGACACACTGTCCTTAGGCGAGCATGCTACTGCGGCTATATGAAAGGGACCCCGTCGCTGCACCTTACTCTCCCTTGCCGGCAGTGCGGCTGCCAACCGCAGCTAAAGAACATGGTCATCATGACGATACCAGCGCACCGTAGAAATCACGAACACGTTCGAAAAAGAAAAAAGAAAAAAAGGGCGAAGCCAAATGCATGAGCCATTCATCGATTGCTCTCACCGATACTCAAGTGTTGGGTCTCCCGGCATGCGTGACTGTAAGCGGGCCATAAGTGATGGAACTTATTATTTTCGTCATCGTGCTCGCTGATGTTGTGCTTCACTGCTTCTTCCTTTTGTTCAAGTATTTCATGCTTTTTCATTAAACTTCAGTTGCTGAAAAGCGCTCCATTGTGTCGAGTACTTTCGTCTAACCGCGAGTTTACTTTGCAGCGGCCATCACGAGTGCATGCCAACTCAGCCAATTTGCCAGCTCATTATATTTGACCAAAGCTGCTCAAGCTACGGTCCATCGGTTCGCGATCACGGAGATCTTGGAGATAACAGTGACCACGCGGGGTTCATTACCCTTTACCCATATCTAAATACACGATCTGGTATTAGTTATTTTTTTTTAATGCCGGTGTCACACGGGCACTTTTGATCACGACCGGGGCCAATCCACATAACGTTCGACCCAGATCAGGCGCTGCCACACGTTCCCTTCTAATCGTAATCAAGCTCGATCGGTAACACAGTTCCGTGATCACGATTTGGCTAATGTCTGCGCCAAACTCGTTCCGGATTAGACTGGACCGCGTATAGCAGTGACTGGCTCGTTGATCGCGATTAAGCCGTCCAAATTCGGATTGGCCTTAATCGCGATCAAAAGAGCCTGTGTGATACTGCTGTTGTATACGTTTTGCTTCTTCCGAAATGCAGCCGCCGGCACTTCACGTTAAAACTACGGCCACGAGCGCTTAGTAGCAGACCGACATTTGCGCCGCCTACAATAAAACTATACCTGCACACGGTACGCGAATCGTGCACCGGCAGGCGTATACAGTACATCCTTAACGGCGGAGACACGTATCGGCAATGGCGAAACGAAAGAAAGAAAGAGAGACGGGAGACGTAAGCCAGATTTCGAGTACGCCGGAGGAAACGCGCCCTTATACAATTGGGTAAAGGAGGGGCGATTTCACTTACGCGACACGGCCTTTCACTTAGCTCTCTCGGGCGAACGGAAAGCAAAGCGCCCGGACGGAAGCAATCCGTGGAGGGCCGGCCGGGAGAATTAGCGCGAGCATCGAGGAACAAATGGGCGTGCAGAGAGAAGTCGCTCGGCGTTCCGCGAGCAGCCGGGGCTTCCGTGAGCTACAGACCGAGCTGTCAGGCCCCCCGAGCCAGTGGCCTCGCAAAAGCATTATCCTCAGCAGGGCTGGACAGTGCGTCAAGGGCCGCGAATGCGTATATTATACAGCTGCTCACCCTCATAAGAAGGAAGGAAAGAAAACAAGGGGATTAGTTATAGGGTGGAAAATACGAGTAGGAAATGTTGTAGGCCCGTGTACTCAGATTTGGGTGCACGTTAAAGAACCCCAGGTGGTCAAAATTTCCGGAGTCCTCCACTACGGCGTCTCTCATAATCAAATAGTGGTTTTGGGACGTTAAACCCCGCAAATCAATCAATCAATCAATCAAAATACGAGTAAAAAGCTGCGAGTGCGTGCGGGCGCCTGTAAGCGCGTATACACTTCAAAAACAAAAGTACAGTATACGTTACCCGTCTCAGGGAGCTCCTGGGTTGACACGTACATTACTCCCTGTAAAGAGACACACTAACTCCTTTTAGGGGCGAAGCTCCATATAGCGGCACCCGTTCGTCCCTCGTAGTCGTAGTAGTAGTATGTAACCAGTCTTACATTTTGACCTCCAAGGTGGTGCCGGTGGGAGATTTCTTCTGTGCGTTGTTGAACAATAAAAAAATCGCAGCGTGCGCGTTAACTAAAAGCCGAATTCTCCTGTCTTTTATTCCCCCTTAGCAGCCATTGGCATGTGCATTGAGCACTATCTGACAAGAAAGGGTTGCTACGTTATACTCGCTGGGCGTAATCTCCTTGGTTTTAGAAAGGTTTAGCGAGCGTTGAGCCGCAGTGCCATGAATACAGTGAACTAGTATATTCCATGATCTCGAGGTGGTTAAAGGTAGAAAGTAGACACGAAGCGCAAGCCGTAAGAAAGTGTGCGTGTGCCACCTCTCGTTTAGTCCTTGAAATGTCCACTGGATGGCGGTGCATATGCGCAACATATGATGAAAAGATGCGAGATGGTGGTACTTGTTGTGTTGAATAGATGGACGAACAGACACACAGACAGATGCATGGATGGACGCATGAACGGACGCAGGGGCGGCTGCATGGACGAACGCAGGGACGGACGCACGAACAGACGCACGCACGGACGGGCGAATGGACGCACGGACGGTCACACAGACGGACGCATGGACGGACGGAAGCAAGAACGAATAGACGGACGGATGCTTCGCCCCACTCTCCATCATTCACTCCATGAATATGCTGCCATTTTTTTTTTTCACATCACTTTCCTACACGAGTATAATGAGTGACATCCTTTAACGGAGTTCATGCTTCTCTGCGAGCGTTGCATGAGTGGAACCTTAAGGATCCCAAAAGAAAGAGTCAAGGGATTTTTTTTTCTCTTACGAATATACTCTGCTCGTGATGTTTTATATACGCGGATTACTTGTATCACAATCGGGAATTACAGCACATCAGATCGTGTAAGACTCGTACATATCTGTCCCGGAAGAAAGCTGAAAGACAATTATCGGTTTCAAGAATCAGGTCCCATCTTGCCGGTTAATACGTAAAATCGATTTGCCGTGAACATATTCTAAATACGACTATGCCTACAATAGCAACAGCCGATTTCGAATAAAACCACGTATCAATCAATCAATTAATCAACCTTAATGAATGCCCGAAAAAAGTTAATAGTCGAGCAAGGTGACAGGACTATTTCCACACTCGATGCACGAAGGCTACACAACTTTGCTTTGCTCTTCGATCGAGTTCTTCCAGCTGGCGCTTTCTCCGTCAATTGTGCCTAACCCTTATACCATGTTTGTTTTCCCGCCAGTTGTGTCTGATACCATGTGTGGGCTGATCCACCACGAAAGCAAAAAGAAAAAAAATACTAGCGGACACGATGAACGCTGGCAACATACGCAGAAAAGCTGATACCCAATTTGTCTCTCGAACAGCGCCCCCCTCCCCTCTCCCAGCTACCCTAATCAATCTACAGCGAAGATCAACATCTCTCGAAGAAGCATCATGGGATTCTTTCCACTTTCCGAAGAAACATATCATTCAGCAGATGAAGGCTTGTGCCTGTGTCGCTGTAGAAATAGCAGAGCTAGTACAAAAAAAAAAAATAAGTATGTTTACATCCATCTGAGTAGTTTAGTGTCAGAAAAAAAAAAACTCAGCCAGTCAATCATTCAAGAGAATGTCGTGCAATGACAATCACGTATACGCAGGCTACTCAAGTAACAAATCAACAAGGACGCAAACCGCGTGAGCAATAACTAATAATTGTAACAATCGTCGGGGTTCTTGCGTCCCACAGCCAGGATGCGATTAGAAGAGACACCGTATATGTAGAGTACTCCGGCAATTCTCGGCCACCTTGAGTTCTTTAACGAGCACCTAAGTCTAAGCACGCTGGCTTGTGTCCATTGCCATCCAACGAAATGCAGCCGCCGCGACCGGGCTTCTATTCCACGACCTGCGGTCAGCATTCAAGAACCACCACTGCTATAGACTACCGCTGCAGGTGATCAACGGACAGGTATAAGCGCCTCAGCGAAATTCATGTATACGCTCGCTCCCCAAATAACGAACAAACAAAGATCACGAGAGCCAGAATAAGCGACCATATGAATACATGGGCAGGAGGCGTACGCAACTGCTGTCGGTCAGTGCTGCCGGAGCCTTCGATCGCAGCGTGGTATAAGGAACTGAGCGGACAACAGGTCTTTCAGAAAGGGCCACCTGCGAGCCCGAAAAGAACACGGACGAACACTCGCGCGCGTGTATACGACGAATTTCCGGACGCGTGACCATGGGAGTGCGTGGATTACGGAGAGGCCGGAAACCAAAGGGAAAACAAAAAAAAAAACAAAGAAAAACAAACGAACAATAAAGAAAGCACTCATCCTCACACACGCACATGCGGGAATGCCTGGCGCAATTAGCGAGCCCCGTGATTTGAATAAAGCAATCCAGCGAAGGACACAGTTGTGCCGAGAACGTGTGGGGGAGTGAGAGAGAGAGAATGAAGGCGGAGGATGAAGATAGTTATAGCGCGAGAACAAAACGACGACGCAGAGACAAGAAGGACACGAAAGACACGAATTCGTGTCCTTCTTGTCTCTGTGTCGTCGTTTTGTTCTCGCGCTATAACTATCGTCATGCCATACCAACTATAGCCCAAGCTGCCACACTTCTAAGGGAGGATGAAACGTAGGAAGAAGAGCAGCGAACGACGGCACGTATAGACCGTAGCAAACAGCCACTCGGAGCGTGCGCGCATCCACAAACTTCCGCGTCCTTCACCAAACATGTAAAGAGGGCACAGAATGAAAGGTTGCTATAGTCTTTCGCGAGGTTGAGGAGACAACTAGGCGCCTAACGGGATCACCACATGCTTTGCTGCGAAACGCGCTAACACGCGTCGACGCTTTTGCGCAGTCTTTTTTTTTTTTCGTTCGCTGTCGTGAAAGACACACGTACGCACAATATTCGACTGCCAGTGATAACGTGAAGTAACGTAAGATAAATTTTCAAAAAGAGAAAACATGGAAAGAGCCTCAGTCATTCTTTTTTGTTCTTTGTAGTCATTTTTTTTTTTACAGCGAAAGCTGTATAAGGCTGAAGCTGTATAAGAAACGAAAATACGTCCGGCAGCGGTGTCTCTAGCGGTCTTCATTGGCTGTGTTATTAGTTACGTCATTCATAGCGTTGCACCCAGACACGCACGCCATTCGTTGCGTTGTAACTGACGTCGTCCATCCCGTCCCAGCCAACGCTAGCGTTAGGCGGGAGTTTCTCCAGCAGCACATTGCCTTCGGCTGCGACGTCTGCGACCGCCTGCGTTTCGAAAACGACAATTTCACGTGATTGCAAAATGCATTTACCCGCTCATTACACTCATCCAGAACCGTGATCACACGAGGAACAATGTGCGGCATGTGAAACAAGCAAGTGCGGTAAGCTCAAGGCAAACGCCGTCTAACCGTCATTAAGAAGCACGAACATGTAACCGATAATTGTAAAAGGCTTCAGTGCCACGTCAGGTTGAACCCACGGACAAACACCAGGGCCGCGCGTTTCAGCTTTCGCTGGTGAACATTTGCACAGAGTTCTTGGGCGGTGATTTTTTTTTTTTTTTAGAAATTCCATTGCGCCACATTAGCTTGATTAAGTGCGTCCTGACTAGCCAAATATAGAGGCCCGACTTTCTCCACAAGCTCACCGAGTTATTATATATGTACAGCCAGGTCTTTTCTCGTCATATGTATATTCTATGGCCACAGCCATCCCTCACGCGATGGACACTTCAATCTCGTGTTCGCGTTTTCGCAACATAAGGTGCAGTTCCTCTGTACACACAGGCGTAGCCGTGGGATGCGTTCAGTTTAATGGCGAAAGCGGGGTAGGAAGATGGGTGCACCCTGGTCACTCTTGACGCCCGCACTGCGATTCCCGCCGCTATCGCTGTCTAAGGTCACAGTTGTGATGAATGAATGAGAAGGCCCTTGTGCATTCAATCGCCTAAGATCCGAAAGCGCAAAAGATATATATATATATATATATATATATATACACCAGATACTTTGAACGTCATTCACGCTGGACCCGACGTATTGTATGCAAGAAAGAGACGATGAAACTTTCACGGAAGCGTCTTTTCTTAACGTTTTCAGCTGCTGGACCAGCCTTCGTCAGAGTAATGTGACAAAAGAATCTGGTGTATATATATATATATATATATATATATATATATATATATATATATATATATATATATACTCTTTCAGGGGTTGTATTGCTCATCCTCCCCACCCCCCCTCCGAAAGCTTTCTGTATCTACGATGGTTTCGCACTGCCCCCAAGATCGAAGCCACCTAACCTGGTTCGACACTGTCTCCATGATCGGTCCACTCTTTGATCCAGCTACTGTACCACGCGACGACATAATCAAGTGACGTTACTTCACACTGCGTCACAATGACGTGCCTTCGCACAGCACCCGGAAGCGGAGGCATTACAAGCTTTCTGCAAATCACCTGGTTTTGCACGGCCTCGGTCACCCTTGATCAAGCAACGCCGTCATGTGACGTCATGGTAAGTGAAGTCATAGTGACGTCATGACACAGTGACTTTTTTTTTCCTCTCTCATGTCGACGCCGACGGCCAATTTTCGAGTTTAATGAAGCGCACAAGCCTTTTTGCCGTGAGAACTCACGTGTTCCCTTAATGCATTCGACCGTATAGGGCGCGACACGAAGGCAAAAAGCCCATCGTGATAACCATCAACGGAGCTTGAGAGGTCACGTGGGTCCCATACGGGAGACCACGTTATTCAAGGCCGCCCTCTGGTGAGGCACATATGTGGGCTACGGCTTCTTCAAGTGCGGAGCCCAGTATATGCCAGGACTGTCCTATGATGTCGTCGCTTGGCGCAACGCAGGCAAAACCACATACACTAATAGAACAAAAGACTAAGCAAGCTAGAAATAGAAACAGAAAGAAAGAAAAACTGGAAGAATTATAGAAATTGAAAAAAAAGATGACCCCAAAAAGACCATACGCCAAACAAAGACGAGCGCTGGCAGCTCTCCTATAGTGCGAGGCTGCCTTAATTTTTTTTTTTTTTGTCTCAATAGATGGCCGTTCAGGCGGCAGTCCATACACACCGGTGAGTAAAGGGTTGGCAACGAACGAGGAAGAAGAAGCGCCGCCGCCGTTCGTTCTTACGCGCTGTCGCGGCTCGTTGCGCGTCACAAGTCGACGGTTAGAAGAGAATAACGGGAGGAAGAAAACTGTTTCCGGCTGCACCCGCAAACGAAGCACGGAGAGATCGTATAAAGCCACCGAAAAGAGGCACTTTTGATGGAAGCAATAAATCAAGGACGCTTCGAGGCGGCGCCTATAATGCGCGGGCTGTTGGGCAAGTTCAGCGAGGAATACGCAGACCGTGAAATGGGTCTAATGTGCGGAGCCTGCAGGAGAGGTCGGGCAGCGATGTTCAACGACGCAACGGCAGGAGCTTCCTCGTGTGTAACACCGTGTAGCAACCTGATGCGGCAACGAATAAATAAAAAAGAAAGTTACTAAACAGCAACCACACTTTCTTTTTTTTTTACGTGCGGCTTTTCGATAGGGGAAGCCTTAGAAACAAAGTTCTGGTTTTTTGCTGCAAGGAAACACACACACACTCGCGCGCGCGCGCGCACGCGCACACACACACACACACACACGCACACACACACACACGCACACACACACACGCACACACACACACACACACACACACACACACACACACACACACACACACACACACACACACACACACACACACACACACACACACACACACACACACGGGCGTACGCTGACAGAAAAAGTTAAAGATGCACATGCATCTTCAAAAACACATAGATACTAGATTATCGATAACTGAATCTGTAAAAAGCATCTGGCTTCCTTCCATGTCGCTATCATAAGTAGAGCCAACATGATGAAACGCTGATTATAGTGTGCGCACTTTCGGTCAGCACAGAACGGGTCAACTTGTTTTTCGGTTAGCCTGTCCTTATCCCAAAGCGCAAACACGTATGCCACTCGAGCGAAACAGCTATACAGCGAAACCCCACATGCCATTCGACGACATGTCCCCTTCCAACGCTCGCTTTTACAAAGAGCGCGGATGCCGTTCTTTTTACCCCTGCATGCACCCTTCACCAACCCCCATACTCCGATCTTCCAAATCAACGCGACAAATCAGACCTTGTTTGAGCGCCCTCGGGATGATCAAGATCGCTCACGCAGTTCGTGGTGGGTGCGTATGTCTTTATTTACGAAAAATCGCGTTTATTCAACGCGCGGCCTCACCGGCGACGCGACCGATAACAGTCGGAACCCGCATTGCGAGCAAGGCCGCGATCTGAGCGACTCCCTCCCCCCCCCCCCCCCCCGGAGGTCCCCGGACAGAAATTTACCCGTCTCCGCGCAGCGGCCATCTTTATCAACGGAGATGAACAGTACAGGCACGGAGATGAAGCACATGGAATGCTGAACGTAGCCCACATTCGCAACGCAGGCCTATATCCCTTGTCACTAATATTCCTTGCCGGTTCCGCGCCTGTAGGGTGCCTCATCGATAAAGAGGGCCAATGTTCGCATATCCATTTCACCGTTATCGTTCACCCGGCTTAAGATCAATTAGAGCACCGTCAACTCATGAATAAGAAAACACAGAGAAGATAACGAAAAAAAAACGCAGATATTGATAACTTTAGCTATACAGACCTTACGAAGGGCGTACTGATAATAATCGTTAACATTTAATGTCGCAAAACCCGACATGATTGAGAGATACACCGCAGTGGAAGGCTCCGGAGGTGTCTGCCACCCGGGGTTCTTGAACGTGTACCTAAATTTAAGCACACGGACCTCGAGCCTCCATGGAAAATGCGGCCGCCACGGCCGGAATTGGGTCAGAAGTCGTGCGCCATAACCACCATACCACCATGGCGGGTTAAGAGGGATTGTTACAAACTATATCACAGATGGATATCGGTGACGCCATACGGGGCTGTCAACCTCGTTTTATAATTAACTCTAGAGTTCTATACAAAAGAACCGTTGGGAGGGTGCATTAGACGTCTCACTCCCTACCTCATTAAACAATAAACAATTCACGTCGCTGCATAAAAACAATTATTAAAAAAAACATCGTTTATTAGTCTAAGGTGGCAGCGCGTTTGTGTGCATTACGTAAAATCGGGTACACAAGCGATAAAGAACTGTTGTCTTGTGCGGTGTCTCAGACCAGTCACGGTGGTCTGGTGGATATACAGAGTTCGACTGCTGACCCGAAGGTCGCAGGATCGAATTCTGAACGCGGCGCCCGCATTTTCGGCTGAGGCGAATAGGCTATGGAGGCCTCTAACTTGGATTTAGGTTCACGTTAAAGAACCCTATGTGGTCTAAACTTCCGGAGCCCCCCAGTACGGCGCCTGTAATAACCATATCGTAGCTTCCGGACGTAAAACCTCGACAATTATAATCGTGCAGCGCCTTGAAAATCGACACGGCCACGCGCGCGCTTCACTGTGATGCACGAAACTTTCCAGCCGATCCCCGGGGCAGCACATAATACTATGAGCGCCCCGTGGCGCGTCTGCACGGGCGAAGACGCACAGCTGGGGATCGAGCGGTCCTCCGACACGACGGCGAGTATGCCGAAATCCTTGGGACATCGCGGAAGGATAGAGGTTTTGCTGTATCTTTTTTTTTTTTCTTTCCTGCTCGTCCCACGGGCGCATGCACGGGGAAAGGTCGTGGATTATCGATCGGTTTCGAGAGGCCTGAAGCCACGGAAGACGCGAAAATGCGCAAACGTCTAACACGCTCGCTTAGCAAAGCAGCTGCAAGGTACCCTTTTGATAATAATAATAATAATAATAATAATAATAATAATAATAATAATAATAATAATAATAATAATAATACACTACTAAGTATCACGCAAGACCGTAACAGTGACAGACTTCAGGTGACTAACAAAAAGAAAGCAAGAAAACGGTGTGAAATAGTTTGCCGACAGAACAAAAAGGCTACCAATATAATGTTTCATCTTTCACTCCCGATGTAACCCTCCCCCCTTCATTCAACACCCCTAGAGGGGCCTCTAAAAGAAAAATAGACCACGACGACGATGATGATGATGATGATGATGATGATGATGGTGGTGGTGGTGGTGATGTTGTTGTTGTTGTTGTTGTTGTTGTTGTTGTTGATGATGATGATGATGATGATGATGATGATGATGATGATGTACAAACTCCGTACGCGGCCGGCCATCATCTGCGCTGGCTTCAAACGAGCACGACGGCGGGGTGTCTATGCAGGCTGGCTGCTTTTTCATTAAAGGTCCTTTTGGGGTTAGCGGTCTCACGTGGTTTCCTTGGCTTTATATTAACTTATTTTTTTAAATTTATTGATTCATTTATTTCATTTTTGAACAATAAAAATACATTGATCGCGGTCAGGACAAAAGGAGGTGGTTTGCCTCCTGACGTGGTCCTGCTCCGGCTGGGCGTAACAGCGGTGGTGCTGAACAGACATTCACAATTGAAAAGAACATTGCTTACATAAGCGAAATGACAACGATCACACGAAATATACATATTCACCAAAGCAGCCATCAGCTTGACAACAGAACTCTGCACTACAAGATACCAAGAACAACAAATAAGACTATTTGACACAGTTTTGCCGCATCTTGGTACAAATAGGTAAAAAAAGAAAAAGAATCATGCTAGCGCTTGCGAACACACACACACACACACACATATATATATATATATATATATATATATATATATATATATATATATATATATATATATAGAAAGAGAGAGAGACTGCAGCCCAACCAATCGTGCCAGGAATATCGATTTAACCTTAATGTTAAAGAAGGACCGAGTTTTCAATTAAAAATTTTTACAGTTGGTGCACGATCGTGCCATTTCAATTATTTCATCAGGCTGCTCATTAGATAATTTCATGACTTGGTAATCAATTCCCTGCATCCCATAGTTAGTACGCATTCATTCAAGAACTATACATGCTTTAGGTATACGTCTTGACCGGTGTTCCCGTTTGAATAGTGACGGCCGAACGAGTCCCAGTCTCCCGATACTTCACGTATATATGTACATAGACAGCTTCGTCTTGTAAATAAAGCAGACATGCGGAATGTCATGAAACACACACACACACACACACACACACACACACACACACACACACACACACACGAACAAACAAGCAAACAATATTACAATGCCAAATTCGGCGTTATTACGCATCGTCGATGGCGTTTACAGTATAAAGCGTGCACTCTGAAGAAAACAAAAAAGCCGCGCCTCACCGTCACAACATAGGCGTTCTGTATAAGTGGTGGTTCTTATTTTCCGTGTACCGCATTTACTCGACTGTAACGCGAGGGTCGACATTCAGTACAGCAAAACTCTGAAAAAAAAAAAAAAAACTGCCGTTACACTCGAGCAAATACTGTACTTGCATAGATTCCACTAAATTTTGACCGCCCCTACTGTGATTAAAAAAAAAGTTAAGCAATTGTCTTGTGAAAGATTCCTATCATGCGTGATTTAAATATTTAAATACGAATAACGCAGTTAGCCTCGAGATGTACTTTCGCACATTGTGCTGCTCGTATTTTATAAAGCTTCCAGTTATCCCGCAGCGTTTCATAGAGCACGCAGCTGCCACTTAATACTCAGCAGCTAAACACCGCCTCAAAAGCCTCGCATTTTCTGCGATACATTTGCCCAAACGAGCACACGAAACCTCCCTCATACATTAGTTCCACGGCAAATGCGGATTCCTGTTCTACTGTCACGACACGATTCTGATTCAGTTTATAACAGCAGATTCCGAAATGTGTACTGTATACAGGTGAAAATTTCACAGGCTATAGGTTCCCAGGCAAGAGCGGGAATTTCACTTGTTACATCTTTCTCGAATCTCACGTTCCGAAAACTTTCGATCTTATGTTTACGCAAACTACTGCGCGCAATGGGCGCCGTCCAGCGCACGATACAAAAATTTGGCAGATCCCACGTATACAGTGGGAATCTATGATATGCGAAGCACGAATGAGTAAGATTGATATGTCACTTTAAGATTAGCACAACGTTACGAGGAAGAGGTAAATTGTGCCGTACATGACTTCCATGTCATAATTATCATGTTTGAACGTATCATTTATCTTTGTCGTCTATTCACGTCACCTGATACCAAATTTGGTACTAGTGGAGCTAGCGAAATGGCCTAGAGCTTGCTATGAGCGTACCATGTAGTCCTGTTTTAAATGACCCGCATGCCATGACTATCATGTTTGGACGTGTTATTTACATTCGACGTCCATTCACGTAACGTAATACCAAATTTGGTACATGTGAACGTAGCGAAACAGCCGCGAGCGCATCATGAAGGGCCCAATATACTCCGACGTAATGTTGACGCGTGCGAACGCTGGGCGCAGCGACGCTACGCAAGCAAAACGCGAGCACTCAATAGTCTGACGCCAGGCGCGACCGGCACGACCAGCATCTCTCGGCGCGGCACAGCGCTAAATTTCGCGCCGACGACGCTACCCAGACAGCACCACGTGTGCCTCTCTTCGTGACGGAGGGACGCCGGGCGCGCTCAAACGCGCATGCGTCAAAGCAACGCAGCGCATCGCGCGCGTGCGTGCGAGTATATGGCAGGACCGGCGCCTGGCGTGGCAATGCCGGCGTCAATCGTCGAAATGAACGCCGGTGAGCACGCGCACCGTGTCACGTCGAAATGTATTGGCGCAAGAGAAAGTAGGATTGGTCGTGTCGGTATAACATGATAAAGAGTGCATACCAGCGCAAACGACAGGGCAGGAGGGGATAGCGCTCTTCTGCTGTCCTCTTGTGCCCTGTCGTTTGCGCTGGTAAGCACTCTTTTATCATGTACTGACGCCTTGACTGTGGCATGTAGTCATGTTCTCACTTGACGCACATCTCATGATTATCATGTTTGCACCAGCCCCATACTTTCGGCATCCATTCGCGTCACGTAATACCATTTTTGGCATATGTGAAGCGAGCTAAACATGCGTGAGCGCATAATTAGCGTGACATGTAGTCACGTTGTTACATGACACGCATGTCGTGATTATTATGTTTGGATGTGTCATTTACCTATGTCGTCCGTTCACGTCGCGTAATACCGAGTTTGGTACATGTGAAGCTAGCGAAACGGCCGCGAGCGCATCATGAGCGTGGCATGTAATCATGCTGTTACATGACACGTGAACGAAACAACCGCAAGGGCAGAAAGACCATGAAATGTAAATCATGACATTCATGGCATGCTTGTCATGATTGTCATGTTATGAATAGTCGTTTATGCCTGTCATAAATCACGTTATGCCATATCTAGTTTGGTATCGATACCATTATCGAAACGGCCAGGAGAGCTAAAAGTCGCAGACAGACAGACAGACAGACAGACAGACAGACAGACAGACAGACAGACAGACAGACAGACAGACAGACAGACAGACAGACAGACAGACAGACAGACAGACAGACAGACAGACAGACAGACAGACAGACAGACAGACAGACAGACAGACAGACAGACAGACAGACAGACAGACAGACAGACAGACAGACAGACAGACAGACAGACAGACAGACAGACAGACAGACAGACAGACAGACAGACAGACAGACAGACAGACAGACAGACAGACAGACAGACAGACAGACAGACAGACAGACAGACAGACAGATAGATAGATAGATAGATAGATAGATAGATAGATAGATAGATAGATAGATAGATAGATAGATAGATAGATAGATAGATAGATAGATAGATAGATAGATAGATAGATAGATAGATAGATAGATAGATAGATAGATAGATAGATAGATAGATAGATAGATAGATAGATAGATAGATAGATAGATAGATAGACAGACAGACAGACAGACAGACAGACAGACAGACAGACAGACAGACAGACAGACAGACAGACAGACAGACAGACAGACAGACAGACAGACAGACAGACAGACAGATAGATAGATAGATAGATAGATAGATAGATAGATAGATAGATAGATAGATAGATAGATAGATAGATAGATAGATAGATAGATAGATAGATAGATAGATAGAGACAGACAGACAGACAGACAGACAGACAGACAGACAGACAGACAGACAGACAGACAGACAGACAGATAGATAGATAGATAGATAGATAGATAGATAGATAGATAGATAGATAGATAGATAGATAGATAATGACCACATTTTAAATGCGAAGCATTTAAAATGCGGTGTTATGCTCGTGTTAGTATACATAAACTGCGCACTGCGCGTATGTACATGGGTACACGTGAAGATAGATGCACGAGGACGCCACTTCGGTCGCCATATAACTCTCACCCTCTCTCCCGCAGGCACTAAGCTCTCTCCCGCCATCGCATTGAACCGTTTCCGTTGGCGTGAGTGGTGCTGACGAGGCGAACCGCTCGAGCAACCAGAAGAGAGGCTCGCGCACCCGAACGCGCGGCCCTCAATGACCTCCGCACCAGCCGCCCCTTTTGTTCCAGTGGCGAAGGTAACCGCACTCGAGCTCGTTGTGAGCGCGCAAGCCGTTCATTACGCAGCATCCGCGTCGGTGCCACGGCGTGAAGCCCGGCAGCTCGGCCGAGGCTTATATCGACCCGGGCTCGACAGGCCGGCCTGCTAGAACCGATTACGCACTATACAGTGGCCGGCAGTGAGAGACTGCGCTCCCGCGGAGTGCGTTAGCGAAGCTATAGCACACAAGACTGCATTCGCGGCGCATACGACGGTTTACGCAGGCACGAAGCGCATCCACTACGCGCTTAGAGGGACACCAAAGAGAACGAACGGCTTTTCGCGTAAAAAAAAAAAACAAAGTGCCATTTCACAATCCCGAAAACGTCACTCTTACAGAGACAAGGCACTCGGTAAACAAAAAAACGCCCGCAAAAAAAAAAAATGCGGGTGGCGACGCTTCTTTGAGATTCTCGCACCGAACGCCGTGACGTATAAGAAATTTTGAAGGTCCCCGCTGGTTCCTATAGGTAGCTTGGGATCGATAAAAATGAAGTACATTGCCATCTGTGGGTGCCAGAGACCTATAGCATACGAAGTTTGATATAATTTCGTCGAACCAATGCCGCTGTAAATACCAACACTACATTTTGAAACTTCTGACGTCCCGCGCGGAGATTTTGGCGCAAAATAAAAAAAAAAACGAAAGTTCGACCTTGATTTTCTTAGCTATTAATGCACTTACGACAGTAGAACACATAATATTAGAGTTCTCAGAGTGCCGTTTGTCAATCTAAACCTATTCATCGTTCCTCTTGGTGTACCTCCAAAGTGCCGCCATGTTTGTCTGCATAATGTACACCAAGGCGGGAATCTGGGCACGTTTGTCGTCTATGTTTATGAACGGTAAAAGCGCACTAAAGACGAACACACAATGAAGGTACTACACACACGCACACCGTATCCATAGGGTTGCACGTACGCATCAGCTTCAGCTACGGGAGGTACCGGGATCGATCCCCGATGCAAGGCGGCCACCCGCCGGTTTACAAGAAGGTTACAGGCGGGCTTCGGGGCGGTGACGCGGCGCCCCGTGTTGAAGCTTATATATACTCTGTTTGGAGGACTCCTAACCCGTTGCGTGAAACCCGGTACCAACGTACCGGTACACACACGCACACACATGCGTCACGCGTATGTCTGCCTTCGTTGTGTGTTCGTCTTCGATGCGCTCTTACCGATCATAATGTAGCTACTTGTAAAACTATACGCACGGCGCTACACTAGGTTCATCGAAGACTACAACGTGGTTTTCACTCGTTGTCTTAGTAATCTCGTTAAACTGATGTCACGACAGAAAATTCAACGGGTCACTCGCGTAGAAGCACATCATCACGAGCCCTACGAAGCAAAACATGATAGGCTAAGAAAATGAAAATTATCTAAGAGCACAGCGCAGCACGATCAGAAATATAATAAAAAGACCCATTTATCAATACGGAATGCGTACAAAGCCCCGAAAACAGGCACAGACTAAAGAAGATTAAAAGAAAGAAAGAGAGGGGACACAAGGAGCGCGGTTTATAAACAAGACGCGATTTCACCATGTCAGATGCGGCAGTGCAGTGCAAGCGAGCCTACGGCGGAGGAGCCGCACGACCATTCTTTGCAATTACGCCGTCTTTCAGAGGTGGTTCGTTGTACCGATACCGGGATAAAAATAAATATGAAACACGAAGTCAATTGCCAAAGCTGGTTTCGTGACGTAATCTGCTGTCCTAATTAATTTATTTTTTATTTTGCCCACTGTACCCGTATTACGCGAAAGTTCGAGAGAGAGAAAGGCAGGCGACCACCGCCATACCACAGTGGCGTCGCGACGGTCGCCGCTACCGAAGTAAAGGAACCGAGAAGCTGGTGTTTCCGCACGGCAGTAAAGTGAGAATAAAAGAGGGAGAAAGACGAAACAAGAAGAAGAAAATGCGGCGACGGCACGCTCGGAATTCGCCTCGGCATTGTCCGCGCTGCTAACGACTTTGACGTGCGCCCACGTTTACGGCACCAGGGGCCGCTCGTTGCGGTGTTCCCGGTTACCCCCAACGTTTCTTCTTCTTCTTCTTTCGCTTTATGCGTTCACCGCTGCCCAGGCGCTAACGAGTTGCCCTGGAGGGCAAGTTCGAAAGCAAGTTCTTCGGACTCGTAAACGTCGGATCGCAGCATGCCTCCTCTTTTTCTTTTCACACGGAAACTCCGCAAACCACATCCGGCACGTGCGCGATGGTTTCAAAATATCAGAAAACCGGGTAGTCGTGGGATATCAACTACGCCACACGCATAGAGCGGCGCCTCGAATATAAGGGTGATAAGGTAAGAGGTTGAC
The DNA here is from genome assembly GCF_013339725.1 of Rhipicephalus microplus. Taxonomy (NCBI): domain Eukaryota; kingdom Metazoa; phylum Arthropoda; class Arachnida; order Ixodida; family Ixodidae; genus Rhipicephalus; species Rhipicephalus microplus. The sequence goes on from NC_051173.1 coordinate 15,259,543, forward strand.
GATGCGGCGAGGGTGTTGTGGCGACGGTAAATGAGCACCGCTACTTTCCTACCTCACCGGGCTTTCCTACACCGAGAAGGGGGCAAGGGAAGCCGGGGCAAAGTTTGTAGCGCCATCTTCCAGGTTCCTAGCGAAGCAGAACATTATCGGTCAGCGGATTGTCCCGGCGTTGGCTCACCTTAAGTATTCATGCACCGTGGCCAAGGGTAGTCTGGGCACGTTGATCGTCCATGTTTATGAACTGTAAAAGTGCACTGAAGACCAACACACAATGAAGGTACTACGCACACGCACAATATCCGCGCCATTGCACGCACGCGTCAGCTTCAGCTACGGGAGGTACCCGGTTAGATCCCCAGTGCCGGCCGGACACCCACCGGTTTACAAAAGGGGCACAGGCGGGCTTCGGGGCGGTGACGCGGCACCCCGCGGTCAAGCTTACCCTGCCTGGAGGACTCCCAACCCGTTGCTTGGGACCCGGTACCACCGTACCGGTACAAACACGCACACACATGCGTCACGCGTGTGTCTGCCTTCATTGTGTGTTCGTCTTCGGTGCGCTCTTACCGTTCATAATGTAGCTACTTGTAAAACTATACGCACGGCGCTACACTATAGGTTCATCGAAGACTACAACGTGGTTTTCGTTCGCTGTCTTAGTAATCCCGTTAACCTGATGTCACGACACAAAAGTCAAGGGGTCACTCGCGTAGAAGCACATCATCACGAGCCCTACGAAGCAAAACATGATAGGCTAAGAAAATGAAAATTATCTAAGAGCACAGCGCAGCACGATCAGAAATATAATAAAAAGTCCCATTTATCAATACGGAATGCGTACAAAGCCCCGAAAACAGGCACAGACTAAAGAAGATTAAAAGAAAGAAAGAGAGAGAACACAAGGAGCGTGGTTTATGAACAAGACGCGATATTAACATGTCAGATGCGGCAGTGCAGTGCAAGCGAACCTATGGCGGAGGAGACGCACGACCGTTCTTTGCAATTACGCCGTCTTTCAGAGGTGGTTCGTTGTACCGATACCGGGATAAAATAAATATGAAACACGAAGTCAATTGCCAAAGCTGGTTTCGTGACGTAATCTGCTGTCCTAATTAATTTATTTTTTATTTTGCCCACTGTACCCGTATTACGCGAAAGTTCGAGAGAGAGAAAGGCAGGCGACCACCGCCATACCACAGTGGCGTCGCGACGGTCGCCGCTACCGAAGTAAAGGAACCGAGAAGCTGGTGTTTCCGCACGGCAGTAAAGTGAGAATAAAAGAGGGAGAAAGACGAAACAAGAAGAAGAAAATGCGGCGACGGCACGCTCGGAATTCGCCTCGGCATTGTCCGCGCTGCTAACGACTTTGACGTGCGCCCACGTTTACGGCACCAGGGGCCGCTCGTTGCGGTGTTCCCGGTTACCCCCAACGTTTCTTCTTCTTCTTCTTTCGCTTTATGCGTTCACCGCTGCCCAGGCGCTAACGAGTTGCCCTGGAGGGCAAGTTCGAAAGCAAGTTCTTCGGACTCGTAAACGTCGGATCGCAGCATGCCTCCTCTTTTTCTTTTCACACGAGCGAGTGTGTACTATGAAAATAAAATTAAAGTTCCTAGTTGCGAGACAAACGCAATGTAAGCAATAAGCTCACACCGTCGTCTTCATTGCGTTAATAATAATAACAATAATAATAATAATAATAACAATAATAATAATAATAATAATAAGAAGAAGAAGAAGAAGAAGAAGAAGAAGGAGGAGGAGGAGGAGGAGGAGGGCGAGGAGAGAAGGAGGAGGAGGCTCACATCAACCATAACAGGATGTTCGATTACCATATACTAACAAGCACCCTTACATGCGAAAAACAATTGGCCCCGTATCTGCATGTTTCACTGCAAATGTCGTCAAATGACGATAGTCTTGCGTCTGGAGAGAGTGAACAAAACGTTTGTTTGATTTTCTGCACGAGAAAATCGGTTAATTGGGTTCTATACAGGCACTGCTGCGGTTAAGCGGCGCGATGCGCGCAGCGGGTAAACGTGCCATTTGGGTGCCACTACCGTATCGTTTTAGCAAAGCGCACGCAACACACGCCTTCTCGTGCATAGCGCTGCATTGTCAGCTTTGCGTAATAAACGCTACGTTCCTTAGATTTACTTATGTATTACTTTTGTAGTATAAAGAAACACGCCACAGTATACTGACGTGTTGATGGTCTCCCTCATATATGCGCAACATTTGCTTCTTAATAGATAATACGCACAAGTGTGAACGCAGAAAGCGGAGCAATATTGGGGGGCGCTGCAGATGTGGTTGGATTTTCGAATTAAATACAAACAGAACTAAAGGCAAAAAGACAAGCCGTTCCGGGTGATAAACAAGCATGTGGAAAAGACAGACAGACAGACAGACAGACAGACAGACAGACAGACAGACAGACAGACAGACAGACAGACAGACAGACAGACAGACAGGTAGGTAGGTAGGTAGGTAGGTAGGTAGGTAGGTAGGTAGGTAGGTAGGTAGGTAGGTAGGTAGGTAGGTAGGTAGGTAGGTAGGTAGGTAGGTAGGCCGAAGTTTCTGCGTCAAACTATCTCAAGAAAGATTATCGTCTTTAAAAAAGCATCAGACAAAAGCGCTGCGATCGAACTAGCTAAATACAGAGAAGAAAGAAAGGCAGCGACGAAACATGTCTCTGGGTGACTTCGGGGCGCCGAATAAATATACGTCTCACGAATGGCCATAAGAAAAGTGGGCGCACGCATCTCTAAGATACCGCTAGCGCAGCGAGAAGCAAGCGACGAGTAATCGCTCTCGGAGTGTGCGCTCGCTTTCTCTTTGTGTCCCAGCACCTCCAACGGCTGCGTCGCGAACGGCGACAGCCCCGCAGTGAGCGCCGTTAAAGCCAGCCGCTGCCCATTCCCGTGCTACGGCGCTTTCTCGGCGGAAGAAGGAGACGGGCCCACCGGATTGGATCGCCCCACGCACGCACGCCCGCAAGCGCCAGTGGTTTCCGCCGCGAGCGACCGACAAGTCGGCCACAACGGGAAGCTTCCCTTCCGCGTGCCTGCAAGCACTGCTCGGAAACGTGGACGCCCAGGTGCGCGCTGTCAACCCTCTAAACTGTCCTTGTTTAAAACCGATTTGCGGGACCTGAACCATCCCGCTTTAGCCTTCGACAGGCCTTCATTTCTTTCCTTCATTCTATTACTCTTCCGGCGACGCGTTCCGTGCACACCGTCGCAAGACGCAGAGACCGTGACGCAGAGAGATGCTCGACATGACCTCCGCTACCAACACTTATCGCCTTCACTTTCAGCATGTCATCTCAAGATGAAAATAGAAAGACCAACAGTGCCAAGTAAAATTCATAAATTAAACAAAGGGGCGCATGTGTGAATTCTCACCTTGCTGCGCCGTTAACAAGTGAAAATTAGATTCAAGCAAAGCCTACTCTTTCGCGGTGTCGATTCCGTTCCCTCGCAAGACGGCGCCTCGCCGGCGGCGCGCTAACGCAGCCGCCAGCGAGCTTAACTCAAACGTTCAGCAGCATGTCCCGAAACGGTTTGATTGACGCCAGCGCCTAGTATATACTTGAGTTCTGTTGCCGGATGATGTTGACCATGCATGCATGCCGGCGTACTATCCCAGCACACCGGACTATTGTCTCGGCAATAGCGCCAAGAGCTTCGCGGCTGGCATTAATCAAAACAGTCCAGTTGACGCTGTAGAGCGACTGTAGAGGGTAGAACCACTTCATCTAATGTAAACACGTCATTAGTATTCAAACCGACATTACTACAACGTTCACTGTATTTCACGAGGGAAATATTTATTTATTTATTTATTTATTTATTTATTTCATACATACTACTGCCGATCCCAACAGGGGGGACATAAAATAAAGATTTATAAGAGTAAAGATTTCAGAGATAATAATATGAAACAAATAAGACCAACGTAGAATCATTTAACAAACACATATAGGAAGTATAACGAATACATTCATACATAGTTACAAAGAAGGTGCCATAGAAAATAAAAAAATATAGTAATAATTATAAAAAAGTAGTGTGTACTTGAAAAAAAAAAAAACACGCAATGCGAGAATACGTCATTAAACGGCGAAAATATAGTCATTACACAAATCAAAACGGCGAAGTTAGTGATATATAAGCAGTTCGTGATTGCGAAACGCATAAGCATTTTTCATGAAGAGACAGAAAGTTGTCTTCGTTATTACGAGTAGTGACATTGTTCCATACCGTAATCGCTCGCGAAAAAAAAAAGAATTCAAAACAGTCAGTTTTGTACCGGCATTCCTGAAGAAACTGTGGGTGCTTAAGGCGCGAGGGCCTAGTTTCTGGGTAAGATAGGTATTTGTTGCTATCTATTCGAACGTTATATGACGTCTACTTACCCCGTTGTTAAACATAAACATGATTTTCCAGGGTGTGTACGAAACATCACCTTCTATGAGGACTATAGAATACTGTAGAGGTGTTCACTTCAGATATGGACGACACTGATCATTGCCCACACTATGCACGTTTTCAGCGAGAGCTTCACAGGCGCCACTGTTATCTCCTCTGGGTGTGACCCCCCCACGATATTGCAGTGCCGATGCATGCAGGGATGTCATTCCTTGTAAACGTGCAACAGAATGCACCTTCCTTATCCGTTGGAAAGGTCTGTACAGTGTCGCCGTCTATAAGATCACTATTTCGGAATGTATACGGTATAATACCACTAACCATACAAGGAATAACAAGTAAAAACCTGCGCGACGAGCCAAGGAACGAAGAATAATGAGCAGGGCGTAACGCTTACAGACGCCAAGACAGCAGTAATTGTGCGCATTATAAGGCAAAAAAGGGGTGTGGCCGATACTCTATAGTAGAGATTAATAAAGGGCCCCACACGGTAGGGCGGGGCATGCAATATGCGCTACAGCCCGAGATAGCCGGTGGTCTAATAGATTAACGGAAGGTGTGTAGCAGCGAGGGAAGAGTAAAAAAGAGGCGAAGTCGACGAAGTGGTTCGTTGTGATATATATATATATATATATATATATATATATATATATATATATATATATATATATATATATATATATATATATATATATATATATATATATATATGATGAACTCAGCTGATGCCGAGTTTGGTTAAAAACGCGACTTTCCGAACGCAGTGGCAATAGATGACGAGGAGGAATAGCAACAACGTTCACGTACCGGAATCGCCATATATATTTGAAGAGCAACGCTTCTATCCCTTTCAGCGGTGGTGGCAACGTTAGCGTCCGCATGTTATTTTTTTACGCTGCTTGCGTCAACTTGTGGCCGAAGGGTGCGTCCCGTTAGATCAGTGCATGGCTACGGTGGCCTGCTCCTGACCCAAAGGTCGCGGGTTCGATACCGCCTTCAGAGGTCACATTTCGACGGAGGCGAAGTGGTACAGAGGCCCGTGTGCTGAGTGATGTCAGCGCACGTCACAGAACACCCCCGATGGTAAAAATTTCCGGAGCCCTCCACTACGGCTGTTTCTCGTAATCACATCGTGGTTTCGGGATGCAAAGCCCCAGATATTATTATTATTATTATTATTATTATTATTATTATTATTATTATTATTATTATTATTATTATTATTATTGTTGTTGTTGTTGTTGTTGTTGTTGTTGTTGTTGTTGTTGTTGTTGTTGTTGTTGTTGTTGTTGTTGTTGTTGTTGTTGTTGTTGTTGTTGTCTAAAGAGACAAATATGCATTGCTCACTGGTTGAATTTAACCTCCTACGATGTTCAAGGGATCGTTCTATACGGGCCGCGTCTCCCAACGAACGTGAAAAAGTACTTTTTTTTTCTTTTCTCGAAGCGAATGACGTCCAAAAGTGATTGCACACACATTTCAAACATATGATTTCATTCTTATACAAGTCAAAATGGAACATGACTGACAGCCGAATAGTGAAATGTGTTATTTATGTTCATTCAATATACTTACAGAAACTTCCACAAAACGGCACATCGCTTTCTTATTCTTCGAATGTAAATCGAGTCCAAGAAAGGTAAAATAGACAACCACCCGTTTGTCACAGGAAGACACAAGGAAATTATTGTTGTCAAATAAGCGTATACGAAAAGAAAGACGCACACTTCGCGCAAACATGATGCGTCAATGTCATTGCATTACCCATAGTTCTTACCCGGGAAAAAGAAGAAAAAGACGTACGAAGCAGTATATTAACCATCATTACCGCTATATATGAACTCGTCTTTGAACTCAAATAAATTGTATCTTTCTCCATGTGTAACTCGGTACATCGCCATCATTGACGCCCACCAACTAGAAGCAAGGCGTGCTGTTGGGCTAAAGAGTTTTTACTGAGCGAAAAAAGGCATGACGAAAACGGGAACACAGATGCACACAAATCAGTTGGTAGCTCTGCGCTTCTATATAGTGCTTGATTGTGTACCTGTTTTCGCCATGCATGTCTAGTTCGCGTTGTTTGAAAACATTTAGAAGCATTTCACTAGTTTGTTCAATTCTATAGCTGCGTCGAACTGTCTAGTCCCGGTAACAAGCTTGTCTAGCACACTTTCAACGCGAAACATCAATATTGCACAGCGGTGACGCGAGACCAAAACAGTGGAGCTTTCGCGGAGCCGGGCAGTGAGCCAATGTGTGCTTCGACAACCGGGCGGCTGTTAACTTGGTCAACACGCTAGGCAAAGCTTGTGCTGCCAACCGCATCAATTTCGGGTCTCACGACCTAAAAGCTGACAGATCGACAGCAGTTTGCGAGCATACTTTTAGTAAGTTCTAGGTGATATGAAAAAAAAAAATAGAAACACGACGATAGTCTAATGGTGCTCAACTGCAAGGTCTAAGATATGTATCGATATGATCATGGCTTTAAGGGCGTAAACTTTTAACAATTATCAATTACTGTAAGCGATATTGACATACAAGAAATTATAACAGACAGACAGACAGACAGACAGACAGACAGACAGACAGACAGACAGACAGACAGACAGACAGACAGACAGACAGACAGAATGACAGACAGACAGACAGAATGACAGACAGACAGACGGGCAGACAGACAGACGGGCAGACAGACAGACGGGCAGACAGACAGACGGGCAGACAGACAGACAGACGGGCAGACAGACAGACGGACGGACAGACAGACAGACAGACAGACAGACAGACAGACAGACAGACAGATAGACAGATAGACAGATAGATAGATAGATAGATAGATAGATAGATAGATAGATAGATAGATAGATAGATAGATAGATAGATAGATAGATAGATAGATAGATATAGATAGATAGATAGATAGATAGATAGATAGATAGATAGATAGATAGATAGATACATACGCTCAAAGTCGCCGAAGTTCGCTAAGAAATGCTTCGCATTTAAAATAATAGAGAAGACAGGCTGCACTCAGACTCTTCTCTTCGAAAGCCGCATTTGACATTTCCACGAGACACCACCACAAGAAACAAGAGAAAAAAAAAAAACAAGGATTCGCGCTAAAACGCACGGACGCGGCGGCGCGCCTCAGCAGAAACGTTTTTTTCCGTGGCGACGACGAACTGCGCTCGCATGCTGCAGTGTCGAAATTGATGCGTCCTCTCTTTACTCGACGCTTACACATAAACTAGAAGTCACCATCCTACCTCTCCCCCTCCCCCCTACACTATAAAGAGGGAAAGAGACGAAAATGGAGAGGAGGGAACGACAAGGTCCAGCGGACAGCCTCGACGATATCTGACTATATTTATGCTTCTCAATTTCGTAGAAGCCTTTAAATTTCTTTTTTTTTTTTCGTCTTGTTCCCTCTCGGAAAGGCCATATTTGACGAAAATACCGCTCGTTTTTTTTTTTTTACATCACTATCTCTTTATTCAGGATGAGGGGGGGGGGGACGAACGAAGCAAGGATTTTCCTGGAGCCTCTAGAAGGCGCGCATAATCCTACCATTTATGCGAGAAACAAACGCATAAGCCCCAAATGGAAACTTGCCGTGCACAGCGCGCCATGCGAGGACACTGCATGCGAGGGGATTCCGTTAAGAAGCCGTCAGTATCAAGGAACGAGATTTAACAGAAAGAAGGGTGAGAATACGGGAGGCGGCTTTAAATTCATGACTGTAGAAAACAAAAATCCACGCGAAGAGCTTTTATGCATATTAAAAGAAGAAAAAAAAACGGCATGGAATACGCTACTTTCTGCGGATATACGCGTGTACATATTTTAGTGCCTTTTGAAACTGCGAGGCACCGACAGAAAAAAAAATCGAGAAAGAAAGATCAAGCCTTCTTGCTATAAGATTGGGAAAACGATGCCAGCGAAATGGGAAAGAACATGCGCGCATACAGACAGACGGAAAACGCATGGCCATTTATACCGGTACCACATTACCGTATATTTTTCCTTGCATAAGCACCGTTTAGCGAGGACAAAAGCGAAATGCAATAAAGGCGGTCACCGATTTCGTGAATGCCCGGTTGCGTAAGAATATCATACGTAAGCCGAGCGCTTACTCGGCAAGTCTCATTTCATTTCATTATTCTCTCCCTCTTTTTGAAAATGCACATTGAGAAAGGATGCGAAAATAAGCAATGCTCAGCGAATGCTGCTGTCTAAATGGCCCTCTGCTGAAAGCACCAGAAAAAGTGGACAGATGGAGCTGTAGTATTTCTAAATTTAAACCATAAAGAAAGAAAACAAATAAAGAGCACGGCCTTTCATTCAATTCCCTAAGACGACTCGAAGACGAATTTTTTTTTTTGTTGATCGCGGTTGTTTGCGCTGCCATTTTCTGGCAGTGAAAACAGCCATGAAGTCAAACCAACTAGCCCCACGGGGGTTCCCCGTGCCTGCTAAGGGCCTGAGTATAAGGCCGGTGGACGAACCCTAAGGCGCATGCAGACCAACACCATGTTGTGTCTTCCAATAGTAATGCATTTTGACCCGAAAGTTGATGGGCGGTGCCCTCACTGTGGAGAAGCCTTCGATAACTTTCACATGGTGTGGGCATGTTAGATGAATCCTGCCCTACCCCCTCCACTAGAAAGAAATTGGAGACAGCCCTATTACTCAGGGCTGGAGGCCCAAACAGCTCTAGTCCAACGGGCGCGGGTGGCGGCCTTGTCCAGCGGGGTCCCGTAATGTAAAGGGTCATTATGGGCCTGCAAACTCTCCATGAATAAATGTTTTTTTCACCCCCCCTCCCCCCCCCCCCCACACACACCATGTGGGGGGCTATATTCCGCATGAGCTGGAAAGTGAAGCCCCAATTCACAAACCAAGCTTATGTTTGAGTCACGTTTTGCTTGTTTAGTTCATTTTATAGGCAAAGTAGGTCGGTATGCGTAGATAAATCTTGCAGTTGTCTCTTACCCTCTTACCATTTTTGTGCGCGTATACGGTATAACGTACATAGAGCGTACAGAAACATAAAGACCACATAGGGTAAGAATAGTTTGTAAACGTATGTGAACTAAAATGAAAAAGAAATGAAGATCTAATCTGAGTAGTACAACTGGTACAAATGAACAAGCCATGCAAACTGAGAAACGGTAGGTGGAAATGTGAGGACCACGCGTAATCACCTTGCCGCATAGTTTGTACAGCGATGTACCGCATTGGAATCCATACGCAAATTCATCCACGACACTTTCACGAAGGAAATAAGGAATGAGTGGGCGAGGAGTGCACTGAACATACAATAAAGCACACAGATATAAGCAATCAAAGAATGACAAATGGAGTTTCTTAAATTACCTTCTAATCATTACCCGTGCTTTTGGTAAACGCACAGCTAGGCCCGAGACCGTGTCACTCCCTCTTCAATTGCTCAACTGAATCGTTCCAGGAGAAATCATTAGTTACATACGAACGACGGTAATTAGGCAGGGGCAGAACGAGTACTAAGTAACGAGGCGCAATGATTAAAAAGTACCTTCGAATAAAAAAAAATAATTACGGCAGTTGAGACGGGGGCGGTTCGATATCGAGAGCTCGATCCGACCGGCGGAAGCGACTGCTTAAATGGTTCCTTCATCGCATACTGTTGCGCAAAAAAAAAGGGAAAAAAGCAAGAAAAAATAAGAAAAAGAAAGGAAGCAGGGGGAACGAAATGGCAAACGACATAGCATTAGAAATATAATCGTACTAATGGGCATTGCATTGAAAAAAAAAAAAAGGTACTGGTGCAACCATGCTGCAAGAGAACTTCATGCACTTTGCGCTCTCCCACTCGGGAGGTATATTAATATCACGACCGAATAATCACTCGTCCAAGGACTTCTCGAACAAAGAAAGATTTCTAAACGCACAGAACGGCGGCGCACGCTGAAATCTCGCGAATATCGCACCTATAGAGCGCGGATGTATACCTTTGTCTGCATCCAGAAAGAAAGAAAGAAAGGAAGAAAGAACGCAAGGGTCAGTGACTATTTCAGAAGTTTCAACTCCCTATAGTACAAATATTTCGCTATCTCTTTCCTTTCCCCTCTCTCTCTCTCTCTCTCTCTCTCTCTCTCTCTCTCTCTCCATCTCTGGCAATCTCTAGCTCTTCTGAACCACTAACACGCTCGGATGCTCGCTCACATTTTCCGCTCCCGTGCACGGGCATGCAGATTCGCGTGAACAGATTAAAACGGGAAGAGGAAGTGACGGAAAGGCATGGAGGCAATCACTAATTCTACTACGTCTACACATCCGGCCATCCTCCCGGTATACACTATTCGCCAATGAATTTCTTTCTGTATTTCTTTTTCAGAAACCGGAGATTGTTAGCCCCACGAGTCCGCACACGACCAGGTCGATCTCTTCCCGCGGGGCGCGGGACAGAAAGGAACAACGTACCAAGTAAACGAACACTAAACGATCTCTTATAATACTACGCGCGCATACCAAGCAAAGACGAGATAATGGGATAGGATGGGATCGAGAAAGAAGCAAGAAGCGCGCGTCCAATTAGTGCAACAAGAAAAAAAATTGGAGAAAAGTACGTAGCTGCCAATTTGCTCAAAAAAAGGTGAAAAAGAAAAGGAGTAGTGGCGATTGTCACGTGAGAGACGTACAGACATCGTTAAGCGAAAGCAAAAAAGCAAAAAAAAAGGGAATGAGGGAAGGAAAAAGAACAAGGCGGCAGAGCAAATGCAAGGACGACGACGCACGGCGCAGAGGAGGAAAGGGCAAAATAATCAGAGTTTTAATTCAATTGAGACAGATTGGCTCAGAATGTTGAGCGACGCAGGGAAAGGTGACAGGAAACGGTGGATAGGAAAATAACGGGGGAGAGAGAGTGAGTGACTGTGCGAGAGAGATCATGTGAGAGAGACAAATAAAGTGAGTGAAAGAGAGAGTGTGTGCGTGACTGAGAGGAAAGGTGTGTGCGTGTGTGATAGAGGAGGAGGAGGAGGAAAGACTCACTAGATTGGGGAAAGAAGGGCGAATCGCGCCAATTGCGTCGCTTAGACGCGTTGGCGACCAATCTCTTCAACAAAAGGCAACCCCAAACAAGAAAGATATTGCGCGGATGAAAGTACACGCATATTTTTTTTTTTTCAAGAGAGCCCAAAAGTGAGAATAGGAACGAGCAAGTACAAACGAACCGGTCGAAAGCAAGATGGCGGAGACGAAATGAATGGCGAACGGTTTCACGACACGAGTAAGAAGCAGCTCACAGCCGGAACGAAAGCAAATTCCTGTCAGATAAAAAAACAAAAACAAAAAAACATATTTTTAAACAATAAACCAGTTCTTCCCAGAACATCCGCAAGCAATACAGCACCAGCTTCGGGGAACAAAGGAGACGCGCTCGACATTAAGTAATTTGCATGCGAAACGGACAGGGGCCCGGGCCATTACGCCGCGCCTCCATATTTCACTGCGCTCCGCGGACGCGTGCGGTGCCACAGCAAAGCAGTGAACTGCGGCGCTCATTAAGGAACACGCAACGGCCACCTGAAAGAGAATAGCAGCATCGCTAGACCACGTGCAGCGAATCTGTGTATACACGCTCACAACGCACTTAGGGCCCCGGAATCGGGTTTGGCCGTATATGAAGTGACGCGTCCTGGAATACGGTATATATATACACATTACGATGATGCGCGATTATCCCCACCCTTTTTCCCTCCACACTTTCAAATTCCGTCGCGAAATTGCAAACACAATGACGCAGAAAGAAAACTCGAAGAAAGGTTCGCCCATTTGGAAAACACGGCACTCGAGAAACACAACACACACGTGAGACAAGAACGAGGACGTGCGCTGTGCTCGTTCTTGTCTCGTGTGTTTCCGTGTTCGTTAACCGCTATTGTTCTCCGATGGATCCGTACCAATGAGTCCGCCTAAACAGTCTCTTAAGTCACAAAGCTTGGTTCCCCTTTTTTCTTTTACATCACGGCCGTGTAGCGTATACTTCTAAAGAAAATGAATGTCGCACGAGTAATTTTATTAGTTGAAATATCCACCGACGAGAACTCGCTCCAGGGGTACAAAACATTTCCAATGTAGAGCTTTAAAATCCCCTAAGTTAAAGTAGAATTTTCGAAACGTTAAGCTCGACATAGCAGCCACAACTGAAGCCTTTATGGCTTAGGAAGTTCGGGGAAAGGAGGGGAGACTTGTGTTGTTGTTAGCACTTAGCGGTCGTCTGGGCTCTCGTTATTCAAGGACACTTGCGCTTTCCTTCTTCTGTAGGACACCGATGCTTTCAATCAGCTTCTCTTACACAACTGTGCATAAGTTTAAGGATTCTCGCCCTTCGATCCTTTGCTAATCGGCTGTATTCGTTGACGACTGAATTAACCATGCCGCAGTTGACTTCAGTCTCGTACGGCTGAAGGCAGTCACATCGAAGCTGATCATAGACGTAAGTCTGGTCACCATTGATATGCATGACCCCCCTCCCCCCCGCCCCCATCACCGTCCTCACAAAATTCAAGCACCGTCAGAACGCTGCAATCTGAAGCATCTTATCATAACTTGTCACGGATGAAATTTTCGCGTTGCTCATGAAGCTTATCTCCGCACGCTGACAAAAACATGCTTCATGTTCTGCGATTTCGTTCATCGTATCTGTGGCCAGATTTCGCGACCTTCAAATAGCTCGCGCGTAACATAGACAAGCACTTATTGCCTAAATCCTTGCCTACGTTGTAAGCTTGAATTTCTATCGTGAATCACCAACCGCCCAATCAGCCATTTTGACTTTAAATACCCAACGAACATCGACAGTAGTAAATATAAGATGACGTTGCCATACCAGCAAACACCCACTATTAGGCGTTCAGTTTTTTCGGACTTACATGAAAAAGCAATGTTGATCAATACTTTCATCGTATAGAACCCTCCTTAGAACGAAAGAAAGGTGAACTACAAGCAGAAGTGATTCGTTGTACAAAAAAAAGAAAGGTAAAAACATGAACATAAATATACGTTGCTGTTTATTTTCACCTGTGTACACGACAGTACTTTTTTTTTTTACTGAAGATAACATGGCCATCCTATATTGCTTTGTATTGTTTCTTTGTTTGTTTTCATCACATGTTGAATTTCGGGCTTTCGCTAGCTCAAGAGTCACGCCGTGACCGGGAAAACCACACAAATTTTTACCAACTGGTGTTTAATGCGAGCTTAAATCTAAGTAGGCAGGCGTTTTTAAATTTTTTCCCCACACTAAATGCACCATAACCGCTAAAATACACCACAGCGGGTTGTTTTTTCTTTGTTATTTAAAGCGAATTAAACACGTTTGGATTTTACGTTCCCAAAGCACGATGCGATTATGAGGACGCCGCAAAAAAAAGAAAAAAAAAAGGGAGCCGGGGGGGCTACGGAAATAATTCAGACTACCAGCAGTGTTTTTCAGCGTGGACCGAAATCCAAGCACACGGTCCTCTATAGCACTTCACCACCATCGAAAGACGAGCAGCGCGGCTGGGATTCGATCTCGCGACCAGCGGGTCAGCAAGTTTCAACTTTGGCTCTATATTGTTTGAGCACGAGGAAGGAAGGAAGGTGGATTAGGGAACAAACGGGGGTTAAGTATATCATAATTGAAATTAAGAAGAGGAAATGGACATGGGCCGGGCATGTAGCGCGTAGACAGTATAACCGCTGGTCATTAAGGGTAACTAACTGGATTCCCGGAGAAGGCAATCGGGTTAGGGGGAGACAGAAGGGTTAGGTGGGCAGATGAGATTAAGAAGTTTGCGGGTATAAATTGGCAGCAGCAAGCACAGGACCGAGTTGACTGGCGGAAGATGGGAGAGGTCTTTGTCCTGCAGTGGACGTAGCCAGGCTGATGATGATGATGATGTTCGAGCACGAGCTGAAGGAGCCCTCGCCGTCACACGCCAAAACTCCTTACACCGGCAGTTAGTCAAAAATAGTTATTATAACTCGCAATCATTAGTCCGTACTGTAGCGGAAGCTTTCTTCTTCGACAATAATACGCACGCTCGGCACGCGATCGTGCAGAAACGTAGAGCGTTGTTAGCGTTGTCACGAATCACGAGTGGGGTTGATGATCTGCCGAGATTTTTTCTTTTCTCTCGTAAGAAACGACTCCTGACCTCGCAATGGGGCGCGCCCTCCTTTCGCTGACCTCGAAGTTAACTCGAAGCAGTCGCGCCTGAGCGTCACGGTGCGAGAAAACGGCCGCCCGCTCGTTTCGTTATAACCGTCATCACGGAAGCAGCGGCTCAGCTGTGTGTACAGGGCAGTAGCGTTCAAAGTATAACATGATGGCTCGCGCAATCAGTCGCACGAATCTCCGCGCACCAACGTTCACAGCGGAGCAAGGAAGGGCTAAGTCGGTCAAACGCTTCCGAGACGTCCATTTCGCAGGACGTGCACGAGGCATGGAAGAAACCGCCGAGTCACAACCGATGTGCGTATACAACTGACGTGCTCGCTACACCGTATCGCCCCGCAACGGTCCGCACGGTATGCTATACCAGAGATTTTCGCGTAAGATTACGATTATAGCACAGTATACAAATAAAGCAAAGGTGGCAAATTAGTTTTCAAAATAACAATAGAGGGAAGTATTTCTAAAGAGCTCTACATATATACGAGAAACACGAACGATAGCTAGAACTGCGCTGTTTCATATTTGAAAATGCTACGTGAAGTGGCCTACATTTGTGTCCTTCCAAGGAAAGGACAACATTCGCACGAAGCTGGCACACTGCAAATACGTACACATGCAACAAGTAATTTCGTACATGCACATGTACCCATGTGCAGAGTGTGTGAAGAGTGTGTGAAGTGAAGACGCACGTTCAATAGCAAATGTTCAACCATTTCGTATGACACACTGTCTCTCTCTCTCTCCCTCCCTACGAATTTTTATAACACAAGCTCAGCTACAGAAACAAGACTGTCGCGACCCGGCATTGACATTTGTTTTTCAACATTCCTCATTTAGATAAAGACGCCTCCAAAATACGCACAAAACTCAAGTATGCAACGTTTAAACAAAATCAGAATTGGTTCACACACTCCTTCAGCGAACATCCTTCTTTAAAATCGAGCCCTCCAAGCAACCCGAAAGTTGATGGTAGTATACTTGGCTCGCTGAAAGGCCCAGCCAAACAGATCCAAGCGATTTGAATCCGCGTGTGTAAACGCTAATGAGATATTAGAGAGTTTTAGTACTGCGGAATGGTGCTACGTACGCATCACGCAAGCGCCTTGCGTTACGTGGCGTCGTTTGCCACTAATCGGCTTTTAGTACGCCGTAGTACCCGCGTACGTAACGAGCGTGAAGCGTGTTGCGCCATCTGGTAGATCAAAATCGAAGCACGTGTTGTTGACAGCCAATGTGAGCCGATCCAAGTGTTACAGCCAGATTATGGCCATATTTTAAGCCACAGAGCCGGTCGGTGCTTGCCCTCGATGCCGCCATTTTGCAAAACGAAGTCTGGCGCTGTCGCGAACTTGTTCGAGAGCGGCGCGATCACCTCATACGTACGCACGCACGCATCTCATGCGTACGTACGTAGCGGCTGCGTACGTAACGCGATACGTGCGCGTTGCGGTCTGCGCATGCGCACTACGCAGAACGTGGCGTCCTTACGTACGCAACGCCGCCACGTACGCAGCGTACGCAGTACTAAAACTCTCTACTTTCCCGGCGCTTCCGTAGCATACCAACCGAGTGTGCGTGTGTAGAATGAAACGCCCATTAGTACGCGCGCTTTTTCGAGACGTGAGCCAATAAAATGCTTTCTCTCACGAAAATAAAGAGAGAAAAGGTGCTGCGTGGGCGCGTTATTTTTTTTCCGAGAAGCGAAAGCGGCTGATGACGCGAAGGGGTTTCGAGAATGAATAATCCCGCTGCGCCGGCGATGTGTATACACACGCTTGAAGCCTTTTCCACGACGGTGGTCGGTCCCGGAAGTGATCACGGTATTAAAGCTTCGCGTAACGAGGCTTTCTCTGAGCAGAGCTTCCGTTAAGAGATTTGCGCTATAAGAAGCTCTACACTGACACGAAGTGCTGGAACTGAGGCGACGAGATACCCGGGAACCGATACACGAATTCAACTTTATATTCTTAAGGAGATATCTACTGACGCATAAAGTAATGAGGGACATCCCTATTTTATCGCAGCTTGTGAATACCGCATCACTGCAGGTTTATTACGCGAGCCTTCTCCTTAGTGGTTTGTGTAATAGCAGCTCAACTTAACAGATTCTGCTACGTGCATAGATATAGAGTTGCATCGACCGTCTACTCTGTAACCACACATTTTAAGTTCGGCTGTAAACGACATTACACGATATTAGAAGCGGAATTATGCGCGAACGCGACTTCATGCGTGCAGGCGGGCATGAATGAGTGGATGAGTAAGTGAGTGAGTGCCTGAGCGAGCGGGTGAGTGAGTGGAGTGAGGTACGCGTTACAGTTAGTCCCCATAACAGGACGAATCAGGCCCGAGTCATAATTTGCGCACTTATCAGACGCAAGTGAACCTTTCTACGTAACAAGACCCGGTATACTATAAGGTTCCTGAAGCAAAAATAAGCACGCATATACGTGCAGCAGCTAAAGCGGTCAGAAACACGAAGCGAGGCGCACTCCCGCAATCGCGGGGGGTGTCTACTTTTTCAGATTGCGCCACACTCTTTAAAAGCGCGTCGACCCGTCAGTTCAGGCACGGGTATGCGGCGGGGTGAACACGTGTTTGCATCACGTCACCACCCTTCGCGCTTCCTGCAGTTGCGAGCAGCGTTCCCTGGAGACGCGTGTCTGCGGCTTGCCAGCGGCCCAGTCAATGACAGAAAGGATGATGTTGGGGCAAGTAGTAAATAACGGACGCGGAACATGCTTACGGCGTGCAGCCCGCGACGAGGTAAGCACCCGAGCCGTTAGTCCCCACGCGAACTGATAAGCGCAAATTCCTCGTGGCAATGACGCCGTGTACTGCACCTAACTGGTATCGTGCGAAGGAAAAGAAAGAGTGTGCAGTAAACGGAACTGGCACGCATATGCATACGAGACGTGGCCGTCACGACCGACCGCAGCGTAGGGGAAGGAAGTCTCGCGCACGCCAGAAAAGTCTGTGGGCGGCTAAGCGTAGAGAGAGAAGACACGAAAAGAGGAGGCGCGGATCAAAAAGAAAGGGGCGGCCTCGAGAGAATAAGCAAAGATAAAAGGAAAACAAACACGAGCGCCATAGCCCGAGGCCGAAGTGAAACAAGAGGGAGATGTGCAGGAAGATCTCCCGGAAGGTCGTTTCCACCAGGCATCGTGGCTCCTGCAGCAGCAGCAGCGGGAAAACGCAGCCGTGCGTGCATGAAGCAACATATAACTTCTCGTCTCGCATCCGGCAACCCCCCTGGGCACAAGTGCGAGAGGGTGTAGGTGTGCTCGTGGCGCGTTCTATGACCTCTGCGACGAGAACTAATCGGAATAATAATACAAAAACGACGATGGGAAACAACGTACCCCTCCCCCGGGCCGAAAATACTGCGGGTGCAGCACTATCTGGTGCTGCCGAGGTAACTCACGTTATAGGCAGGAAATTTAGCATCCACCACGGGAAGACAGGCCAGAAGCAAGCGAGCTTAGGGGAAAATGCTACACTGTCAGATGAACTGTGAGTGCGTTAGACTGTAGGGATTCAAATGCTTGATAGCTTCACGGTTATGGCGTTGAACCACGAAGCTCAAAGACGCAGATCCGACTCCGCGTCACATTTATTCAGGGGAGAAACGCAAGAAAACCCGCAGGTACTTCAATGCACGTAGTTCTGTGAACGTTGAACGCGAAGCGATCAAAATTCATCCGTAGTCCACCACTAAACGGCGTGCCTCCTAGTAACGTGGTTTCGGTACTTAGAACCTCAGATTTCGATTTCATTCGATTCATAACTGCAAGTACAAAACGTTGATATCGACCGCGCCCTCGCATCCTTGACTATAGGTCTCGCCGCTTTCTGCAAAAGTGAAAATTCCAAGAACAGCGAGTAAGAACAAACGGTAGCGTTAATGCCACTGTCATATTCATCAGCCTGACAACTCTGGGCAAAGGCCTCTAGCATGTTTCTCCAATTACCTCAGTCCTGTGCTTACTGCGGACTACAATATACCCTGCGTGTCATCATGTCCAACTAACTTTCCGCCTTTGTACGCATGTCTTCTCTCGCCATTAAACCGGTTTAGAAAAAAAAAATTATTGTCCCAGACATCAATAACATTTCAACTGAACATTTTTTTCTTAACCATACAATAACGAGGATAACAAAACAAACTTCATTTACATGAACGTGGATATGAGATGACGTAACCTCGTTAAATATACACGCATATATCTGAAGTAAATGCTGATGATGGGGCGAAACAGTGTGCATCGGATCATGAATTGTGGCCTATTTTGTGCTGGCTAACAGCCTTTTATTTTGTTATTGTTAACCTTTTCTTCTGTCGTGTGCATTAATTGACGGGTGGTTATATGTCGACAATTTTCTGGTATTGTGGCCTCTTATTTTGTTTGTTCTGGTTAGCAGCTTTTATATACTTTTTTGTTGTTTAGAGATGTTTCGGTTTTAACATCTGCTGTAGACGCCGGGCGGCGGTTTATGGGCGGAGGGACATTGTGCAGACTTAAGGCGATTCGCCGCTAATATGTGACTGAATAACAAACCCGGGGTGTGTGACCTTATTAGGTGCGAAGCAGCTCTTTGACTCACGTGTGTAACGCAGTGCGTACGTGCGTACATACGAACTCGCCGAAACGCGTTCCCCTCGCCGCAGGTGTTGGAGCGGCGCCGAGTAGGCCACGCCACAGCAGCACGTTGACGTCACGCTCCCCTCACCAGTGCACGCTGACGTCACTCACTCCATCCTCCGCAGCACACCAGCACACTCGCCGCAGCGCCCACAGCTGCCGGCTCCTCCGCCCGTTTACTAAAACACACAACTCTCTCGCTTCACCCTCTCCACCACCCGCAAAGCTCGACCGCACGTCCAGTCGAAACACTCTTTGGTCTCGTTCATCTGCGATAAA
Organism: Rhipicephalus microplus; assembly: GCF_013339725.1. Lineage (NCBI taxonomy): Eukaryota > Metazoa > Arthropoda > Arachnida > Ixodida > Ixodidae > Rhipicephalus > Rhipicephalus microplus. Next base: position 15,279,102 of record NC_051173.1, read on the forward strand.
ACTTACACGAAACCCAACCCACCTCCCGTGTCTTTGCATTTCAAACAAACGTTTACTCGAGCAAGTGCTACACTGAGTTTCGCTCCAAACTGTTCTTCCAGCACCCGCACCGACGCCCGTCTCAACCGGGTCAACGCCGTTCGCACAACTGCTGCTTCGCATCCCATCAGAGTTCCCTTCGGGGAAACTGCCGCCAACCTTGGGTTGATGGCCATCTAACACGGAATCATCCTCAGTTGCTTTCTGACGAAATAAAGTTTGTCCATCCATCCATATCCATAATTCTTTTATAACGTCATCCGTTTCGGCCGTATAAATAAGCACGCCGCACGTGCCGCACATTGCGGCGGGAACACGCGCTAAGCGGTTTAGCAGTGCGCGAGAATACGGGTGACTCGGCGCGTACAGAGCGATAGTTTCGACATCCACGTGTTCGGAATTTTTTCGGTCTCCGCCGCGACGGCGAGCTATAGGTTAGATTCAAAGAGGCGATAACGAAGCGACCGCCACCGTTGCCGCTTCATGGTTACGCGCGTTCTGTTTCGTGAAGCGGCACTAACAGATTAGGCGCGCGAACGCCTTTTACGTTGTACTATATATACGTAGGCGAACAGGCTCCCCGTACTCAAAGAGAGTTCTAGGAAAAGGCGGCCTTTGTGTAAGTATTACCGAAGAGCGAGCACTTACACGGAAAAACCAAGCACCCACAACAGCCCTGCTGCCCCGTTTCGCATTACCGCATACACGGAAATATCTACGCAGAAGGTAATTGGTCGCGTTTTCTTACCTGTAATAATCCATACCCTAATAATTCGACGTGCAAGCCATCTATAAGATGGTTTGCACGTGACGTCACGGACGCACCTTCTTAAAGGATCAATAGGGCTCCTTAATGACGGCTTTGATGACAAACAAGTTGCGTTTATGTGAAAACACCTCGGCAGGAACGTATCTGTGCGGGAATAATGAAATAACCTGCAGTTGATGTATCGATAGTGTTAATGTGACCTCGGTAACATATAACATCCTCACACGTTGGTGCTCCAACACGATGGTTTCGGTGACATTACTGTGCCATCTATACTCTTCAATTAGCTGGACACCGCCTGCACCCAATATATTATGTGGCGCAAGCTCCCAAATGATTGATTGATTGGTTGAATGATTGATTGATGTAGCTGTCATGGTTACGTTAATTTAAAATATTTTGTAAGTACTTGCAACACATATCTTACGAATTATGGTTAGAAAAAGCGTCCCCAGAAGCCATCAAGACAGTCGCTGAAAAACCCTCATTTTTACGACAAGCATACCTGCGATGTTGTATGTCTCCAAGATGCAGACAGAGCTAATAACGTTAATGCGCTTAATCTGATCACTCGATCTAGTTAGCGTTCACCTTCACAGACGCACACGGGATTTTGCCGTCTGTGACATTCAAACCATAATCGATTGGTAAGAATAACGAGGCTTCGCAGAAAAAAATGAATGAGCTAAGGACACAGCTGACGAGGCGGAGAGGAATACACGCCCACACAAACAAATGTACACTGAAGCATGCACTGAAAATATATAGCAGACCGAAAACAAGCCATATAATACGCATGTACACAGGACAATAAAAGACAGAAAGCACACAAAAAAGTGTAATAAACGATCCAGGACCAGCCAGTGCCGGAAAGCCAGCTAGACAAGACCACCCAGAAACAGCCAGCGCTTCATTTTTTGCAAGCACACTATATACACGCAGTTTCTCATCTTGCAGAGCAATAATACACGACCGTCCAGCAGTGCACCATGGTGAACAGTGCCGGAGACTATATATCCTCGTCAATCTTCCTTGACGCATCCCTTCCTGCAATTCAGAAAAATGGGTGCTAGGAGCGCAACATCGGCTGCTCCATCCACAGAGCAACCCGATTCAGAGTTATCTTAATATTGCGTGTTTTGATGCTTGCTTACTTGCGTGCATGCGTCCAGAGTATAAAAGCGCGGAACGGTCGTCAACGACCCGAGTCGCATCCGATAATATCAGTGATATCGACCCTCGATAATAATCAATCAGACATCTATACCCACGCCATTCGGTGCCGCAAATATCGACGCGTGTAGGAGGTGATAACCAATAGCTCTGTACAGAACTCTAAGCAATCGATCACGATGATCTCATTCATTTGACGACGGGTGACAAGAGAATGAGCAAGTGCGTGGAAGAGATGACAAAAGAGCTGCAGGCCGCAACACAGCAAGGCCGCTCAGATTGCGGAAACCGGTTGCCGACAGGCGCGAATCCATATAAGTCCAATCATGCAAGTGCAATCAAACCAACTCTGGCAGGAAGCCTGTAAATGCGCTGTTCCAGTTGTAAACCATTTTATGTAAGCGCCCTATATAAAGCGTCGTTTATAACTGAACGCGATACGCGGAACACGATGAAACCTGTCATACAACGGACGTAAGACCACTTGAGCAACGCAGCAGCTGTGCGCATATTGTAAAATGCAAGAGTGGGGAAATAAAAGCCTCATGTGTCAGTTTTTTCCAATCTTTCGTAATTTTCACAGGCCTGAGACAGCGCTTTCACTCTGCATGCAGCTGCGGTGCAATTATATGGACAGTAAAAAATACTAAATGTGATTTATGGTTTTTAAATTGTTCTTTCAAATCGCACATCACTTCGCTTTGCAGTAATGAAAGTTTTTTTTTTTCGTAAACTATTGATGTGAAAGTACCACTTTTTCGATTTTTGCTCACACGGGCAAAGGTTAAAACATCTGCATTTTAGCGACATCTGCGATTTAAAACAAATTTTTGTTGCTTTGTAGCCCCAGTAAATGTCAAAACTTGGGTACAATGTATTCAGCTCTTTAAATTATGTAGTATATGCTGTGCGTGTGCCCGCGCGTGTGTGTGTGTGTGCGTGTGTGTGTGTGTGTGCGTGTGTGTGTGTGCGTGTGTGAGTGCGTGTGTGAGTGTGTGCGTGCGTGTGTGTGCGTGTGTGAGTGCGTGTGTGAGTGTGTGCGTGCGTGTGTGTGCGTGTGTGTGTGCGTGTGTGTGTGTCCGTGTGTGTGTGTGTGGGCGTGTGTGTGTGTGTGTGTGTGTGTGTGTGTGTGTGTGTGTGGGCGTGTGTGTGTGTGTGTGTGGACGTGTGTGTGTGTGCATGTGTGCGTGTGCGTGGGCGTGTGTGTGTGTGTGTGTTGTGTGTGTGTGCGTGTGTGTGTGTGCGTGCGCGCACTATTTCCTGCCACAACAAAAATTTTGCAAATAAAATATATAATTTTTTGTATATAACATGAAATACTATAGCAAAAATGTTTTGCCATAAAATGCAAAAACAGTGGCTATCCCTTAAAAATTCATTTGGTTTGATTAAACTGTGGTTCGTAGAAAAATATACATGTAACATCTTTTTTAAGTCAAGGTTCGAAACTGCGCGGCCCTACTACGACGGAGGTTCTGTTTCGTTATCGTATTTAATAAATTCAGAATTTTTGTGCTTAAGTGCCAGCTACATACATTTGTACAAATATCTTTAGCTGTGAAAGACGTCAAATTTTCCCGTAAAGATATTGTGAAATTCGAAAAAAAGTATGCTTTATCAGAAAAAATATGACAGGTTTCATCGGTAAAGTATAAAATGTTTCTCACTTAATACTGTACTGTTACTTCCATAAATAAACAATGCATATTTTCGAGGAAAAATCAACGCTTGTTTTCAAGTGTTGTAAAATATAATTTATTATATCTTTATGCCAAATATGGAACGCAATAGCAGAGCAATGCATAGCCATGGTAGTTAAATTTGTCCAGGTTTCACTTCCATCTCATGGTCACGGAAAGTTCTTGCAATAAGCTTTACGTACAAAAGAATTAAGCAAGCTTGAATTATATTTCGCTTCATATCGCATTGTTCTACCCTAGGAAAAGAAGCGTCGCAAATATCAAGAACGTAATCCATCCGAACCACATCCGAAGCCTGTACTTCCCATAATTCCCCGTGGGGGGTACAAGCGTCGCTGAAGGAGCCCGTGTGGACACAAGCACCAGTTTCCCCTCTAGGTATTATCGTATGAAACTCTATGAATGTAAGCTTGCTTGAGACTCACTGGAGAGTATAGAGGCCAGACAGCAGGTATCAGTATCGTTGCTTCATTGTTCTATTATGGCCGTGAGAACAACCACAGCCGGATACAGCTTCATAGAGTTATACGCCTTTTCCTCCTGAAATGGGGACATATGCACGCCTGCTCCAATCCGCGCGCGCTCCAGACTGACGTCACGAGCAGGACTGCCGGCAACCCGGCCTTCGGAGAACATTGCCGAGTGCGTGAGTGGGACTATCAAATTTCTTTAGTCGCCGAGGCAATTGGCTGGCGCGCGTCGATCGTCTGGGCGGGACTTCTCCGAAATTTTTAAGTCGAATCCCACTGTACGCTGTACAATAGAAAAGTGTTCGCAATGCGATTTATTTCTTTCGGTATGTGTATACAAATGTCATATATAGTACAATGTAACAACTACACCGCGAGCTGCTGTCCAGCGTCCATACTTCTCAATGGGCCTGCCTAGCAAGCTTTCAATGTTCCTTTCGTGCAAACGAGACCGCCACGAGTGGCAATCGAACCGGCGACTTCCTTACGGCATGCAGGCAGTGCCTCGGTGCGGTGCCCCGACATCTCGCAAACTAGGCAAAAGGATGGGCAATTGCAGCCGCCAGCTCACGCACACGTGCATATCCGCAGCGCTCCCTCTGGCTTCCGTTGAACCCATGTAGACGTTCGTGCACGTACACCGACGCCAGCGGTCAGTCAACCTGTTTCTGCCGCCAGCGGGCGCCATTTACTCTGCCCTTTTCGTTTTCTTTTTTTCCCCCGGCGTTATCTGCTTATTCTAATGAAGGCGCGCGAGGAGAGACACGTAATGAAAGGGCCGAAGGTGCCAGTGTCCCATCTTTTTTTTTTTTCTTTCCTTCGGCTCAAGAAACATCGCCATCGCTTCTGCTTATCCCTGAATACACATATTTAGAGAAAAAAAAAATGGAGGCAACCTCAGTCGTCACCAACGCACGCCATTGGGCTATATAGTTGGTGATACATTGTTATAAAACATTGCAGCGCTACATTGGACGGGTAAAAGACAGAGAAGTACAGTCGACCAAAACTTTAGCTATTCTGCATGAGTGGCAGTTTTTTTTCTGTGTATCTTCACCATACCACAGAATTAAGTTTCAAAAAAGGTCAGGACAAGTGTATGCCCAAAAAGCACATGTCCTCGAAGTAATTTTTCGTAACTTCGTTCCGTAATATGGCGCTGACAGACAAAAAAAAGTGGCCGCCGCACGGAATAGCTAGTCTTGGTTGACTGTACATGACTGTACAGACGCTGACTCCAACTATTTATTGAAACGACGGGTGCAGCATTTAAAAAGCCAGGACGGCATTAGTGCAAGCTATCACCTTTTGTTCAGTACCTCGTATTCAGTGACACGAAAGCATATACGGATGTAGTGCCGATGCAAGTGTCACCTCTCCGTGTGATGAAAAATGCTTCTGATATATAGCTTCCGAGCTAATGTGTCCTCATTTCTACTTTGTATTTATTTTACTTTATTTATTTAGTAATGCTGTCAATTCCATCAGGAATTTTTGCGGGAGTGAGTTTACAAAGAATACAAACATGGTGTTACATTCACAAAACTATACAATAATGACACATGGTCGCAAAAACTAACAATAAGCCATGATAATCATTATCTACTTATGTTATTAAGTAGTGCGAAAAGGTGACGAAACAACACTTTGTCTCAGTTACATAAAATAATAATAATAATAATAATAATAATAATAATAATAATAATAATAATAATAATAATAATAATAATAATAATAATAATAATATGTGGGATAACCACCATATGAGATTATGAGAGATTATGAGAGACGCTGTAGTGGAGGGATTGAGAAATTTCGACCACCTGCAGGTGGTCGAAATTCGGGTGCACGTTAAATAACTTCATCGGGTTCTTTAACGTACACCCAAATCTGAGCACACGGGTTCACAGCAATTACGCCTCCATCAAAAATGCAGCAGGCGGGATTCGATCCCGCGACCTGCGGGTACATCACAAATATCAAACACACAGCTGAGATTGACAATGATATATGAAATAGCGATAGCATAGCTAACGTGCTGTTGATAGCGCGGCTTGGTCAGCCAGCAAATTCAACAAGCTTGTCAACGGTGGGCTGTCCGTTTTCAAAATAGCGTTTCACTACCGAACAACCCAAGGAAAGAACGAAAAAGTAAAGGCATTGCTGCTGCAACAGTATTCTCGGAGCGTGCGGTGGTGCTTTTGACGGCTTATTCTGGAAGTGTGTTAGGAAAAGTGGGCGTTTGAATCTATTTTAGTTTTGTTACGCAGGATTAGGTACAAAATTTTGAGTCAGAACAGCATTGCACGACTAGCTAACGTGCGAAGGCCAATCCGTGATAACATCTGCGCAGGCGAGCTGGTGCGTCTAAATCTGTTACTGCAGATAGAACACTCGGATTTTCGTTGTACAGCCTCAATAGTAGCTACGCGATCTTGAGTAGACTGGAACCGTGTCACACTCGCAAATTCTGAGATAGGGAGTATAATCATCAGGTAGGCCAAAAGAATGGCTTCGCTTGTACAGAACAGCAAGGTCCGCTGATTAGCTTTCGCGTTGCTTTGCTCGTGACGCGTTCTATAGCTAACTAGCTAACGTGTAACGCTTTCTATAGAACGCGTTACGAGCGTGTATGCATGTACCGACCATCCCAAACCTGACGATACGACGACACCCAAGTACTTGTACTGAGAGACGATGTTAAGGATGATATTATAAAAGCCGTACGGAAAAGTAAGTTGGTGTTTCTTCATAATGTCATCGCAACTGTTTTATCGAAATTGATGGCCATTTGCCAGCTCTTACACCATTGTGCTAACAAAATAAAATGCTTGTTAAGACTAATTTGATCTTGCCTGCTTCGTATTACTCTGTACATGACGCAGTCATATGCAGATAATCCAATCTCGGATTAAACCTGACGAGTTATGTCGTTTATGAACAGAAGGAACAGAATAGGGGCGAAAACAGAACCCTCACGAACTCCAGAGAGTTCCAGCATATTTTTAGAAGTGCTGGCTCCCAGCTAAACAAACTGGCGACGGTCTGTTATATACAGCACTTGACCTAGCGAAAAACAGGCTAATCCCCTAATATGCGTTTAAGCGTTACAAGACGTCAAGCATGGCAGACACGGTTTAAAGCATTTGAGAAGTCTATAAGAAGATTATATTTATCTGTGTCTCGTCATTAATTCATTCAGCAAAGTGATGCAGGATTTCAACAAGTTGTGTAACGGTGGGCCGACCACTCCTGAAGCCGTGTTGATAAAATATATTTTTTTATTTTCTCAAGTCGCGGATCCTATTAGAAATCCAGAAGCGTTAGCCACCGCCATCTCGAAGTAATAATTTTAGGCATTTTACGTCCCGAAAATGCGATGAAAATGCAAGGGGCGCCATTGTGGGCCCGGAGCTCCGGAAATTTCGCCCATCTGGCGCGTTTTAACGTGCGCCTAAATCTGAGCACGCGGATCCCTACAGCTTTCCGCCCCCATCGAAATGCGGCCACCGCGGCCGAGATTCCATCCCGCGACCTTCGGTGGGCAGCGCTCGAAATCATAACCACAACCGTGGGGGACGGGTGCAGTGATTTCGCATCCAAAACTTCTACATTTGTATTGCGCTCGTAAAACTTTATATGCTATACAGAACTCCAAACTGCAGCGTTCACGTTTTTTTTTTTCATTCGCCTGCAGTCAAAACAACGTTTTCTGTTGATCGATCGTTCCAAATAGACGACTAAAATCGGAGAACAATAGCCCACCACCTTCTTTGTTCGAGCACTCTTTTTTTTTTCATACAAACGAGCATTGCTCCCGTATAACCCGTTCGATACACCACTCGATAGGCGTCGCGTGAAACAAAGAGCCATCCTTCTTTCTCGGCACCCTTTTCCATCACGCGTTTATATTACGCTATATCGTTGTATACGGAAAGAGCCCGTAACGTTTACATTGCGTACATTAAGAGGGAGTCGGGCCTGTCCAGCTGTTGTGAGCTGCAATGGGAAAAGGGTGTATTTTCTTCTTTTTTTTTCTTTTTATGGTCGACCTAATACGCACAGCGTTATACATACAGCTGTAACAAACAGCGCCTTCAGTAGCGAAGAATGTATTTTCGCAAAACGTACGAGACGCAGAATTTCATTCATAAGAATCTCAAGTATATATAGCCATTGCGCATTCTCTATTGAGTCACGTAGCGATTACCGTGTAAACGGATACCAATATAGCGCAGCGGTCATCCAGCCGAATCCCATTTGTCATCCTAAAAGCGATCACAGCTTTAGAGGCGCAACGCGCAATTCATTTATTGGCTTCGGAGCCATTTTCCTATTCGACTTTAGTTTCTACAAGCTTTTTATCTTCGTCACACGGACAAACTTGATGCCTCCCGTGACTGCGTTTCTGGTCATCTAGCATATCAGCAAATAATAATAATAATAATAATAATAATAATAATAATAATAATAATATTATTATTATTATTATTATTATTATTATTATTATTATTATTATTATTATTATTATTATTATTATTATTATTATATGTCAGACTTTACGTCTGAAAACTAAACCACAATGTATTTATGAGACACCTCATAGTGAAGAGCATATATATGTTCCCCCGCTCACTGTGAACTGTTCTCGGCATATATCCACAAAACACGCTACAGGAAAACAAAACATAGAGGTTACCCTGTTTTGTGTATCTGCTACGTGTACGATGACAAAATCTACACCACTTTTTACCCAACATTACTATTTAATTAAGTGCAGTCGGCATTGGAGCAGTAGCTGAAATATTCGTAGACATTTCGGAAACAATTCGTATTTGCCTAATTGTATCATTACACCATATAGGATACCATTAGACTTGAACACTCGATAGTTTTAGAATATTCACCCACGCCTGCTGCGACGTCGGCGTTGAGAGTGCTCTTCGACGATAGCCCGTGTGATATCGCGGCGCGAATAAACGAAATCCGTACACACTGCATTAAAAACCGGCCGCTAAGCTGACACACATCCACTCAAACAAAAAAAAAAAAAACGCTACGCTGACACATCCAGACCTCGCAAGTGTCACGCACTTCTGCATAGCCTCGTGCATCTGCTGCGTCCGCCGAGTGTAATGAATTAAGCTGGCAGCAAAGTACGTTTCTCACAAAGGCTGCGACTTCACGGACAGGCAGTTGCAGCGCCCCTGACTTCTATGTAATTTATTATCTTGCCCGCCGCACTGATATTACACTCGACTCTGTTTTCGACGCCCACCTGCGTGTTTTTTCTTTTCTTTCTTATTTAAAGCGTGAAGTGAAGATTCCTCGTGCACGGTAGCGTTTTTTTTTAGCGCTGTAGGAACGTCTGATTCCACGTATGGCGTCACGTTCTTGATTTAGAGTTATACCAACGTAAGAATACGAAAAAAAAACTAAAAAAGCGCCCATTGTACCGAGATTTCCATCCCCCCCCCCCCCAATGGTAACAGTTTAGATTTTGCGGCCAATTTATTTATTCATTTTCTTTACCCTCAGGGTACACAGTACATATCAGAGGGGAAGGGCATGCACAACAATGAAAAAAACAAGGAATACATTGTTTCATCAGCGAAGCTGTGCTGATGTCGAGGCTCTCACGTCCGTCATGTTCGGGGGCCATAGCAAATCGTAGTGGGATTTACCCACAGAAAGCGAATAGATCCCCCTACGGTATGTGCCACTCCTCGCACCACTCACTTCTTCCCCCAGCTCCACACTACATTGCCCTCTAATGCTCCCTCCGCTCCTATACCCCTGCATTCACCCACTTCATGCCCCTTGATTCCGACTTCATTCTCACTTCATTCAGCCCCACTGCAAGCCACCAGCTTCGTTGTTTCATTGGTGTCTGCAATCGGAGCTGGCCGATTTTTAGGGGCGAAGATCCTTATAGGGTGTGGGTCGTTCCCTGCTTCGTAGTATGTAAGTAGCCGGCTCCAGTTTATGAATTGCTCGACAGATGGCGTTGTCCGTATTTGTGATAGGGAATAATATTACTACATGACATTCGTGGTTTTCGTACAGTTGACGAACAGACAGACAAACGGTCGGACCGACGGACGGACGATCGCCCCACTCATTCACTCCACGGGTATGCTGTGATTTTTTTTATATAGACCATCATAATCAAGTTCCTTCTTTCAAATCGCTAAGAATATCGTTCAGAAAATAGGCCTAAACATGACATAATAACGCCGACTCGCCCCAATTTCGTCTGATCGGCGTTCGGTGGTTGTACGTGAACGCGAAAAGATAGTGTCTCATAACATTGACGCGAAAGGCAGTGACAGCAACGTCTCCATCAACGCGTAGCAACGGCGAGCGCAACTGTAGCCCGCGTGGCTACGTATAAGCACTTGTCCAGTTCAACACCGAGGCAACACATCACGGAGAAACAACACGCCACAGAATCGTCATGCCATACCAACTAGCCCAAGCTGCCACACTTCTAAGTCACAGTGAGGTTACGAGAAGCGATAATCCGTGTCCACCGAGGCCGGACGGTGATCAAATGCATCGAGTCCACCGTTGTACCAAGATGGTGTCTGAAAATGTCGCACACGCGCTGCGCAAAGGTACGTTTTATGAAAAAAAAAAGGGGGGGGGGGCACTGCGAGAAGCCAGTTGCGTGCTGCCCGCGTCGGGGCCTCCCCTCCGTCAGCGCTATTACGTCGTCTACGAATCTTGCGAGCGCGGTGGACGGACGGTCTTTTAAAAGAAGGAAGGAAGGTCAGTAGCCTTGAGGCGACGCTGACGCCGCGAGGCAGGTGCTGGGAAAGGGGACAAGTGCGCCGAGGAGGCTCGGCGGCTTCTACCCACACAAAGAATGGCCACGTCGGCAGCGATCAATCCCCCCCCTCTCTTTGCACACTCTTCCCTTTCACATAGGCAGGGAACCACGGCGTCACACAACCACCGGGTTAACTTTCTCTCCAAACCGGATTCCCCGCCTTGGCCGCCAGTCCAGGACTGAACGACTACGTCCCGTCAGACGCCCAACAACGCAACGCCGGAGGCACTGCGGCATGCCAGATACGCCGAGCCAGACGCGAAACTCCGCGAATCGCAAATGATTTCAAGTTTCCCGGCGCGCAGTACGTATAAGTGCGATCATCGAGTTCTTCGCCCCTACCGAGCTTAGCCAAATACTACTGCGACAGGTCACAAACAAGCGGGAGAGAGAGAGAGTGGGCGAGGGAGACGTGAAACTTTTTCTCTCACTCTTTGCTCACCCGCAGAGTGCATTAAACTTGAGGGGCGCAATTCCGGGCAATCTGAATACGACCCGTATATTTTTGCTGTATGGAGGAGGCAGATCGAACCTGTACGCAGCTTCGGTGTCTATCGTCTTTCGCGAAATGTTCTTTAGTCGCGTTTTGCGTTAAACTAGTGACATCTGCGTTAAAATAGTGAAAACGGCCAATGAAGGGCACGAGAAGCCAGTCTCTAGATAACTGGTTTGCGTGGACGTCACGTAATTCTTACCGAAACAACCGTACCGAAGCACCCCCCTGCGGGTATTAATATACCGCCCTACAAACAATCATCTCAAAGGTTACAAACTATCCTCCGGAAGAGACACGACGTCAGGCAGTGTGTCACAAAACAAGTACTGCAAATTACTTCCGTGGGTGACTAATTCTCCAGTTTTGCGCTGAACATACGTTAGCCACAACATCCTTTTTTCATTATTACTGCCACATTCATCGCATTCGAGCCAGTGATGTATGCAACGCAACATGAAGGAAAGTACAGATACCTTCTGGCGCCCCGCCGCGGTGGTCTAGTGGCTAAGGTACTCGGCTGCTGACCCGCAGGTCACGGGTTCAAATCCCGGCTGCGGCGGCTGCATTTCCGATGGAGGCGGAAATGTTGTAGGCCCGTGTGCTCAGATTTGGGTGCACGTTAAAGAACCACAGGTGGTCGAAATTTCCGGAGCCCTCCACTACGGCGTCTCTCATAATCATATGGTGGTTTTGGGACGTTAAACCCCACAAATCAATCAATCAGATACCTTCTGGCGCAGCGCATGGCTTCTCTGAAAAGAGGCTAACCCCCGAATGCAGAGATGCTACTTGACTCGTACTTGACTCGTTCTTCACTCAAGACAGTCTTGCCGGTCGCCATAAATCGTTCTCGAACTTGCAGACGACTTGAAGGCGACTTGGCTCGGTCGAAGTCAGGACAAGTTTCCAGTCAGCTGCGGGGCTACCTTGAAAGCGACTTCATGGGTAAGGTCGAACAACGTTTGCACCAAGAGCGATACTGACAGTCCAACTGAAGAAGTATACTTGTCGTTACTGTATAGAAAAGCATCGCTGTCATCAGGAGCCGATTGTCGCCCTGTGATACTCGTTACCTATCAGACAAGGAATTCATGGTGAACTGCGGAACCTAGCCTGTAGATGCCCATATGTCCGATACTGGCGAGTAGGTCGTCATGATGCAAGTGACGATTTGATCATATTCAGCTACCGTGGGTTACTAATTTTGTAAATCGGGTGACAAGAAATGCAAGGTATATCTTGCATTTCTTGTCGCCTGATGGACGGTCTTTCTTGACGGCACGTAGTCTATAGACTACGTGCCGTCCTGAGAGTAGTTCCACACGTTCACTCGCACATACACAAAGCGTATGGGATCTTTTTTCAGTGATAATCTAGGAAGAAGTGCGAATGTCTTGCTCATTCGTTCGTCTGCAAACTTACAAGCTCACTCATTTGAAGCGCAACAATAAAATTTATAGTTTTTTTTGGTTATCACGACACAGAAATAAACAAGGGGGTGATTACTGATATTTTGTTAATAAGTAGTGAAGGCGCGAAGGAAAACCTTGCATTGAAAAATTTTAGAGTGAGGCAGAAAATCAGAGACCTGAATTGCACCGCATTAAAAGAAGTCTTGCCAAGTGAAACCAGTCAAAAGACCTGAAGTATGTGATCCGGTGATGCGCGCAAACGGAAGAAAAAATAAACCTGTCAAGAGGACATTACCTTTCATTACGACAAAAGACTAATTGCTCTACCACCACCTTGAAGGCGAGACTGCAGTCTAATTAGTCGCACATCACTCAAACGCCCACCCGATAATGCCAACCAAGCTGAAGGCCGCTTCTAGCAACAAGAGCGATCGATTGAAAATATGAAGTAAGGAATAAATCTGATCATTAGATCAATATGACGAACGTACATAAACTATCGTTCGTCGCGTTCATTTTCGCTAATTGGAGCGCTATTGCACAACACCACGGCTAATGACAGGCGCAGGCAAGAGACATTGGCCGCTATCGCAAGACCTGTTCTTGCAAGCAGCCCTTCAGTCTGCGCAGCCGTTGTGCTGCTGCACCACACGTTTAATTGCGATATCAGAACAGAGGGCAGCGAGCCGGCCGGCAGAGTTCAGATGATGAGTCGCTGATAAGCTAGCAATCATCCTAGCATAAGACTCGCGTTGAAAGACCTTATCAGGAAAGAGTTCACCAAAGCCAGAAAGCGCGTCACACATTTCATTTGCACGATGGCGTTATAAACATGTTAACTTGCGTAATTCAGATACAATCCCCGGAATATAAGCACACAAAGTGAACGAATCTAACACACAATCTTCCGTCGAAATGCTTTGCATACAACACTATAATACTTCGGGTTCTAGAAATCTCCCAAACGGGATGGTAAAATGTCGCCCATTATAGTAGGCGATCTTGTGAAATGACATGGGTCTGGCAATCACGGAAGGATATCGTGCCACAGTGTAACGTTTTCCAGGTACCAGATGGGTAATTGACGTCAGCGCGGTACCGTAGAACCTGTACAAAATATTACCTGACATTCGTGCAAGGATAGCGCTCACTGCCACTGAAACGCGATCTTCGAGTTGGCTACCCTCTCGAGCCTTCGTCGAAAGGTAGCTATTACCGAAGCGACCCGTGACGGTAGGTGGTTATTACACGCGGCAGACTCAACCTTACATGACGCCCCTTACGCGGGGTTCAAGGCTGACTGAAGCTCGCTTGACGGGCGAGAACAGGATGACCGAAATCGGTGTGTTGATCCACGCAAAAGCTTCGCCAGGCGTTCTGGCCGCGTATTGGACAAAATGCTCTTTTCCCATAGGAAAACAAGTCAAGCCATAACGTGGTAATAACTTACGAGATAGCGGCCTTCGGCTGTGTTGATAAGCCACCCGCTTGTCAAGCAGTGCCAAAAGGAGAGAGGAAAAAAGATAGAATGACATGGTCCCTAAATGAGCGCAAAATGCATCACTAATTGCGCCCAAGGCGAAAAAGGACAGGAAGCTCGCTGCACAACGCGGTGCGTACCGACAAAAGCAGAACGACGCTCGTTTTCCATACCCGCTTCCTTTCCAGCCGCGGCTCTCTATCGCAAAGCACATGACGGCTCCACCGCACGACGCCGGGCAACTTATTTTACGGCCGAGATTTCAGATCAGCGGGACGGGGCCGTTCTCATTTAGCTCACCTGACGACAAGGTATCCCACGCACGAACCTCCACGATCGCCGTCGCCAGGTACGGGTAATCACAGGGTTTCGCGAGCACAGACTGTTCACAATCCCACCTGTTTCGGAACACACAGACGCAGAACACAACCACCGGCGGCCATCGCCAACCGCGAGTGCGCGGTCCGGTTTCCGGGCGCTAAACGTCATTTCCTTCAAAGCGAAGTATCTTTGCAAGCTTTCGCCATCTATGAGCGATCCATTGCACTGCTGGCGCTGTAGTTTGTTGCGGGGACGGCGAGAAACGAGTTTGCCGCGAACGGTGACCTTATTCGAATTCAGTTTCTACTAAGGGCCCTTGTGTTGCTTATGTAGTACTTCGGCCAGGCGCAGAAATCTGATCCTTTCGTTCTTTAGTGTAGTTAAAGTCACACTTGCGTTAAATACGCGCTGCCACAATTGTAATCGACGCGCGTATGTGCGGGATCCAAGGTATTTTTCTAGAAGAAGGGTAAGTGGTGGGAGAAGAGTTGGGGAAGGTCGAACCTAATTACCTTAACCGATGACGATCACCAAGCCAGATAATGGGGAATGATTATGAATGACGATAGTTGCAGGGATGATTATTATTATTCCTAATGAGTAGTGACAATAGGTTCACTTTGCAGTGAGCCTTCAGCGAAGCAGTAACGAGGCAAAACTTTGCGGCTTTTTAAATGGGTACTAAAGTAATGAATGAATCGGCTTGAATTGAGAAGTTGCACTTTGAGAACCCTAATGGCGCCATATTTCACCATCGTATACTCATTAATAGTGGAGAGACTCAAAGTAAATGTTTTATTTTTAAATTTCGCACCAAAATCTTTACGCACGACGTAACGGATCTCAAACATCTTACGTGAATGTCCCTTAGCAGTACGGTGTACTTCGTTTTTACCGGTTAGAAACTACGTTTGACCGAGTAGACACCGTCAATATTTATGATGCTCTCTTGTGCGGAAGTTTATGTAGTGAAGCCACCGCCGACAATTTTCTTTTCGTGCGTTTTCTTGCTCATCAAGCATACGAAATCTGAAAGTTGGGATAGTTTCTATGAATGCATGATAAAGAAGGCAAAATTAACGATGAGAGAAGGTAGCGCTCGTATCGTGCGCACGTTCCTTCGCTCGTGCCTGTTTTTTTTTTTTTTTTTTGCTCGCCTGCTTTAACATGCCATCGTGTTTTCATGGTAAGAGGGGTGTGCTTGGTATGGTGAATTTGCAATTTACCAATGATTGAAATAAATGGCGGAGTTCAATCGGGTGTGCGGCGTTACCACCATTACTGCGCATGCGCCAACTCTCCGCCCTCACGCGTCAGCGCGAGATTGTTGGAGGACCCTCATGCGAGGAGAAGGGGTAGTTGGCGCATGCGCAGTGGGAGAGCGGAGGGTTGTCAAGGCACCCTCTCCTCACATGAGCACGAGGAGGTGGTAGGAAGAGGAGGTGGCAGAGCACTGCCTCCGCTTGGTTTCACTCCCATTTATCTCCGTCACAGCTGTGCACTATCGCGCCGTTGCACTTCGCTTTTCGGCGCACACGTTGTAACGCACAAAAATGGGAGGGTGGTAACATAACTGGTACACAACACATACCGAACTCCGCACATAAATGAAACATACACGGAAACATACAAATGGAAATAACAAATGGAAACGCAAGTGAACACCAGCGCTGCTTCTCATCCCCACATGGTTCCCTGTCATGAAATATGGAGTAATTTTTAACTTTAGTGTTCTTCAAGTGCTGTACATTTATTGCCACGGCGCGCACAAATTCAAGGGGCGAATCACAGAAAGGTGGGCGAGTCCGTTCAGGACCACAATGAAATGAAAAGAGGCAGCGCTGGGACAAATACAGAAGACGAGACGACGACATGGCATGTGCTGTTCTCACAACTGTGGCGAGTACAGCGCATGTCCTGCCATCACCTCGTCTTTTGCATTCATCCCAGCGTTGTCCCTTTCGTTCCGAGGTGGGAATACAAGGGTCCGCAAATACTTCCCATCCCTCAGATTCCGTGCACTGACTTGCACCAATCTTCAAAGACTACAACGAAACGAACGAAGATTCAGCATGTAGCATCGTGTCGCGTTCTCTGTTCCAATTGATTTGATTTGATTCTAATGATGTTCGAGGCGCCTTTATTTGCCACATTCAGCTCTGTGAGGCACGACGTGAATGTTGTGACGTACGTCTAGTAAAACTCTCCGCTGCATTCTCTAATGTCCGACCCGAAGCAAAGAAACAATAACCGTAGGCGTGTGCAGGGTTCCCCTTCAGGGGGATGTGGGAGGGACGGCTCATGACAGCTGCAGACTTTGCGCCACCTCCGAAGGTGAGTCACTTAGGAGAAAACAGGTTGTGAGCGAAAAATCATCAATTGTTCGTGACTGAAAAATAGGGAAAGATGCGAATAAGATAAATATTTAAAATTTCCAGGATTGAATGATGATAGAACCCACGTCGCTTGCTTCGCAAATAGGTGTTTTACCACACAGCCACGCGTCTGCATGGAAATACAGTGAGAATTACATCATTTGCTCGGAAATGCACTGAAAATAAGATTCGTCCTTTATAAAGACACGCGTCTTGTATACACGCTTTACAATATAACATGTAATATTTATTCATTTATTTTATTAGAAATACTGCTGATCTACCAATGCAGGGAGGGCATAGATAATACAAGTCATAAGGAAACAGAAAGACAGAAAAAGAAATCAATAATTAGGCCAGTTCACAGAAACTGCTTCAGCATGTACATTTGCTTCTATAATTTCGAAGAGCACGCGTAATACCGCAGTAGTATTGTGTGGTATAAGCGTACATTGCCGTTGGGTGACAGGACAAGTAATTACCATAACGACTTCATGGTTTAAAGCCGGCCACTGATTACAAAAAATGACAGCATATCTATGGAGTGAATGATGATGAGTGGGCGAAGCGTCCGTTCGTCCGTACGTACGTCTATGCATCCATCCATTCGTCAACGCGTGGATCCATCCGCCCGTCCACTCGTGGGTTCATCTGTGGGTCCGTCCATGCATCCGTCCATCCGTGTGTCTGTCTGTCTGTCTGTCTGTCTGTCTGTCTGTCTGTCTCTGCTTGTAAGTACGTATGTCGGTTCGTCCGTATTTCTGTCTGTATGTCCGTCCGTATATCTGTCTGTAAGTCCATCCGTCGGTCCATCTAGTGAACACTCCAAGTACCACGATTTCGCATCTTTTCATAATCAAATATTCATTCAGAGCTAAACGAGAGGCAGCTACCTATTACATACAGCGAGGACGCACGACCCACGGTTTAGTGAGCTTCACCCGTAAAAGTACACACGTTACGGTGCGTATCCCCTTAAGTGCGCGTAGAGGCTACATAGAAAATTCGAAAACATTTCACACACGTTGTGATTTCAAGCATGCTACCCATTACACAAGATGCAGCCACATGCGAATTAATTGACACAAGCTACTTCCCGCTTTACATATCCAGCTTGTCTGGACACCAGCGGCTTAGTTCGCGTGAACTACACCACGTGGCGTATCGACCTTAAATAATTCAAAAGTCCCGCCATAACTTATGCAGTGACGTAGCAATGAATCAACTATAATAAAAAAAAACTGTGCATACACCTTGTGACTGTCGATTCACCTCAGTGCACAGATAAAAGTGCGCGGTGCATTGGCGTTATCTCGACGGTGACGACGGCCAATGAATCGACAGTTTTCCTAGACATATTGCCAAACAGCTCGCAGCATTCCGCACGAAATGTCTGGCCGTCATAGGCCCACCCTTGGTGTACCCAAAAAAAAAAAGCTTATTTGTTTTTTGTTTAAGTGTTTTTTACTTTCTGCAATGCAGAATCGGTGGGGATATTAAAGAAGCACGCTGCTTCCAGGGTTTCGTGTTCACTAAACGACGAGCTTGTATACGAACAGGACATTGCTGTTGCGCCTTTTTTTTTTTTTTTGCGCTACCCAATCTGTGCTGGCTTGCTCCTTCTTTACATTGAAGTAAAACTAAATAACTTTGAAAACGCTAGAAAGGGGAGTATGAAAACGAAGTGTAAGATGTGTCTTTTTTGTTTTAATTTAGTTCCTGTCGAAATGATGCTGCTACCTCTAGCTTGGCGCCGTCGAAGCGTCTGTGGCGCCAACTTACGTTCGCAGTCAGGCCTGCTTTCACGCCGAGCCACGATCTCGGTATCGCACTATCATTTTTTCTCGCGATCTAGGCCGGTACGGATGGAGTTCGGTTAAGAGGTTAGCCACTCAGTGATTGAAGTTACCTTGCAACAGCACCTCAGACTATGTCCTGATCAAACCTGCGATCAAGCGCGCCCGTGTCCGCCTGGCAACGCTGCTACAGTAACAATGCATTTTTGTTATGAAAAGAACCTTTGCAAGCCAAATATTCGATAAAGTGTCCACTTCGCAATTGGACTATATTGAGCAGTCATAATGGCCAGAAATATATGTCAGATATGCAAGAGAGAGCTCTTTCTAGGAGTCAGACAAAATTTGTTCGACAAAAATACTTACGAAGGCCCCAGTTGAAGTGGATGGTACGGTGACCTGCACGCTTGTCTAGGGGCCCTCCAAGAGCCATCGGGCCGACTATGCCTGAGCTTCTACTGTGAGGCTCACGGGACGACTTTACTCTCTCCCATAGTCGAGTACTAAGTACTCGAAATCGTTACCCACTTTTTCTAAACACACACGAAGGTCCCCCAGCGTGTTTACAATGTCTAGGTGGCCTTCTTCGACAGTTTCCAGCAGCTTTGGTTTTGCCTGCAACGTTATATCATACACAGGGTCACATCAAGTGTCACGTGTGGCTCCTGTGACATCGTCGTCACGGGCACGCATTGGTGTGCACCAGTGCTGCAAAACACATGCGCTGCTCGAAACTGTCTGAGATGAGAAAGGAAGAGTTTAGAGTTCGTGGATGACAGCACCTCAGCTTCAAGTTTTATGGCGACGATGTTTTGCGGCAGCCTGAGTCATTCGCAGCCGTTCATGGTTTTTTTTTGTTTACATCCTCAAGTTTTCTCCTCCGCCGCAAGTGCGTATAACCTTTGACCTTTGTGCACAAAATCATAAGTATGCTCTGGTTACGTGCGTGGTCCACACTCTGCTAGGGCGCGGCGTGCTGGCACTGGCTTCAGAGCTTCTCCTAACGACAAGAAGGCCGCCGGAGCACTTCTTGGCCCTGAAGACGGAGCAGAGCAAAACGTTTTAGAGCTGCACGCGAAATTGTCCTTTTTTGTTGTGACATGCGCCAAAATGCAAGGAAATGTGCTTGGATGCATATATTGGAACGCCAGCCTATGCGCAGTGAGATGAATCATGTAAACAGGGGACGCTAGATGAAATAGTGTAGTTCATTGAAAATCTCATTTATGAAAGAATTATTGGCATCAAGGGTATCCATCTATACTGGAACACCTGTAGACTCTTATCGCAAAACAACAAAAATGAACTAAACGTACGAGTGCACTTCTGTCTCACGAAAAACCATACAATGCTTCACCCCATGGCACGAGCAATGAAGTAGCACCTCGGTTCTGATTGTCTTTGTCTATGTAAAGATAAACAAGTTCTACAACGTTTTTTTTTTTGTTTTCTAATGTTGCGGGATTACTTATTTACAAAATATATATTCTGAATTTTCTTTCTTTTGAATATTTTTATATATATAGTGTTTTTTATTGCACTGTTTACCAGCTGGTGACCAATTATTCCACACGTTTGCCATTTTAATTCGTTCTAAAATAAATTTTTTGCTCTAAAACACGTATTTTTGGAGAGAGCATTTCATTGTGCAAAGCTTGGCCTGCTGCAACGCTTGCTCTATTACTTTTGAAACTGGCAAGAACGATCTTTCCAAGAGATATGAAGAACAACCGTTTTCTCGCGGTAACGAAAGATTTAAAGATCATATGTTAGGAAAAGGTGCACCTTATACAGCGATATTTTGGTAGCCCTCATAAGAGATTTTCTCGTTCATGAAAAGCCATTAGTCTGTTTGGGGGTGCCTCAATGCCGGGTAGCTCGAATTTGGAGTCGCTCTCATTGGTTGAACCTTCACCCAGTTATAATATTGTTTTTTTTCCTTCGACAGACGTTGATTAGCTGATTCGTTGGGCTCATTGCAAAGATATAGTCGCTGTCCATTATACTGTCAGCAGTCATAAAAGATATATGGAACGGTTTCTTTGTTGTCACAGTGTTCACAGGGTGCGGTATCGGCCATCTCAATGCGGAAAGCGTAGGACAGGTGGCTATACGTTCGAGCAGAGATATATCTATATGCGCTTTTCACGAAGAAAGAAAAAAAGGAATGGAGCAAATGAAACATATACAGAAATGTAGAAATAATCATACAAGTTCACAAAATTTTGAAACGTGATAAAAGTGCATGAGCGCAGGTTCCCTCGCTCTTTCGAGCCACGAAAAAACTAATCGTGATCCTAAAATATGTTCTATCGATGACGGTTCGTTATTTCCTGAGACAGCACCAGCCTCAGGAACATTCTGAAAGCTTTGATCTACATACGTCTTATCACACAGACCTATCCGATGCAGCGCACAGAGCTTTATGATGATCAATAAAGAAGGCATGCTAGCGTTTTCTGTTCACGCAGCACTTTATTTACGACAACCTATAAAAAAATATCCCAGTGTCAACACAAGGGTGATTTAATGAGTGCGGTAGTGACAAATTAGGTAAGACTAAGTTTCTACTTCTAGTGTTGCCTAACTTTGCCCCGCCACGGTGGTCTAGTGACTAAGGTACTCGGCTGCTGACCCGCAGGTCGCGGGTTCGATTCCCGGCTGCGGCGGCTGCATTTCCGATGGAGGCGGAAATGTTGTAGGCCCGTGTACTCAGATTTGGGTGCACGTTAAAGAACCCCAGGAGGTCAAAATTTCCGGAGTCCTCCACTACGGCGTCTCTCATAATCAAATGGTGGTTTTGGGACGTTCAACCCCACAAATCAATCAGTGTTGCCTAACTTTACAAAACGCTGCTGCAACATAACACAGCCGCTTCCACTAGGAAAGGGGAATCCGCACACTGGCTTCTCGTTGGGAGCGAAGAATTAGGAGGGTATACAAGCCATCCGCTGATGTCTGTCAGTATAGCATTCGCCACCGCGTCCTTATATTCAACGTTCACAGTCGCTGCTCGAACTCTCCCCCCCCCCCTTTCACCTATGCGCCTTTTCATGCGCCTTCAAAGCCAACAGGGTGTTTACGCTTTGCTTCAGCAGCATTTGATAGAATGCTTCACTTGCGTATTAATCTTATCGCATACGCCCTCTTATCGACGTTGAAGAACCGATACGTTTGATCAGCCGTGTTCGTCACTGCCGTTCACGCGCTTTTACACGCGCGTATATCATACGGTACACAGGGGAATGACGTCGATGGGGGCTCCTTACGGAACATGACGGCGATGGTGACGTCGACAGCTACAACCTATTAATAGTGTATTAAAATTGATATCGCTGATGATTGATTGATTGATTGATTTGTGTGGTTTAACGTCCCAAAACCACCATATGATTATCAGAGACGCCGTAGTGGAGGGCTCCGGAAATTTAGACCACCTGGGGTTCTTTAAAGTGCACCAAAATATTGATATGGCAATTACACACAGCTGACATAAAAAGGAAAGTTATATGTTTGCTGGACTGCTATTTTTTTTTTTTTGGCCTCTCCGAAGAAGCCTTGCCGCTTGACATACATTCCGATCCCATACACAGGAAGGACTTTTGGTCATATTAAGTGGCAGATCCAATGTAACATGGGGATCAATGTAACATGGGGATCAATGTAACATGGGGATCAATCCCATGTAACATGGCGATCAAATTGAACTTTTTTAATTAAGCCAAACATTACGAAGTCATGTTAAATACACGTACAAATCTCGTCGATCAGACTTATGTTGAACAGTTTGATTGATTGATTTGTGGGGTTTAACGTCCCAAAACCACCATATGATTATGAGAGACGCTGTAGTGGAGGGCTCCGGAAATTTTGACCACCTGGGGTTCTTTAACGTGCACCAAATCTGAGCACACGGGCCTCGACATTTCCGCCTCCATCGGATATGTTGAACAGTCGCGTATACTTTATGTACCCAGATGTTTACAGTTGTGCAACAATGCCAACAGCAACATGGTTATTACCAAAACAAAAGAGGTAAGCGGATATGAAGCACTTGTGCTTTCGAGGATGGTTAGTGTGCGTTGACCAACTTCGGAGGATGTCAATGAAGTTTACAATTGACGCTAAGCCGACGTGAATCTTGTGTCATAGGATTAATTATGTGATGTTTATAAAATTGAATGGCAATCAACGCAACTACAATTACCGTTTCGCCAGCAATAGGGTGTTTTCACAAAGCACTTTCGAGACCTAACGTGACGCTGTGGTACTGTAATCTATTGCCACGCAGAATCTTCATTTAAATTCCTGCTGGGAACCCTAATATTTAACTTTTGCATTCGTCGGGTTACAGCAGCCGGCTTTAGTTTTTCTTGGCGCTCTTGCACTTAAATTCCAAATGTGTGTTTCCGCCGCTCCAGGGTCAACGAACTGCCAATCGGGCATGTCGTACACCCGCAAACCGTCCCACGGCGCATGTGCATATGTGCCACATGTGTGTGGAGGGAGGGACTTGACGGCGTGCGTAGGCAACGGGACTTGCAAGTTAATCATGTCATGACCCGTAAAACTTATTCGACAGGCTTTCTTACCCCTAAATACTAATTCTGTTTTACGCCAAGATAACGAGGCGATACACGAATATATCGCGGTATATGATTTACGGCGATATATATATATATATATATATATATATATATATATATATATATATATATATATATATATATATATATATATATATATATATATATATATATATATATATATATATATATATATATATATATATATATATATATATAGTGGGTGGGAGTAATAATTCACTGGGCCAGTTAGTCTTTGTGAAGGTATGGAATATGGCACAACGGGAGCGTTGTCAACAAGGATAAATATATTTATTTCCCAACAGTTTCGGGAGGGGTCCTCCCTTCATCAGGAGATGAGTTATCCTTGTTGACAACGCTCCCGTTGTGCCATATCCCATACCTATATATATATATATATATATATATATATATATATATATATATATATATATATATATATATATATATATATATATATATATATATATATATATATATACTACACATATATTGCCTTCTTACCTACTAGACAAAAATTAGTATTGGATATACGGCGATATATATGCACGTGGGCGGATAGATATGTAGGTAGATAGATAGATAGATAGATAGATAGATAGATAGATAGATAGATAGATAGATAGATAGATAGATAGATAGATAGATAGATAGATAGATAGATAGATAGATAGATAGATAGATAGATAGATAGATAGATAGATAGATACTACGCAAAGAAACACTTCGCATTCGAAAAGCGATGGCAAAACGTATAATTTTGATATATCCTATGCCTTGGTTCGCTATTCTTAGTTCGTGTTCTTTACATCGGTGAATTTAGGGACCTGAAAAGAGTGTAACGAAATCTTGAAAACGGGAAGCAAGTTTACACGGCAATACGCGTACGAAAAAAACGAAACAGCTTTGTATCTAATTTGATCGAGCATTTTTTGCATAGGGTGTTTGAAAGAATAAAGTAGGAATAACAAATGTACATCTCAAGACTGTGATATGCGTGCACTATTTGAAAATGCACAAAAATAATAAACATAAGGAAAACAAAAGACTCCTCAAGATCACAGCGAGAAACGGAAACTGAAACTTGTTTGTTTTCTTTCGGTGGCGACATCTTGTAGGATGCTGTGGAACTAATTCACAAGCTGCCTTAATCGCACGCGTGTGATTAACGCAATCGGCTCCGATCGCTGCCGATCCGCTTGCGATAAGCAAGACTTTATCAATACAATACTATTATCTGAAGGGCCGCCTTGCAAAAAAACGCGGTAGGAAACAATGTTATGCCAATCGCGGCACGTTGAGAAGGACTTCTATCGATAGCTGAGTGTCAGAACTACATACGCTGCACTGGCCATTATTAGAACCTGCTTAGGTCGCAGGCTTGCCTGTATTGTAGACGCTTGCCGCACCAACGATGCGCCTCGAAAGACGCTCAAAACTAATGTTAGTCTTACCTCTCACGTTTTTGTACGTCTCAATCTTCTTGCGCGTAGTTTAGCACTCAACGTCATCACCATCATTATCGCAATAACCACATGATTCGCCACTGCCATCGCCAACCGAGCCAGCGCCATCGCCCGCAGCCCCGCATCGTTCAGCGCCATGAAGTCGGGAGCTGCGTCGAAGCCGCCTTCGATCCCGGCAAGCCACGCGTCCGCGAGCGGCCAGGTCTCGTTTCCCGACGAGGATGTATGCCGAGACGGGCATCCAGACGGGTCCACCTGCACCAAGCGCCACTCGGTGCCGCAGTCCATCGAGCCATACGATGCGCTCTTCGAGATGTCGGACGATGGCTTACTACCTTCCAGCGAGATGGCACCCATCTCCGAGTACTACCCGAGCACTGTGCAGCGAGAGTTCACCAGCGCGGAAACACCAGTGGCCAGGAGCGGGGTCAGTTACTGTGTAAGGCGCAGAGATTGGAGACTCTTTTTACTTGTGCCCTCGCGTGACCAATGACGTCGCAGTCGTCTCCGAATGTGATGTACGGCGTACAATAGTGACAGATATTTTTGTCGGTTCGATGAGACCGAGAAAAAGAACTTTAACAAGGTTCTTGATTGGGCTGGTGGGTGCTGCATGGTAGACGAAGAAAGAGCTTTAACAGCGCAAACGACAGCAGGGGATAGAAGAGACGAGGACAGAGCGCTCTGTTCTCGTCTCTTCTATCCCCTCCTGTCGTTTGCGCTGTTAAAGCACTTTCTTCGTCTACCATACAGAGAAAAAGACCGAGAATTTGCATTAGGAAAAAAAATAATAGAACAAGCCCGAGCAGCAGAGATTAGGAGCACTCCAGCAATGTGTACAGAACTAGAAAAATGTTTATTGCATCGTGAAAAAGTTAGCTTTCTCTCAACTTATACTCGGATGCTTGAAGCAGGATAACTGGAATTATTAATTTAAAGAATTATTTTTCATATGCCAAATTTTAATTTGATTGGGCACTTGGACCACAAAGAAGGAGTAAACAGTGCAAACCAAAGATAAAGGAAAATGTAACGGAAAAGTCCGGGAGAAAGAACAAATATTATACGTGCGCGAGGAACGGTGCAGGTGCACGCTTCATAGTTTTTTACGTAATGATGGTTGCTTTTGCTGGTGACCCTCATAGGAGACAAATGAGCTACACTGATGCCGTTTTGTTTTATTTTCGTTTTGTGTATATTGTGCATTGTCCTCCCAAAGATTGTGTGTTGTGCAATAATAAAATTTTGTCGCCAGTGCAACGCCACCTTTTTGATCACAATTTTTGTTAATTCATACGCGTGACTACGGCATAATTCTGTTCAAAGTAAATTCGTTCATGTGAATTATTCTAAGAACACCCGATGGGTTTAGTTCTTGCCGTGTAACAGATAACGCCGAATTCATAATTCGCTGAACTTGTTTCCAATTATATCTCCCTTTGTGCTTCCCTTTCAGACGACACAATCGCAAATTAGTGGCCCAATCAGGCGCCTCATTGTGGAAAGGCACGATCATCGCTTCAGAAACCTAATGATTGCTTTTTGTGTTGCCGTAGTGGCATCAGCTATCATCGTCAGCGCATGCGTCACACACTACGTTTTCAAGCACGTACCAGTACGTGTGCTGACAGGATGTACGAGTCAAGCTTGCTTGCAATACGAGGGCCTGGTTTCTAGCTTTCTGAACGTAAGCGTGGCACCGTGCGAGGACTTTTACACCCATGTGTGTGGATCTTGGAGATCTGATCTCGGCAAGCTCGGCGTGTCAGACACGGCACTGACAACTTACCAGAGAAGACTAAGTCGACAAGCTTTTCTCCAGTCGGTGCCCGCATCAGGTCAAACGCCCGAGCAAAAGGCGACAAAAATGTTCACGGCTTGTTACAATGTCGTCGACAAGAAGGTTAGCTACGTGGAGTCAATCCGCAAAGTGATGTCTGAGGCGGGACTGCCGTGGCCTCACGTCAATTCCCGTACAGACATATTGCATTCCATATTTGCAATGTCGACCTGGCCCATTCCAGTTCTTTTTCGGATTGCGTTCACAAATTTGGTTCGAGGAGGCGGCCACCTCATCATCAGGTCAATCACGCTTGGCGTTTTCGCAGAGCACATACGGAGAGAGAAGGACGAGAAGCAACGGGAAGAGTACTTCCACGTATTTAAAAAATACTTTGAAAATGAGAAGTATAGAAGGAGCATTACCTATAATGAAACCCTGTCTGTAGAGAAGAGCGTGATTCCGGCACTTGGAAGGTCGCTTATTGGAACACCTAAAATCCTTCGAACCCACACAAGTGAATTAAACAAGACGGCACCCTCCGTTCCACTGGAATCGTGGCAACGGGAGCTCAAACGTCGTTTCAACACGTCTACCGCCAATGTGACCATCTATGGCATTCGTTTCTTCGAAGCCTTCTTTGAGCTGCACAGCACGCTTGGTGAACGCGCAATGAAGGAGTACTACGGTTGGTTTGTAGCGGAAGCCTTCTTGCCCTACACAAATGCTCACATTCTTCGCAAATTTCACGGGAGCGACGAAAGAGTCATGGACGAGCAGATGAAAGTCTGCCTCGGCTTCACGGGAGTCGCTGGTTACGCCCTCGACGTGAACTACTTGAAGAGCACCACCGACAAAAAGGTTCTGGAACAGGTGACACAGGTTGGAGCAAGACTCAAGGACGCCTTCCATGAGACGCTCAGGCGAAATAATTGGTTCCAAGAGGGCCTCGTCACTTTGCCAGAGATGGACCACGCCGAGATATTACTCGGCATGCTAAGCAAGTCCGGAGAAAAGAAGTGGCTGCCTGACATGACCGACGACGCGATCAGGAACTTGGAAGCATTGTCGTCACTATCGCTTGCCTCGGGCACGACAGAGAAAGCACCTTCTTCATCCTCTGAAAAATACCAGCCCGAGAATGGCCCTCTCGTCCCAGAAGAAGTTGCCGATCCACCGCTGACACTGGCGCCATACCATTTCTCGTTTCCTTTCCTTATGGTGGACGCACCCGTATCCGTCATCTACGCTGGAATCGACTCGGTACTAGCGCGGCTCCTCTTCCAGCACCTCTTTGCCGCCCAGCAAAGATGGAAAAGCACGACGCTGGAAAAACTACACGAACGAATGGGTTGCGTCTACACGGCCGACGAGGCGACCGTTTTGGACCGAGCCACGAGGGACGACGTTGTTGTGGTGACGGCGGCCACTAGCACCTTGTGGAATGCGTTCCTGTCTGCCGCTTCGTCAACTGGGTCAAACGTTTCGTCTCCAGCGACTGAACTGGATTCGCAGTTGCCGAAGCTTTCGGAGCGGCAGCTCTTTTTCTTGATTTTGTGCCACAGCACGTGCGGGGACCCAGCTGGACCAATGCGGTGCAATGTGCCACTTATGAACAGCGAGGCGTTTGTGGAGACTTTCTCGTGCCAGCCGGGAACACCCATGCACGCCACACACATGTGTCCTGTATTCCGTTAAAGACAGCGGGGGGAAAAGCACCGGAGCCGCTCTGTTCATATTATGATTCGTGGTATTTATTCTTTTTTCGTGGTGGTGTTTGCGCATGTACACGTCATTTTTACTGACTACAACTTCTGCATGTCACAAAAACGCCGCAGTTCAAAACTCAATAACATTCACGTAATTTAAACTACCAATGTCTGTATCGTAATAAACGACCAATTGTTGTGCTGTATCGAGGGAAACGTCGTGAAGTTACAATCACAGCAGTATTTGACGTTGCTCTGGAATCCTACACTCTTGCAATAGCATTCACGTAATTTAAACTACCAATGTCTGTATCGTAATAAACGACCAATTGTTGTGCTGTATCAAGGGAAACGTCGTGAAGTTACAATCACACCAGTATTTGACGTTGCTCTGGAATCCTACACTCTTGCACCAGGAAGCAAGACAAAATACCATGCGGACTGAGCCCCGCTGTGGTGGTCGCGGAATCCTGGCTGTGGCGGCTGCATTTTCAAAGGAGGCGAGAATACTGTATAGGCCCGTGTGCTCAGATGTAGTTGTACGTTAGAGATCCCCAGGTCTTCACCACACATCTCACCCAGAAGGCCCGGTTTCGATTCCTGGCGTTGGAAGAAATTTTGCTCCCCTTTTCACCATCTCGCTATATATCCCCCTTAAGCCTACTTTCATCCCCGCAAAGCGCTTAGCCGCGTCCCTGATACGGGAGACAGAAAGACGAGTCTTCTATTTTTTATTTTTTTTCTAATATATAGCCACTTATATAGCAGAGGAGCACGGGAGCGCGAGCATCTGTTGGGGGTTTAGGGGTCCGTGTGTCTGTTGTTAAAGATGATACTAAGGACGATAGCCTCTCTTCGGAATCTTGAACGCAGACATTTTCGTGATGTATGTATGTATGTATGTATGTATGTATGTATGTATGTATGTATGTATGTATGTATGTATGTATGTATGTATGTATGTATGTATGTATGTATGTATGTATGTATGTATGTATGTATGTATGTATGTATGTATGTATGTATGTATGTATGTATGTATGTATGTATGTGACACGATTCAGCCACCCGAACAATGTTTAAGCACTTGCTGAACACCCAGGCATCTGAACTGGTGGCTGCGTTCATATTTGGGAACATTGTTGATCAAAAAGCAAATATTGCGCAAATCTGAAGCGCAAAATCAATACGTAAGTATTAAGTGGTGTGTTCCTGTATTAGAAAAAAAATCAAAACATATCCACGGAGTGAATGATGATTACGGGGTCGAAGAGTCTATCCGTCCGTCTGTCGGTCTGTCTCTCCGTCCATTCATTCGTCTATCTTTCCCTGTGCCTGTATGTCCGTCATCCATCTAGTGAACACTCCAAGTACCGCAATGTCGCATCATTCCATCTATCCGTCAGTGCGCCTGCTTGCCTGCCTGCCTGCCTGCCTGCCTGCCTGCCTGCCTGCCTGCCTGCCTGCCTGCCTGCCTGCCTGCCTGCTTGCGTGCCTGCCTGCGTGCCTGTCTGTCTGTCTGTTCGTCCGTCCGTCCATCCGTCCGTCCGTTCACCCAGTGAACACTTGAAGTACCACCATCTCACATCATTTCATCATGTATTCATCATATACAAATACCGCCGTCAAGTGGACATTCCAAGAGCTAAACGAGAGGCGACTACCTACTACTACTACTACAACTACTACACACACATCGAGGATGCACCACCCATGGTTCAAGGAGCTTCGCCCCCAAAAAATTGACCATCTCCTGCTAACGGGAACCATGTGTAGATGCGAAGCAGTGGGCTCTAACGCTTGCACTGGCAAGGACGTTGACGTTGGCGCTTATCAAGTGAAAACCAAGTAAAGATGCCCTTGACTGAATTCCTGAGCGCGCGATCCAGTGCCTATATACGGGACACTGTGTAAGATACAAAAATCTTACACCATTATACGGGGTGGCCAGTGAACGGTTGTGCAGCACGAGCAAATGGTTTTTATATGTGAATGCGTTTCTTAGTCAGGTTATGCTAAGGCGTCCGTCGAGATCCACCCTCGCCCTCTCCCATGGCAACAGCTGCGGGAGCGCGCGTCCCTACCAAACGGAGCTCCCACCATGTCACACTTCGGCGTCGGCATGTCGTGGTCTCCGGTTCCTTCGACTTGAAACTTTTCTCTTTTTCTCCGCGCATCACACACTCATTTCACACAACCTCATTTGAATAGCACGTACTGCTTAACTACTACACGGTTACCAACGGGGCTTGGCGCTGGTTAACTTTTCTACCTAGAATGAAACATCCTTTTTGCTTCTGTTTTTTAAACGGGTGGGACAAATCTTCATTCGACAGAAAACGTATTTCAACTATAACGCCTAAATTACGTGCCTGTTTAACGTGCCACAATTAACCATCAGTCGGGCTCAGTAACGCATCAGCTGTTTACACAATATGAGCGTTAGTAAATTACAGGAGTGGCATTCCAAACGGAATATAATACTTATTGTGCGTCGAAAAGCGGCGAAGGTCCTCCTGAAGTTTCTGCAATCGACCCACCTCGTCGAGCAATTGTGACATTCTAGTGTGTGTGTAGGTGTTCGCTTCCCTGTAGTTCTTTCTTTCTCACTCCGTTTTCCATACTTTTCTGTCTCCCCTTCCTCTTTCCCCAGTGCAGGGTAGCAAACCAGATACTTGCCTCTGGTTAACCTCCCTGCCTTTTTTCATATCATGTACCTCTCTCTTGTGCGTGAATAGGCACAGTGTGTGCACGAATTGTTTCGTGAGCCCTGTAAAGTTATGGTACTGCCTGTAAGTGTAAGTGTAATGATATGGTGCTGCCTACTTCGACAGGAATCTACTTAGGCGCACCAATAGTTGATACGGCACCTTTCCACGCAATAAAATACATTCGTATCTCACAACGTTTATTTTCAAACTACCACGCTATACACAGTGCCACACGCGACCAAAACATTGCTGACATGTCGTGGAAGTACTAACACATGTCATACCATCATGCAGTGAAAATGCTATAAAAGTAAATCTGTTCAAACAAACCTTCATTGCATTTATCATGCCAGGACGGAAATAGTATGAGAACAGCATCACGGCTGGCGGCGGACGAGACTAGGACTCATGTAGTACGGCAGGCAGAAGGCTATCGTCCTTTGAACTCGTTTGCAGTGAAGCATGCAGACACGTGGCCACTTTCTTGTCCGCGGAGACGAGACCATGTGGGGTAGATATATGTTACTGCTTCGTTACAAAAGTGTTTGCTCTTCATGAATGTGCCCCCTGTGTGGACAGCAGATACCGGAAAGTACTTTCCTGTCTCCCTTCCATCGTCTTCGAAGCAAGCTACATACCAAGTTTATTTGTATTTTCTCCGGCCCACCAAGAACGGAGAAGCTGAACGTCATCAATCCCTGCCGGAGTCGGTGACACGTCGAGATGTATTCTTGAGGCTCGAAAACATCTGAAGTTCGTTTCAGCCCGTCTGAGTTTCTTTTTAATATAATCATCTGAAGCCTTTTGTGGCTCTGGCCACAGGATGGGAATCACTGTAGCAAACAACGGGAGGCTTTGATCTCTTGTGGAAAGTTTACCTTGATATTCTCTACATGAGAAAGAAACAGATAAGATCCACAGAACCAGCAGATCAGAAGGAAACATAAAAGATACACGTGATCTTTTTACCCAATTCCCGAACCTACTCTAAATGTTTCTGAAGTGAGTTCGATTGAGTACAAATTACGAGGAAAAATATTCACGTTTAAGTTCGGTTTCAGATCAGCTGAGATGATCTTTTGCTAGCTCCTAATTCTATCTGGCATTGTGAACAAGGGGAAAGACGCTCTAGGTGCCGACCAGTGCGGACGCACGAAAATGGGCTCCTGCTTTCATGAATGCTTTCCTGTGGTATTCACGAATTTGTCGCCGAGTTTTCAGTCCCATCGTGTGCCTAAGTTCTCAATAAATCAGCAAATACCACCTTTGTGCTGGTGAGTGGACTTTTAAACCATTTTTGGGACACTTTTACATGGCAACGCCACCGGGGGATTTAGGCCTAACCAAGGAGGCGATTGTCGCCGATGCGCCGACCCGGCGCCAACGTGACTCAACGCTCTGCACGTTCCAGGACCTGCAACAGAGAATGGAATACCGAGTAGATGGAGAGGACATCTCTCCAGAGGATTGCACGGAAGACATGGGTTCGAAGGAAGCCGAAACGAGACGCTCAAGGATTAAGCTAGCCGCGGTTAGCGTTCCTGCTGCCAAGAGTTCGACCAAGGCTGGCGTTACGGGAGACGCTCGAGCCAGTCGTAGTAGGTATGACTCCAAGCATACAACTGTGCGAGCTGGACGCATGCCGCCACTACCCAAGGACTTCAGCAAAATTGTTCTACGACCACGTGGAGGATAAATATCTCGAGAATTGGCACTGAAGCCGTGGCAGACGCGATAGTACTGGCGGCCGGCGCCAAAGACGAGGAGGCCATGCAGGACATCATCTGTTCCAACTTGCAGCAGAACATTATGGTGACAAGCACTCTGGACCAAGACAGAGCTTCAAGATACCTCAAGGTCAAGCAAATTGACATTGGAGGCAAAGTTTTCGAGGCTTAGCACGTACGCCATGGCACCCCACGATACTTGTAAAGGAGTGATTCGCGGATCCCCGTAAGCGATACTCAAGACATTTTGACCCGAAAGATTGTGAACGCGAGCAACCCACTCACGCTGCAGGTCAAGAGAATCAAGACACCGGGACAATCATCATAGCGTTCGAAGGACACAAGGTGCCCAGATTCGTGAGATATGAACCTTCACTTTTGCAGTGCTTCTTTACAGCAAGAACATCGATATTTGTTACGTCTGTGGAAAACTGGGACATCGATCTGACGCCTGTCCGAACCCAGCTGAAACCATCTGCAGAGGCTGCGAGATCAAGAACCCAGATAGCCTACACCAGTGCAATCCAAGATGCAGGCTGTGCGACGGTCACCATGCCACGGCAGAGAAGGAGTGCAAGAACAGGTTCTTAGTGCCATACGTCGGCAGACGCAGACGTTAGGAAAGATCGCGAGCAGCTGCAGAAGCCGGGACGCATCAATCACATCGAGTCTAGACATCAACGACAAGCAGCTTATTTAAGCCTACGGGACCCAGAGCATCCAGACTACACAAGAACAGGAAAGGCGGCCCCACTCCAGGGGGAGGTCGAATTCCAGAAGAGGTTCTAGACCCAAGGCCCGCTCCCAATCAAGGGGGTGTTCGAGTTTCCAAGGTCATCATCAGGGTCGGTATCAGCCTGGGCGGCACCCGAATGGCCAGCTGCCTGGCGTTCAGTTCGAGATGATGGCTTCCAACCCGGGGAGGACGCCTGCAGTTACATCTAAAGGCAGCTGGGCTGAGCGAGTGCGCAACGGCGTGGCAGAGGTGATGACAGGTAAGCTGCCAGAGCATGATAGAATTGCACAGCTAGAGCAAGAAAACGCGAGTCTTACAAAATCGAATGAGAGGCTATCAGCTGAGTTGAAGGAAATAAAAATTCTTCTCACTAAGCTAACCAGCGCGCAGTCTTCACAGCCAATGCCTCAGCCAGTTGATGTCTCTGTGGCTGAAAACGTGGGGGACTCGAGAACCACAAAAAGGAGGGCAGTCATGGCAGAACACGTGGAAGGCAACCAAACAACCATGTCGGATATGAAAGAGGTCTTTGACACGCTCAGCAAAGTAGTAGCCAATCTCAGCGAGCAGATGGGTAGGCTACAATCAAGTGTGGCGGCACTGGAAGAGCCTATGATTTTGCGCATTACAAAGGTCGAAGCATTTCTGCACAACACAGCAAGGCCTCCTCATGCACCAAACTCACCTCTTCGACCACCAATAATAGTGGCACCAAACCTATCGACAGGTGCAGCATCAGGCTCTGGCCGCCCATGATGGCAGCGCTACGTGAAGCATTTCGTATCTGGTAATAAAACTGTAGAGGTTACCTTAAAAAGAAGGCAACCCTACAGCAGTATATCAGGAGCAGCCAAGAAAACCCTCATATTATAATATTACAAGAGACCCTTTCACCGCAAGCAACATTGCCTGGATTCCGGCCTGTAATAGGGGATACTGAAGGAAGGGGAGTCTGCACCTTCGTATGCAACAAACTAACGCACGTAACCCACGACCTCAAGATAGAAGCAGGCCGGTTGGAACACGTCATGGTAGAGATCGTGCCAGGTACCAGCAACCGTCAGAGCATTTTCATTCTTAATATATACAGCAGTCCAAAGGAACAAAATCAAGGGTTCAAGACGGTTCTAAAGAAAGCTGTTTATATCGCCGGGCAATGTCCACTCGTCATAGCAGGTGATTTCAACGCCCCTCATCATACATGAGGTTACAAGTACAACACTGGGAAAGGAAATCAACTTTGGCAAAGTGCCAGTGAACTTGATCTCACCCTAATCACACACCCCAGCCTACCAACAAGGCTTTGTACATCTTGCTGCAGGGATTACACCCTGGACCTTACATTTGTAAGGAACATCAAGAAGGCCCAGTGAATGAACCTTGCTGTGAACCTAGAGAGTGACCACTGCATTCTTGCCACTTCCTTCGTCGTGGAGCGTAAAAAGCAGAGAGAATTCCACTTCACAGACTAGGATAAGTTCAGGAAGATAAGGATGGAAAGGGAACAAGATGGCCACAGACAAGGCTTGGAGCAGTGGGTCAAACAGATTAAAGAGGACATCAAATCCGTCTCCTCCACCATTACCACAGATTATCCAGTTGAAAGAATGGATAGCCGGCTCGCTCATCTTCTTGAGGCAAAGCAAGCACTACTGAACCGTTGGAAGGGTCAGCGCCTAAACCGGAGACTGAGGAAGAAGATAGCCGGGGTAAACAGATCAGTCGAGGAACATTGTCGCGCACTATCCAGGCAGCAATGGGACGAAATCTGCAACTCCGTCGATGGTCAGATGCACAATGGCAAGACATGGAATATGTTAAAACATCTCCTCAACGAAAACACCACCAAAACAAATCAAAAACATGGTATCGCTCGAATTTTGCATAAGATATAGGGAGCACTACAGAACAGCAAGTTGTGCAGAGGCTCGTGCCTAAGTACCTCCCAATCAAAAAAGGATTGGCACCACCAAGTAGACAGTACCAGGGCACGCCCAGTCCAGGTCTTCAGGGCAACTTTAACATGAGGAGATCAGAAGAGCCTTTCATGATCTCAACGGCAGGTCGGCCCCTGGCCCGGACGGTATATCAAACAAAGCCCTTCGTAACCTTGATGACGATTCAATGGAAACCCTGAAGGATATGATCAATGCAGCATGGAAAGAAGTCAAGGTGCCAGAGCAGTGGAAGCTGGCCAGAACGATCCTTATTCCTAAGCCAGGAAAGCCCCCTAGCTTGGACAACATGAGGCCAATATCCTTGACGTCATGTATCAGCAAGGTTGCAGAACATGCCATACTGTACAGCATAAACAAGTAATTAAAATATAACGACATATATACACACAATATGGTTGGATTCAGGGCAGGGCTATCCACACAAGATGCATTGAAGCTCATCAAACACCAGGTCATCGACAATGAAACCAGAGACGTCAGAGCCATTCTGTGCCTAGATCTAGAAAAAGCGTTTGACAACATCCACCACTCATTCATACTCGAAGCAATTTCCAAGCTTGGTCTGGGGAAAGCCTTGTATGACTACGTATGGTCCTTTCTTACAGATCGGAAAGCCGTGAAGAAGATTGCAGATATCGAGAACGCAGCAATCGAACTAGAAGCAAGGGGCACGCACGCCGCAAGGGGCAGTGATTTCCCCAAGGCTGTTCAACATTGCCATGATTGGACTGTCAAAGAATTTATCGAGCATTGAAGGGTTGAAGCACAGCATATACGCAGATGACATTACCATCTGGTGCACAGGTGGAAGTGAGGGGCAGATTGAGAGTGCTCTGCAAGAGGCAATCGACACCGTAGAAGAGTACCTTCGTACTTCCGGGCTCAAGTGCTTCTCGAGTAAGTCAGAACTTTTACTGTATCGGACTGCACGCCGGGGACCGAAGCACAGTGGATGGAAGCCGTTAAACCAGATAGACATCTATCTCCGTACAAATCAAGGGGATACCATTTAGAGGGTCGACTCCATCAAATTCCTGGGCATGCTGATAGAGTCTACCGCCGCCAACAGCAAATCTATAGCCAAGTTAACTTGGAAAACAGACAGTGCGGTGCACCTCATACGCAGAGTGGCCAACAAAAGAAATGGGATCAAGGAAGACAACCTCATCAGGTTGATGCATGCGTTTGTTTAAGCCACTTCACGTACGAGGCAGCAATGCACTACTGGTCAAGAGCAGAGTCCGAGACACTGAATGTGCTCCTCAGGAAAGTTATCAAGAAGGTCCTGGGCCTACCCATACATACCAGCACCGAGCGTCTGCTTGAGCTTGGCATTCACAACACGCTCGAAGAAATAGCAGAAGCCCAAGAGAGAGCACAGTTTGCAAGGTTATCTACAACAAGGTCGGGGAGAATGATCCTGCAGGATCTGGGCCAACACCCAATGGCAATCAGACGCAATTACTATGATATCCCCGACAACATTAGGGAGAATATCACGGTATCTCTTATACCAAGAAACGTGCATCCAGAACACAACGTCGGAAGAAGAGTAGCGAGGGCCAGGACTATACTTCGTCAAGTCTCAAACGAGGAACGAGGGGTCGTATTTGTTGACGCGGCTTCCTACGCCAATGGGAAAGTGTTTGTGGCAGTGGTGGTCGATGGGGCTGGCCATGCCGTCCACTCAGCGACGGTCAAGACGAAAGACCCAATCATTGCTAAACAGGTGGCCATCGCCTTAGCACTCAAGATGGATAACATTGAAGTCGTCTACAGTGATTCCATGGCAGGACTACGGGCGT
The DNA here is from genome assembly GCF_013339725.1 of Rhipicephalus microplus. Taxonomy (NCBI): domain Eukaryota; kingdom Metazoa; phylum Arthropoda; class Arachnida; order Ixodida; family Ixodidae; genus Rhipicephalus; species Rhipicephalus microplus. The sequence continues at coordinate 15,316,464 of NC_051173.1, forward strand.
TCGCCAAAGGGACGGTCTCTGAACAAACGCTGAGAATACTGCAAGGCAAGAACATAACGCATCATCTTCTGAGTTGGTTCCCAGCTCACTTTGAACAAATCAACGATTCCCTTCCCAATCTCAATTAAGCAGCACACGAGGTGGCACGAGACCTCTCCAACCGCACCTCTCCGGGGAGGCGTTCTACCGGTGAAGGGGATAACCGGGAAATTCTTGCAACATATAACGAGCTCACTAAATATTTCTACCTGTCTAGAAGGATTTTCCCTCCACCTCACAAACATTTACCTCAGCCCCAAGCACTTACATTAAGGCTTTTGCAAACGCGGATGCACCCTACTTTGAAAATGTTACACATCATGTACCCTGACCTATACCCAAGTAATCATTGTCCACATTGTGGGGAAATATCTTCATTAGAACACATGCTCTGGCAGTGCACCGAATTCGCTCATTTATCGAACATCACCTCTGCCAGATGGGAGGCGGCAAACCGCAGCTCGTCCTTAGCAGATCAGCTCTGGGCTGTCCACCAAGCCCGCGAGGCGGCTGAGGAGCTTGGCATCTCAGTCCCCACGTGGGAGCTGCCCGAAACACAGCGATCTCTGTTTTGGAGGACCAAATAACAGTTTATCCAATCCAATCCAACTGTGAACCAGGTAGGTAGGGAAGGAGGGGTGCAAAGCTGCCCCCCCCCCCTGAAATGTGCCTGGTGGGCCATTAACGCAAGTGCAAGAGTATCATAGGTACAAGTATAGCTGTGCGCATTTGTGAGTCATTCGAATCTGCAAAGGTGGGTGCGACGTTGAAAATACGTAGATAACTGTAGTTATTATACGGATGTGTTCTCAATTGTCTGTCACGCTGTATACTGCAGTAAAGGTCCATATATGCCACTCATCTTTAGTGTCATGTCCTTCGATGTTCACTCCGACCCGGCAACGAGGCGGTCAACGCCGCTGCCCGCACTTCTCTCATCCGCGCCATCGCCCCTCCATGTCCCGAGTCGGAATCTGGCAATAGGAATCTGACGCGCTTTCGCGAAATTCTTGCCTATGATTCGCGCCGCCTGTACCCGGACCCCGCAAGTGGTCTGGAGAAAGCGGTTGAGCGAATATACTACGCCACCTCCAGACGAACACCTATCGTGGTGCGGTGGTCACGAGGCATTTACAGGAAATCAGTGGCAACTGCTCGACCTGCCGGGTCCTGGCCCGATGGCTACGACGTCGTCGCTTCGTGCCCTACTAACCCCCTTCCTTTTGCACCCCCTTCCACCATCCCAACTAGAGAGGCTTGGGAAGAGTACCTGCTCGGCTGCTCGACCTTGGATGCTCAACGCTCCTTGGTGAAGCGCGCTCGAGCAGCGGCCAACTCCATTGGCATCCCGAAATAGGGTCTTGCCACTCAATCATGCAATATGCCGCAACTCTCTGGTACATTTTCTGTAATAAAATGTTTCTACCACCACTACCGCCTAACTTGCAATCCAGAGTTCATAAACCGCAGGTTAAAACGTACAAGTACTTGCTTTGCGATCCTGCCTAGTTGGAGCTTTCCAAACCCATTCACGACATCTATAGAAACAGTCTTGCATTGCTAACCATTGTAGCCCGTATGTTAGGGGTGTTGCGAAAGGGGGCCTACCCGGTCTCTTGTGGTAGCGTGGCGTAAGATAGAGTGTAGGAAATAAACACTGACAAGAAGGTAATACGAAAAACAAACAGGTTTGTGGCACTATTTACACATATTTACAGCAAAGAAAGGTTAGGAGTTTCACAAACTACGAGCGTGGTGGTTGAACCGTTACATGGTTCAGAGCGACGTCCAGCACTCTGCGGTGTAGTTTTAAGTCTTGTCGGGCTCATCCTCTTTGAGTGGAACATCAATCACACACACACAACAGGGGAGGGGGACGAGCATGCACGGTCCACGTGAACGTCCAATATTTAGTCGGGATCACTGCACTGCAAGGTGGCGCCAGCGGGGCGATTTGCGGTGGCCGCCACGGTCTCTTCCAAGGAAGATGCTGTCTTTGTTGTCCTCTCTCGAGCGGTTGGTTTACGGCGTCCTGGCGACACGACGTCTCACCCTCCGGCTAGCTGGTACAATGCCTGTCGGGCATAGGTAGCCGGCCAGTCGGCTACTTGATTGAGGATTAAAAGAGCACCGCTCCCCATCAGCTCTGGCGCCGGTCACAACAGCTTCCCCCTCGCCAGATGAGTCGGCGAGGGCATCAGTCACCACTGCTGCTCGAAGGGATGACGAAAGTGTCCGTAGTTGAAAGTCAGGAACTCGCTTTCACTTGCTGCATGGTCTGGGTAATTGCCGAAATCTTCGACAGCGTCTGGCAGACTAGGAGCCGAAGGGGTTAAGAGCCTCTCCAGTAGACCGGCTTACGCACAATGACGTCTGCCCAGACGAACTGCCGTGTCAAACGTAACAGAGGGCCCCTTTTGCGTCTAAAGTTAATTGTATGACATATTTTGCTTTCGCTATTTCACAGTCTCTCTACTTCTATTGTCTGAAAGGAAAGAGTAATTGCCGTTAGACTAGCTGGTGTACAGTGAAGAAATAAATTTGGCAGTCCCATATTAATCTCTGTTTCAAATGTTTAGATACTCAGCCGTGCACTGGATGCATGCTATATGGTGGTCGAAACCAATCTGGAATTCTTTAATATATCACGTATCTCTGACGAGTTCAAACCGCTGATAGTAATATTTAAAAAAAGTACCAGAGCACACTTGTTCTGACAGATATCATTTCATCTTCGTAATTAGGTGCTGTTGTCAATACATCATATTATAAACCAGTGTTGCGGAATGGGTGCCTTCGTTTCATTCTAATTCTATTCCAGCCGGGGAATTAGAACTTGCCGCAATTCCATTCCTTTTGATTTCACGAAATGAAAAAAAAACTTAGTCCACATAACATCCTACTCCGAGGAGTGCCGGGCAGTTGAATTCCACTTCTGTTTCTTCTCAAAGTAAGAAAGCCATCGTGATAGATTTATCGAGTTGAGAATAAACCCGATACGCCGCCGTGGTTCCGCGCGATGGACACCGATGGCATATAGAAGCGCCGTTACGAGAAGAATAGAGATAATCTTCGGAGTAACACAGTCTATAGACGGGGAAGATTGTAGTAGGCTTGCAATGTGCCAAGCCATAATAAAAATACTGCTTCATTGTTCAATTCGATGCTCTGACTCGCCAATGTTTGAAGTCGTAGGGGAGTTTCGGGGCCGCTCGGCCCAGAACCCCGCAGGAAAGACGCGAAGCCAGACCAGGAACTTTCTTTATTGACTGGATCCCGGGCCGAAACTGTTGTTGTTGTTGTTGTTGTTGTTGTTGTTGTTGTTTTTGTTGTTAGTGGCACATACCACTGTAAGGGATTGGCCAAGAATCGAGTGGTTTCAAAATTTACTGTTCAGATTTGGAATGATGGATGTTTAACAGAAAGATTACCGATTGTCTAGGAAAGTGTGCCCTGTGCCAGTGGCTGCCGCGTGCCGCTCAGCGCACACCCGATTCTCGTTTTCCTCTTTCTTTCTCCTACGGTCGGCGCTCTCACGTCCACCGCTCCCCTACTGCCCCATCCCCTCGGAAAAAGTAGAGAGGAGATGCCGCATAGATTAAGGGGCTATCCCTGGCTCCAGGGCGAGACGGGAGTCGTGGCCTATTCCTTAGAACGGGCCCCTTGCCACCCCTAGTCTTGCTTCCGGATTGCTGCTCGTGCTGAAGACGACTGTGCCACTGCGTACTTAATCTTTTTCTCTTCTTTCCACTTTTCTCCCATCTCTCTTTCCCGCAGGCACTGCACCGTGCCCCCGACTGGGCTGCAGAAATTAGGTGCCTTTCTTCTGTGCTAACCACTACCACAACCTATCCCTGGCTACGGTGGACCGCACGTGGTGCATGCAACCACATGCCAGGACAGTAAAGCGACACCTTGTGATACCTCATGAACTGCCTAACGTTGTAGTCGCTGACTCGCGTAAGGGTACCATCTCCGCCACCGCCCGAAGACGGAGGCGCACCGGTGTCACTCCGGTCAGTGATTACGGTTGTCAGTGGCAACATGACGGGAAGGCGTTGCTCCTGGTGCAGATCCAGTCCCGCTGAGCTAGCAGACCCAAAGTAGTCAAAGTAGACCTCCTGGTGCGGAGTTTGGTGCACGGTGCCGCGGTCGTAGAAATCATCTCGCTGTATCTTTTGCCGTTGTAGCCATCTGGACCTCTGACGTCTAGGTGGCGGCCACTCCTCGGCAGCCGTGGAATCGTGATGTCCCCGCAGAGGCTCCGACTGATAATGCCTCTAGCTCTCACATCTCCACCCTCGCTGATGTTGATTCCAAATTGCTTTTCATTGCCTTTCTCGACGTATGTTCGGGCCTCGAGGACAGCCACTTTGCGCTTCAGGGCACACACACCTGTGTAATTACTCGCGTTGGCCGCAGGTTGTTTCTTGAACGTGTCCAACCTTTATGTCGCTCTCACCAAGAACTCCTGCAAGTCTTCTTTTTCTGCCTGCAGTTTGTCCAGAATGGCGCTGAGGCTCCTCAGCTGCTTCGTCAATTCAGACCGCTTGTACAGGATGTCTTCCACGGAAGTGTCTAACCAGTCTGCCGAAGACTCCCTATTTTTTGCAACACAAGTGATGGCGTGATATCGTGACTTAAGTGCTTCCTGAGCAGTTCTTTCCTCGGCTTTTCCTTAAGAAAGCTTCCCATATAATCTATCGAGCGACAGAGCCATCACAGGCTTTTTTGCCATCGACGGACTGGTTGTCACAGCAATCACTTTCTCCTCCCTTGGTGGGTCCCTCTCATGCCATTGACGCAAGAAGCGCAGCTGCTCCGCCTTCGCCATTTCGTCATGCAGCAGCTTGACTCTTGCAGCGCACTCTACCCATGCGGTGTCCACGATCTCTGTGTAGTGAGCTTCTGGTTTGCTTGTCATTTCCTGGATGACAGACGTCTTCTCCTCGGCCATGTGCTGTTACAGCTGCACTCTTTCCTTGACCAGTTGTTCCGCGACACTCGCGCGCTCTTCCTTCATCTTCTCAATCTGCGCTGTGTGTGCCTTCTTCAGGGTCTCCAGCACGAGCCCGAACTGTGCCTTGTGCGAGTTAGCCACCAAGTTGTGCTCGGTCTCGAGGCTTCTGCGCAGCCTTCACTACTCTTCCTCGTAGCCGGCTTTAACATTCTGTAGCTCTTGTTGAAGGCTCTCTCTCAGCACCCCTATTTTGGCCCTGTGCTACGACTTTAGTGCCCCCATCTCTGCAGCGTGCCTGACCCCAGCTTCCTCTCGCTGTTCTCCAACTCCTGATAATACTCTCGCCTCTGGGAGCCCAGCGTGTCGGCGTAATGGTCCCCTTCGTGCTTCAGCAGAAGCAACTCTTCGTCTTTCAACTTTACTTCTTCATGGTACTGTTTCTGGCTCGCAAGCAGTTCTTCTAAACGCCTCCTGTGCTCGCCCACGGTATCCCGAAGCTTTTCCCAGAGATTCTGCAGCGTGTACTCGAACTAGGTGCGGACGGCCTCCCCTATGTATTACAGCCTTGCCTTTTCCTCAGAGAGCAGCTTCTCGTACTCAGCTTGCGCGGACTCAGCCTCCCGTCGCAGCACCGCATTCTCTCCGCAAGTCGTCGAATTGTGGTGCTCGGATCGAGTGCCTAGTCTGGTGTTATTGTCGTGTCCCTGAGTTCCGTTACTCTCAGTTTCTTCCTCTTATTCCTCGTCTTCTTCCTTTTCTTCGCGTATGCTGCTTCGTCATCCCGCGAATTTGTGACCGCATTCATGATCGCTGCCCTCGCTCGCTCCGTGGGGCTTTCTCTCGTCACGGCAACATCCCACCTCGCGTCAGCATCTGCTCCAACGTCAGCGAGATCTCATGAACCCTGTCGACACCAACTGGTCTTTTCGTTGCCTCCATGGAGCTCACCTCCCTCCTCCGCGAAGACGGGAACGACCGGAGTAGACGGATCGGCAATTTGCTGAGCAAATCGAGCAAGCTCCTTGGGGGAAGGAAAAGAGCGGCCCAACAGGTGTAGCTGGAAACGGGGTTGGCATCGCCGAATAACATGTGAAACCTTTACGGCCTGAGGTACTGTGTGGTCTGCCCGACGGAAGAGCGTCTGCATGGCCTGAATATAATCTTGCAGACCCTCCTGTGAGTGTTGCGTTCGGATGTCGAGATCACGTGGCTCTTCAGAGACCAAAGTGCTCCGGCGGGACCTACCAGTTGCTCTGCGTGGTACCGCAGAACGATGGCGGCGTCTTCGTTAGCGCCCGGTAGGAAATATTCCCTGAATGCCGCGACGAACTCGTTCCAGGAATTAAAGGGTGGTTGAAGCCGCCACCATCGTTCTGCGGTACCACGCAGAGCAGCTGGTAGGACCCGCCGGAACACGTCGGTCTCTGAGGAGTCGCTAACGGTTGAGTACACGGAAAGATTTTCGATGAAGTCAACGACCAATTCCTTCGCGTCTTTACCGGAAAAAGCGGGCACGGGGAGCAACGTAGTCAGGGCCATGGTCGTGAACTGCCTCGATGTCCGTGGCCCAGAGGCAAGGTTCTTCCTGTTGGGCGCCAATTGTAGGGGGGTTTCTAGGCTGCTTAGCCCAGAACCCCACGTGGAAGGAACCTTCTTTATTGACCAGAACCCGGGCCGCAACTGCCCGCTGCCAGTGGCTGCCGCGTACCGCTCAGCGCACACCCTATCCTCGTTTTCCTCTTCCTTTCTCCTACTGTCGGCGCGCTCACGGCCTCCGCTCCCATAAAGTTCAAAGTACAGCGCTTAGACGAAAACGTGCTCTATTTCTTTGAAAATAAAAAACACACAATTTCTTTTCCAATCCATTCCGTGCAAAAGGCGCTTAATTCCATTCCCATTCCATTACTCCGAGCACAGTCCCCAATCAATTCCCATTCCTTTCTGGGGTCGCGAAAATGTGGAATGATTTCACTGTCATTTCCATTCCGGAGTGGGAACTCCGCAACACTGGCATAAACAATATATATATGTATAGGATTCGTTACTTATATCAGCTGAGAATCCACCCTTCTTTTGCTTTTGTGGTTTGCCTTGAGCAGTCGTTGGGCGCCCCTTTGACTTGAAGCTTCTCTATTTTCCCCGCGCATCACACACTCATTTCACACAGTGTGACGTCCCCGCAAACATGGACTGAACCATGGTCCTTTCAGGATGTTTTCGCTTGTTTCTTAAAACCACGCATAAAAAAGGGAAAAAAAAAACCTTCGGTGTAACGAATGGGCGTTCCGGAGTGGAGTACCTGGAAGGATTATTTCTACTGTTCTCACGAGCCCCCCGCGCAAACACGAGGACCGGGCGGCGCCTTGTGGTCTACAGACAGTGTGACAGTGTACGGTGGCAATAATCCGCGCGCACCCTTCAGATTTGGGGCATGGGGGAGCTGCAGAGCACCTTTTGTTGGTTCGGGGAATGCGACCCTGCCGCAGCGCCTGTGCCGGGTCCGGTCTGATTTTCCGTCAGCCTCCGTGGCTCCAGGGCTCATTATTGCGTTCTGTGCGGATGGCCACCCGCGGCGTTAAATGACGAAGAAGCGGCGGCTACGGAGAATTTCATGGGAGACACTGAGCTGCATGGAGACGTCGAGACTCGTTCTGGACATCGGCTCATCAAGTACCAGAAACCGGGTAAATTGGTGCGGCCGAAAACATTTTGGCACAACACTGCAAACTCCGGACGTAGGCCATTACAGACGACGCACTTTGTCGGAAGCATCGGGACCATTGTTCGCCCGTAATTAAAGTGTCTTGGGACAGCTCGCCCATCTCTCTCTCTGAGGCTTGAGTTTGTACATTGTTACTTGCTCGGCTTTGTTTGGGAGGGGGTTGTCTACTGGTGTGGGCCGCGGGGGCGGCCATCGAAGATGATACACTCCGACTGACAAGAAAATATGCCACGTCCATAGTGGCGATTGGTTTGGTGCCCCGGTAGGGCGGGCGGAGTCGGGTCCTACAAAAAGGGTACTACGAGACGATACGAGGGGTCAGAGATACGATGCGATGAGCTCGAGATGGTAGAGAGACGGAATGGAAAAGGAAGATAACAGTGCGAAGATATAGCGATGAGGGGCGATGAGATGATGACTGGGCAAGGCCGGTACCACGAGGAATGAAAGTTAGGGATAGGAGGTGAGTGAGTAAAACGTTACGAAAGAGGGCTAAGATGGAAATCACTGAGAGTCACGACGAAGGCGACGAAGACGATGAAGACGCTGACGAATTCGACAATGACCCCAGGAAGAAGCCCTGAGCCCCGACTCGAACAGCCAGCTCTGAGGCCCCCGTCAACATGGACATTCTGTAAGACGAACTTCACCTCCCTTACTTAAACGAGCTATGCGGGAAGGGATGCGGCATACTGAGACATCGCGCGGTTTTATTAATTAATGACTTTATCATTTGTGTCGTCGTGTGTTTTCTTTATATATGCATACCCTTGTATTGTTACAGTTATTTTCTTTATGTGCCTGCCCTTTGTCGAACGTCGCGAATGCCTAAATCATATGTTATAATTTTGTGTAGTGGTTGATGTACGCGGGTATACGATGTTTGCAGTTAGTAATAAATTAAATGAATCAGTAAACAGGAACAGGTCGTAGTGTCTCTTACGTCCCGGCCTCAGCACGAATCCCTGTATGTGGGAAGTGATTGAGACACACAGCCAAGAGGGAACCGGATAGACAAGGGGTTGAGTGGTCTTCCCTCTCTTTGGTAATCAGTGGCATAGCGGGGGACGTCTCACAGGCACATTCGAATAGCACGTACAGCTTAACCATTGCAGTGTAACTAATGGGGCTAGGCACTGCATGGTTAACTTCTCTACCAATGATCTAACATCTTACTTGCTTCTTTGTGTCAAACAGACATCACATTTCTGTAAAGGTGGGACAAATTTCCGTTCGACAAAAAACGTCTTTCAATTATAACGCCTAAGTTAGGTGCCCATTTAGCGTGCCAAGCTAATCCTCAGTGGTCGCATTTAATCATCAGTCGGGCTCAGTAACACATCAGATGTTTGCACATATGTGCGTTTGAGAAAAAAAGTAGAGCAGTGGTATTCTAAAAAATGTAAGACTTTTTGTGCGCGAATAGGCACATTGTGAGCACGGATTGTTCCGTGAGCCCTGTAAAGTATCACGTATATCTACGCATGCACAAAAACATACAGCATGCACTCAGGAACTTAAGTATTTTGCAGGCAGTACCTCGCACGCAAGCGTGAAAGCACGTTCAATGGAGAAAGAGAAACGCGTGGTCGCTCAGAGTGACATTGACTCGTGAAACAGACGCCGAAGAATTAGTTGAAGCACGTTAATAGGTGCTAATCCTCTGACCTCTCAATGTGCCTATATGCTCTGTCCTAGGGGGGGGGGGGGTGTCACCTCTTTCTCCCCCCCTAAAAACTCGCCTTTGCATTCTTTGCACTCTGCACTGATCATTCGGGCCTCCGTGGGAGAGTGTGGAAAAGAAAGAAGGAGGAGGCGTGGGGTGACAAACTAAATCACAGCTCCCCCCCCCCCCCCTCCACTCACTTACAGATGATTGTTTGATTTATATATTTATTTATTTATTTATTTATTTATTTATTAATATGTGGGGTTTAACATCCCGAAACCGCCATATGATTATGAGAGACGCCGTATTGGAGGGCTCCGGAAATTTTGACTACCCGGGGCTCTTTAACGTTCATCCACATCTGAGCACATGCGCCTACAGCTTATAGATGAACCCCGCAAGCATCTACGGTCGTCTGTCACACTCTGTCAACACAGCAACGTATTCTACATCCTGTCGTAATAACGGTGTGCGGGAAGTCAGAGCCCGGAGGAGAGAGCGAGAAGCCTCTGGTGAGGGGCTCTTCTCTCTCTCCGCCGCCCACAGTCGCGCACCAACGCACAAGGCAAAAAGAAGAGGACCCGGTCGGACAAGTTCTGCCCGTGCTTCTCCCCAGTTGGGCAACTCCGCGTGGGTACGATGGGTGTGTTGCGAGAAGGCTTCCGGTGGTGACCACGACCGATCCGTGCCGTCGCTGCTGCTGGCTGCAGCAGCAGGTGATTCGCCGAGGCCATGCGACGAAACGTGAGTGTGCTGTGGTCACATGAATGGCCTGTCTTGTAGCGAGCCATTAGTATCTGCCTCTATGATCGACGTCTGTCTCGCAATAACCGAACGATCAAAACGAGTCGGCAGAATCGTTTGCTAGCCTCTGCAGCTGCTCATCGTGTCTTCGATGGCTGCTTTCAGAACGAGCGCTGAATGAAACCCGGGCCGCGGAATGTGCAGTGATGGACAAACTTCTCGACACCATTGCTATCACGCTGTACCACTTCTGCGCGTGAAAGTAGAAAGGGAGTTTGCGCTTAGGCGCGCTTCTTGAACGAATGAGATCGACTTCGCGGCAGGGGCTTGGCGTACAACACTAGGTATATGCAGGTTTCGGATCAAGTCTAGTCGGCTCCTCGACTTCGTCAATGATCGCGGGGCACATTTTTCCGTTACATTGTACGTGATGTCCCGTAGCGAAACCGCTTTTACGCGTGCGAGCTATACATCGGTAATGTCGCCTTTTCTACGTCGCTCTTTACCTTCACAGCGCAGTTTGATTTCGGCTCGCATAGCCGCGACGGAATCGAGTGCGGTGGTGCGTGAGTCCTGCTTACGTTCTTTCGCAGAAGCTTACGGATGCTATACGAGACGCAGAAAGAACTTGTGTGGTCATGCAATTGCATTCGGTACAAGGGCTTTCATGCCGAAACGTCACGGCCAGCGCTAATATAAGAATTAGGCTCACTCGATGAACGCTTCAATTATTCGCGTGTTGCTCGTTTTACCGGAAGAAGTTGAAGAAGCTCATTGAAGCAAAACTCCTTGCGTAACGAATGTCAAAGCAACGATATCCAGGAGGCAACGGACCTCTCGTTACGTTTATGACATCATGTTCTCACGTCGTCGTGCCACAGAAAGGTTTCAAGTGTTCCACCCCAATTTTTTTTTTCTTTACCAGCTTCTCAGAAATGAGAAGGGATGCGACTGATGTATAAGTTGTAGCACTAGTGCTTTTGAAGGAAGACGACAATTGTGTGCCTTTAATGACCGACATGGAAGAAGCATGTCGGCAGAAAACTCGAACCGGCCCGTGGTATCAAAAGTTCAAGTAAGGGCACAATAATTATCGTAGTAGCAGGCGAATTTTCTGGGCCAAACCGAATCCAAATGGACTAATGTCAAAAGCGAATCGCATAATTTTGTAATGTATTCGGACTTCCTCGTAATTTTAGCCTTGGGGCCACAAATCGAGAGTCAGTGTATTACGAGCATGCTCAAAGCTCTGTTGTGAGACCGAAAGATCACTGCATGGTTGATAAGATTCAGCTCCCCACGTAAGTGACGTAGGGCTGCTGTACAAGTAATGCTGCACGAGGATGTTGACCCCACGAGGATGAAAAGGCTTTCGCATGGCTTCACCAATTTCGTGCTTCTTTGTTTGCGGCCCTACAGTATGAAACGTACTTGCGAAGTATTCATAAAATATTGGAATTTACCAATGCTGTTGACTCGAAGACTTGTGGAACAGCGCACTATCCGATTCAACATTCGAAATAGTCGGATATTCCCATACTCCACTTAAAAGTCAGAGCATATAGGGAGTCAGGCATAGTTGCACGAGTTACGCGCGTGTGTGTCCAGCATCATCCTAAAGGAGAGAAAGCGTAGGAAGGGGCTTCATGGAGAGCGAAAAACAGAGATCAATCTTATTATTTATTATAGCTCATTACGAGTAGTCACTCTCGGAGTCCATCGGAGTTAACAATACTCGTGGTGAGTCTATTTGTGGTGGCCTATCACTCTAGAGGCCAGAATAAAAGCCATATCTTCTATGGCACAGTTCTTTCAATGAAGTGGTCACGATCTCCCAAGAAACCGAAAGGAAGGTTGGAAGTTTCCGAATTAATTAAAAAATATGTAAGAGGAGAGGTGCTGTGGAGTTTTCTCCGGTAATTATGGAGTTAATTGGTTATATTTGCCACAAACATTGAGCACCCTCTTACCATATTTGTCCTCGCCGTAGTGCTGGATTAGAAATTGTATGAGTGCTTGTGCTTGATGGCTTTGAGGAGTCTTCTCTCTAGTCGTTGTAGGCTGCGGACGTGGCAAGAGAAGTCTGTGTACTGTATACCTTCAGCAGACTGTGACTTTGTGCTCAGAACATAGCAAACCACTATACATAACCTTCATAGATTGCCAGAAGGCGTTTGATTCAGTAGAAATATCAGCAATCATGCAGACACTGCGGAATCAGGGCGTCGACGAAGCACATATAAACATCCTGGAAGAAATCTACAGGAGATCAACCGCTACCATAGTGCTTCATAAATAAAGCAACAGAATACCTATCAAGAAGGATGTAAGGCAGGGGGATACAATCTCCCCAATGCTATTTACCGCGTGCTTACAGGAAGTTTTCAGAGGCCTAGAATGGAAACAGTTATGGATAAGAGTTAGTGAAGAGTACCTTAGTAACCCGCGCTTCCCCGATGACATTGATGACAGTGGCAGATCGCCCCTATCCCTAAAGAGGAAGATATATAACAGCTGCATCTTGTCGGTAATTAGCTATGCATGAAGCGCGAACTTGGAAGTTTACAAGAGTTCATCTTAAATTGTGGACGACACAGCGAGTGATGGAAAGGAAAATGATAGGTGTAATAAGAGACAAGAAAAAAGCAAATTGGATCAGTGAATATACCGTGGTTAAGGATATCATAGTTGAAATCAAGAAAAGAAAATGGACATGCATGGACCGGGCATGTAGCGCATATGCAGGATAACTGCTGGTCATTAGGGGTGACTGACTGAATTCCTAGAGAAGTCAAGTGGGTTAGGGGGAGACAGAAAGTTAGGTGGGCAGATGGGATTAGGAAGTTTGCGTCTGTAAATTGGCAGCGTAAAGCACAGGACCGAGTTGACTGGGGGAACATGAGAGAAGCCTTTGTCCTACACTGTACGTAGTCAGGTTGATGGCAATGATGATGATGATGATGGTGATTAAAAATATAAATCCTACTCACAATGCGAAAAAATGCCGGAATCTGCGACTATAACTTGTGGTGTTGGCGCAATTGACCTTTTTCCAGGAAACAGACCATGAATTGTACGGTGCCTTGCTTAGTAAACTAATTCACTTCTCATTTGTTTCCTTCTTCCACGAAAATGTAGAGATGCAACTGTAAAACAGTCAATATGCATAGTTTTTTTCTTCAGGTGTTAAGACGCACGAAAATAATGAAAACTATTTTTTCCCCACAAGTCAAGGTGCGCTTTGCTACACTCGTTCGTGTATAACATTATAAAAACAAAAAACAATAAGGAACTACCATTCAAAGCTCGGCGCATTGACTGCATTTGAATACACAAATCGCCTGTGTTCAGCATGCCACGCTCCACATACGTCGATACAGTGCAAAAAGAGGAGGTGATTTTCAAGGTGAAACTTCTATTCTACTGTCATATGATGCGCACAAAACACAAAAGACTCTGCTCTATTAATGTATCAACCTAGATTATCATGAGCGACTAATGAATTCAAAAGAAGGTTGGCGTATGCTATGAAAGAACACGGAAATGTCCACATGGCAACTTCTGGTTAATATCATCTCTTCCAGCTATGTAAAGCGTTGTACCTAAAGATACAACAGCTTAAGATTAAAAAAATACTTGACGTGTCATTCTGAACATCAAACTATGCATGGGTATTTTGTGTATACGTACGCAAATTTCTATTGTTTAAGCTCGCTACCATTATACAGACAAACCTGATGGGCATACGGCTAACCACTCTACCTTTCTTTGCTTTTTCAATGGTCTAGCTGTTCAGAAAATTGTTCTTTGTGATTCTATGGCAGAAAATTATAGTAATATTAACGTGTATGTGCCACAGATATTGGTAAATGTCCTTACTCGCCACAGTTCCACTAAAATATAAGAAAGCAACAGCGTACCAAACACTATAGGGAACGGGAAAGGCAATGGCGGCTGTGAGAAGGGCCTGAAGCGATGGAACGCCTACGCCAACGACGAGATCTATGAGAGGTGTGAGAGAAATAGAATGATTTTAATGCGAAGCTGGAGATGTTTGCCTGGTTTTTCAACTGACAGGCTATTCCAGTTGCCGGGTGATGACAGTGATATATAGAATGATAAACACACAACACATGCAGAACATACACGCATAACAGTCACATAACACATGAAGTCACTCACACGCCCTGCACTATTTACAACGTTTCGTTCAAGCCTGCAGCGCGTGAGAATGTCAGTAGCGCTTTTGTAGTCTAACGCACTGGAGGTGTTCTGCCATGGGCCTAGAATATTTTTCAACTCCAGGTTTGTGTCCTGATGTATTTTAAGGCCATCTTCAGAGACTGTTTCTCTGATGCGTATTTCGTACAGTCACAGATGACATGATTGATGTTTTCAACGACGTTACATTGTGCACAAAATGCTGATTCGGGCAGTATAATTTCGTTCCTGAAGTAGTTCGTATATGCAACGTTTAATCGGATGCGGTGTAAACGCGTTTAATCTTGCCTGTTGAGATTTTGCGGCATCCTGAAGTCGCACGATGGATCGATTTTGTACAGAGGCCCATACTGTTGGCTAGGGTCTGTCCAGAGGGATCGCTGGAGGCGCCAGGCGTGTGCCGACACTAGCGTTGCTGCTTCTTGCCTCGAGAAAGGTATCTCGACGATTTCTGCTGAAATGTCATTTCCAGCTTTGGCAGCGTCATCAGCCCGTACGTTGCCTTGTATTCCGCAGTGGGCAGGGTATTCACCGCAGAACAATGCGATGATGGAGGTCACAGGCTTTCTTGCATAGGCGTTTGATGTTCATGACGAGTTGATCCTGTGTGCATGGAGACCTCAGTGACTGCAGCGCTGCTCTTGAGTCAGTGAAGATGACCCAGTACTCGCCTGTCTGGTCTATTATGTAATAATTAATGGCAGCCCGCAGTGCAGCCTGTTCAGTGGCTGTAGATGAGGTGCAGTGACTGAGAGTGGCAGAGATGGTGACATTGGCAGATGGAATCCTGACACCAATGGCGGATGATGTAGACGTAACAGAGCCGTCAGTGTAAATATGACGATGAGCTCTGTAGTAGTTTTCCAAATGCTCTAGAGTGAAATGTCTGAGTGCCGGTCCGAGTGTGCGTCTCTTGCTCTTTAATCGAGGCACAAAGGCGACTATGGTCCATGAAGGAGTTTTCCACAATGGTTCTGGATTCATTGATGCTCTCTGATAGTGTGGCGGGAGGAGGCTCCGCACAAGACTACTGTCTGAAGCAAACAGACGATCCGGCACTCTGGTGGCATAACGCAGGTGGACTTGAAGAAACTCATGCTGCAGAAGAACAGGAGCTGAAAGGCGCCTACTTTCAGCAAGGGTTCCGATGCTTGATGTGTTCTTTGGTAGGCCAAGGCCCACCCTCAGGGCTCGTGCCTGGACTCCAGTCAGTGCCTGTATGTTCGTTCGAGAAATTCCATCTATCGTAGGAATGCTGTAACGTAGAAGACCTTCGCAAAGAGCGGTTTACATTCGTAACATAGCATTAACGGTACAGCCACCGGCTTCGCCTGATAGCAAGCGAAAGATGCTCGCGTATGACGCAACTTTTTCCTTTAACATCCAAACGTGGGGAGTCCACGCCATTAGCCGGTCGATTGTCACTCCCACAAACTTATGATTTGTCACGTACCGAATGGGAGGATGAGCTATACCTTTAATGTGTAGCGTGAGACATCATGCCTCGTAAAAGAAATGGTGGCACTTTTCTGGTGACATCGTTAGACCTCGCTCGAGCAAGAATTTTTCGATGGAGTTGAGGGCTTTCTGCGATCTTTCATGTAGAACACATCTGTTGTGACTGCTGCTCCATATACAAATGTCATCTGCGTAAAGTGAGATTTCAACCGATGCAAGGATGCACTTCTCTAGTCCGATGAGAGAGATGTTGAATAAGGTCGGACTGAGGAGACCGCCCTGGGGAACTCTTTGATGCACTGTGTGTGGACTTGTGTCACCTTTTTTTGTGGACATGTATACTGTCCTGTCTCTGAGGTAGTCCAAGACCCAGCGGTACATACGACCTCCTACACCTAATGACCTCAGGGCATGTAGGATAGACTCATGACTCACGTTATCGAACGCTCTCTTGACGTCGAAAAATACACTGATAGTGATGTTGCCGGTTGCTTTGTTCAACTTTACACAGTTGATGACATTGATTACATTGTCAATGCTGCTACGAGCTTTTCTAAATCCAGGCATTCGTTGGGGGTATGCATTCTTGTTCATAAGCAACCACTCCAGGCGTATCGGCACCATCTTCTCCATGAGTTTTCCTACGCAGCTGAGAAGAGCAATGGGGCGATAGGAGTTGAGTTCCGTGGGAGGCTTGCCAGGCTTTAGAATATGAATAACACTAGATCGTTTCCAGGAAGCTTCAAGACGGCCACTCTACCAGCTGGCATTGAATATGACAAGTAGACGCATCTTTGTCTTGTCGCCTAAATGAGTTAACTCAGCGTAGCTGACGGAATCAGGTCCAGGAGATGACGCCTTGTTCATCAGTGCCAAAGCACCAAGAAGTTCTATGATAGTAAAAGGTTCATCTACCTCAATGGTGCTTGGCGGCGTTGAAACTTGTCGTGATGCACGGGGTAACGTTGCTAGAGCCGCTGCAGTGATCTTAGAGAAAAAAGCCCCCGCCATGTCCAACTCGCTGCTGTTACGAGACAAAGCAACTGAGCTGAAGGGATGCAGTTGGGTCAGTGGGGTTTTTAGGCTACAAACAATACTCCATATTCTTGACAGCGGCTTTCTTGGGTCTAGTTTTGAACAGAAGAGCCGCCATCGCCTCTTATCTAGCTTGTTTAGGTGGCGTTTTATTTGCTTTTGTAGTCGCCTGGCCTCACGAATGTCATCTTCAGACAATGTCCTACGAGCACGTCTTTCAGATCGGCGACGAATAACCCGCAGCCTCTCACACTCCACGCCGACCGTTGAGTGAGTTTGAGGTGGTTATAGATGCTTGGTACTGCTTTGTTTTTGCTCGATTCTGAGCAGCCACGAATTTCTCATACCTCATTTCAGATGGCTCTGCGTCTTCGACTGCAACGTTATATGCATTCCGATCAGTGCACCGAATTCTCCTTTGCTTTGTGTTTAGCGTAGGCTAGCCCAATGAGATGTAGGTGGGCACGTGGTCACTCCAATCACTTTCGATATCAGCAAAACAGGTCGCCGTAGACATGAGGCAGGTGGAGATCATGGTGACGTCCAGGGCGCTGCATCGGTCGTTCTTAAAGAACGTTGGCTGCCCATCATTAATAATCACGACGTTGTTTCGATGTGCGATATCAAAATGCGTCTACCGCGCACTGGTCCTCCTGCTGCCCCAGGCTAGGTGACGTGCACTGAAGTCCCCGGTTTGTATGTGAGGTCCAGGTGTTCCATTTAATATGTCCTGCAGTCTGTCCACATCGAATGTGGTTCGAGGTGGTATGTATGCCGCAATAACCGTAAATACCAAAGTGTCCGTCTTCATGAGAGGTGTGAGCACTTGGATTCAGCACCAGTTTCCGTCCATGGAGTTTGGAGATACGTGTCGTGTCTGTGACTGCATGTAAGAAAATTGTGAACGCATGGATTCAGCGTGTCTATATAGGAAGTTTGGACAACCACGTTGTGTTCTGCGACTGTCTGTCGTTTTACTCGAACCTCCCTGCGCTGAGTATCAACGCAGAAGAAACCTATAGCATATTCTAGCAACAACCTAGAAGCAACCATATTAGTTTTCAGAATAGTCCACTTTCGCTGTTTAAAGAATGGCGCAGCTTGGAGGAAACTTCGCCACTTTTTTCCCTCTCTGTTTTACTCACACGCTCTTTGTTTATCTCTTCACATGTTTCACACTACCTCGGGGTACATGACTCCTTTAGAGTCGAACATGCACATTATGAACTTCTAACGCGTGACGCAGTGCACAGAAACAAAGAACAAAGAAAGAAATTGTCAATCCTGCGCCGAACGTGCGGCACAGTCACAACGAAACCTGGAAGTGTGTCCTTTCTAGAGCCCCCAATTTAAACACTCTTGTGGCAAATTCTGCAAGAACACTTGCATAGTAACTACGACGCCGTAAATCACAGTGATTTTTGTAAAGATTGGGGTGCCCTCTACGAGATTATTTGTCTTTCGGAAAAGCGTGGCCCATGCTTCGCACCTGTGACATTATGTTCACTTTGTTAATGCTGTGGCTGATGACGATGAAGAATTATGGCTGAACCTTTTTTTGTGTGTGTGACGGCTGGGTAGCACTGAACGACCCACTCTTTGCGATGTTCACATTATGTGGCGCCTAGTTGTTATTTTACTCATCTCAATTACACATTTTTACGAGATTCCTTTTCCGACATGAAGCCTGCATAGGTTGTGTTTGTAAATAACTTCCAAGCATCTGCGTTGCCCTGAATAGAATCGGCGTGGCTCCTCAGACCCCTGAGTAAGTATGAGCCATACTTAAAGGCATCATCATCATCATCACCATCGTCGTCGTCATTATCATCATCGTCGTCGTCGTCATCGTCGTTGTCGTCATCATTTGTGGAATACATGCATGAAGTTCCACGCAGAGGGCTAGGGTGCAATTATCTCCGAGACGTTTTTTTTTCTTATTTATTTCGTTCTTTTTTTCTTTCACGCTGTAGACTCTACGGACACCAGCAGACAACTTTGGATGTAGAAGGCAATTTCACAGGACCATTACTGAAGTCTTGTCGGATCGTCTCATCCTCTTGTCTCTATTTTCCGCAAGCGGTAAGATGACTATCACGTACAATGTTGCCCGGCTTGGTTTGTTTGAGCAAACGGGACCAACGCATGAAGCGGACACAGGTGTAGCACAAAAACGCAACCTTCATTTCACCTAACGACACAAAGAACAAAAAAAATCGGCAGGTCCCACGTACCTGGGAATCAACGTTATTCGAAGCATGCTGAGGGGTGGTGACCATGTTGCAATTTTTTTTATTGAGCGACACGTCATGAAATGACGCTAAATATATGTACAAATTGTCACGCACAGACATGTGTTGACGGGTGCAGATGTTCATATATAATCCTTTGTTTGCACTTGCGCAACGATGCCAACTGGAACATGCATATTAGCAGCACCAGAAGCTGATATGAAGCGCTGATGCTCGCGAAGATGCTGGCCCTGGACTCTGCTACACAAATCAACTTCAGCGCATGGCACCTAACCACAATTGACGTTAACCCGACGTGACGGTTGTATCAAAGGAGTATATATGCAATGTTTATAAAATTGGGTAGGCAGCACTGCAACCACTATTGACGTGTCACGAAGATTAGTGTCTATTTGAAAAGTAGTTCCCAGACCTGGCGTAGCTCTGTGGTAGAATGCTTCATTGTAACAAAATTCGTCCGTTCCATTCCAGCTGGAATCCTGACATTTATGCCATGCCTTCTTTGGTTTGACGCTACCGATGTCGGGCATTGCTTAACGCTCACACGTTAAAATTGCCCATGTGTGTTCTCGTCGTTCCTGCGCAGATACTACGTGTCAATCACCCGTGGCATATACCCGCATACCAGTGGCACATACCCGCCCGTGGGCATGTGCCACTGTCTTATGGGAAGTGTTTGATAACGTACGCGACGAGATTGTGACAGTATTCCTGCCTTGATTAACGCGTCATATTCGTCAAACCATCTTACCCTCTCATGCTAATTTTGGTTCATGCCAAGTTAAGAGGGTGACCACAAGAGAACCCAAACGTAAGCTGCTAGATAAGATGATAGATAGATAGATAGATAGATAGATAGATAGATAGATAGATAGATAGATAGATAGATAGATAGATAGATAGATAGATAGATAGATAGATAGATAGATAGATTTGATTGATATGTGGGGTTTAACGTCCCAAAACCACTATATGATTATGAGAGACGCCGTAGTGGAGGGCTCCGGAAATTTAGACCACCTGGGGTTCTTTAACGTGCACCCAAATCTGAGCACACGGGCCTACAACATTTCCGCCTCCATCGGAAATGCAGCCGCCGCAGCCGGGATTCGAACCCGCGCCCTGCGGGTCAGCAGCCGAGTACCTTAGCCACTAGACCACCGCGGCGGGGCATAGATAGATAGATAGATAGATAGATAGATAGATAGATAGATAGATAGATAGATAGATAGATAGATAGATAGATAGATAGATAGATAGATAGATAGATAGATAGATAGATAGATAGATAGATAGATAGATAGATAGATAGATAGATAGATAGATAGATAGATAGATAGATAGATAGATAGATAGATAGATAGATAGATAGATACGCTCAAAGTCGCCGAAGTTCGCTAAGAAATGCTTAGCATTTAAAACACATAAGTATGTATAACCCACTAGACATAAATAACTAGGTCACCAAAACACTATAGTTAAGTCCTAGCACGGCCAAGTCCTACGCGCATCCCTATGGTCCCACTCAGCAACTAACCTCTCTAGACGAACGGGATGTAAGGCGTCGGCCGCTGACACCAGAGCGTCGCTCACCGCATCCGTCCATGCTGTTGTTCCTGCTGGGGTGATTGGGGGTGCGCGTATGACTTAGCCGTGCTGGGACTTGACTATATATTGTGTTTTGGGGACGCCTAGTTGTTTATAGATATTTTCAAGTATTTTGAGTTTCATCATCGTCATCATCAGCAGCAGCAGCAGCCTGACTACGTCCTCTGCAGGACAAAGGCCTCTCCCATGTTCCGCCAGTTAACCCGGTCCTGTGCTTGCTGCTGCCAATTTATACCCGCAAACTTCTTAATTTCATCTGCCCACCTAACCTTCTGTCTCCCCCAACCCGCTTGCCTTCTCTGGGAATCCAGTTAGTTACCCTTAATGACCAGTGGTTATCCTGTCCACGCGCTACATGCCCGGTCCATGTCCATTTCATCTTCTTGATTTCAACTATGATATCCTTAACCCCCGTTGGTTCCCTAATCCACTCTGCTCTCTTCTTGTCTCTTAAGGTTACACCTACCATTTTTCTTTCCATTGCTCGCTGCGTCGTCCTCAATTTAAGCCGAACCCTCTTTGTAAGTTTCCAGGTTTCTGCTCCATAGCTAAGTACCGGCAAGATACAGCTGTTATATACCATCCTTTTGAGGGATAGAGGCAATCTACCTGTCATGATATGAGAGTGCTTGCCAAATGTGCTTCACACCATTCTTATTCTTCTAGTTACTCACATCTCGTGGTTCGGCTCCGCAGTTATTACCTGCCCTAAGTAGACATAGTATTTTACAATTTGAAGTGCACTATTACCTATCCCGAAGCGCTGCTCTTTTTCGGAGGTTGTTGTACATTACTTTCATTTTCTGCAGATTAATTTTAAGACAAACCTTTCTGCTCTCCTTGTCTAAATCCATATAGTCATGATTTGCAATTCGTCCCCTTTGTTACTCAGCAACGCAATGTCATCGATGAAGCGCAGGTTACTAAGGTACTCTCTATTAACTCTTATCCCTAACTGTTCCCATTCAAGGCTTCTGAAAACCTCCTGTAAGCACGCGGTAAATAGCATTGGGGAGATTATGTCCCCCTGCCTTACATCCTTCTTGATTGGTATTCTGTTGCCTTCTTTATGAAGTTTATTTTGAGTTTACTTGTTTATGACTGTGTGTCTGCAATGAAGGTTTTGCTTTTGTACCCCACCTGTGCCCCCTTCATGCGTTCTTTCCGCTTGCTGAAACAATTCAAGCCGTGCGATATCGTACGTGACAATGACCTGCCACAAACGCGCCTAACTTTCAATTTGACTGAACTTCAGAAACTTTTGTTATCGTTGATTTGTATATTGTCGATATTTGTTTTTGTAGATGTTACCGAAATTCAAGCTGGTCGTACAAACATGTAGCTAAAGTAGCCTTTTAAGCGACAGCATGGATCGCATTTGGTTGCCACCACAAGACTTACTTTATCTCTTTCTTTCTTTCTTTCTTTCTTTCTTTCTTTCTTTCTTTCTTTCTTTCTTTCTTTCTTTCTTTCTTTCTTTCTTTCTTTCTTTCTTTCTTCCTTTCTTTCTTTCTTTCTTTCTTATTTATTTATTTATTTATTTATTTTAGTAAATCGTCAATTCAAGCTACAAGCTTCTGTTTCAGTACGCATGTACTATATCACCACTGTTGGGAAATCCCCTAGATGCTTTTTCATTGAGTTTCAATTGTCTCATTCAACAGGTCAAACCATGGAATACACAGCAAATGATTGAAATGAATGGGCCACTTAGTTCCAGCTATTTTCCAGTTTCGCAGTCGTCGTCAGACGCAGCTGCCACCGATAATGCATCGAGAAAAGACATCGCATTTGTTGTAGGCGGGGTTCACAAGACAGCGTGACAAATCGCTCAACCGAGCAAAAAAAACAAAAAAGGAAACGTTTATCTCGTAGGATATTGTCTACGGCTCTCACCACTTTTAACAATGTACGCACGAAGCTATCTATACTCCATCTGCATGAACACATTTAACAATCAGTACAATTAATTCACGCGACTTCGCGCATCAATCATCTCCTTACACTAGTTACTCTGTCACTGTGCATCGAATGGCGGTGTTATTCAACGCTCTTCCGTTTTAGGAAAAAACAATAGAGAGATGGACGACAAAAGAGCGCTAAATTTAATAACGAGCGAAGATTGCGATAATGCTACTCCTTCAGTCGGTGACTACGCTTACTTCACCTCACAAAGAATAGGTTCACTTTGTATGCGTCATCGTACTGGACCATACTGGCTTCGCCTTGCATTATTTTGCATTAAATGGCACACCCAAATTAATGGTATCATGTCAGATATGCACGCCAAAGAGCTACCGCGCATGCATTCTGCATGCCCGCTTCGTTCGCAACACTTCTGCATTTATCGTTCTCTGTTTTCTTTTTTTCTTTTTGCTACGTCATCTGTAGCAGTATATTTCTTATTTTGCACGGCCGTGCGGCTGGGGAAGGGCAAGGGTTAAATGGTATAATTCACATATTGATTTATTGATATATGGGGTTTAACGTCCCAAAACCACCATATGATTATGAGAGACGCCGTATGGTGGAGGACTCCAAAAAGTTCGACCACCTGGGTTTCTTTAACGTGCGCCAAAATATGAACACACGGGACTACAGCATTTTCGCCTCCATAGAAAATGCAGCCGTGCAGCAGCCGGGATTTCATCCCGTGACTTGTGGGTCAGCAGCCGAGTACCTTAGCTATACTAGACCATATAACTTACATATTGCGCTTGGGTGAAAAAGCTCGGAATTACCGAACACGGAAATGATGTTCCACGTACGTTCTGATTATCAGAGAAAAAGCATGAAACGCCGTGCAAAATAGACTGGCGCAGCGTCTCTCATTGATGGGGCTCTGAAATATCTTTGGAACAGCGGGTTCATCTGCACACCTGACGCGTCGACACTATAGCACGAAAATTATACTTATTGTCGAGATTTTATGTCTCTAAACCGTCGTGCGATCACGAGGGAGGATGTATAGGGACGAACTCCGGAAACATTGACCACCTGGGCTTCTTTATGTGCGCCTAAGTACACGGGCTATGGCATTTCACCTCCGTAGGAATGCGGCCGCCGCTCGCGGGATTCGATCCCGCGACCTTAGGGTTAGCAGTTGAGCACTTTAATTGCTAGCCCACCACGGCGGGTGCCGCGTATACAACCCCTTTCATCGCCACATAGCGTCGGCCCAGCGTCGCGCTGCACCGAGACAACGACACTGCGAAGGCACGCAAATAAGGAAGTGAAACCGTGACATAGACGCGATGCGCGCGAATTGTTCAGGCCAGACGAGGTGTCTTCACGGGCAACACTCTTTCTTTATTTATTTCTTTTACTCCCTCGCCAGCTCGCGAACTCCAAACGCCTGTTCCTCGACCCCCCCTCGCCACATTTTTTTCCCTCTGCTGTTTCTTTCTTTACATAATGAGCTCCGCGTAGGACAGTTTAATTCAGCTGCCACCGGGTCGCATTAGATCTCTCGCCCACGGCGCTAAGCTTACGACCGTTCGCACACGCAAGCACAGACACACATAAAGTCGGTCGCACAGAACGTGAATGCGAACGCGGATGGCTGGTCGGTGAACTGCGCAGCGCGCGCAGGCCTGGGGCGCAGCGGGTGGGCACTGTTCCGTGCAGTGCTCATCCCCCCCACCCGCTGTTACAAAAGCCAAGAAGTGGCGAAACCCGCAACAATGGCCGACGGGCGGTTTATCTGCGCGCCGCCAACCGTGACCTCCGCCGAGCGCAGTGCATACGTGAAAAGGCCCGCCGGCGTTATGTGCGCGTGAGGCCGACCGTGCATGGTGAACTGGCTGCGGCAAGAACGTGCGAAGAGATATAAAGGGGGTCGCTGCTAAGTGCCCCGTCTTTAAAGGAAGATTGCATAGCCATAGTACTCAACGAGTCTTTTGTCTTAAAAAAACATGAAAGAAACAGTCTTCTTTTTTTTTCACACTAGTACAAATGAACCGCAGAACGAGGGTTTCTCGGTCTACGGGACATTGTTCGGCAAACACGCTGCTACAGGTAATGAACGACCTAGAGACATGTCTCAGGGCGCTCTTGGTTGTTGGAACAAGATAAGGGCTTCGACGTTTGTTACGCAAGCCGAGTTTAAGACTAATAGACGGCGGAGGCTCGCACGGGCACTCGGAGGCAGACAGGCAAAAAAAAAGCAGAACAAAGTACGCAAAGAGGTCGGCACTGCAGGGAAGCGTTCACTCTAGCCGGCTACTGCGTAAACGTAAGAGGAAGAACCTAGATGGAGAAAGAATTGTGGGGTACGAGTAATCGTGTAATAACACAGCATCCACACAAAATATTGAATGTACAGCAATGTTACGCTATAAAAAGATAGTGACTATATATATATATATATATATATATATATATATATATATATATATATATATATAAGTCACTTGCACAGTGTGTCGAAAAGGATTTGGTAAGTAGCATAAGCGTGCGCAGGGATCACCTTCAGGGAATGGAGGGAGTGAAGGTTTGTTGCAGCGACCCTCCATCCCTATAATGTTATTAATATATGTGGCTGATTTTGCGCCCCTCTCTCAATCCACTCTCTATAGTGTCATTGTACGGAGCAATACTTCTTTGCAGACTATAGTTGGTTCATACTTGAAAACTCGCCTTGCTGCGCAAGCTGAAGGAAAACGAGAAGGGATACAAGAAACAGTGCTCTCCCCTGTCTTCCTTCGAGTTGGGCAGCAAGTTGAGTTGTCAGTGTATGGGGCTAACTATGCACCCCCCCCCCCCTCTCGACCTCGACCCCCTAACCCGTGCACACACCTGTGTAAAGCAGGCAGTAGAGGCTGTAGTCATGCGATGTAAAGGGAGGATAGCCGGTTGTAGAACAATGCACTGTCGGCTTCAAATGAAAGACGAACAGCGGCAAGCATTAGAAATAGAATAGTTCACGCCATCCGGTAATTCCCATTTACAGGCGCACAGCACTCCGGTTTGTAAACGCTACGCATGCCGATGGGGATCAATGAACGATGCGCACTATATAGCCTACCTTGCCACTGTTCGTGTTTCATTTAACGTCTATCGTTGATTTATATCTGGGCTCCACAAATTCGACCACCTGGGTTGTCGAAATTTTCAAGTGGGATGCTGAACAAGTCCAATTGCTGTGCGATGTGACGCTGCTGTGCAACTGGTCATTTAGCAAGAGTTGGACGTTGACAGAACGTTGAATAAAGATTTATTGACTGATCGCTGAGCGCCAGTACTGGCACCTAACAAATATTTAGGTAAGCAGCCAACTGAATGTTAAACTGGTTAAGGACAAGTCTCATCACGTCTATAGGATGCTACTGCTTTTAGCAAGCACTCCCTCATCACATTTATGGTGCGTGCAAAACAAGTGCCTTTCCCACTTATCTTCATTAGACCCAGATTGCATCAGCTGAATCTGCCCTATACTTGCAAATCTGTAACCTTCTCATGTCACTCTCGCCACTACGTACAATGCACTTATTTTGTGAATTAGACACGTCATCTTAGTATGTGCCAGTAACATGCATCCACTACGAATGAGTTGCACAGAGGAACTACAGCTGAACCCTTTTATAAAAGACACTGATGTAATAGACAAATGGCTATAGAAGACACCAGTGTGCTTGCATAAAAATAGGGGTTGATATAAAATGCACAGTATGTGGTACCTTGCTTATGAGAGACACCTCATATCAAAGACAGGAATCGCTCCCCAGTGCATGTTCCTCACAAAGGGGTTCAACTGTATTAATTCATAATGCTAAGTCCAATAAGCTAGCTTATTGCCAATCGAATTTCAGTCGAAAATTAAACAGTAATAATCCAAAAGAAGTATCTTCCCTAATGCTGTCAAAGGAGAAGGCCAGCACTACGTCATTTTCAGTACGCATGCAACTCACGCACGTGAAAGAAAGAAGTGAAAATCTAAGGGCTCGTTTTCTTTCTTAGAAACAATTTAATTAAAAACTGGGTTCTTTAACGTGCACCCAAATCTGAGCACACGGGCCTACAACATTTCCTCCTCCATGGAAAATGCAGCCGCCGCAGCCGCGATTCGATCCCGTGACCTGCGGGTCAGCAGCCGAGTACTTTGACCACTAGACCACCGCGGCGGGGCGACGTCTATCGTACAAGAAATAGTCTTGTAATATAATGCGTGGCTGTAGTCTCAACATCTGAGGTCGCATTCTTATGTATACCTTACTTCACCAGCGCGTGTTTATGGATGTGTGACCAATAGTGTGGTTGCACGTGCGCGCTAGTTAAGAATGCCTAACCACCAGTATACCAGAGCTCCTAGTTTATTGGCGGAGAGTGTTTCATTTATGTGCTTCCTATAGTTTATGGTTACTGTTCTAGTTTTAGTACGGTCTACCTCACCTGTGGAATTCATTCTTGCGGTTTGGACAAAAATTATCTGAATTTCGTACAAAGTCACAGTAAATGCGCAGACGACCTTCGATGTTTATGTGGTTTCAGACGAAGAAACAAGAAAGATAATCTATAGCCAGATCATATATGTTATCTACACGCGATAAATTTAATGCTCGCTCTGGTATAATGTAAGAGGCTACACCACAACAAAGGGAGCACAATCTACCGCTTTCTTTGCGCGTGAATAGTGCCGGATAAAATGTCTTGTTTCTGATTCACAGGCTACTTCAACGAAATTATCTGTTGCCAATGGCGCTGTAATCTCATTGTGAAAAAAATTTGCAGATCCCACGTACGATGGGAATCGCTCATATGCGATGCGCGAATGACGAAGGTTGATATGTCACTTTAAAATCAGCCCAACGTTACAAGGCGGAGGTAAATTATGCCGTACATGTCTTTTATGTCATGATTATCACGTTTGAACGCGTGATTTACCTTCGTCACCTATTCACGTCACCTGATACCAGATTTGGTACATGTGCAGCTAGCGAAACGGCCATGAGCACGCTATTAGCGTAGCATGCAGTCATGTTTTACATGACACGAATATGATGATTATCATGTCTGTACGTGTCACATACCTTCGTCGGCCAGTCACGTCCCGTAATTTTAAACTTGGTATATGTGAAGCTAGCGAAACGGCGGCGAGCGCCCGCTGGGCGCAGCGACGCTATATACGCTGACTATGCATTGCTTTGGGGGAACAGTTAATAGGTGAACAGTGAATGCGACATGCTGCATTCCGAGGTGAAGACGTTACCTAGACAACGCCGCGTCTGCTTAGCTTCGTGACGGAAGTACGCCAGGCACGCTTAAAGGCGCATGCGTCATAGCAACGCAGCGCGGCGTGCGCCTGCGCAGATCGGCGCCTGGCGTGGCATCACCGGCGTGACGCGACAAAACGAACGCCGGCGCGCACGCGCGTCGGGTCACTCGTGTTTTTACATGACACGCGTCTCATGATTACCATGTTTGCACCAATCGCATACCTTCGTCATTCATTCACGTCCCGTAACACCAAATTTGGTGTATGGGAAGCTAGCGAAACGACTGCGAGCGTACCATGAGCGTGGCGCGTAGTCATGACATACATGACATACATGTCACGATTTCCACGTTACGGTCTGTCACTTGTGTTTGGCCATGCAGTCACGTCATACCATGCCAATTTCACAACATTTCATGCGAACGAAACCACGGCAAGAGCTGCAAGACCACAAAATGTAAGTTATGACACTCATGAATGACTAATCAATTATGCTTGTCATACAGTCATGTTATTCCATACCAAATTCGGTATTGATGGCATTAACTAAACGGCCAGGAGAGCTAAAAGTCGTAGGCGGCTAGATAGATAGATAGATAGATAGATAGATAGATAGATAGATAGATAGATAGATAGATAGATAGATAGATAGATAGATAGATAGATAGATAGATAGATAGATAGATAGATAGATAGATAGATAGATAGATAGATAGATAGATAGATAGATTCAAAGTCACCGAAGTTCGCAAAAAAATGCTTCGCATTTGATAAGGATTCAGCTAGAAGACTGTTATGATTTCCACTGCCGGGCTCAGTTATAATGCACCTAGTTTTGTGCCTACATCCTTTCCCTCTAGAATCCTGAGTAAGCCTTTATACAACAATATTTATTGTTAAAATTCAGTCAATGTACCGCAAGCCGAGTTCAAGGTGAAAGCAAGGTTTCAAAGGACCCGTAAACCACCCAGAGGTCAAAATTCAGTTGTGGTGGGGAAATTGTGCACGAGTGCACAACGAATACGGAGCTGTGAGAGTTTTTCGGAACGGTGCAGTAATAGCGGAGTTTTTAGATGCGTTTCATTGCCGAAGATGATAGTTATAGCGCGACAACAAAACGACGACACAGAGACAAGAAGGACATGAGAGACACGTGTCTTTCGTGTCCTTCTTGTCTCTGTGTCGTCGTTTTGTTCTCGCGCTATAACTATCGTCGTGCCATACCAACTAGCCCAAGCTGCCACACTTCATTACCGAAAGCGTGACGACCAACGCCTTTCGCTCTCTCCTACGCTTCCCTCCGCTGGTATCCTCTCCCACGTGTTTTGCTTTCTCGCTGAGCACCCCTCCCATGCACCTCCTAATCTCGCGTGGCATACGTCATCACTGACGCGCTGCTCGAAACACCGTCAACTTCCGGTTGCCGCGACTCCGGCAGTCGACTCCGTCAGTTGCGTTGTAGCTGCGTGCTTGTTGCCGAACCGTGGCTGCCGTAATCGTGCCGCTATGGACCCTGCGTTGCGAGCGTGCTTTCAAAGTATTGCCAACGCGGTGGACACGCCGTGCTCCGCACGTGTTGCACGCACGTGGGCAACACGAGAAACAACAACAAGAAGCGCGGACAGCTGTTTGCAGACTGACCAGAAGTCGTGAGCTCTTCCTCGACCAATCACAGCATATTTGGCTCAGCGCGTCAGAGATGTGACCAGGCGCGTCACGCGGAGGCCCGAAAGGCCAGGAAAGAAGGAGGGATTGTTTCTTGGAATGTGTGGCGCGCCGGCGGCTCGTATCGCTGACACGTGTACAATCGTTGATCACGATGGTATTCTGCACACGATGCGCGCGTTTACTTAAAATGCTTGTAAAAACATCGGACGTGGTTTACGTGCCCTTCAAGGATTTAGAGCAGCGCACGAGCATCACTACTAGACCTTGAGCAATCTGTAGCAGCCCCCGAGGAACTCCTAAGTTACGAATGCTACTAGGAGTGCAAACAATGAGTTATCCTTGCATGAGTCTTGCAGTGCACGCGTCCATGCACGTCATAAACGCGTCAGTGCACGCCGGTTCCATAATGGTGCCTTATTTCCGGTGGCCCCACAACCTCATGAGTTAACATTGGAAATCGTCACAGGCTGCTCAGTTGGAGGAAGTCGCTCCCAACGGCATTGCGATCATGTCCAGACGCCGGCTGTGGCATCTTATATTCGTTAATTGCGAAGACAATGACTCACACATAATCTCAGGAAGTGGTTCAATTTCCTAGACCGCAGTCTTGCTTATAAGAGAACACCATGGTTTGACTTGCATTCATTATGCTCTTCCATGCAGGTAGCTACATTAGAGCGAGGATGAGGTCGGTTGCTCGACACAAGCAGGTGCAGCCCGGCGCTCCGGTAGAAGCGAGACAACGGCTGTCAGCGGCTGGCCGTTGACAGCGTCTCGGCCATGCGGCTGGTGCGGACGCCTTGCGGCCGCCGGTTACGGCGTTGTCCGGCGTTGGTGGCCGCAGCACTGACCTCCGTGGCGCTACTGCTGGTGGCGACAAGGCATGGCACCCTCTGGACTGGTGAGCACGACGACCAGGACCCGGACGTGCGTCAGTGGATTCGCAGAGACTCGCGACAAAAGGAGTACATCAACCGCAGAGGCATACACGTCATCGTAGGACACTACATGGGCAAGGGCCTGCCGTGGGAAGCTACGCCTAACCTTACCGACGGTATGCACGACTCTCCCTCAATCTTTCATGGTGTGCGCGTTGAAGACCACATGATAGCGTGTCCCGTCTGACGTACGAGCAGTAGTACCAAGAAACCCATCCAAGGGCCGCAATGACCATAGGCGTACACCTTCTCCGTCAAGTAAGGGTAGGAGGTGGAGCTTAACATCAGCGGCGCTGATCGGTAAAGGTAGATTTTACCAATCGAGTCCGAAAGAAAGCAAGCTTCACAATGAATACAAAAATAAAAATGGAGTGAGGACGAGCTTCTCACACAACACATTTGGTCTATGGCTTTCCGGAAGTAACGCTCGGAGTGAACAGCTCTAAATTGTTTACAAGGGGCCTTCAGTTAGTAGCATTGTCAAAAACAAGCATGGCCATAACCCTGCACATAACACAATGATGATACAGGTCCGAATGAACAAAGATACGAGCAGGCTTGGCGCCTATCTTTAATGATTGGAGAGAGGTGCCCCCTCGCCTCCCCCCCCCCCCCCCCTTGAACGTACACCTATGGCAATAAGACTGCAGTTGATGATGCACAAAACGCATGAGGTACCATGCCGTGCTGAGTCCGGATCCAATATCATATTCTAGGGAACCGAAGGCTGCTCATTAGGTTCGACTCTTGCAGCGTGGTAATCTTTGTTCCGCATACTCTAACCTGAACTGATGGTAATGTTCACTTAAGTTAAAAATAGGGCTACAAGTTATTATTCTTGAAGTGCAAGAAGATGCAATACCTTTCCTATACAGAAAAAAAGAGAGGGGGGAAAGACGTGCAGCGGCTGGTTGAGAGAGCTCATTTTTGAAGAACTGTGCAGCCTGATAAAAGCACCAGTGCTTTGGCATCTGATTTGAAAACACACCATTGAGAAAAAAATTAAATGCATATCGATGAAGTAAATCTTGATGAACGGGGCCAAGCGTCCTCTGTCTGTCTGTCTGTCTGTCTGTCTGTCTGTCTGTCTGTCTGTCTGTCTGTCTGTCTGTCTGTCTGTCTGTCTGTCTGTCTGTCTGTCTGTTCGTTCGTCCGTCCGTCCGTCCGTCCGTCCGTCCGTCCGTCCGTCAGGTATACTAAATCGTCAGCTATAGTATACAAAAAACACTAACGCAATCTAGTGATATTATTTCCAAGAACATTTACACACAACGCCGTTTCTTGACCAATTCATAAATTAAAGGTGCCTACATGTTACTACTACAGAGGAGGGAACGACCCAGATGCTAAGGAGCTTAGCCTCTAAAAGGAAGTCAATGCATAATGTTCGATTTCACTTGCCAAGTAAATGGTATGCTTGTGCTGCCATGGATGGACGGTTGACTGGTCATGCGGAGCTATAATAAAGGAGGCAGGAAGAGAGGGGGGTGGAAAAGGAGAGGCATAGGCGTGACAGGTAGCGAGGCCAGCGTGGCGTTCATGCAGGGGTTTCTCAAAGAGTCAAGTGTTTCAGAAGTCTATACGCAAGAAATGGGAACTGTTTCTTTTTTTCTGCTCTAATAGCGCTAGGAGGACAACAAGGCACTCAAAGTCACGGAAGACTCAATCCCTCTACAATGTAAAACATTGTTCGATAAAATAAGTTTTAAGTATCCTCGGCACTCTATTCCCCGGCATCCTCAGCACTCTAGTCCCCGATAAAAAGTTTTAAAAGGGAATACTTGCTTTTCCTTTCTCTGCGAACAATCAAGCCAAACAACTCCGTGCAGATTTAACAACGCTGTGTTACGCTTACAACAAAATTGGGGTTCCATAAAATGCTTAATTATTATTTTATAGCAATAAATGTGACGTGACTTTCATGATACACCTTTCCTCCTTTCCATACGCCGTCACATTACGGCTTAAATACAAAACAAGTGCTGCTTAATATACAGCTACTTGTGCAAAACTCACTCTAATGCAGATTGTCGAGAAATATGCTTTTTTTTTAAAAATCACAGCATATCCGTGGACCAAATGATGATGAGTGGGGCGAATCATCCATTCGTCCGTTTGTGCATCTGTCCATCCGTTC
This sequence comes from Rhipicephalus microplus, assembly GCF_013339725.1. Taxonomy (NCBI): domain Eukaryota; kingdom Metazoa; phylum Arthropoda; class Arachnida; order Ixodida; family Ixodidae; genus Rhipicephalus; species Rhipicephalus microplus. The sequence goes on from NC_051173.1 coordinate 15,349,128, forward strand.
AACCGTGGGTCGATCTGTCCGTCCGTGCGTGCGTCTGTCCGTATGTCTGTTTGTATGTATGTCTGTATGTCTGTCCGTCCAGTGAGCACTCCAAGTGCCATCATCTCACATCTTTTCATCATATATAGATTATATACAAGTCCCGTCATCTAGTGAACATTCCAATAACTAAACCCCCTGTGGCATATACCCAATAGAGGTGGTTACTACAGAGGACGATCGGGTGAAGCCTTAAGGAGCTTCGCCCTTAAAAAAAACTCACAAGGTCACCAATAAATTCACCTAATATTGTTTCATTTAAAAGTTAATAAACAACGCACAAGTGTGTTTAATCTCGCTTCTTCATCCGCAGAGATACTCAACGCCAACGACTTCGCACCGGAGAAGAACGCCGGCGCCGATGGCCAGGCCGTGATGGTGTTGCCCCACGAGCAGGCTCGCAGCAAGCTTCTCTTTCACGTGAACAAGTTCAATCTTCTAGTCAGCGACAGGATTCCACTGAACAGGTCTCTTGCGGACGCCAGGAAAGGGAGGTATGAGCACCGCGCGCTATTAACAACGATTATTTTTACCAACGAATACTAGTTATAGTATGTAATACTATCTTGAAGACACGTATTTTGCTTTTCCTTCTTACCTGATGCTATTTTATTACGTAGTGACCTACTGAATGACGTCGTAAAGAAGAACAAAAAAACTTTTACTGATTCTGAGGTTCCTCGAGAATTTCGCTTTGTGTTTACTTTGTTAGTTGTTTCTTGATCACTGTAGTTCGGCTTCAAATGTTATATGGTTTTCCATAAATAGTGTAACAGATATTATGAACTGCAAATACACATAACCATGTTTCTACTCTGTCTATTTTATTAGAAACGTCATTATAACAAAAGTTATCACACAACTTCACAAAAGTTATTAGAGAGTTTCAGAATTGGGAGCCCAAGACACCGGGTCCTCAAGCTGCATTGCGTTGGTCGCTTTTGCGTTGCGAGGCTCAGCAGAGTTTCAGAATTGGGTCAAACGCAGGGTGCGTTGGGTCAAAAGCACGGGGCGCCACACGTGGCCAAATAAAAAAAATATGCGAGACGCGGGCCATATACGGCACCGTAGCTCGTGCTGCATCTGCTTCGTCTCGCTGGCGACCCAAGACGCCTTGGGGCCCATGCTAGTTTTCGATTTTTGGTCCTTTGGTCAACACGAACGCATGAGCCCAAGATTGGCTCCGGTTCTGCGCATGCCTCCTGGTACGTCGCAAGCTTCTTGGGTCTCCAAGCTCCTTGGGGCCTCAATTCTCAAACTGCCTAGTGTGTAATTTAATTACTGGCACCCATCCTGTAATGACCCTCGAGACAGGGCCAACAGTATGACTAAATAAATAAATCATTTACACAACCTCATCCTACACAACATTAGCATGTCATAGACGCAAGTTGTCAGCGTCCGCTCTTAAGTGGTCGATTTTGCAGATAATTAGAGCCGAAACACAGGCAACAGGGCGACACTTTGGACGTTCGAGAAGCAAAGAATCCTCCTTGCTTATTCCTGTTCATGCCTTTCTTCTCTGTGTATGCCTATGTCTGGGCCTCTTTCGCTGCCATATTCCCCACTTGGCCAACAGAGGTGGGAGATTTGCGGACGACTTCCGCGCAAATGAGTTCAGAACTATTTCCACTCTATCATTTTTTCGCGTGTGTGACACATAGATACCATCGACGGGTTCTCGCGGTCGGTGTCGCCGTCGTGTTTTTTATTATCCTGCCACGTGCACCTTGCCTGTTTTCACTTTCGCAGCTGCAAGAAACTGGGGTACAACGTGAGCGCACTTCCTGACACATCCATCATCATCGTATTCCACAATGAGGCCTGGTCGACCTTGCTTCGGACGGTGCACTCGGTCATCGACCGATCTCCGCGGAGATTGCTGCGAGAGATACTGCTTGTCGACGACGCCAGCGAGAGAAGTGAGTCACATCGGCGTCTCACTGTAGATAGAACTGTCGTCGAGAGTTCACGTCACCATCGTCATTACAGGCGTGCGCACGAGGAGAAAAGGTAGGGGGTAAGGGGGCTAGGCGGCCGCCGCCTCTAGTCACCTATAGGGCGGCTCGAAGTCTGCCCCATTCTTTTCCTCAGTAGCAGATGTCCCGTTATTTCTTAAGCACCAGAGTTTTAGCCACAGAGGTTCTGGACAATAATGGCGTTCGAGGCTTCCCGGCGTTGCATTTATTGTGAAGCGCACATTCTTTTAGGCTCGACTGACGGGAATGAAGAGGGGGAGGAGGGTGGCTGCGATAAAACTCCCCCTCCCCCATAGTAAGGCTACCCTTGCACGCGTATGGTCGCCAGAGTACTTAAACACTCACACTCAGTCCTGTGTGTCGGGCTAGATCTTTAGGAGAAAGTTCTTAGGACCAAGACCACATTATGGCGAAACATTTAGCGCGATCACCTAAGAACAACCATGTTGATCACAAAAAAGGAACCTTACGATCTATGTGACGTACTCAGGCCCTCATTCGCAACAATTAGGCTATAATTACATGCAACGTATGCTGATAGTACTGATGATATTCCAACAAGATTAGCCTGCTAGAGATGGCCGACAATTGCTCTCTGTGCTGCGAGCAACCTATGTGCTGCAAAGGACATGACTCGAATGAACTGCATGACCTATAGCCGCACTGCCCCGTTCTAAATTATACCGAAATGAGAATGTCATTTCATACTAACACGATTCATCTATCAGATAGGTAATCCGAACGTAGTACCTCGTACCAATGAAAGGGTAAATATGCTCCTTTGAAGATAGTGACTCAGGATAGTTCCACCAGTGGAGGTTAAGGCTGTTGGTAGATTGCCAAGGGTGTCAGGCATATCTATCATAGTTTCGTTTACTCGATGTGAGAGGGCAGAGTCGGAAGAGAAGCTGACCGATTCTTAAGTTATATCACGTTTATATCGCTCATATTGTACAAGTTTGTACACCAACTCCGCCTTTTATACGCTATATATAGCCAGGCCCAACTCATTGAATTAACATAAACACAATCTCCGGTCGAGCAGGCCTGACCCGACTTTGTCAGGTTTGTGCTGACAAAACGCAACTGATCCGACGCGCAGCATTCCTGAAGGAGCCCCTGGACAGGCACGTGTCGCGACTGCCGGTGCCGACGCGCGTGCTGCGCTCCACCAACCGGACGGGCCTGATCAGGGCTCGCCTGCTGGGAGCGGCTCACGCCAAGGGCCAGGTGCTCACGTTCCTCGACGCCCACTGCGAGTGCACCAAGGGCTGGCTCGAACCGCTGCTCGCAAGGATCGCCGAGGACAGGTACACAGGCATCGAGACCAATGTATACGTTCGAAGACGTTCCACTCATACGCTAGCGCAATACAGCTACAGCTCAACGTATATGAAGCATGTTGCAATTTGGCAATTGCAGTATGTGTCGTAAAGCGGGTCGTTTAACTATTAGTTAGCGAACTGCAGGTAATTAAACGGTTGTGTTTTAATCACCTGACTACGTCCACTGCAGGACAAAGGCCTCTCCCATGTTCCGCCAGTTAACCCGGTCCTGTGCTTGCTGCTTCCAATTTATACCCGCAAACTTCTTAATCTCATCTGCCCACCTAACCTTCTGTCTCCCCCTAACCCGCTTCCCTTCTCTGGGAATCCAGTCAGTTACCCTTAGTGACCAGCGGTTATCCTGTCTACGCGCTACATGCCCTGCCCATGTCCATTAATCACTTTTTGTATGTAACGGAATAATTAAGATAAGGGCTACAGTTTCGTCGTCTGACACAAGTGATATTTTTAAAATTCTGTATTCTAATAACAAAAATGCTCTTTACAAAGTGTTTCAGCTAACCCGCACTTAACTTTAAAAACAAAACAAAAGCAAACGCGTGTGCTACGCGTGTATAATTAACTCCGTATTGTTCGGACCTGTACACAGTGCTTCAGGATAGTTTGTTCACACCTGCTAAGCTGGGCTATTAATAAATATTACTTAATTACCTTTTTATTTTTTTAAAACGCCAGCGCGAACTTTTCAATGCAGAAGTTGTACCACTTCTTATGAAACGTCGGAATTTCCTGTGCATGTTAAGACGCCTGCCAATCTGATACGCTGGGTAATTAATCAAGATCATTTAATTAACCCTTACACTAACAACTCTAACGAATAAGATTTTGAGTGCATAAGCTGCCACGTTTGTTCAGCAATGTCGAATTATTTATTCTATACTAAGACAGCATCCTGTTTAGTTTTCTTCCTACATTTCTTTAGAATGCACGACAGTAGATAGCCTTTAACTTGGCGCAAGTTGGTTGAAGCAATCCGCATAAACAGGGTGGAGCGCAACGTACCTTATCTTGCAACTACTCGTTTAATGCAGCAAGGAATAATACATAAGTTACTTTCTGTCTGAAGTACAGGTTACGCTATGCTATACTTCTCAGGACACGAGTGGTGTGCCCCGTGATCGACATCATCAACGACGAGACGTTCGCGTACGTGCGTAGCTTCGAGATGCACTGGGGAGCGTTCAACTGGGAGATGCACTTCCGCTGGTTCCCCGTCGGACAGAGGGAGCTCAAGCGAAGAAAAGGGAACTCGACGATGCCTTTCAGGTAAGCCGAGATGCCTCTTCCTCGGCTCCAACGATTTGTACGAGGTGTGAAGCCATACGCGTGTAGAGATACGAACTATTTTCGTGGAAACTGGCCTGGCACGCAAACAAGCCACGCCCTCTTCTGCAGCTGCTGTTCTCCCTGAATGGATGAAACCATTTAGTGTAAGGGGATAGGCGGCGTTAAGCTCCTGCGTGAAGAGTATACACCGTACGAGAGTGAAATTGTTTAATTGTCAAAGCCTGAATAAATATTTTAAGCGAACGTTGTATGACTCCCATATTTTGGCGTCGTGTGCAAAAAAAAAATAGGAAAAAAGCCCGGCGCCAGTGAGCGTACAGCAATGCGCCTTTAGAAGGCATGAGCATCATTTTTCAACAATTAATGCCCTCTCGATCACGGGCTCTCTAGGATCAGCCGTTTCTTGTATGGCAAGCGCATTTTTTGTCGACATCATTTGTCAATTTACGTTGTCGCGTTTCACTGTTTCCTGGATATGAACCCGCGACCTTCGTTCTTGCCCTCAGCAAGAGAAGTGTTGCGCTGCTAAGAACATTAATGAAGATCCCGTTCCCCGCATGGAAGAAGGAAAGAGAAGAGAGCACTGTGCGCTGAAAAAGGAAAAAGAAAGAACCAGCTTTTCAAAGATTCTCGTCGTCCACTGAACAATCGCTCATTTACGTTGCAAAAGTCTTCCCAAGGCAGCCGCTCGTAATATGCAAACAAAAGGTAGCCAAGAATCTCCAGTAGTGAGATGACAGGTAGGCAGTAGTATATTTGGTTAAACATGGTAATTTTTATGCTACGGAGTACATCAAGGGAACGGCACAAGTGATCAACAGCAGTAGTGACGAGTAGAGTGAGCAAGTTTTATTGTTGTTCTTGTTCTTAAAGTACGTAATTGAGTTTTGCGCACGTTCATGCCATCACACGGGTTGTGTTTTATATTCAATGATGTGCACACGTTGCCCTGTTGTTATTAACGTCAAAGAAACGTCCGAAACATCTGCGCAGGACGCCCGTGATGGCGGGTGGCCTGTTCTCCATCGAGAGGGACTACTTCTACGAGATGGGCTCGTACGACGACCAGATGGACATCTGGGGAGGAGAAAACATGGAAATATCCTTCAGGGTGAGCGAGGATATATGCAACAGTATGAGACAATGTGTGCAGGATTGAGGATTTCGAGCTGTCCTATCGATGGCACCGTATTTTGAAGAATACAGATGGAGGGGGGGGGGGGGGGAGTGATATGTAGCATCTTATATTGAATGCCGGCTTAACGGAAACAAAAAGAAATAATGCAATGAAGCATTCAAGAACATTGCAGTGCTCACCAAGTCAAAACAAAAAGACATGCGGAAGCGCTGAGCTTCTATTAACGTTTGTTGTGGAACAAAGTCGCATGCGACAAAAGGTGCGTAATGAAGCAACTTCGTTCTATAACAACCGTCCATTTAAGTTCAACTCTTGCATATGTGACTTTTTTTCGTGCCGTCCTTTCTACCCGTGCGTGATGTCATATGCAATTGCGATCAATCAATCGACCCACCAGTGCGTTTTATGGAGTGACACGCTCGCAGTCAGAAACATCGCTGTAAGTGCTATCGTTCTAATGGCGTTAACTAATGGAAACACGTTGACAGTATATGCAAAAAAAAAAGAGTGCCGCTTGCCACGCAAAGTGATCAAAATAGGACCGTTAGAATGCGATGACTCGGTTTGATCGTACCTTTTAATCTATTGCTTCAAACCACCCGCGAACGACATTATCCAGTAATAAAGTAGACGAGCGCTGTGGCTTGTCGGGCTACGCAGAGGCATAGCCAAAATTTTTCGTTTTTTTGGGGGGGGCAGTGGGAGGGGAAAAGGTGGGCCAAGTATATTTCATGTATGTTCATGCGTGCGTTCGTTTGAATATGCGCCAGTATATATACGCAAGCAAAATTGCAAATTTTCGAGGAAGGGGGGGGGGAAGACTTTAACCCTTCCTCTCTCTGCTACGCCTCTAACGGGGTGTCACAGTCACCCGAATCACATATGCGACGCTAATAAGTATAACGGCCAAACAGAGTCGGTCCCCGCAACTGATGCAGATCTGGCAGTGCGGAGGCTCCGTGGAGGTGGTGCCGTGCTCACACGTGGGTCACGTGTTCCGGCGCACGTCGCCCTACACGTTCCCCAAACCGGGCGGCGTCGGTAAGGTGCTGTTCGCCAACCTCGCCAGAGTGGCGGCCGTCTGGATGGACGAGTGGGCAAACTTCTACTTCAACATAAACCGTGGTAAGGGAACTAGAGGTACTGGTGCTCGTATTTTATATATTGACACGTTTACGGATGGTCAGTGGTCAATTGATTAGTTGGGGGTTTTGTGGCACAAGGGCCATAAGTGGTCAAAGTGCCGTGTCATTTATGTGCTGTTGGCGATGACCAGTGTTTGCGATGACAGGGTGTTTTATATGGTGGTATAGAAGCCTAAAATCATGTGCTATAAGTGAGTATAATAGCTCTGTACAAACTGTAAATTGTGGTAGCGATACGCGATGTGATCTATGGATGGGAATTGTATGTTCAGTGAGTGTAATATTTTCAAGTAGGAGACATGAAAATAGCACGGGTGCCTCCTCGAGACCTTCAAGGCCTTTGGCACTATGCTTGCTGTAAAGTCTGCAGCAAATTGTCAGTGAAAGCCGGTGTCATTGTCTACTAAGATTTTCCCGACTTTATCAGTAACTTTACTAACGATGTAGCGTTAAAGAGCTCGTTTCGGAGAATTTCCCGCATCGGCGCTGGTGTCGTTGGTTGTGAGCGAAAAATCATCATCTTATAATTCGTGCCTGAAAAGTGGAGAACGAAGCAAATAAAATAATTCATAAAAAATTATGGAACAGGCTGGAGAGGGTTGTTTGAGTGCAAGTGGGATCAAACCTGGGTCATTTGCATGGCAAGCGGATCTTCTACCACACGACCACGCCTCTGCTTGGAAATGCAGTGACAGTATCTTTCATGCTTCACAAACACATGCGTCCTGTATACATGCTTCACAATGCAACATGAAACATTGCAGTAATAATGCGTGGTACAAGCGTCCGTTGCAAACGGGCGTCAGAATATGTGATTATCGTAATGACTCCGTGGTTGAAAGCCGGTACTCCACTAGAAAATGCGCACACGCTACTGCACCTACTCCTAGATCACGTAGTGGGTGCATAGCAAATTAAAAAAAAGGTTTCATCCACTAAACGTTTGAAGTACGCACTAGAAACAGGATGTCGCTGTCGCGTTCAACTTTTAAAGGAGAAGCTTCAGGGAACCCTAATTTTTTTAGGGGCGAAGCTCCTTAGGGCGGGGGCTGTGCGTCCCCTGTAGCCTGTATGTAGCCACCTCTAGTTTAGTTCTTGCAGTGTTCACTAGATGGCGGTACCGTCCGCTGTATGTAGCCACCTCTAGTTTAGTTCTTGCAGTGTTCACTAGATGGCGGTACCGTCTCCTGTATGTAGCCACCTCTCGTTTAGTTCTTGTAGTGTTTACTAGATGTGGTACTTGTAGCTGATGGTGAAAAGATGCAAGATGTTATAAACTAGAAAGCGCTACTTGTAGTTGATGAAAGACGCGAGATCTTATAAAAGAGGAATGATGTCACATATGGCGCGTGTCATTGGTTGAAGGCAATCGTTCGATTTAGTGCGGCGACGTACGCTAGGGGGAGCGATGTAATAAAATCGAGTGGGCAAAATGTACAGAGGATTCATGGTTTACCAGGTTTACCGCCGGAGCTTCGCCCACTCATCATCATTCACTTCGTGGATATGGCGGAATTTTTTTTTAATTAGCTTAGTAACCATACACCATGCTTGTCCTTGCAGAGGAAAAACAAATAAATTAATGGGCACAAAAACAGAAGGTGGCAGCAAAAGATCGACAAAGCGATAAACTTTTGTCCTATTCTTTTTCTGGGTACGGTGTTTCGTTTGGCGGTTTATATCTTCAATCATAAACCAATTGCCCCAATTCTCAATAATAATATCTGGGTATTACGTCACAAAACGTTGATATGACTATGAGAGACGCCGTAGTGGAGGGCGTCTGAAATTCAGACCGTCTGGTGTTCTTTTGCGGGCATGCACTGACATCACACAGTACATGGGTTTCTACATTTCGCACCAAAACGCGAAACGGGGAATCGAACCCGTGACCTTGGGGCAGCAGCCGATCACTGTAACCGTTGATCAACCTTGACGGGTGACCCAGCTATCAACATTGCTGCTAAATGGTTGACGATACGTGACAGGTCCATCGCGAGCTTGGTGGATTCCGTGCTGCACGGTTGTGCCGTCCGCGCTCTCCAACGCCCAGCGTGGCTCTCGCCGATCGGCCTACCGTCCGTGATTTCCTGACGCCATGTAGCTCTCGCCGTTCGGTGTCCCGTCTTCGAACTCCTTCGACTATGTCCCCATCTTCCTATCTCTTCTCTCCTCTTTCTACACTCGTGTGCAGTGAGTGCTGTCTTCTACATATTTCCATTTCTACTATTATTTTATTGCCTTACCCCTTCCTCTACAATTAAGGAGTTTAGCCGTGTCGCCTACGAGGCAGACAAAAATTAGCTCATTTTTTCTTTCCTTCAAGAACCACTTACTACTTTCATCGCGAGCTGCGAACACTTGATTACACTGCTGCGCATGACAGTAAGCACCAGTCAACAAAGTATTCTGTGTAAATCATACAACTTCACCTTGAACGCCTCTGTTAGTGTAAGCAAAAATTAAGAAAGTTTACTTTTTAACAACTCTTTACAAGTACTATCCGAATGTCTCGTCTCTCCCTTCTGTTCTGTCCTATTGGTGCATCGCTTTTTTGTTTCGTATCATTTTTTTTAGTTTTTCAAACAATGTACCAACAAGCCCACCATCACGTTATACTGTACTCACCTTATGTTGAAGCTACTTTACCAGGGCATTACGCACGCTATCACGCCGTAGCAACCTGTGCAGCGTGTCGAAACAACTATAGAATATGCAGAATCTGCTTCTGAAAGGAGGCCCCTGTGTTCGAAAGTGTAGCATAACTCAGTGCATTAAATATATAAAAGAGTGCAATGATTATTCAACCTTTTTTTCATAATACGCAAGCACACTTTCCTGCGCTGCATATTTGCCAGGGTAAAACGGCGGCACCTATCGTGCCTCAAGAGTAGATGGAGAACTGAATGCACGTGCTGGGGTTTGTCTCTTATGTCTATTTCTAATAAGAGAGCTGATTCTACATTTTCAGCGTCATAGCAGAATCAATCCGAGTTTCAACACACTTCTTGCAGAAGCGACCAGCCCCCATGAAATGGGTTGACCGCATCGCAGAAAAGTTAGCTTTACAATATTGAAAAGGTAGCTTTTTTTTCTCCGCAGAAGTGCTCTTATTGTGCTTAAGACGACTTTTTAGCGTTCTGTGTGTGATCGCGCGAGAAGAATGGTATTTGCAACGTGTCGAAAGAACGACTAACATCTGCCACCAATCACACTTGTAAAACGTTACTGTATGCCATGGCATGGCCACACTATTCGATACATTTCGCGTAAAAAAGAAAAAAAATAGTTACGTAAAGGTGGGTTTTCCACACAAAAACTCTTCTTGTCGTGAAGCCAAACATTTAGCCCTTTATTTCTGATTTTATACAAAAGCGGAATCAGGTAAGTGCCAATTGAAAGTAAAGAATAGCATCTGAATGTTATCGCACGTAAGAACACCTTTGTGAGTCATGGTACGGCCACGCACTGCGGGGTGTTCAATGTAAAAAAAAGTAAATGAGAAGGACGCTTTTGCACCTAAACTACTTTTGTGTGGTGAAGCCTAATTTTCGACTCCTTAGGGTATGGTCGGATACAAAATGTGTATGCCCCGAATGAGATCATTTAAAATAAAATGGTAGGCTAAATCTATAAACCGACCGGCGTAAAATATTGTGAAAATACCTCTTCATTCTTTTCAGAATATTTTAAATAATTTTCCCCTTCTTACCTCTCACCATTTTCGCTGTTTCATTCACTGTTTTTCTTCGCCTGACAAGAGCTATTGAAAACTGCGAATGCATGCACACTGAAGGAGGCATTTAACTAGAAGCACAGGTGTGCATTATTTATTCCTAGTGGATCTTCCGCCGCATCTCGAATAATTCCTCCATGACCGAGCAAGCATCCCTCCTCCCCCTCTAAATCTTGTCGGTCATCCTTCACCATAGGAGGGAGAGGGGGTGCTTGCTCGGGATTTTACGGGACGCAAAACTAGGCGTTCAGTTCTATAACTACAACAACAAGTCGCAGTTCCGGCAGAAAGAACATTGTCGTAATTAAGTCAGCTTCCCATGAAAATGCTTGCGATCACATGCCTTCGTGAACTGTGACAGCATCTACAGGCTATCGCCGATAGATACAGACCACTACGCGTAAGGGACTTAGTGCACAACACCGCGTGAAGTGCTGTGTTTACGATCATTCTAGCAGCTTTGCAAATCGTATCAGTCGATTTGTGTTACCTGCCCAGGCGAATAACAAAATTTTTCGTGCAAGTATATTTCACAAACTCGAATCACGTTCTCCAGAATCAAACTGGTTTGAAACGTTTTCTCATTTAATTACTATTGCAGTGATTGCAATTATATTTGCATAAATGATCATCTAGATTAATTTATCAGCGCAAAAAAAGATTGAGCAGGTGCCAACTCAAAGGAAGAGGGCTGTGGTGGTGCCGTACATGCACAGGTTGTCACACAACCTGAAAAAAAGAAAAAGATTGCCCAGCGTTGCGACATCAGGGTGGCGTTTTCGGCCACTGAAAAGCTCTCCAGGTTGTGCCGAGCGGTGAACGTCCTCCCTGGGAACAAGAACATGTGCGAACCTAAGCACCGCCGTCCTTTTGTGGCGTGCGAGCAAGGAGCAATGTATTCCACGCCACTCCTATGCGGCATGTACTATGTTGGACAGACGGGCGGGTGTCTTAAATGTCCGTCTCAGAGAGCACCTGCTGATGCTCTCAGCGGTGGTCTGCAGTCATTTAGTGATATATATAGCCGAGACTGCGGCTGCTCCCCGCACTTTGAGGGTACAATTGTCTTAGCGAGGCATGGCGAACAAATTGTTCGAGAAATTTTAGAAGCAGCTGAAATTCAGAGGCTGGGAGACATATGCTTACGCAGGCCTTCCATTTCCCTCTCAAGTAAGGAAATAAGTTACCTACAGGGCATGCCTTTTTAATAGTTTCAAACTGTGTTTTACACTGTTCTTATAATTCGTTTTTTTTTAGTTTTTAACGTTTTAGATCTTGTTTGTCTTACGTACCTGCCTGGGCTTCTCTGGCTTTAACGTGTTCGGCCCAGTTGGTTTTGGCATCAAGTACATAATTGTTTTTCTTTTCTCTTTTCATAGTAGGGGTGTGCCTTTTGGCGTGATTGCCTTCGGTTGTTTTGTCTTCTTGGCAAGTGGTTGTCACGTGGTTTTCATCTCCTCTTTTCATCATGCTATCTTCTGTTGTTTTGATGCGTGCCTACAAAAAGGCCCTGCGTTTGAAATAGTAAATCAGTTGTGAGTACAGGGCTGTGTGTGTGTGTGTGTGTGTGTGTGTGTGTGTGTGTGTGTGTGTGTGTGTGTGTGTGTGTGTGTGTGTGTGTGTGTGTGTGTGTGTGTGTGTGTGTGTGCGCGTGTGTGTGCGCGTGTGCGTGTGCGTGTGTGTGTGTGTGTGTCTTTTCTAAAAGTTTCGTCTTTATTGCGCTGAGAAATTAGCCTAAATAATAATGAACCAACTCGCCCAATCAACAGTTTTAGCGTAAATGATCTTTTTGCTCAATGCTCACATGATTTAGATCAAGGTTGTCTTCATTAGATGTGAGCTAGTTTCACGCAATACTAGAACAATGATTTTACGTGTCTGCAGCCTACTTTTTACGTGCCCATTTTCCCAGAGATGAAGAAAAGTTACACACCACAAGATGTGGCGGAGCGCAGGAAGCTGCGAGAAAAGCTACAATGCAAGAGCTTCCAATGGTACCTCGAGAATATATGGCCGGAAAACTTCCTGCCCGCTGACAACAGATTCTTCGGAAAGGTACGAGGCCGTTGCGTCACTCGGGAGCGAGAAAAACTGCAGAAATGATATTTTCGAATAATTGCTTTTACCCCTGCAAGCAGAAAGCAGGCCGCCATAAGCGCGAAAACAAAGATTGTTTACGGGGTAGCGGGCCACAAGATTTCCGAACCTAAGGTGACTTGTACATCCAGGCATTACCACATAAAAATAATGAAAAAGAACGATTACATGTATGTATTTAGGTGCGCCAGTTAGATACAAGAAAAAATGGCTCCCGTATCTTCCCACGGGGTGGAACTTGAGTAAATGCGTCGCAGAGTGGTGGGGGTGTCGTGTGAATGCTGCGTCTACTCGAGTCAAGCAAAGTGTCAAGTAAAGCGGACGCCAAGTAAGGACGCCCTTAACTGAACTCCGAACGCGTGATCCGACGCCTATATACACAACGCCCGCGTTATAGGGAGGAGGGGAGACGAGGCACGAGACGAGCCGAGCATGCGCAATGGGGGTGTGAACGGCGCCGACGCAGAAGCGCGACATTATGCGACTAAGAAATGCTCCACATTTAAAATAAATTTTGTTTGTCGTTGACAGCAGTCATATAAGTTCGCACTGATTGAGTATGCGATTGCGTGCGCTACAGAGAAGCAGAGAGTGAGAAAGAGAGGGAGAGCAGGATGACAAACAAGTTGCTTCGTTCCCGTAGAAAACATTTTTATACCCACGCCGTCGAACTTTCGTCCTGTTGTCATTGATGAAAGCGTGAAGTGTGTGACAACTGATTACGGTAACTCCCGACAACCCGTATATATAACGTTACGTGTTGAACGCGGTAGAAGAGAGCAACCACAGCTGCCGCTGTGCAGCTAGACAAAGACGAAGATCTCGGAACAGCAAGGTTGGAAGTGGCGACCGTAGTATTAAAGCAAAGTCCAGAGTGTATTTCATGAGCGCGAAGCTTGACCGTTATTATACGCTGACGAATCTCGATCAAAATTCGGACTGAATGCTGCACATTTTAGCAAGCTCTAATTCTGTCCAATTTCACAAGGTGTAATGACGATACTTGAGACTGACGCAATGAGTCAGCATTCATGGGATTTTTTTCGCGCTGTGCACTCCTAGCGGCTTATAGTGTGAAAATCTTTCAAAGCGGCGTACAGCAGTAAGCTGGCGGAAAGGGAGGAATAGATGATAAATGTATAACATATTTCTAAAAATTGCATTTTCTTTCTCTCATCGATTTAGCAAATTCAGGGTACGATTAGTCGGGTGCATAACTAATAATTCACCACTGTGGGTCATATGCCCACTATGCATGCTATCCAGCTGGCTAGCTTTATTGGTGAAATGGCTTCGTGAGCAGGGTCACCTGACTTGGATACGAGTGCATTGACCTATTCCTCGTCTGTAAGCATGGTTATACGCGCCATCGACATACTGGGACAGCTGTTGTGACGCGTATGGAATACGTCTTTAGAAGGAGCACAATACATTTCCCCTCCCTTGAAGGAACACTGTGAAAAATATTCTGTTTGTCGTGATCTGTACTGCCAGATGCTTTTTTTTACTAATTTCTTAACGGCCTCCTCGGATTTAGTTGCCTCTGTTTCTGGGCCAGGGTTCAATACAAGCTCTTCACACTTCCCTTCCAGGTGAGAAACAAAAAGACCGGAAAGTGCTTCGTGCGGCCGAGCTCCAAGAGCTATCACCAGCCAGTTGGGAAGGTCGAGCTTGAAGAATGTTCACTTACGCACTACCCTATGCAGGTAGGAGTCTGCATCAAACCGGCAGCTCCTTTTTATTACTACTTTTACAGCAACATAGACTAGTCCTGATGGCCTAATATATTGTGTGTATATGTGTAATAAGCTCGCGCACTTAAGCCAGTGTTGTGTAAGAAGTGTAGCAGTGTCTTGTGGAATCTGTTTGTTGTTTGTAGAAACTGTTTGTGTAACTGTAACGAAGGCCAGCTTGTAGGAGGTGACGAGGGCGTTGTTCCGGCTGTAACCTTTGGCATGTCCCTACATTCGTAACATGATATGCATAACCTGACAGCTGTACCGTCAACTGCTTTGTGCACCCGGCGAAAAAAAATTATCATAAGGACAGAAGTGGTGCCGGGAGATTGATATCGAGAGCAACCTTAATTTTTGTGTTTCCTATACCAGTTAACTACATTCAGTATGTTTCTTCAACCAAGTTATCATCGAAGCTGTTTAGGAATTGCTTCATAAACGCATTTGCTATTTCTTTCTTACATGAACAAGAAAGAAAATGTTGCAGTCACAGAGAAATTTTCACGCAGTGGTCAAGGCAATAATCGTAGAAACTTTGTTGGAGTATTGGCGACGTGCCGTTGTTAACAGAACACTGGTTGCGAGGCTTGAGCTTAAAGCAACTTTTTTAAATGGTAAATTACTTTTCACAATACCAAAATAACCTCGCTTGAGGAAACGTGCAAAAAATATGAAGAAATAAAGATGTCGACGCCCCTTTGAGAGACATTAGGCAAAGAGTTTCAGAAAATTTAGTCGTACCATTTTTTGCCGAATTCCGAAAAAAAGTCACAGTTTTGCCAAAACGGCAAAGCAATGAATGCGATAGCAACATATTAGAACGTTTTACGAAGCAAGGCTACAATTTTTAGGAGCATCATTAATTGTAGTAAACATGCGCTTGCTAATTCCTGCCGTGCGGCCACCGCAGATAACCACAACAAGGTTCATGCTTAGAGGTGTCGTTCATAAACGAAGTGAGGCTGGCAGTCAACTCATTTAGATCCGATCTCACATAACTCTACAAAACGCTGGTGTAAGAGAACACGGCCACTTCAGGTACACTTTTTACACCGTGTTTTTGTGTTGAGAGCGCAGCCCCTAGAAGCAGCTCCCCCCGCCTGCTGTGGGGGCACAAGACGCGCACTGATCGTGACCGCGATAGCGCGGCAGTCACATGCGCTCCTCCCCCCCCCCCTCCGTTTTTTTTTTCGCTGGCAAGATAAGCGCGTGCGAAGACGAGCCAGGCCGGAAAGGTTATGCTCGCGCCGCAGAAAAAGGAAGCTAGTGCATGGCGATAGTTATAGCACGAGAACAAAACGACAACACAGAGACAAGAAGGACACGAAAGACTGTGTCGTCGTTTGTCTCTGTGTCGTCGTTTTGTTCTCGCGCTATAACTGTCGTCATGCCATACCAAGTAGCCCAAGCTGCCACACTGCTAGTGCATCTTTCCCCGTGGATATATACATACATATACATATACGTGAATGACGGCGGCGGCGACGGCAAAAACCAGCCGAGACTGTTCATATAATTGATATCACAATAAAAAACACTTTGAAATTTATGAAATCACGTGCGTAGCTTAGGCGCGAAACTTATCAATGAAACCTTAACCCTGACTGTCATCTATTGATGGCGGTAAATGTAACTACAGAAATGTTCTCAAAGCGTAACTGATCAGTCGAAACAGATTAATCGCTTCACAGAAGAATTTCATCACTACACCCAAAGTGTACTTTATCGGCGTTCTTATGACGCAGTACTTCGTGCTCACCGAAGAAGGCTTCCTGATGACGGACGAAGCCATCTGCCTGGATTCGCCGGAGTCCCAAGCCGACACCAACGTGGTCATGATCGCCTGCAACAACCTGGCCAGGCAGAAGTGGCGCTACGATCCAAAGGTATTACCCGCCGCGGTGGTCGAGTGGTTAAGGCCTCACCGCACGCACCCGTTGCAGCGCGGGGTTTTTGACGCGGCATCCGGCCCTCTCTCCACGGAGAGGGTGGGCGCGCAACTTTGCGTAGCCACGCACCCTCTCTCTTTATTGGGAGGAGGCACGACGCCACGTCAAACAGCCCCGCGCTGACGCGCTGCAACGGTTTCGTGTGGTCAAGCCTTTAGGTGCTCCGACCGCCAATTCGAACGTCGCGGGATCGAATCCCGGCGGCGGCCTGAACTTCGTTGGAGGCGAAAATGTTTGATACCCGTGTGCTTAAATTTAGGTGCACGTTAACGAAACCCAGGTGGGCAAAATTTTCGGGGCCCTGCTTTCTGGCGTCTGTCATAAGTTCTCATAACCACGTCATGGTTTTGAGACGTTAAACCACAATAATAATTATTATTATTATCCTAATTTAGTGCAATCTACACTGCGTACACTCTGCCTGATAAGTTGGAGGATCAGTCGTGCACGTTATCAGCCAGACGCGTATATCGCGAGTGCCTGCCTATGATTCTTTTTTTCTCTGTATATTTATTTTGCAGAATTGTGCCAAGGTAATTTATACTAAAACCAATATATGCTAGAGCTAAGGCCCCAAAGCTGCTCTAGATGTTGTAGTGGAAGGCTCCGGCTTGACTTACAGGGTTCCTTACACGTTCCACCTCAGTGAACTCTTAGGCAAGAACTGTCTTCTAACAGCGGAGCTGTTAAAGCTTGCCGTAATTTCTCGGAAACAGAAATGATCATCATGAACAGGTACACGCTCTCTTCTTTCTTTTCTGCCTCACTCCCAAACACGTGCGCCGATTTCTCCGGCGTGGTCTGTGATAACCCTGATGGGTCAGATGAAGAGTACAAGGAAAGACAAAGAGATACACAAAATGAGTATGAAGAAAGAGGGACATAAATTTTTGGCGTAAAATAGTACTCCACGAAGCGTGATTCGAACTAGAGCCCCGATTCGAAAGGGAGCGTTCTACAAGGTAGACAGATGCGATGATGAGGAGAGGGAAAGGATGACAGGACATAGTGAAGCATAGCTTAGAAAAGAATGACAGGAATAGAAAGAATGAAATGCATAGATACAAAACGAAAGAGAGAGGGGGGCAGAAAGGGAGTGAAAATAAAGAAAAAGGATAGAAAGAATCTGCAAGAAAGCGAGAAATGGAGAGAGAGAAAGAGAGAGCTAGAGATGGATGAAAAGGAAAAAAAAAGAAGAATGAAGAGAGAACGAAATACTAAGAAATAAAGAGAGAGATAGAGAGAGAGATAAATAGATAACAACAGAGAAAGAAAGACAGAAAAATGCAGAAAAGAATACAGAGGTAGAAAAAATTGGCCCCGTATCTACATGTTTCACTACAAATGTCGTCGAAAGATGATAGTCTTGTGTGTGGAAAGAGTGAAAAAAACGTTTATTTTATGTTGTGCGTGAGAAAATCGCTGAATTGTATTCTAAAAGCACTGCGTTAGGGAGTCTCGATCAGTGCAGCGAAGGCGAACGAGCGCATCGAGGCACGTGAGACACAAGCGCCATCTAGCAATTATTTTCGAAAACAAAGGAAGGCGTGCGCGCCCGCGGATGGAGATGAGCGCCTGTCTCGGAGGCAATAAGGTGTAGAACGCTAAGCGACGGGCAGGTGCCACCACCGTGTCGTCTTAGCAAAAGGTTAAAAACACTTGCCTTTTTTAGCATCGTGTTGCACTGACAGCGCAGCGTGATAAACGCTACAGTCCTTAGATTTACTGATGTGTGCTTTCTCTAGTTTAAAGAAACACAAAATATTGACGCGTTGTTATGGTGCCTCAGATATGCGCAATAATTGTTTTTTTTAATTGACAATCGCACAAGTATGAACGCTGAAACTTGAGCAGTATTAGTGGGCGCTGCCGATGGGGTATCGCTTGGTGCCGTTTGGGGTATTGTTACGGCGAACAAACAGACAAAAATACACAGACAAAAATTTTTGCCTCAAAGTACCCCAAGAAAGAATATCGTCTTTAAAAAGAAGAAATTTGTTAAACTTGCAAAACAGGGTACAGCAAAAGCTTAGCTGTTCTGAGCTCCGCTGTCTTTAGCTTTGCGCCTCCAGTGCAAGCTACATCACTTTTTTTTTCTGAGTCGATGCATTGAACCTCCCGCATTCCTTGTAAAACTTTCTGCAACTGACGTGGTTTTGTGATGGGTTCAGGATCGTAAGCATCGTAGGCTTTCCGCGAATAACCTTAATTTGCACTGAATCCGGGATCGGCCCACCATTTACCGAGCAATGATGTCATGTGATGCCGCCACTATGTAACATGGTGTAACATGTAACATGATGTAACTATGTAACATGACGTAGTGATGACATATGAGACGGCATCATGTGATGGTGACGATTTTTTCAACCACTCGTGTTGACGCCACCGACGAGGGACACCGGTCGATTTTGGCTTTTGCCTTAATGACTTTCAGCACTTGTTGATATTAAATATCAAATACTACTACTACTACTACCACTATTATTATTATTATTATTATTATTATTATTATTATTATTATTATTATTATTATTATATCCTGGGTTTTACATTTCGAAACCACGATATGATTATGAGAGACGCCGTAATGAAGGGCTCCGGAAATTTCGACCATCTGGTGGTCTTTAACGTACACTACACGTGCCTCTAGCCCGCATTTCCATGTAGACGAAGTTGCGACTGCCGCAGCAGCTATAGAAACCATGAGTCTGCAGCCGAACACGGTAACCACTGCATCACTGAGGCATATTTACACAGAGCACTTAAACAAGAGCGCTCTCTATAGTTCATCCTTATAGAAATGCTGCCTGGAATCGAACCTATAGTATACCGCGTGGTAATCTCCAGAAGGCCCTATATCTCCTGTGTCTTCACGGCTGTTAAGACACATGAGACGCACCTAAATTTCGTTCCAGGGGCCATAGCGCCCAATTTTTCCACCATATTCTGGGTTATGCGGGTTAATCCTTGCGCCACAATGGCGCACTCGCGAGCCGTGGCGCAACAAGGAGATAGCCGTTCGAGCACCTGTATTCCGGCGATACGATGTTTTTCCGTGGTCAGGTGTGCAAGAAGTTGAGACATTTTATCTTTCTTCAGCTAGGCACTGGAAATGAACGATTTACGGCGACTTAAACGTGGCAGAAAACGACGGCTCCGCTCCAGTCCAACAAATGACGTCACACGCGTCATGCCAAATGGCAGTCGCCGGCCCTGAACGGGGTTCACGGCCGGCCCTTTGTCAGTTTGCACTGAAGTACTTTTAAGTGTGCATACACTTTATAAGCGACCCCAAACCAGCCACCGCCGTCGGCGGCGTCCGCAGTCTTCTCTCTATCTTTAAAAGAAAGAGGACTTGGCGGGCCGCAGCGCGACGCTCTACCGAATAAGCCACGGACGCGACGCTGATATCGGTGTCAGTAACGCGCCTTATACCCCCTCCCCCTTCGCTCGCTCCTCCGCTCTCCTCGCTCGCTGCAGCTGCACGCGCACCCCTCTCTCTCGCGCGCCCGCCTTCTCTCTCAGTCTCCCGTCGAGAGCGGGTCGTGAGGGGGAGTAAAGTTAAAATGCGTTGGCATTCGCCAGTGAGTTAACGTAAACTCCCCCGTGTGATCAAATTGCTATTCCCAGGAACCATTACACCATAACGGCACCATAGTGTGACTAATAAATATAATAGTGCGAATTAATAAATACCCTCATAGCATCACCCCTTGTATTCGCACTTAACCATGTTCACCCTCGGGGAAATGCTTGGGAGTTTTTTGTTTTATTTTTACGGCCCAATTTTTTTTTCTATCTGTACAGGCGAAATAAACCCTGTAGTTCTAGTTTTAACTTAAAACCACAAATCGCTCGGTGACAGTGCCATGATTGCTTCAACACCTCTCTTCAACTTCTCTTCTTTCCCAGACTAAAGAAATCGTGCACAAGACGACCAAGCTCTGCCTCGACCTGCCCGGTAAACGCGGACCGCAGGGCGTTCGTGTGCGGGACTGCAACGGAGGGCGAAGCCAGAAGTGGATCATGGAGTCCGTCGATTGGAAGACACTCACCTAAGCGGCGTCGACGCCTCCGAGAAATCGCACACGCTTGCCCACCGTCAACTAAATACGGCTTTGACCAACGTCTTTCATCGGCGGCCTTGCGTAGCCATGCTAGATTTAGCTTAGTCTAAAAAAGCACTGTCGAACACGTGAACACGTATATAGAAAAGGAAAGAAAGAGAGAGAGAGCGTTTTGGAGTGAGCGACAGCGCACCATCCCAAGCCAACTTATGACGTCATGAACGTGCGACCATAGAGTTTCTCAAAATTAACTAGAGGGCATTCTGGCGCTGCGATCGTTCAGCGACCATGGGAATGATGGGTAGTACACACATTTGCCTAGTCTTCGTACTTGCGGGTGGCGAATCGTACTTGCGGCTTCGTTCTTGCTGTGTTTCGATTTTGTTTTGAAAGAAAGATTCAATCCTTTTGAACTTCGTGACCCAATTTGGAAAGCTAATTTGAAAAAAAAGAAAGGTGGTGAAGCGCAATCGCTGAACATTTACTGATTTTTGTTCCGTGAGAAAACAACTTCAAGCCACACGAACACACACGGAGCCAAGAGCAAGCCAGAAGTACGAAGTTTAGACAAATGTGTGTACTATCCACCATTCCCATGCTCGCTGAAGCGCTGTGCATTGCAGCTCCCTTAGACACTAGCGCCAGCGTTTCCTCTAGTGTATATTGGGAAACTCTGTGCGTGCGACGAATCAGTGTGCGATAAAAAAACGTACTTGCTTTAGCATCACTCACTCATACAAAATAAAAAGAAGAGGGCGCAGAAATATTACTGGATGATTGAGTCTCGGTGCAGATAAGCCCTCTTGATCAGTGAGATAATGTCCCTATATATCTAGGACCCATAGTCTCCGAGTCCCTAAATCTGGAGGATTTAGGTGAAGATATTTGCGACGACGTATCAATCGCACAACGTAGATAACCGTCGAGCTAGTTGAGCTCACGAGCCCAGCTAACAAGCAGTGTCGTAAAACGTCGCTGATAGGTCTACTACTGCCAGCGTCTACCTTCGGGTATACACACACACACATACATACATACATACATACATACATACATACATACATACATACATACATACATACATACATACATACATACATACATACATACATACATACATACATACATACATACATACATACATACATACATATGTCTGCGCTTAGTGAAAGCTCTCTATTAATTTATGTAGAATCACTTATTTCACACATTTTTTGCAACTGTGTACATAAAGCACGATTATATATAATTAATTTTTTATAACGTAATTCATCCGAGCCTCTTCACGCTGTGCCATGTAAATATATACACGTCGGGTCTAGTAAGACAGGCAAGTAAGCTCGTAAAAAATCTGGGTTTTTTAAGGTATTATTACTTGTAAATAAAAAATATACTTTCGCTCGATTTGACTACACCTTATTACTGTAGTGACAAACACTGAAACCCCGGCGAAACGGATGCGAAAGTGGGGCTTATCATCTACACATCGGAGCGCGTGCATGGTTGATTTACCACGCCGGCTGCAACGAGTACGCGCTATCGGTTTTCCGTTGAACTTCACTGTGTTTGATCACGCTGCTATCACTACCAGACGCCGATTTTTTTTTCTTTATCTCAAAGCTGCGATGGGTTCTTCGCATGGACGGCTTCAATTCTCCGATTTGACGTTCTTAATTACTGTCCCAAATAGTGTCTTTAAGCGTCTTAGAACGCCTGCGGCTACAGAAGAAGTATACGTAATTGTGAAGGCATTCAACAAACATCGCATTTCCTAGACTTAAGAAGATTTTTGACACATTTCTTGAAACACCTGATATATTTAAGGACAAAGCTCTTAAAGCTCGAGGTATAAACGTCCATTATCCGCAAAAGAACACTCCGCTCCCGGTATAACACTCGGTGTAATGTATCGGCGATTGCACAATAGAGAAATTCATACTGGTGTCACACGGGCACTTTTAATCGCGATCAATGTTGATCCGGATTAACCACGATAGGTGCTGCTGTACGGTCACTTTTAATCATTATCAGGCGTGATTGGGATCGAGACTATCGCAATCTGCCTGAGAGATCGCGATTTTGCTGCCGTCTGCACCCCCTAGCCGAGATTGTTCAAAGCACAATAAACAAGAAATTCGGGCATAGTTCGATAAAAATGCTTTAGAGAAAGCTAGATGTTTATATAAGCACATTCTAAACCATTAAAATTGAAACAATATCTACAGTATTGCATATTGTAGGATTCGCGTCGACCGCATGTAGTTACGGGGGAAGCAGACGGCAAGCAGACGACAAGCAGTCAACCGTTGCCTTCAGCGCTTAGTTCAACTCTCGCTCCGTCGGAGCTGTTAGGGCACCTAGAAGCAAACTGGTTATGGGTATCGCAGGCCTTTTGACTATACGTCGCAGCGTAGGCGCACTTCGTGGTCGAATGAAGACATCTTTACAGTGATTGACCGCTGGCAGATGCGACTGGAACAGACTTGAGGCGTCAAAAGTGAAACACTGGCGCGTACAACGAGATTGACGCTTCGCTGCGACTACATAACTACGAGCGGGAGCCATCAGAAAAAAAAAAGCGAAGGTTAAGAATCTCACACAGCAATACAGGTAAGTGCTAGGAAAAGTTTATCGAGTGATGGATTTATGAAAGTACTACAGCAGTAGCCTGATGAGTTTTGGACGTTCGAGCGGTTCTTGCACGAATACCATTGCTGATAAACGGCTCTATAGGTATACCGTACGTCGAGTTTTATCAGTGGCATGTTTTACGGCTCGCAAATGCCACCTGGGGCACTTCATCAGACCCAAGCTCGAACCGGATTAGCTTGGGCCGTGTAGCAGAGGTAATAAAGTTGATCGCGATCAAGAGAACTCATTCGGATCGCCCTGATCGCGATTAAAAGTGCCAGTGTGACACTAGTATTAAATACACCGAGCCAGACAATAAGGCAACTACGTGCGTCAGTACAGTGCTACTCATAGTAACGTACGTGAACACGAAATGTATACATATACAAAGTGTTCAGAATGAAGCATTATGATTCTCATAAAATTTAACACTGGGAAGAACATGAAAAGCACATATTCACATAACTTATGTATCCAGGAGTGCCTACAGTAAGACAATAATTATCGCTATCAGCAACCTAATTAGGTAATATTTATTAGAATTTTAAGAACTGCAGTAAGTACGCATGATTATACTGAAAAGTTGGAGGCAGTCACGTTTATAAACTGCAGTTCCAGTTGGAAGAATTCTTTTAGCGGTCTGTGCTCCGAGAGATCCCACTGCAAAGTTTAATTGCGGTTTGCATCTTATGTAAGTAGCTGTTGAAGTTAAGCAATATTCATCTTATTTTACGCGCGAATTGGTACCACGTCACGCCCTCGAAGAAATCTTATGTCCGGCGCAGGTAACCGTTGTCAATTGATTCGCTTATGCCTGCCTCACTGTTGCAGCTTCGTCGTGCAGTACTACTAGGCACACTTATTGTTTCTAGCAGACTGTATGACGTTATCTCGTGCTGCCTTCACCTCCTTTAACGGTAGGGAGCTATGGGAGCCACTGAATTTTTTTCCACACGCGAGAGTGCTTCTGGAGAAGTGCGTGCCGCAGATTCCGAAGTGCAGTATCCCTGGACAGCACCGCGCTACGGTCCACGTGATCCACTGGTTTGCTGTCTTCCACTGCATAGGGGGCGGCCGACTTTGAGTAAGTGTATATATATATACTCTGCCTACGCGATGAAGCTCCAGGTTTTACTAATTGCGACGGCCCCCGCTCATGGATTTCATGTTCCTCGTTCCTTGGCGGCACTCAGCGGTTTGCACTCATCGTCCGCAGCGGACATTACAGAATCCCATGAAACCTCAGCCTCAGATGAAACAAATGAGGCCTTACAGATAGAAGGTATAGATGTCGGCAAAACTGGGACGTTTCTGGAGTCTACGTGATGGGAAAGCATGAGCTGTATCCGAGAGCGGTTCTGACACCCGTTGACGGGACATTTCATCGATACTGAACGGCTCAGGAGAGCTCCGATCATCGTGCTGTGCTTTAGGTGGTTGCGACGATTCCTTTCTCACTGCCAACTATTCGTCTGGTAGTTTCACATTCATTCCTTCCTTGGATATTTCCAGTGAAGCTTAATTGTGACTATTTGATCTTCCCAGTGCTCGGCATTGTTTTCTCGATGCAGAAAGACGCGAGTTCCGCTTCTGAAGTGTCGTTAACTGGGGCATACGTCGATGGAGACCTAGCAGACACTCAAGCTTCAGATGGTCCCTCAGATGTCAGCGGTTTACCTGTGTGAGCGCGATCAAAGTAAGCGTCCTAATGCGAAATTTGCACGGAGAGCCCCTTCGATGAGCCGTTTTGTATATTGCATCAGATTGTCGCGCTTTTGGTGGTTCACGCTCGAAAAGCTCTCGAACTCTCACATAATCGCTAAGCTTCGCTGTGATATCATCATGTGGTGCAACTCCGGTGTCCGGTAACTCCACTAGGTCACTCACCGGATGCCTAGACTCAGTCCGGTACGCCGCCGTAGGCAACATCCTGTGCTCAGTAGATTCAGGAGAAACCACAGAATTCTGTCGCCGAGTCACGCCTGTATTTACAGCCTCGACTGTTTGATCGTCATCACTACTTCTATGATAGCGACGGTAACTAAACACACCTGCACATCCTCCACCACAAACGGAGAAAGGTTCTCAAAACAGATAACCACTCGCAGGAGCACTGGCTACCTCTTCGTTTGGATTAAACATCAGGCTGAATTGGACGTCCGAGCCAACGTCGTTCAATTCACGTGGCGTCCCCGGTTCTGATGGGAAACAAATATACAAGTCCGGGTATATAGTTATTGCTGCTACTCCCAGTCGTGTTAGCAGCTATAGATCCATCCTTGGACCAGAATACCCTCTATAGGCGACTTCTTGTCACCACCAACTCCGCTGTTTGGGTGCTTCTGGAGGTAGCGGTCAGGAACCTGTACCTCCATTTGCAGTAAAAGAAAAAAAAAACATGGGTGTCACGCTGCAGTCCTGATACATGTCGAACTCTTCCGCCTCGGCTCGCCGGCATTTGCGTGCAGGCTGGCTGGTTTTCAACTGAAGCAGCACACCACCGTTTCCGTAACGACGGGCAAAACGCCAGCTGCACTCATGTTCGGCCGCGAACTCTCAACGTCACTGACACGCATTCAGCCGCGACCAGCTGAGAGGGTGACCACTGACCGCAGCGCTACGAAATCACCAGCCATCGGGAAATCGGTCTTTTTCCGCAACTTTGCAGGAAGTCCTGCTTGGGTTGGTGGAACCATGTTAAAGAGACTCGGACATCGATCTTGGCTAATCAAGTAAAGAAGCGGAACGGTTCGTCGGCACCTTGATCACATAAAGCCAGGTGCAGAGGCCTACCCGACAGAAGATTCGCCGCGGAACGATCTAACTAACGGACCAGCAGCAAGTGATCAACAAGACACAGTGCCGGCTCCGTACGTGATCTCGCTCCCAGCGGAAGCACCGGCGCCGCATGATCTGCCCGCAACGCCCGACTCCGAACATCGGGAAGCTGAGGCCAGGCTGGACACTTGTGCGACGCAAGCTCGCAATGACCAGCTTAGTGGGTCCGCGCAGCACCAGACTGCGTCGAGGCCCCAACGTGATCGGCGTCCATCTGACCGATACGGTGACTCCGTCTAAGGGGTAAGGGATGTTGTGTACGCGCACGTAACCGACACACGGCCACTCCATGTGTTGTGCCTCGCTTGCGGGTGCGGCCCGACCAAGGACGATACATAAAACTTGCTGGAGTGGAAGCCGCCTATGCGCCGCTACGGGAGAGAGTGAAGCCGCGCCGAGCATGCGGCAGCCATGTTGCCAGTGGCAGAAAAGAGCCGAGCGCTTCAAATTTAATGCTTCACCGCGCTGCGGGTGAAGTGACTCGTGTGTTTATAAAGCAACGAAAACAAGTAACTCTGGTTGTAAATGTCTATTGCGACCTGTACGCAGCCAAGTGGCATGTAGAGAACTCAATTAAAGTGCATATGCATCAAATCGCGATGCCTAAAGCAAACACATAATCGAAAACATAGGTGCCCTAGTGGTGGTTGAAAATTATTACCCTTGTCAAAAGTGGTCCCACCTTACTTTTGACCGATTCTCGGTTTTTTTTTTCCTTCGTCATGTGTTGTATCCTCACTTTTACGTATTGTTCAGCGATTTGCCTGCACAAACTGTAAACCTGATTATCAAGCGTATCAAAGTCTAGGACGTGCTGCTCTAGTTTATGGAACCAGTTTTTGTCGGAGGAAGCTCATAGATTTTTCAGGATGAGGTGTCTTGCTCTAGACTTCACCGTTGTGATGGAATCACATTCAGCCTGTAGCCACCTCAGTCCTCGACTTCTTTACAGGGGCTAATGACATCTCGCGATGGTAAAACAAGACCACCTCGCCTCTTACATTTAATTAAAGGTGTCAGCTCATCTGAGTGCATGGCTGCTATGCACTCTTCACAGGTAGTTGCAGTTCGACCTTTCGAACAATGAAGCCTGCTATATATGGCACCACGGAATTGACAAAATCAGAAAAGCTTTCGGGCTAGTCAATGCGATGCGTATTGTCGTGGTCATCGAGCTGCAGGACTGGGGCCTAGCGCATGTCAGTGAGATTGCTTTTTGGATGTACCATGGCTGCAGGAGTCGTTGCATTCAATACGGAGAGAACATCTTGGGAGCAGTGTCCAGAACTTGAAGACGTGACTTCCGTCTGAACCAATAGACGCTTGTATGCAGCCATAAACTGCGAAGCTGTTGGGTTGTTGTTATGGCCGCCTCATCCACGTATTAATTCAAAGAAGTTTTCGGCATAGTCTTGACTGAGTTTGTGTGTCAGTAAGTATTTCAGCTGACCCTGGCTGACAAGTCTGTCAAACATTCTTTCGGTGCTTGCCATGCATATCCAAAAACCAATGAATCCATTTTTTTCAGTCCTTCTGTCACTGCCGGATCTCTCAGCCCATTTATGTACGTTCGAGTCAACACACACACAAAAAAAAACGACTTCCAGAATGATTCGTTCCCTTGCCGAAAAGGCGCTTTGTACGACCTTGCCAGCGGGTTCCTGGAGTTTAAGATGTCAAACAAGCCCTCAAAAGTTCTAATAAACGTAGATCTTGTGCTGGCACCCTTGAATTGCGGCAGCTTTAGCTTTTGTTCGCAGAAGTCCAAAGCGTCGGCAACTGAGGCACTCGTTCAGTTGTACAGCATATCACACCCTTATTTTCTTGCTTTTCCCATTGGACGTGGACTTTCGTAAGTTTGTTTCCGAGCCACAACCCTTCTTCACGTTGAAGTGCCTTCAATGCCACTTCATAACCCCATTTCACATGCTTCCCTTCAATGTCAAAGAGGTGGTCAAAGCACTCTGGCGCGAAGTGCACAGAGCGAACTGATCTCCGTCTTTCGCATTCTACTTCTCACGGCGAACGGCCCACTCCCAGAGGCTCCGCGTTACGGGATTTTTAGTAAATCTGTAAAACAAATCCGGACTGTTATGTTTTGCACGCTTAGATCGCGTCAGCTATAGCTCCCTTTAGTAACGAGCGCGGAATGGCTATGTCGAAGACGTTTTCGTGTACGTACAGGTGGAATGTGAGGTCACAACCTTTTTTCAACCTGTTGGCACATCCGTAAATGACGCAAGAGGCAACCATTGTAAACCATTTATCTTTGCAAGCCGACAAGGTGAAACAAGAACGGACGAAATCAGCAGCTCGCGAGGGCGCTGAGCACGCTTTTTGCCACTGGCAAGATGGCGGCGGCTGGCTTCACTCGCACAGCGTCTCTTCCACTCCAGCAAGTTTTATGTATCCTCCTTGGGCCCGACGCGCCCGCGCGCCTGGCGCCTTCCTTGGACTTTCGTCCCCAGCTCATGCATATCGTGCTACACGTGTACACTCGCTGGAGTGACTCTACCCTCGCCATAACCTCCTCTCGTCCACTTCTAAAGGAAAGCAATAGTCTCCTGCCAGTCGCTGTCTCGTGCAATTCCTGCGCCGCGGGGCTCCGGACACCAACATAACAATTACTACACGTCATACGCTAATGGTGCGCTCGCGGTCGTTTCGCTAGTTCACATATACCAAATTTCGTATTAAGGGACGCAAACGGACGGCGAAGGTAAATGACAGGTCCAAACATGATAATCATGATATGCGTGTCATGTAAAACACAACACCCCTCGATAAATGTTCCGAAATACGGGCCCCTCACGTGCCTCACTTGCAATTGGCACTCAGCATTTTGCCGAGATTAGCCATGCAATGCCGATAAACCGCCCCTACAAGCTATTGAAAACATAAACAATGTTTAAAAAGAAATCCGCCACAGATTGGCAACAATAAACGAGCTTTTACAGCAGTGAAAAAGGGCGTAGAGGCCACCTCTCACAACTGCTGCAGTCATCAAATGGTTGTGCAGAGTCCACCACCAACCAACACCAACTAGGCTAGCTAAGGCCTCATCAAATCCTCCTCTCATAATGCCTAGATCACAACACTGTGATGGAGCTGCTTTGTTGGCGCTCTCTGGTAGCAGGAGACAGCATGGCACGAATGGATTCACAATGCATCATTAAGTGCAATAATGAGTGCGCAACAATAATCATTTCTGACAGCACGTCCACCACACCCATCGTAGTGTGATGACTCTGATTACATAACCGAGGAGGGAAGAGGTCTTGCTAGCATGGAGGGTGTTGCTCCAATGCAGGAGAGAGGAGAAGAGTGCAGTTGCAGCGGCATTGTATGCTGGCATCTTTGGCTGGCAGCACCAGTGGCATTTTCTGTGCACTCGTGCGGTGCTGTACGCTCGTCTAGGCACCATGCATGCGGTGCTGCATGTTCGGCTGGGCCGGCCACGACATGAGTGCACGACATTGCGGAGGTTGACGATGAAGTGTGGTGCGATCCCATCAGCCTGCGCGCGCTGGCAGACAACGCCGGGATGCTCCATCATTTCAGGCGTAATTGACAGCTGGCGCTGCCGCAGAACATGGCCGGACGGGATAAAAAAAACGTGTGTGAGCTTACATCGCCCGACCGTACTTGCACAAGACTACTTTGGTGCCAGGATTTGACTGGACACCAAAGGTGATGCGAAAATTACCGTAACTCTCCTTGAGTTGGTACAGAACTGATGCAGCCCAACAGCCTGGAGAACAGATGCGCAACCACTGGACACGTAGCGTGTCACAAGTGTCTCTAACTATATGGTTTTTCTCTCATCTGCTTCTTTATTCCCAGTACAAACAGGACGCTAGAAATAGTCGTCTGCTGAATGGCGTCTTTTGCAGACGGCACTGCTGTCGTGGATTCGAGTCTTGTGGTTCTCACGTTCGTCTGGTCCGTAGCGGGGCGTGAAACTCGCATGGGGTTTGACGTAACTTCCCTTCCGCCGTCATGGTGCCAGTGTACCTCAGATGAAGATTCCATGTGAAAATGCAACCCCCGAAAAAGTGCCGGTCACATTCGTATTTGCATGCGCTGCCTTCCCATAAACAACGCTCTCTCGATCGTAGGCTTGTCACCAATCAGTCGTTTATGATATGGCAACCACACCTTTAGTCGAGGTCACTTGTTGTTTCACGTCACGCTTGAGTGTTGCCTGGATGTGACCGTGTGATCAACGTTGCTGCCTGTAACAGCTGAAGTGTTGCACTGCTAAACACTAGGATGAAAGTTTGATTTCAGGAAGAAGTTAGAAGGTAGCATTGCGCAGTAAGACTGGAAGAGAGAACGGAGAGAAAGAAAGGAAATAGCAGGTAAAGCACGCACACACCAAGCTTTACTCACTTGCTCTCATTTTCCATGTAGAAAAAGGGCTTCTAATTTTTCTAATTAGGAGAGACGTGCTTCATCCCCTTTCAGTTTCCCTGCGCCATGCTCCCTCATAGGTTCTAAAAACGACCTCTCAACACCCCTGAGCGCCAGGTCAACTACCTCTCTCACCAGTGGAAAAACTGGCAGTTTGACGGAGGCACTGCTTGCCTGTCCTGAAACTATGCTCCGTTCTTCAGGTCACAGCTTTTACGAATTACCATACGTTACCACATGAACCAGTAACTTTTGTGTAAGTCAGTACACATAGCCACAGTAATGAACATGTACACTTTCACAGAGAGCAAACTGTTTCATTGGAAAATGTGTCTTCTTTCTGTACACATTTTGTCAGGTGTGACACACTATATCACAGGATTTCATGCACATTCTGCATAAAACAACTTAGAGCACATTGAAGTCGACTGAGCTTGAACTCCACATTAGTATTGGCACACACTTTTTCTAAATGGTAACCACAGCAATGTGTGCTACAGCTATGTTTCCATACACAAGTCTGCCATGGCCTTTGCGCCTTTGCTACTTCATAAAGACAAAGCACTGACTATAACCTTCGAGCATTCCAATGTAGTCATAAAAGCCTGATCAAACAACACTTTTGCAATGAAAGGCAGCATACACACTTGTGCAACTAAACAATGATGACGACTTCACGAACATCTTCAATGGGATAAAAAATTATGTACATACTCTTTTATACTTCATTCATAACTGAAAATATGTGCTTAATTGACGCCGGCAAACTGAATTTGTGCACAATTATCGACCTATCCTTAAAATGCAAAGAGGGCCGAGGCGTTGCAACTATTTTGAAAAGCAGGCTGAAAAAAAAAATTGCGTACAAAAGTTTCTGCCTGGCATTGCATTTCAGTGCGATACTGCTCAACTTAGAGCTCCCCACTAAAACACAACCCATTTGCCTAGATTTACCATGCAGCATAGCATAATAAACATTGTGCACCCACATAACATTAGGAATCAAAGCACAAATGAACTAATGTCTCTGCCTACATTGGATTTTGCCCTTCTTATGACCCAGCAGAAAGAGCATGAGCTTTGATAAGCATTTGTTGCAGCTATCAGCCCACTGCTAAGTCACTCCAAATAGAAGTTCCACTTTCATCAAAGTTAGTGCCTATTAGACAGACAGGCTAGAGATACTACTAGCAATCTATCAGTACAGTCAAAGCCTGAATGAGCCCAGACTTTATGGCATGTGCCAGTATATTCTACATCTGGCATGTTGTATAACACCCCCTCGGCATCCTATGCATTACTCACAAATTTATAACAAACAACAACCTAATTTACTGGTAACTGTACTGGCATTTCATTACCAATCATAAGTATTCAGTAAAAGTGCAGCAACTGAACTGCAGCATTACCTTCAATCAACTTGTAAAGAATAACGAAACAAGCTTTCATCAAACATACTATGAGGTCATACGAAGGCACAGCTAGCCCAAACATGCAGCACAGTGTGCGGTTGCTTGATCATAATCATAGAGCCCCCGCATGATCACACCTTAGCTCACCTGCTCATAGCTATGTAAAAGTGTATCACGATCTAGAATGTTGTTTCTGAGACAGCTTCCTTAATCTTCTAAGTTACTGAAATGTCACTAAATTGATCAGTATGTTACCAAATCTAAAAATTGATTGCTAAATAAAGGCTGCTAAACATACCAACGAAATGCAGCAGTGTACAACACGTCTTCTAAAAAAAAGGGGGGGGGAGTTACATGTCCTCAAAAAACTTCTCACGTGTGGTGCTACTAGTATGACAAATTCTTACATGGTTCTTGCCTTACCTAGTCCTGGGAAGCGTAGACCACAGATTCATTTTTTTTTTCTCTTTTTGGTAACTGCAGCGGTCTTATAAGACATATTAAAAGGTTTCCCCCCAGTAGGTATGCTGCTTGAGAAGACCATAATACTGACGCAAGGCAAACGCAGTATTCAAACTACGCGGGCTAGTTCGTGCGCCCCCCCAAGAGATCAGCGGCTTGATGATCAAACAAGAAAAGGCCGTGACGGCGTGCGCCTCCTCAGCACGGGATTTTGATGAAAAAGAAGTGGTGCACCGCTCAAGGGTTTTCTCGGACACTGATCCCTTTTTGCTGATCGCCTGTTAGAGACGCCGCTACATTTTCCTTTACTTTTCGGGCACAAGTTCGCCCCAATAAACAGTCATTCGTACATCATTTGGATTGTACGTAACAATTCTGGTGGAGGAGCCGGGTAATGATCCCAAACCCGGTTGGACTTCGAGGAAACAGCCCGGAACCACGAGCAGTCGAACCAACTGAGCTCACGCCAGTTCATCAGCGCTCCAGCCGTCGTCTACGTGCTGAGCCGCCGGAATTTCCCCTGCCACGAGAGCCCACAGTGTCTCCAGCTGTCTCCGGTGAGAGTACCGAAATGTCGTCTCCAACCGCTGTCGCACACGCCGTTTCGTCTCCAGTCGCTGCCACGCACGTCATTGTCGATGAGCCACGGATGTTGGACCCTTTTCATGGCGATCCTCATGAAGACGCCGAGGATTGGCTGGAGGGTTTTGAGCGCGTCGCCAACTGCAACGGATGGACCGAAGAACGGAAGCTCCGCCGAGTTTATTTCGCATTGCAGGACAGCGCACGAACGTGGTTCGAAAACCATGAAGGTACCATCCGATCGTGGGATGATTTCCGACGGGAACTACTGGCCACATACCCGAGTACAGACCGCAAGGAAAGAGCTGAAGCTGCCTTGCAAGCAAGAAACCAGCGCAACAATGAAAGCGTCACAATGTATGTGGAAGACATGTGCCGGTTATTCCGCCGGTCTGATCAAAATATGAGCGAGGACAAGAAACTTCGGCACCTGATGCGTGGGGTGAAACAGGAGATTTTTGCTGGTTTGCTCCGATGTCCCCCCCCGAACGTCACTGAATTTTGCACCGAGGCGACAGCGGTTGAAAAGACTCTGCAACAGCGAGCGAGACACTACAATCAAGATGTTGACGTCGCATCCGTAGACGCGGTGTCAGCAGTCTTCGGGAATGGCATCGACGTATTACGAGAGCTCATTCGATCGGTTGTTCGAGAAGAGCTTCAGAAGCTAAACGGCAACCCGTCAACGGTCTCGTCATTAGCGGAAGTTGTTCGGGAGGAGGTGAGACAGGCAGTCCGTGAGCAGCAGCCACAAGCCCAGCCTGTTCAAGCGTCGGTTCCGATGAAGCCCGCAGTCTCGTACGCCGAGGTACTGAGAAGCGCCCCTGTACCTCATTTCGTCGCCCCTGGACCTCCTTTCACCGCCCCTGGACCTTATTTCACCGCAGCAAGCACGCATCTGCCGAAACCTCGATTTACGCCGTCCCCAGCCGAGACTAGGATCCCAAAAGCTGATATATGGCGCACTCCTGATCGAATTACGCTTTGTTACCACTGCGGCGAAGCCGGCCATCTTTATCGGATGTGTGAATATCGCCGAGCTGGACTTCGGGGTTTTCCCGTAAACGCTGCCTGTCTACGGAATGGGGAGCGACATTTTGAAATCAAGGAGTACTTGTCAATGCTTCAAGGTGCTCACTCCTCGCAGCAGCATCAGTCTCGGTCGACAACGCCACTGAGGTATCGGTCACCAAGTCTGCGCCCATCTTCAAACTCTCAGAGGCGACTTCCCCAAAGCCCGCTTCGGGAAAACTAGAATCGGCGACCTGGGGAGGTAAGGCCGCTGCCGACGCAAGAAAACAACCTCCAGTGCCGATTTCAAAATGTGATGATGGACACAAGACTACGTGCGGAAATGATAACGTCGCTTCTGATTTGTTGGTAATTATAGACGGCTACGAAACGAATGCTTTAGTAGACACAGGCGCAGACTATTCCGTCATGAGCAGGGGACTTGCCAGAACGCTGAAAAAAGTGCTGACCCCTTGGATAGGACCACAAGTGCGAACCGCCGGGGGAAACCTTATCGATCCGGCAGGCATGTGTACTTCTAGAGTCGGGATACGCGGCTTCACCTACGTCGCCAGCTTCATTGTCCTGTCGGAGTGTTCAAGAGATGTAATTATCGGAATGGACTTTTTGCAGGCCAATGGCGCAGTGATAAACTTGCAGGAAACGTGCGTCTCGTTCTCGACGAAACACGCCATCGCGACATTCGAGAGTGAAAAACGATTCAATGCGCTCCAGATTGCAGGTGATGATGTAACAGTACCTGTAAGATCCATCATCGTTGTCACCGTAAAAAGCAATGTGTACAACGACTATGAAGGAATGGCAGAAAGCAATACTGGGCTATTACTCGAGAAAGGGATCTGTGCAGCAAGAGGTATTGTATGACTGCGTGATGGGTGTACGAGTGTCTTCCTGACAAATTTCCGAAATGAGGTGCAGCACCTTGTGAAGGGAACTGTTGTTGGTCACTTGCACGACTACGTTCCGATTACGGATTTGAATTCTTCCGAGACTGCACCACTGCACCCTGACGGTATAGATTCCATACTCGCATCTATCCACATCGAAGCAGCCCTATCACCGAACCAGAAACGAAAAATCGAGAGCCTTATACGGGAGTACGCCTGATGTTTTTCCACGTCATCGAAAGTGCAAAGAACATCTATAATCAAACACCGCATCATAATCAATAAATCTGTTAGACCTATTTGCCAGCACCCGTACCGAGTGTCACCAAAAGAGAGAGAAGTCATCAGAGGCCAAGTTGAAGAAATGCTCAGGGACGACGTAATTCAACCGTCGGCCAGCCCATGGGCCTCACCTGTAGTACTGGTCAAGAAAAAGGACCATACCTTGCGCTTTTGCGTTGACTACCGAAAATTGAACGTCATCACAAAGCGGGATGTCTATCCCCTTCCAAGGATCGATGACACCATTCATAGACTACGAGACGCGAAATTCTTCTCCTCTCTAGACCTCAAGAGCGGATACTGGCAGATAGAGGTGGACGAACGAGATCGCGAGAAAACTGCTTTCGTGACCCTAGATGGGTTATACGAGTTCAAGGTACTCCCATTTGGCCTGTGTTCCGCACCCGCCACATTTCAGCGGATGATGGATACTGTGCTGTCCGGGTTAAAATAGCAGTCCTGCCTTGTTTATCTCGATGACGTCGTGATCTTTTCGGCCACCTTCGATCAGCATGTGGAACGACTACGGACTGTGCTCGAAGCGATTAGTTCAGCAGGGCTGACGATAAAACCCCAAAAGTGCCATTTTGGTTTTCATGAACTGCTTTTCCTCGGTCATGTGGCTAGCTCTGAAGGCATTCGACCTGACCCCGAAAAGACAGCAGCTGTAGAAAAGTTTCCTAGACCGATAAAAGGGCTGTGAGACGATTCTTAGGACTTTGTGCCTATTACAGAAGATTCATCAAAGATTTTTCGAAGATTGCGGAGCCACTAACCCGACTGACGAAAGAAGACACGCTTTTCACCTGGAC
The DNA here is from genome assembly GCF_013339725.1 of Rhipicephalus microplus. Classification (NCBI taxonomy): domain Eukaryota; kingdom Metazoa; phylum Arthropoda; class Arachnida; order Ixodida; family Ixodidae; genus Rhipicephalus; species Rhipicephalus microplus. The sequence goes on from NC_051173.1 coordinate 15,385,001, forward strand.
AAGCGAGCAAGAAGAGGCGTTCAATGAGCTACGATAGCGACTCCTACACCACCCCGTCCTGGCACATTTCCACGAAGAAGCCGAAACAGAGATTCACACGGACGCAAGCAATTTGGGACTAGGCACCGTCCTTGTGCAGCTGCAAAACGGAGAGGAAAGAGTGGTCGCATATGCTAGTCGCACTCTTTCGAGAGCTGAAATAAATTATTCGGCGACGGAAAAAGAATGTCTGGCGGTAATATGGGCCATACAGAAATTCCGACCGTACTTATATGATAGACCATTTCGAGCAGTGAGCGACCATCACTCGTTGTGCTGGCTCGCAGGCCTAAAGGACCCTTCTGGGCGACTTGCTAGATGGGGCCTCAGGTTGCAAGAATACCGCATAACAGTCGTATACAAGTCGGGTCGCAAGCACAGCGATGCTGATTGCCTGTCACACGCACCAATGGAATCTGTACCTGTGGAAGATGGAGACGACTTTCCGTTTCTTGGGGCCGTCAGCATCGCAGACATGACTGAATATCAGCGATCTGACGCGGAGTTGCTTAAACTGATCAAGCATCTGGAAGGGCAACTTGTGCGTGTTCCTCGAGTTTTCGTCCGGGGATTGTCCTCGTACCTCATGAGAAATAACGTTTTATACAAGAAAAACTTCGAGCACAGCAAGGAGAAATTCCTACTCGTCGTTCCTTCGGCCTTGCGACCCGAAATCCTGGAAGCCTGCCACGATGACTCAGCAGCAGGACACCTCGGAGTGAGTAGAACATTGGCTCGCATCCGCACCAAGTACTACTGGCCAAAGTTACTGGATGCTGTACAGCATTATGTGAGGACATGTAGAGATTGCCAGAGACGCAAAACGCCTCCATTGAAACCTGCAGGATTTCTCCAACCAATCGAACCACCTGAGTCTCCGTTTGAACAAGTAGGAATGGATCTACTTGGTCCATTTCCTACGTCATCAATGGGCAACCGATGGATAGTAGTGGCGACAGACTACTTAACCCGGTATGCCGAGACAGCCTCTCTCACCAGGGGCACGGCTATAGAAGTAGCTGAATTTTTCATCACTAACATTGTACTACGGCATGGTGCCCCAAAGGTGGTTATCACGGATAGAGGAACTGCATTCACAGCCAATCTGACGCAGTCCATTATGAAACTTACCCACATAAGTCACAGGAAAACAACGGCTTACCACCCCCAAACGAATGGGCTAACCGAGCGACTCAACAGAACTCTAACCGATATGTTGTCCATTTACGTTGACTTGGAGCACCGTACGTGGGACAAGATACTACCGTACGCCACTTTCGCTTACAATACTGCTGTGCAGGAGACTACTAAAGTGACGCCATTCCAGCTAGTCTATGGTCGAGTAGTTACCACACCATTAGATGCAATGCTGCCTGTAGGCGACAATACAGAGCACAAGCCTGACATCAGCGAATTCATTCAGCGAGCCAAAGAAGCACGGCAGTTGGGGCGACATCACATAAAACAACAACGCGTGGATGCAAACCGTTACAACCTTCGTCGGAGAGGAGTCGACTACGCACCAAGCGACCTAGTTTGGATTTGGACTCCCGTGCGGACGCCTGGCCTTTCCGAAAAGCTCATGCGCCGCTATTTCGGCCCTTACCGAGTCCTTCGTCGCGTCAGCTCCTTGAACTACGCGGTGTCACTGGAAGGACAAGTGAGCTCATCAGGATGCCGAAGGAGCACAGAAATCATGCATGTAGTCAGAATGAAGCCATACTATGACAGGCAATGAACATCGAACTATACACACCCGATTGTGAGGAATACCTATTTCTCCAATGGAAACCACGCATTCAGACCATCTCAGCAACACTGCTTTTACGCATCGGGACGATGCGTTTTTGGAGGAGGGATAATGACGCAAGGCAAACGCAGTATTTAAACTACGCGCGCTAGTTCGTGCGCCCCCCCAAGAGATCAGCGGCTTGATGATCAAACAAGAAATGGCCGTGACAGCGCGCGCCTCCTCATCACGGGATTTTGATGAAAAAGAAGTGGTGCACCGCTCGAAGGTTTTCTCGGAGACTGATCCCTTTTTGCTGATCGCCTGTTAGAGACGCCGCTACATTTTCCTTTACTTTTTGGGCACAAGTTCGCCCCAATAAACAGTTATTCGTACATCATTTGGATTGTACGTAACAACACAGACACTTTCATGTAGTAACTCCTAGCCCTCTACGAGATATTAGCAAGCCGAAATAAAAATTATGTGATTCAATACTGAGGACCCCTCATGGTAAAGAAATTCTCTCTTCAAGAAAATTCTTTCTTCAAAGTTTTTCAGAGAATTAAATTAAAGTTCAATAACTGAGCTAACAGACACAAGCAAAACGCTGCCAAGTGATCTATTTACCAGCTTCATTTAGTGCAGTGGCACAAAAAGATTTATAAAAAAGTGCAAGACGATTGTTCGCAAAAAAACATACGAAAATACAAAGGCGCTACTCCTAACACACAAAGAGCCCAAAAATTTATTTTGCATACGAGCAAGGCTTCACGTACGTGTGCATCGGCTTTGACAGCGGTTAAAACTAGACTTCTGCAGTGTCTGTTTCAACCTGACGCCGAAAGGAAGACTGCGGCTATCGAACAAAAAAAGAAAGGGCAACTCTGCTTAAAGCTGAACTCTGCCTTTGTACAGATGCGAAAACAAATAGCAATAGTTTTAACAAAAATATATACAGAAAGGACCAAGGGCATCAAAGGACATGGAGTGAAAAAAAATTGTACAAGAGTGATACATATTTGCTCCATAAGGCACATTATGCAGAGGGACTCACTAGCTAACGGACCGCGAAAAAAGAAAATGAGGAGATAAGAACAGGTCTGATCTTATGTACAGTTTCAAGGGACTCACGCCCTGTAAACACCTGTGTGCATCAATTATAAAGCCTTTCTCTCGCTGCACAAATACGAAGCATTTGTACAGAAAAACAAAAGAGTGAACAGTGTAGTCAACTGTAGCAATGTTTGCACACCTGCAAAGATCACGAAGATCACACGAATGTTGGCACCAACACCTGAACATGTGGTCAGGTGTTGGTCACAGAATGTGGTGACTGTATGGAAGCCAACTATAGCCTTCTTTCATCTCGACCAGTGGCTTGCTTGAAACTACATTTCACGCAGAAATGAAGCTTCAAAAGTAGCTTTTCTAAATCAAAGTTCATGAGCATTGCAGTGTTTTTTTTCCATGCACAAGAGATGAAAAGTGGACTATCTCTTGAGTGCCATCAGAAAAATGAGGCACTATAGTTCTTTCTCATAAATATTAACAAGAAAAAAACACTCCACTTACAAAGAAACTGAATGCTGCACTTTTCTTGCATTCTTCCATCACTGTTGCATATGCATATTCCATATTTACCCTTATAGCAGATCCGGGTAGGGCTGTTTCAATAAAGTCTGCTGCGAAGTCAATGTTTCGCACAGAATTACATAACAAGCGTGCCAGCCGGTGGTGCTTATTTAGAGGAGCCACTCACACTGACTGCTCTTACTAACAAAGCGTAACGGACTAGCAACGCCTCTATCATAACCAAAAACATTATTAGGTCGTGTACGCATGCCGTAGATGCTGCATCCGGCAACCGCATGTACGCACGAAACCTCATTAAGGTGCAAGTTGTTGCAACGTGGCACTGCAGGTATTCGGCTACACGCTCGGACGCAGTTGTCAGCGCCCTTGAAGTCTGCGTGCTGGACGCTGGTGGATGCTAGGAGTACATGCCGCGACTGCGCTTGTAGTCGGCTTGGGCCCTCTGGTTGTGCGTGAAGGAGGATTTGTGTCTCTCCTTGAATTGCCTGTCTTGGAGTGTGTCTTTGGATTGGCCCTGTCCCTTTGGGGCACCTGTTGCACAAGATTACAAATGAAAACAAAAAATTAGAACATTTGTTTTCAGGGCTACCAGTTTGCGTTTTAGACGCAAAGCTTTCCTGCGGTTTTCGAAATGGTTTTCTATAAGCACCTACAGATTATGTATGTACACACGAGTCCACTGCTAATGGCAACACTTGAGTGGAGGGCGCTTAGATTGCACGTTTAGATTGATTGATGATGCGAACTGCAGGTGGCCACTTGGCCTCCATTTCACGCTGAATTTAGCGCAACTGAGAAAATTTTGAGGCTGGTTGGGCATTTTGGCGCAGCATGGTAAAATTTGAGCAAGTTTCATGGTTTTGGTGCAGCTTGGCGTTAAAGTGGGGTTAAAATGGCACAATCAATGCAGGTGCTGCACCCCTGCCCCCTTTAATAGGAGACTATACTGTACATTAATGAGAAACTCCAGGAATCTTTGATGTTCACTGACCTCTATAAAATTTTCACTGCTTTTTTTTGTATTGGCACAAAATGTATGTAGAGCAAACTGCAACCCTTTCAAGCTCAATCATTGAAATACACACTCTCATGATTCCAAGGGGCGGTAAAGCTCGAACTAGCATCAGATGATATTGCCAATTTATCTTTTCTAGCGCTAAAATCATGTGTGCTATGTTTACCCAACAATGGGGCATGACGTGACATCAATTTAGACATTGCATGAAGCAGTTACCCATCTTTGTTTCGACCTGTTGTTTCTTGATTATTTAAAGTTTCTAACGAGTATATAAGCAAAATGAACCACACAAGCTGTAGCAAGGCTGTCAATACCATTTGAAAACGGCAATATCCCATTGAATATGGTCAAAATACATTCCCAGCCAAGCTTTTGGCAGGCATAATGAACTGGACCTTCAACCTTCAATTAGACACCAACCAAACCTCTAGTGACAATTGTAGTGTTGTGCGTTTGCACCAGATGGCCTTCTGAGTCATTGGACTCACAATAGATGGCGCCACTGCGCTCATGTGTATATAAACGATACTCGCTGATTAAACTGGGTTATTGTGATGGATCGTACTGTGGTGTAGCGTGGTTACTTTCACGTGGCGCCGTGCTGGCTACACGACATTCTGGCGACGAGGATGGCTTCCACGGGCCTTTTGCCACCTCCTCCTTTTCTGGCCACCCCCGGCACGCCCGATGTGCCATGGGCCCGATGGTTACGACGGTTCGAAAGGTTTCTGCTGGCGTCCGGAGCGAACGAGCTACCCGCACCCCGTCGCCGAGCCCTCCTGCTGCACTGTCTTGGGACGGAAGGACAGCGTATTTTCGACGCGCTTCCACCTAGTACGACGCAAACCAAGGCAGAGACAACGAGTGCTGCACCCGGTGTCACGGCCACGCCAGATGCCGCCGCTGGAATCATCGGAACCACTGCACCTACTGGAACGCAAGACATGACTACGGAAGCCCTACGCCCACCCGACGAGTACGAAGTAGCCGTTGAAATGCTTTCGAAGCATTCCGCCGCCCCTTGCAACGTCCGCCTTCAAGGCCATCGATTCCGGGAGCGTCGTCAACTGCAGGGTGAGCCCATCACTGATTTCGCCGTAGCGCTTCGGGAGTTAGCAGCTCTTTGCAATTTCGCCACTCAAGCGGACGAAAACCTGTGTGAACAGTTCGTAGCAGGCGTCACGAGCCCGCGGCTACGAGAGCGATTGCTGCTGGAGGGCGATAACTTTACGTTCGATCATGCTGTCGAGGTAGCACGGCTTCGTGAGCAAACCCAGCGTGAATCCGAAGCCTTCGCCAATCCTGTGCAGCGCATTCAGCAGCAGGTGCGAGACAGCTCAGCCAGGCACGATCGACGAGATAACGGCGATAATGGCACACGCCGCCCGGGCCGTCGCCACTTCAGCTACTCACGCGCGTACAGCGCACCTTCACCTGATATGAATGCCGTTGCCGCTGCTGTCCCCGGGCCTAGAAATGTAAATGCCTGCGGAAACTGCGGCGCAGCACGGTGTTCGCCTACGGAATGTCCCACGCGCGGTCGCACATGTTTTGCCTGCGGACGCCGCGGCCATTTTAAGAGAGCATGTCGCAGCTACCGTCGCGGCCGAGAAGGGTATTCTGCAGAGGTCCAGGAAATCGTTCCGGAGGAGGATGCTACCAGTGTCATTAGCATCTTGGCGGTCCGTCCTGATAAGAGCACAGGGGTCTACGTGGATGTCAATGTCGCATCAGTTACCGCGACACAGGCTCGGCCGTGTCTATTATGGGTGAGCACCAATTCCAAGGCTTGTTCGCAAACGCAGTACAACTGACAAGTTGCCATCTTACATTGCTGAATTTTTCGCGCAGGAAGATTCCCGTTCTCGGGTCATTTCACGCCATAGTCACATACAAGGGGAAAGAAGCCATTGTAACTTTTCATGTTACGCCATGTGGTACATCTCTCCTTGGCCTGGATGCTGTTCAAGCCCTTGGCCTTCGCATCATGGGAGAGGAATTGCGCTGCCTGCAAATGTCCACGCAGGAATGCTGAGAGCTTCCAGCAATGAGTTCAGGCCTTCCCCAAAGCCCCAGACATGAAAAACCCCTTGGCCCTCCCAAGTTTGGAATGCTGCCAACACTGTGGACCAAGTTTGGCCACTTGTTTTTGCCTGGCCTGGGACTTGTAAGAGGTGTGCATCACAAAGTTAAGATGAAAAATTCCATCACGCCAGTCGCACAGAAGCTGAGACCCCTACCATTTTCAGTCCGCCAGCCGGTCTTTGACGAGGTTGAGAAGCTACTTGCTGCTGATGTCATTGAGAGAGTCAATGCTTCCGAGTGGGTATCTCCTATTGTAGCAGCCCGAAAAGCAGATGGTAGCATTCGACTGTGTGTTGATCTCCGGGAACCCAACAAAGCTATAGTAGCAGACAACTTCCCTTTGCCTCGTAGGCTTATGCCACAGGAGCGAAAGAGAGACACGCCTGAACGATAACCGATGCCAGCCCAGAACGTGAGCCGTGGCTTCACGTGCCACGGCCTAGCGCCTTCTTTATTTTCTTCTGTCGCCATCGCGCGCTTTCCGGTTTGCGCGCCGCCCGAACGAGGGCGCTACAGGGCCCCCCGTGTAGACTGGAAGTCGGAATGTGACATGCCGTTTGTGGTATTCCAACGGAAGATCAGTCGTAGATGAGAGGCTTTCTAGGGCGGTCTCCAGGTACGCCGGCTTGAGTCGGTCCAAGCTGACTGTCTCTTCACGGCCGTTCTGAAGTAGAGTGGCAGTTTTGGGGGTGCGGTGAAGGACGCGAAATGGTCCGTCGTAGGCTGGTGTCAAAGGTGGTCTGACCGCGTCATGGCGCACGAAAACATGTGTTGCAGTGGCTAGATCAGGGGGGGCGAATATGGTCTTGTGTTCGGAAGGTCTGGGTGGAGTGGGCCGGAGGTCTTGAACGCAGTCGAGGAGGTGTTGTAGGAATTGCTGTGGCTGGTCTGGTAGCTTCGTTGACGTGAAGAAGTCTCCCGGAAGCCGTAGAGAAGTGCCATACACCAGCTCTGCTGTTGAGCACTGCAGGTCTGCCCGGATGACAGCTCGTAAACCTAAGAGTACCAGTGGCAAGGCATCAACCCAGGTGGCTCTATTGAGGCGGGTAGTCAAGGCGGTCTTCAGTTGTCGGTGAAGGCGTTCCACCATGCCGTTGGCGCAGGGATGATAAGCCGTGGTACGACAATGTCTGGCTCCGAGGATGCGATTAAGGCAAGTAAACAGCGAGGACTCAAACTGACGTCCACGGTCTGTTGTCACGGTGCCAGGACAGCCAAAACGGGATACCCACGTAGAAATGAAAACGCGGGCAACTGTCTCGGCTGTGATATCTTGAATTGGAACAGCCTCTGGCCAGCGTGTGAAGCGATCGACCATGGTCAATATATAACGGTACCCCTGAGACACTGGTAGAGGGCCCACAATGTCTAGATGAACATGGTCGAAACGACGGCCGGGTGGAAGGAAAGGTTGGGGCGGCGTCTTAGTATGACGGGAGACCTTTGTCATCTGGCAGGGCAGGCACATCCGCGTCCAAGCGCGCACATCACCCTTGATTCCGGGCCAGACATAGCGCTGGGTGAGAAGACGCTGAGTAGCCCGAATGCCAGGGTGACAGATGTCGTGTAAGGAGTGGAAAACGGTGCGTCGTAATGAAGCGGGAACGAAAGGGCGGGGAAGGTCAGCTGAGACATCGCACCACAAGCGCTCAGATGATAATGGATGAGGCACCAGGCGTAGTCGGAGAGAACGGGGGCTCTCCCGAAAAGCGGCAAGCTCTCTATCATCCTGCTGTGCCGAGGAGAATGAGGCCCAGTCGATGGTTGGCGGTGGAGAGTCAACCGCGGCTATACGAGAAAGGGCATCTGCGGCGATGTTGTCAGCTCCTTTCACGTGGCGGATGTCGGTCGTGAACTCCGATATATAAGCCAGATGGCGGAGTTCACAAGGCACGTACTTGGATGAGTTAGTGCGGAAAACATACGCCAGTGGCTTATGGTCAGTCAGCACGTAAAACGAGCATCCTTCCAGGAAATGCCGAAAGTGCTGTATTGCAGCGTAGATGGCTAGTAATTCCCGGCCAAAGACACTGTAGCGGGTGTCAGCAGGAAGTAGCTTCCGAGAGTAAAACGACAAGGGTCTCCACTCGGAGTTAATGCACTGCTGTAAGACGGCTCCGACGGCCACGCTGGATGCGTCCACCATCAACCGAGTAGGGGCGTTGCTGCGTGGATGAATGAGAAGCACGGCGTTAGCGACCGCTTGCTTAGCAGCAGCAAAGGCGGCCTGGGCCTCTGACGACCAAGGAATGGCGGAGGACGGGCCGGCGGTCGACCGAAGGAGCTCGGTGAGCGGTCGTAGCAATTCGGCACAGTGTGGTATGAAGCGCCTGGAAAAATTCACAAGCCCCAGGAATTGGCATAATTGGCGCAGTGTTGTAGGCTGAGGATAATCCTGAATTGCTTTAACGTGGGACCGGAGAGGGCGTATTCCTTTGGATGATATGTGATGGCCCAATAACTCGAGCTCAGATGCGCCGAAAGTAGACTTAGAGGCGTTCACAACGAGTCCGTACTGCTGAAGACGTTGGAACAGAGCGCGTAGATGGTGCTCATGATCTTCAGGTGTGCGGCTGGCGATGAGGACATCGTCAAGGTACGCGAACACAGTGGGAAGACCCCGTGTGACCTCAGAAATGAACCGCTGGAAAGTTTGAGCCGAATTGCGGAGTCCAAAAGGCATCCGCACGTATTCAAACAACCCAAAGGGCGTCGTGATGGCGGTCTTAGGTATGTCGGCGGGCTCGACAGGAATCTGGTGGTACGCCTTAACAAGGTCCACTTTGCTGAAAATTGTGCAGCCGTCGAGGCGCGATGTAAAATCCTGGATGTGAGGTAGAGGATAGCTGTCGTGGACATTCTTGGCGTTCAACGCTCGATAGTCCCCACAAGGACGCCAGTCACCAGGATCACGCTTTGGCGCCAAATGCAGCGGGGAAGCCCAAGCGCTTGACGACGGGCGGATAATGCCGAGCTTCAGCATGTGGTCAAACTCCCGTTTAGCAATAGCTAGGCGGTCTCCGAACAGGCGGCGTGGTCGAGCGGCTGCCGGTGGACCCCGGGTGACGATGTGGTGTGTCACCGTATGTTTAGGCGGCTGAGTGAGGTTGCACGGTTTAGTTAACTCCGGGAAACTCGCCAAGATTTTTTCGAACGGTGAGGAAGGTATCAGCATGCGGATGGCCATTGGAGCGATGTCGGACAGGACTCCCGAGATGGAGAGACGAGTCTTACCATCTATGAGGCGGCGCCGCCGCACGCTGACGTCCAAATCGAAGTATGAGAGGAAGTCCGAGCCGATGATCGGTTGAACCACGTCTGCGATGACGAAAACCCACCGGAAAATGCAGCAAAGGCCGAAGTCGAGGGTGAGAGATCGGAGCCCATACGTTGCTATAGACGAGGCGTTGGCAGCACGAAGCACTTGCCCCTGTGACTTTGAACGATCAGCCTTAGTCGGGGGCACAACGCTAATTTCCGCGCCCGCATCTATAAGGAACCTGGCGCCAGATAGCTGGTCCGTGACCATGAAAAGGCGGCTGGGACGAGAAGGGAGATCACACGCCACCGTCAGCGATCCCGGCAGGCGTTTCCCTGCCACGAACATGGGGGTGTACACTTTGTGGCTTGGTGTCGGAAACGCCGGTGGTACCAGCAGAGGGGTGGAGGGCTGGGACTCCGAGCATCTCGTGTGCGTGGAAGAGCTCGACGACCGGAACGAGGCGAACGAGTCTCCTGCAGGGGGCTCCGGAGTGCGGCAATGGAGGCGGCGAGTTCGTCGATGCGGGCCTCAAGGCGCGAAATCGCTGTGTCTGCTGGTGGTAAGACAGCGTTGACAGATGGGGAGGTCGCTTCATGAACCTGATCGGCGAGCTCCGCCAGGCGGTCGAGATTGACGTCGCCGGCCGCCGCGAGGACGAGGTGGATTGGCTGAGAAAGGCGTTGGAGGAAGAGCTCGCGAAGCAATGCTGAGTAAGCAGAGACGTCGTGTTTCCCAAGAAGCTGTCGCATTCGGCGCAGTAGTTGGGAGGGGCGCCTGTCGCCAAGGTCCCCCTCTGCAAGGAGCTGCTGTAGGCGGACGCGTTCCGAAGGCATGAATCGTTCCAGCACCTTGGTTTTAAGGTGCTGATATGGCGTAGTGTCCGAGGGGTTGGAGTGGACGTCGGAGAGCTCGCTGGCAACGTCAGGAGGAAGGACGGAGGCTACGTGGTAGTAGCGTGTCGTTTCCGAGGCGATGCAGTACAGGGAGAATTGCGCCTCGATCTGATGAAACCAAACTTGTGGGTCCTGTGGCCAGAAAGATGGGAGACGCAGTTGCACGGCCGAGACGTCCTGCGGACGTGAGGCTTGTTCGGTTGAGGGTGCATTCGAGTCAGTCATTGTCTTTGTCCGGGTCACCACTTGTAGGCTTATGCCACAGGAGCGAAAGAGAGACACGCCTGAACGATAATCGATGCCAGCCCGAAACGTGAGCCGTGGCTTCACGTGCCACGGCCTAGCGCCCTCTTTATTTTCTTCTGTCGCCATCGCGCGCTCTCCGGTTTGCGCGCCGCCCGAATGAGGGCGCTACTGCCTCATATGGAGGAGCTGCTTCATGCCCTCAATGGAGCCCGCTGCTTTTCCACGGTGGACCTGGCATCAGCCTACTACCAGGTTGTGCTGCACCCAGACAGCATGGACCTAACTTCATTTATAACTCACGATGGCCTCTTTAGATTCAAGAGGGTCTGCTTCGGGTTGGCATCGGCACCAGCTGCGTTTCAGCAGATCATGACGAAAATTCTTGGAGGTTGCAAAGGGGTCTTATGCTACTTGGATGACAATCATTTTTGGCAAGACGGAGAGCGAACACAGGTAAAACCTGGAGCAAGTGCTGGAACGAATAGCAGAAGCTGGGCTCAAGCTCAACGAAAAATGCGTCTTCAACACGTCGGAGCTGTCGTTCTTAGGACATCGCGTCAGCGCAGAGGGTATAGCACCGCTCCAGACCAAGATTGCTCCTGCGCCTAGAGATGCAGCCACGCTATGCTCCTTTTGGGGCTAGTTGAATACTATTCCAAATTCGTGCCGCGACTGGCAGAGCAAGTAGAGCCAATGCGTCGTCTACTTCGCAAAGACGTGCACTTCGACTGGGATGACGCTGCGAAAGAGAGCTTCGCGGGAGTAAAAAGACTTCTAGCATCCCACAAGGTCCTCTGAATGTTTGACCCGACGCTACCTGTCATTGTCGCAACAGATGCCTCTGCGTACGGTCTCGGTGCCGTACTGCAGCAAATGGAGGGGTCCCATGTGCGTACTGTGGCATTTGCATCGCGGACATGAACAGAGACAGAACGAAAATACTCGGCCGGAGAGCGTGAGGCCCTTGCCTGTCTGTGGGCCTGCGAGAAGTGGCACGTTCACCTCTGGGGCAGATCATTTACTCTACTGACGGATCACCAGGCTTTGGTGGCACTGCTCTCATCCCGTAGCACAGGACAGCGGCCACTTCGTATTGCAAGGTGGACCGCACGACTGCTGCGCTACAACTTCAAAATACAGTACCGCAGCGGAGCCCACAACCAGGTAGCAGATGCCTTGTCCAGACTGCCCGTGCCAGACACAGAAGGGGGCTTCCATGTTGATGAAGAGGTTGTGTCCTTGGTTACATCGTCTGTACATCGGGAGAATCTTCAGGTTGCTACCGCGGAGGATGACATACTACGGCAGGTAATGCAATTTATCCAGTCATCATGGCCAACAAGGAAAAGACTTGCAGCAGAACTGACTCCGTACTATGAAATACGAGACGAGCTCTCGGTAGTAGATGGGTTGCTTTTGCGCACAGAACGCGTTGTAGTGCCTGCCAAGCTAAGGGATACATTCATCCAGTTAGCTCATGAGTCACACCCGGGAATTGTGAAGACTAAGCAGCGCATCAGAGAGAAGTACTGGTGGCCTTGCCTTGACAAGCATGTGGAGGCCGCCGTCCGGAGTTGCAGCACCTGTCAAGCCTCGGACAAGAGTTTCAAGAACTGGCAAGCCCCACTACAGCCTGTCCCGCTTCCCAACAGGCCTTGGGATAAAATATCAATAGACATCATGGGCCCCTTTGAACTTGCACCGGCCGACTGTCGATTTGTCATCGTGGTAGTGGACTACTTCTCCAGATGGCCAGAGATTGCGTTCTGCAGTGACATCACTTCTCGCACGGTGATCAACTTTCTGCTTGCTGTCTTTGCATGAGAGGGTTACCCGACTGAACTAGTCTCAGATCACGGCCGACAGTTTACGTCGAGTGAATTCGAGTGCTTCCTTGCAGACAGGGGCATCAAGCATTTCTTCTCGGCAGTTTACCACCCTCAAGCCAATGGCTTAGTGGAAAGATTCAACAGGGTCTTGAAATCGTATATACAACTAGCTCTTCTAGAGCAGCGACCAATCAAGACCACAGTTATAGAGTACCTGAGTATTTATCGAGCCACACACCACAGCGCCACTGGCATCTCTCCAGCAGTGTTGCTTCATGGCCACCACATGAGGACATCATTAGATGTTGTTGGCCAGCCATCAGCGGATTTCGGCTCCCATCCCGCACGTGAATTGCCTAGACTTCGGCGTCGTGTCTGCGAATACCAACAAAGAAATAAGGCGTATGCAGACAAGCGAAGAGCAGCCCGGGAGCCCAAATTTAAAGTGGGGGCCTACGTGCGGGTGAAACGCCTGGTACCTGGAATAAAAGGCACCCCTAGTTTTGGGGCTCCACTCAAAATACTGAGGCGGGTAGGACGATGGTCATTCCACTTGGAGGACGGCCGTACCTGGAATGCCTTCCAACTGTCGGCTGTACCCCATGAAGCTGTTCACGAAGAAACGGGGGCAAGACAAGAACCGCTGTGGGCGGACATGGAGACAGACGGGTCGGCAGGAAACGCCACAGCACGAAAACCGTCCTCAAAGGCAAAGAGCCACACGACCCAAAATATCCCAATACAGGAAGCTGCACAGTCTCGGGGGGGGGGGGGGGGGGGGGGGTCAGCACTGCTTCCTCATACGCCAAGCCCACTACGGCCTCCACCAATGGGGAACACGACCGCAGGACTGGGTGCTGATCGTGCCGCCGAACCAGAGGTCGTCCATCAGCCAGAAGAGCAGCCGGTGCCCCTCCGTCGCTCTACACGGGAGCGAAGACCACCAGGGAGACTCGGGGACTATGTGCAGTGACTTGTTTACAGTGGAGACTTACTATAGTTTTCTGTCACGGGTAGTGACTGTTTCTTTTCTATGCACATAATCTGTGTTATATTATCAAGGGAGGGGGTAGATGTAGTGTTGTGTGTTTACACCAGATGGCCTTCTGAGTCATTGGACTCACAATAGATGGAGCCACTGCGCGTGTGTATATAAACGATACTCGCTGATTAAACTGGGTTATTGTCATGGATCGTACTGTGGTGTAGCGTGGTTACTTTCACGTGTCGCTGTGCCGGCTACACGACAACAATTATCCTGAAAAAAAAAACTCTCTTTTTCAATACCCAGTGCCAGTGTGCATTACAAAAGATTTAATGCAGTACGTGAGTCTTGAAAATCTTTTAAAATGCTTTATCGATTGAGATGAAGCTTCCACAGTTTATGTATATTTGTGTGCACATCTGCATTAGTTTTTTACAACCTTGTGTAGCTTCTAAAATATAATTCATTCTATATGCTTTTTCTGACGAGAAACGTTTGCCTAAACTGAGAGTTACAAAGTAAATCAGTATATCGCGATAATCCAGAATCAAAACTTTGTGCAGTGCAACAAAAAATGCCAGGCCTGCGTAGAACACGCAGCACAGTCACAGAGAAAGCTAGAATAGAGGCTTTTCAGAGCAATTTCTAAACACTTGTTGGGTAACTGCTACAAGCAAACTTGCAGGGTACCCACTACACCATAAGTAATTACAATTTTTGTGTAGTAGGCCAGCATTCACTATGCTGTCCTTCGTGATTCTTCGGAGAAGCATAGCATTCGCTACACACTTGCTAGGAATTTTGTGCATTTTTTTATGCAGTGGCTAAGGACGATGATGAAATATGCCTGAAGTGGGTATGCGCTGCAGTTAATAGGTGATCAAGAACAAGTTTTCTAATAGGTTGGAGCATTTGACGACCCACTTGTTGCGCAATTCCCATTGTGTGATGCCTCATTGTTTCTTTGATGTTATAAAACGCCTTATTACTCATATTAACACGCTTCCTCTCCCAACATCAAGCCTGCCTAAGGCCAGCTTAGAAACTAGTTCCAAGCACCGGCGTGGCTCAGTGGTAGAATACTTGGCTGACACACAGCAGACTTGGGTTCGAATCCCATTGTCATTTTTTTTTTATTTACAGAGTTTTTAGGGGCAAAGGTCCCTAAGGTGTGGGTCTGTACATCCTCCGATGTTGTTGCTGTTGTTGTTGTTGTTGTTGTTGTTGTTGTTGTTGTTGTTGTTGTTGGCGGCGGCGGCGGCGGCGGCGGCGGCGGTGGTGGTGGTGGTGGTGGTGGTGGTGGTGGTGGTGGTGGTGGTGGTGGTGGTGGTGGTGGTAGGCAGCCACCGGTAGCACACACCCGCTCTAGAGCGGGTTTGTGCCACAGGAGATGGGAGATGGCGGTACTTGGAGTGTTCACTAGATGGACGCACGGACGGACAGACAGACTAGCAGACGGACAAACGCATGGATGGATGCACGAATGTTCGCGCACATGGACGCTTCGCTCCACTTATCATCATTCACTCCGTGGACTCGCTGTGATTTTTTTCTTTATTTCTTGCCATACTGGTTATAGACATCGACGGCGGAGGTGGTGGTGGACAACTACGGCGCCGCGCGTGCCCCGTGTTCTGATCTCATAACAGCTTTCGCTGTAAAATAAACGTTCTAAACCGGTTTGAACAAAAGTGATGGTATATCAAACATTCCCGAGCGAAATACCAGCTCGACATTGACTCATTCACAAATGTTCAACATGCCATATGTATTGTTCAAACATGTTCAGAACAGCAATTCTCGTTGTACTGCACACAGGTCCGTCTACAGATTATAGTGATACGCTGATTTGCTCTGTAGTTCTCTAGGTTTAGAAAAACTCTAGGTCCCCAGAAGTGACATAAAATATTCTGTAGTTTTAGAAGTACACAATATATTATAACAATCATTGCTTATATGGAATCAGCACACTAACTAAGCCAGTTTCACCAGTATAGATAAAAAAAAAGAAACTTACGAGCAGCACACACATTCACTGATATTTTTGGCAAAGAGTAGCATGAGTTAAAATGTGGAATATGGGGGATATGAGGCAGCTCCCAGAAAATAAGATTATAAAGAACACCATGAATAATTCTGCAGCTGAAATGATTTAAATTAACAATAATATCTGGAGCTTTATGACCAGAAACTATGATGTGATCCCGAGGGAAGGTGTAGTGATCGGCTTCGGAAGTTTCGACCATCTGGTGTTCTTTGATATGCACTGGCGTTGCCCAGCACACAAGCCTCTAACATTTTGCCTCCATTGAAATGCAACCACCGCAGGAGGAGTCGAACCCGCCAACCTTTGGGTCAGCAGCCAAGCAGCGCAAACGCTATATCAGCACGGCAGATTACAGCTGAAATGGAAGTGAGGCATGTGGATAGAAACGTACCTTTCAGGTCCCTTCTGCGGGGTGCATGTCCCGAGCGCTCCATCTTCTCTTGATACCGCCTCTCCCTCTGGGCCCGTATTTCGGCTGGGTTTTCAACGAACTGGTCCCGTGGTGGAGCCTCCTCTTTATCCTGAATGCAAGTTTGAGAGGACTTTACAGGGGCACACTGAAATGAACCTGAGTAGTCATTATGGAAAGGTTTACATCACAGACCGCATTGCGAGCTGCAATTCTCAATACCCTAGTGAATTCTGCCCTGCACGTGAACACTGTAAAGCCTGTTTCACATGCGAGCGACTGAGCGGCGGCGGTCGCGGCGATGAGCGGCAGGAGGACGCGCAGACGCGCATTCGTTTCACATGGGCTGCTGCTACCGCTGCTGTTGCGCGTTGCCCGCCGCTCTGGCGGGCAGTGTTGTCTACGGAAGGCACCGGTTAACTGCTCTTTTCAGTGGTATCTAAAACCCGCGCTCTCCTCCAAGTATCCTTCCTTTGGCACCCCTTTGCTGCGAGGTTCATCCTCAGTAGCCGCTAGACTTTCACGCGTCTAAACACTGATTGAACTATGTGTAACGTGAATCATATCACGAATAAACAGCGTTTGCAGTTGCGTTTTGTTTGGTCCTTTCTTATTAACGTATGGTTCTTGTTGCACCCTCATATAACTGACCACGAAGAAGTAAAAGAAATAGTTTTCTGGCATAGTTTTATTAGACAGTTGTTCCAGGTAAGTGAATGCATAAGACCTGCGAGCGTGTTCTGCGCAGCAATTCCCATGTTTCTCCAATTCATTACTTTTGCTTTACGATTTAACTTTGGGACGCCGAACGAGGTTTTGGCCAGCCCAGTATACACACCTCGCGAAATTCATACCTAAATTTTTGTAACTGTTAGCTTGAGTCAAATAAAACTTGAAACAAAAACTCTCAGTGGTAAGCTTCGGCCGTGTTTGTGGTCACCCTGTGGCATATGCGAACACGCTGTCCTGCCGCAGGAGTCTAGTGGCTAAGGTACTCGGCTGCTGACCCGCATATTGCAGGATCGAATCCCGGCTGCGACAGCTGCATTTCCGATGGAGGCAGAAATGTTGTAGGCACGTGTGCTCTGATTTGGGTGCTCATTAAAGAATCCCAGGTGGTCGAAATTTTCTGAGCCCTCCACTATGGTGTCTATCATAATCATATGGTTATTTTGGGATGTTAAATCCCACATATCAATCATCATGCGAACACACCCTTCATCAAGATTTTCCGAATGGTCTAGATCTCTTCTGGCGCTCGAAGTTAGTATGCTTCCACCCTAAATAGTAAGCCTCTCAGGTTTTTCTATGATTCAGTAAAGCACACCAGGAAGGGTTTCACCAGCGGCAGGCAGTATAGTATACGTGATCCGCTCACTGTCCCAGTTCTTTGGCTGCTGTATATATACTTGTGCACAACTAAGGTCAGGGACTACACAGCAATTCTTGCTTTAGCAGGAATTTTCGTCCATAAATACTGCGGCGGTGTTTTTCATTATCTACGCTGTGTATGTTGGGCTCGCGACTGAACATCTATTTTCGCCCAGCCAGCTACGCATTCTGGCACTCAGTGTCACAAAGAGTAGCTGGCCAGTGTGGCACAATCTGTCAACAGCCTGCAAACTTGAGGGCTGTGCGGTGCAATTGTTCCTCGTGCGAAAAGCGTTGCAGAGGACGCAGATCAGTGAGCCTGGGTTTCAGTGAGAAATTAAGGTGTTGTTGAAGGGGAGAATAGAAATAAAGGCCCCTGGTGAATGCCTTACTTCCCGAACCGTGACAGCAAGCTTCACGCTCCTTCCTTGTTGAGTCACATAACGAAATTTCTTTTCGGCGATCTGTGTGGAATCCTACTTCTCAAGTCGACTGCCATAGCACCTGTCCTTGCTCTCTCATTCGCGTAATTCCTTTCATCTATGCACCGTGTCCCCAAATTTCATTGTTTGTTAAACCAGCAACATTTGCTGCGACATAGATGTATGGCATTCCATGCGGCTCCACTACGTGAGAGTCACATTCGATGAAAATGCAAAAAAAAAAACGATAGTAGTAATAATATTATTGAAACAAAAAAGGCACCGCACAGGATTGTCACTCCGGTGGAGCATCGTCCAGAGCAACGAAAGGAAAGCAGCGCCACTTCAACTTCATCAGTGAACATGGCCAGTTCAAGCGACGATTTTTACTTTACGGAAGTATGCAACTTCTTAAAGAGCTCGGCGATTTCTTCCCAAAGAATGCTCTTCTTATGCTCCTTACCGAAATCCTCCATCTTGATGTTTCAAAGAAGAGGCCGTTTTACAACTTCTGGAATGAGCAACTCGTTGAACGCAGCGCGAGACATTTGTGAGCCGGGGAGAGGACGGATGTCGTCTGCTACTCAGTTGGAGCGAGTTCTGTGGAGCCAGGTCCCCGCAGCGCCCGCATCCACTTTTCAACTCTGCCCCTGGCATCATGTGTGAAACGATGTCACTGGTCGCTCTGCCGCTTCTGTCGCGAGCAAAGTTTTCCAACTCTGGCGAATTTCACTACAGCGACTGCCGCTCCGCTCTTGGAGCATAATCGCTCGCATGTGAAACAGGCTTAATGCACCCATTCACCGTTGCAACTCCCACTGACATTGTTTTGTTTCACTTGTCTACCGTAATTATTGTGTGTATAAAGGGTTCCTTTGTAAAGTAATCAGACAGGGGCTAATGAAAGAATATTTTGAAACTATCTGTACATTTTATTTAGATTCTTCAAAATAGCTTCCTATTTTGGGGGTCGTTGATACGTAGATCACTACACAAATCTCACACTGCCAGGACTCATTGAAAGTCAGCTGCAATCGCTCCTTTTTGAGACTGAGCAAGAGTCCGATAGATAGCGGGAGCAATGTCGAAACTGTGATTATGCAGGGTTCTCTTGAGCTTTGTGAATAGGCAAGAAGCCTTCCGTGCTCACATCAGGGCTGCATCAGGAGCACCGCAGACTCCTCCTTGTCACCAAAGTTTAAGAGATGTTAGAAAGGTCTGGAATACTATAGCATTAATGAAAGGCTGGTAGGTATCGTAATTAAACTGAATAAAAGATACAAAATGAAGTTAGTACAGGCTTACGCGCCTACATCCAGCCATGATGACGCTTCAGTTGAAAGCTTCTATGAAGACGTGGAATCGGCAATGAGTAAGGTAAAAACACAGTATACTATAGTGACGGGCGACTTTAATGCAAAGATAGGAAAGAAGCAGGCTGGAAACCAGACAGTAGGAGATTACGGCATCGGTACTAGAAACGCCAGAGGAGAGCTACTAGTAGAATTAGCAGAACGCAATAATTTACAGATTTTGAATACCTTCTACTGAAAACGAGAAAACCGCAAGTGGACATGGAGGAGCCCTAATGGCGAAAATAAGAATGAAATAGACTTTATAATGACTGCACACCCAGGAATCGTGCAGGATGTGGAAGTGGTTGGCAAGGTACGATGCAGTGACCATAGAATGGTACGGTCTCGAATTTGCCTAGACTTGAAGAAGGAACGACAGAAACTGATATGCAAGAAGCCAATCAATGAGCTAGCACTGAGAGGGAAAGTACAGGAATTCAGAGTGTCGCTGCAGAACAGGTACTCGGCTCTTAGTGAGGAAACCAACCTTAGCGTAGATACAATGAATGATAATCTGACGAGTATCATTAAGGAGTGTGCAGTGGAAGTTGGAGGCAGGGTAGTTAGACAGGACACTAGCAAGCTTTCCCAGGAAACGAAGAACCTAATTAAGAAGCGTCAAATCATGAAAGTGTCAAGTACAACAGACAAAATAGAAGTGGCAGAGCTTTCGAAGTTGAATAATAGACGTAAGGTATGCGATGTATGAAGGTATAACATGGAGAGAATTGAACACGTTCTGAAAAAAGCGTCAAAGCAGTGAAGAGGAACCTTGGGATAGGCAAAAGTCGGATGTATGCACTAAGGGACAAAGAGGGCAAAATAACTACCAATATGGATAGGATAGTTAAAATAGCGGAGGAGTTTTACAGAGATCTGTACAGTAGCCGAGACAACCTTGACCTATAAGAACTATAAGAACTACTATAAGAACTAGCAGTAACCCAGATGACACCCCACCAGTAATGATAGAAGAAGTCAGAAAAGCTTTGGAGAGCATGCAAAGAGGCAAAGCTGCTGGTGAGGATCAGGTAACATCAGATCTGCTGAAAGATGGAAGACAGATTGTGTTAGAAAAACTAGCCACCCTGTTTACGAGGTGTCTCCTGACGGGAAGAGTACCAGAGTCTTGGAAGAACGCTAACATCATCTTAATACATAAGAAAGGAGATGACAAGGACTTGAAGAATCACAGGCCAACCAGCTTGCTCTCCGTAGTATACAAGCTATTTACAAAGATAATTGCTAACAGAGTTAATAAAACATTAGAATTCTATCAACCAAAGGAACAAGCAGGATTTCGAACAGGCTACTCAACAATTGACCACATTCATACTATCAATCAGGTAATGGAGAAATGCTCAGAGTATAACCAACCACTATACATAACCTTCATAGATTACGAGAAGGCATTTGATTCAGTAGAAATATCAGCCGTCATGCAGACACTGCGGAATCAGGGCGTAGATGAAGTATATATAAACATTCTGGAAGAAATCTACAGGGGATCAACTGCTACCATAGTGCTTCATAAAGAAAGCAACAGAATACCAATCAAGAAGGGTGTAAGGCAGGGGAACACAATCTCCACAATGCTATTTACCGCGTGCTTACAGGAGGTTTTCAGAAGCCTAGAATGGGAACAGTTAGGGATAAGAGTTAATGAAGAATACCTTAGTAACCTGCGCTTCGTCGATGACATTGTATTGCTGAGTAACTCAGGGGACGAACTGCAACTCATGATTACGGAGTTAGACAAGGAGAGCAGAAAGGTAAGTTTTAAAATTAATTTGCAGAAAACAAAAGTAATGTACAACAACCTCGGAAAGGAGCAGCACTTGGAGATAGGTAATAGGGCGCTTGAAGTTGTAAAAGACTATGTCTACTTAGGGCAGGTAATAACCGCAGAGCCGAACCACGAGATTGAAGCAACTAGAAGAATAAGAATGAGGTGAAGCACGTTCGGCAAGCACTCTCAAATTATGACAGGTAGATTGCCACTATCCCTCAAGAGGAAAGTATATAACAGCTGTATCTTGCCGGTACTTAGCTACGGAGCAGAAACCTGGAGACTTACAAAGAGGGTTCAGCTTAAATTGAGGACGACGCAGCGAGCAATGAAAAGAAAAATGGTAGGTGTAACCTTAAGCGACAAGAAGAGAGCAGAGTGGATTAGGGGACAAACGGGAGTTAAAGATATCATAGTTGAAATAAAGAAGAGGAAATGGACATGATCCGGGCATGTAGCACGTAGACAGGATAACCCCTGGTCATTAAGGGTAACTAACTGGATTCCCAGAGAAGGGAAGCGAGTTAGGGGGAGACAAAAGGTTAGGTGGGCAGATGAGATTAAATAGTTTGCGGGTATAAATTGGCAGCAGCAAGCACAGGACCGGGTTAACTGGCGGAACACGGGAGAAGCCTTTGTCCTGCAGTGGACGTAGTCAGGCTGATGCTGATGAGAAAGGTCTACGTTTCAGAGCTGGAAGCTAGCTTTTGTCCTTGTCCTGAGTTCGCGCTATAACAGTCGTCTACGTTTAACTGGTGTTCCCACCATACAATGGGCTGTCACAGTCTCGTAAAGGAGCCATGGCAGCTGATTTTAAGGGAGCCCACGCAGTGTGCGAATTGTGAGGTAATCAATGTATCAATGCCCGAGACGAATATATTGAAGTATTCAAATAACATGCACTGATCGGAGCGATATATATTCTTTTTACCAGACCCGGTTGCAATACTTTACAGACAGACTCTATATACTTTAACTTATTTTATGCCTCAATTAATGAAAAAAAACAATTTTTTAAAGCTGGAAATTCTTCAATGCATCCAACATGCGACAAGAAACACACTGCCATGCGCAGTTCACTTTTGCATCGGCTAATGCAAAAGCTGGTCACTGAAGCATTCATAATCGTTACACAAGGTATCGTTATAAGCATGATGTAGCATACTGTAAAATTCCAGACCATCTCTCTAAATACAGTTTTTACAGCACCCTTCCACAATTAAGTGCCACGCATGAGAAATGAAGTCAACAATACACTGCCTTCCGGCGACACTTACGCTATCTGCATCCTTGTCTTCGTATCGATTTTCTTTTTGCCTCCTGCCTGACTTTTGCTCCAGAACTCTGGGAGTAGTGAAAGCCCTTGGGGGGAAAAGAAACAGGAGGATAAATAAGCTACTTTTTGCAAGCACAATGCACAGCCAAACTTTTCATTACAAATCTCAAGAGAATTTAACACTGCATTCAAGGAGATTTTCATCTGTATTATCCATTTGCACTAATTTGTGCCCCCGTTTCAACATCGAGCCAGCTAATTTGTGCCCCAGATCTACATCTACAACCAGCTTGGGTGACCATCTGTTTGCAAATCAGCTGGATTCATCTGAATGGCTCATCGCAAACGTTTACACAAGATCAAATATGTGGGACAAGCCCTACAGCCACAGGCGTCACTTAAATTGGCAAGTGAATGGTCAGAACTATTGAAAATACCTACCAATTTGATTTGTGCACTCACTGATGTGAACAAATTAAGCTCATGCTATGTAGGCAGCTCTGAACTATATTCGCCCAATAATGCCTGAAGTGCCGCTTCCACACACTTAGTACAGCATTCTCAATGTTTGCACCATGCAGTACTACAACAATAAAACAATTAAATTTGAACAAATTTAATTTTATTTCAATTATTTGTTTATAAGGTACAGTCCAATCATTGGAAAGGGAGGTAATTGGGAGGTTCACACCCTTCTCTTCACTAGAAAATTTTCAATTGTGCATGTGTTTATACATGCAAAATTGAAGATTTTTTATGTGTGTGTATATATACGTGCACACATACAAATCAAAGATGAAAATTTTGCAAAGTCTGCCCAATTGGGATAGAAATGAGACAATGAGAAAACTCCCACTGAAAATTGTATTCAGAAACCCGACATTTCGAAGCCATCCCGGCTTCTTCCTCAGGGGTCAGAAAGCCAGAGACGTGTGGCGTGTATATACGCTAGCTCGCCTTACGTGAAAAGCTCGCCACAACCCATTGCTAACCCTGGCAGTGGAGAGAGGGCAATATCTCAGTAGAGCGGATGATGTTCCCCACTGTCTGCTTTGCCACAGGTTGTGGCGAACTTCTCATGCAAGGCGAACAAGCGCATATAAGCGCCGCACATCTCTGGCTCTTTCACCCCTGAGGAAGAAGCCGGTCCAGCTTCGAAACGTCAGGTTTCTGAATACAATTTTCGGTTTGGAGTTTTCTAATAGCCTCACACACATACAAATACATGCAAAAATATACCACATTTACAAGAACGCAGGATGACCCATTTTATCCATAAATATTTAATCACGAGTCGGAACATTCACTGACAATCTAAACCGTTTTGGCTGTAAGATACCCAAATGTTTTGAAAAGGTCGGCTTAATACTGCATCTGAAACAAACGAAAACTCAGGTACACTGTGGCATGGTTACAATAAATATGTTTATGTTTCATCTCTACCACGTACAACCTTGGCTCCGATACATGGAGAGTTTTTTAAAAAAGATACCCACATATTGCTGCAAAGCTAGCTATTCTGTATATTCTTTATGCTGCACATCTGTCAACCCACTTTTGAAAACTGCAATTCGAGTTTTTTTTTTTTTCAGTGACAGCATAAATATGAAATGAGCTTGCAAAACATTTTCTTTTTGTTGCTGTGCGACATTTGGATGTCGACCAACACTCAAGTCAACCTACAATCCTCTGTAAATTTGATACATAAAAGTATGATTGAGACCATCCACTTCCTGACTCCCGAAAAATATTTCTGGCTAGGCTTTTGGGTCCAATACTCCCAAAATTTCAATGGCAGTGGCAATGCTATGGGCCCATTTGATGTGCAGATATTTCACCAAGACTCAAAACTCAATAAAAGCTGGCAAATTTCCTTTTTCATTTAATCACAAAAAATATTAACCTAAATTTTTTTTTGCTTTGGTGCTTCTTATTTTCTGCTAGGCTAATCTCTTGCACATATTTTGTGGCACCCTTCATACAGAAGAATTTCGGTCAGTGGCTGTATGTGGCTACCCGTTGAAGCGGGCACATGTTTTCATTTGTTCTCACACAGCTTTTGCCATATTGTATTACAATGTACCCTTGACATACCACTGCCCCACTATGGATCCAGCGTTCTTGAATTGAAGCCCTCAAAAAAGTGTAATGCCGGAAATGGCGAAGAGGCATTACCTGCGGGTGGACAGCTCGTCTTCGGGTTCTGGCTCTGCGAAACCCACGTTGTTGCTGTCGTAGGTGTCGTCGTATTCGTCCTCGTACACGCCCACGTCGTCCACGAATTCTTGCACTATGCTGTACTTCTCGTACACCTCTTTCAATACTTTGTCGTGGCCTTTGTCGTCCAGTGACTTTGGGGTTTTGCTCCTGCACCAGAGAAAGATGCCCACTCTAAGCATGGCTCCTTCCTGCTCCGCAAGTGGTACCGTGGCTACACAACGCTACCAAGTGAACAGCCATGGAATCAAACTTGGTGTCACTTCTTCAAGCACACAAGGTGCATCTGAAGGAGACCTTACTCACTTTTTTCCTATATGAATCTTGGACATGTCGACATCATTTCTCCTAAAGATGTCAAACTCGTCATTGTCGTAAATGCTTCGAGCCTCAATCTCCAGTGGCCTAAAACAAGAGTAAGGAAATCCCAATTAACCATATTTTTTGGTTTAACCATGATTAACAAAGTACATGACGACAGCTTGTTGGAGGCAAGTTCAAGCGGTCATGCAAACTGAACAAATTTTTTTCAATTTCCCCCGATTGTTTGGAGCTTCAACTGGCGCCTTGTCATGGCAGCTACTTTAAAGTTTTGCTGCAGCTAAACTTGTAATCAATGAACTGTACGTGACAATGAGCTATAAATGACATTGAAGAAACTGCAGTAGACCTTTAGAAGGCGGCTATTGTAGCAGTAGGTGGACAAACAGAGTCTAAACATCCCATGAGGATTCCTACAGTTTGCATTCCTTCAACAGATGATGCAAACAATAAGTGATAAGAGAGCAGTGCTTATAAGATGTGAATTTTTGAGAACAACTAGTACAAAAAAAAGACTCATTTGCCCACTGTGTACACCACCGACTTAGACTTCAGCAGTGAACATATGCCCCAAAACATGCAATGGCTAACTCCAAATTTGATGTACTGTTGATGCTGCAATGATAATTTATACTGCATCCTCACAAAAACAGTCATCCTTTCAAGCATGGCACATATTTTAGGTGAATTAGTAGGGCTGCATAACTGCACACGTAGCCCACTTAAGTAAAACAACAAACGCACTGACACATATCTCAATAGGTCGCATAAAATGTTCATGTGGACAAAAAATAAACGTCCAGCCTCTACAAGTAAGATAAATTCTTATAAGGATACCCCAACACAGCCATTTTCCCAGACATCAATATAAACCCACTTTCAGTAAACATTTTGTTAAACACAATGAATGCACTGAACACTTTCAAACATAGACACCGAAACAGCTGACAAAAATATGAATAGCGAATCGACTCACGCAGATGCAGACGTGGAAGGAGTGGGTATCGTGAGACTAGGAGGCAGGTTATTGTCCAGCAGTGCCATCACCACTTCATCATGGTTGTTGCTGTAGTACTTCAGGCAATCCTTCAAAGTGCAAAAATAACAAGCAAAACAAAACAATTACAGAGCAGGTAAAGAAGAAGCAAACTCCAAGAAGTTCAGGTCATTTTTGGCAAGCTCGCTGGCCAGTGCATGTTCAACTGTACCGTAAATATCAATGTGAATGTCCATTTATACGATTATGAAAAGTTAAGACACTAATCGCCTTAACTTTTCATAATCCTGTTAAATAAACTAAACAAAGCTAGTGAGATCGCACTGGCACCAACAATGGCACCACATGCAAATGAATTTTTTTTTTCTTCTGAAGGCATTGCCGTAACAAGTTATAAGCAGCCAAGCGATACGTGTATTTCTCGAAGCTGCTCACAGTTACCAGCAACATGGCCATCATCTCTGCGAAGTAATGTGAATTAAAATAAAATTTATAGCCCGGGCAAGTTCGTTTATATTTCAAATTATAAATGGTACGAGCAATGTGACAAACAGGAACCCAGTAAGATGAACAAGGATGAGTCAGCTGAAACTGATGCACGTCCTTGTTCGTCTTACTGCGTCCCTGTTTGCCATTTTGCATGGATCATTTTTAATTTGAAAATTCTGCGCACGGGGGCAACGGAAATTCGAAATGCCGCAACAGGACCTTCAGATCTTCGTTTGGCGCGTGATGTCACAAAACAAAACGCGGCGACCATAAACAGGGGTGCCCCGATACAGGTTGTCGCGTTGCTTTCGTACGCTCCAAGACTGCAGCACCTTTGCCTTTGTAGTATGAGAGTGAGACATATCCTAAGGAGATCTTAAAGCCAGAGAACTGGATTACAGAAGAAGACGAACAGTCAAGAGAATGAAATTCCCATTCTATGAAAACACATTGTACATGTCTTTCTTCTCCCTTAATTTATCTAATCACTAATAGAGCAGCATGTTAGTTTTACATAAAAAATGTGTGTATTATTATGTGCAGGTGCACCTTTCTTTAAGCCATGAAAATTGGTTGAATATCAGTTCGAGTAAATATGTGATTTTTCTTCTTTTTCTGTGAGACAATACCGAGAGGCTTTGTGCGAGGTGGGGTCGGCATGAAGATGCGCGATATAACAACGATTTTCATTGAACGACCTGTACAGAGGTCTTGTCAAGACAGGACTGAATTGACGTAAAATATGGGCTGTTGCATTACATGAGACAGAGGCAGAGAAAAGAAAAGCGCGACCATATGATATGGTGCTTCTCAAACCTTTAAGAATGCGTGTGGAAGATCTGGGAAGAGTTCCGTCAGGTTCTGGAATTCCGATGACGGTACTGTTAACGCTTCACCCCCACAAGCTCCCAGCTCTTCTTCTGCCAGACTAGCTCTGCTCGAATCGGCTACTGTCGTTGCTGCTGGTGCTGCTGGTGCTGCTGCCGCATCCCCGCTTATTGTTTGGAATGCAGGAACTTTGGTTGTTTTCCTTGGGTTAGCTACCGCATCCTGTTAATAGCAGCACAGAGGAAAAAAAAAAATGAAATGAGTCCAAAAAATGTCAGCATGAAGACAACCCAACAAAGTTAATAACGAAACTCTCCCGCACGTAAAATGCACAAGCAGCAGAGAAAAAAAAAAGGCCGATTTCAAGCCAGGGCGTGGTGAATAATTTTTGAATTCAAGCTCAAATGAGTAGCAGACAAGATATAGGGAGACTGCAAAAGAAGGCTGTTGCTACTACCATCGGCAACAGGTGTGTGACAAAATTGTTAAGTTTTCTTTTGCTGCTGTACAATTCGTGCACTACATGCAATGTGCCTTAGATTAAAGCACTGTCATTTCATTCGCAGCGAAAGCGGCTACCTCAGAATGAAGGATGTATTGAGTTCTGCTAAAATTTACAGCTGGTTTCAGTGCGTTCCCTGGTGCAATATGTAATAACTCTTCAGGGAAGATTGGTCGCCCTGTGCACTCACAAACTCGTTTATTGCTGCTGGCAAACATGGCGAGAGGTTCTTTTAGCAAACAACTGTGTATTTGTATAAAAAACTTAGAGAAAGAGAAAAGAAATGAAGGATAGGCAGGAAGGTTTCCTGTACTTTGCAAAGTTTGCTGCCCTAGATGAAAAATGCAGGAAGAAAAAAGAAGGAAAAAGGAAACTCCTAAGCCCCTCTCCTCCTGCCATGCAAGTGATGAAACAGTACCTGAGCGTTCAAGAGGTTACTCGGAGGAGCGCTGCCCAGTTCAGTGTAGACAGTGCTGATGCTCTGAAGAACGTAGAGGCTGCGCGTGTTATCTCTGAACACCAAAAAAAAAAGAGTCAAGAAATGGTACAAACACGTCCGAGCCAGCAGCAATACATTACTGACCATAGGCGTGTGCAGGATTGCCGTTCGGGAGGGGGGGGGGGGCGAGGTTTCTTTGCAACACCCCCCCTCTCTAATATGTCAATGTATGGGACAGACTTTGCACTTCTCCACCAATCTCAATTAAGTCAATATATAGGGCAGATTTTGCACACCCCTTCTTAGGTGACTAGGGGAAGTGGCCAACCCCTCTACCCCCTTCGTGCACATGCCCATGCGCCTGATGCTGGCAATGGCATGCAAACATGAGAAGGTAAACCAAAATATGCTTTATTTTCCACATTCCCAAGTGTGCACAACCACAACATGGCCCGATTTGCTCACGAATGCTTGGTTGCCGGCACAAAGCACATATCAATAGCTAATTATGCCAGAGATGTATCGACTACAAGTTCTAACTAAGACTAAAGTATGCCTTGAAAAAACTCATAAACAGCTTAGACTGATGCGTAGCTTTCCTCTAGAACTTTCCAAAATTTCCTTAATTCTAAGGTAACATGATTATTATAAAAGGAGAAGGCAAATGCAGCAATCATGCCTTGCTGTCGTTGCAGTGGTGCCTGATTCCGAAGTATCACCCCATCCATGTTTTCACTTCAAATGTGGCTAAACGTTCCTTCGTAATACACGAGACAACAAAGCTGAAAATGAATTGCTTGAATAAGGCCTTGTATATTAACTACAGCCAGTGTGCCTCTTATACTGGTTGTTTACAATAAGACTTCCACAAATTGACAGGATAGTTGGCACCTTAACCTGTCAAGTTAAGACTGCTACACTCAAACAAAGGTATTAATCAAATCACAGCCCAAAGCTGCATGTACATGAAAGGATACACAAAGAAGTTGTACTCCTCAAGCATTCCAATGTCTTCTTCAACTGGGTATCGCTGCTGGTAGGAAAATATAAAACTGCAAGGAAACAAGTAGAAGCAATACTGTAAGCACTGGCAAGTTTATCTTCATAAGGATATATTAAAAAAAACGTCTAGCTTTCTGTTTTTGCCCGACATTCAGATTTCAAATGTTTCCATGAGTACTCGCTCCTTTAGCTCCTCCAGGCAATTTTATATTACAATCAACCTTCTGGAAATGTCAATCTGCTTGTTTAAAACTATCATACTCAATAATAAACTTCAAAATAGTAATACTGACTGTATATGTGGACATAGTTAAATGATTTTAATATGCAGCACTGAACTACTACAACAGCAAAATGATACTGAATTAATGGAATGGGCATTGTGTGCAAAATGAAAGGTGAATATCACTTTCCAGAAATCAACATTTTTCTTTAACATGCTGCACAACAATTTTTTCCACTACATGGCACCTTTCCAAATATTGCAGCGCTAGATGCCATTTTCCAAATATTGCAGCGCTGGGTGCCGCGCAGAGCCTCCATTTCGAAAAACGATTCCTGTGCCCCTTTCCTACGCCTGACCAATCCTCCTTTCACGTGCAGTGCACGCTAAGTCGTTGATTGGTCTAAACCAGTCACAATGACGGGCTACACCTTCCCCTCCCTTTGAGAGAGACGGGTGGCAAGGCCGCGTGAAAATTTGAAACCAGCTGCAACCGATGTCCTGATTCCTGTAACTTCGTTAATATAGCACATATTCACAAAATTATTGTGGCAAAGTGTTCACAAAGCAAAAGTGCATATATTTCTCTTTATAACAATTTTTGAACCTTGGGGTGGCTTACTGGCCTTTTAAAGAAGTGAAATGTGGCACGCATTCATCTGTGGTAGCCAGGAATGCGTGCCACATTTCATCTGTGGTAGCCAGGAATCTGTGGTAGCATTCATCTGTGGTAGCCAAGCATATTCAAAGCCTCCTACTGCTACAGCGAACCCTTCCAACGTAATTGCAGTAAAAAGATCACACATACAAAGCGAAAAAAAAAAAAGAACAGTCATTCTGAAGCGCATGAAAAGCGCACGCTCACGCGTGCCCTGTAGCCTTTAACTCGCAATGAAGATATTCCAGACCGCGGTGAGCATCGCATGCAGATTTCGGACGCTGCAAGCAAGGTCGCTCCTTTTCCAGGCATTTCTTCACTGGCAGAACGGCAGTAAGGGATAGGAGAAAATGAAGGCGGCATAAAAAATTGCGGTCAGTTTTTGCACAGCAAACTTTTGTGACGCTGGTTTTTGCACCTCTGAATGCCACCGACTAACGAAACAATGCCTTCAAATGAAAAAAGCAACAACTTTTTTCATTCGATAGTTCCCTGTGGAACTCGACTCGCTGATGCCACGATAGGTGTTAATGACTACTGCGCAGTCGCAGCGGTGCTTTAAAGGGATATGCAGGTCGAAAAACGCGAGTTTACATCAAAAGCACCGATTTTTTTTTTTATTTTCGTCTGTTTCAATAAGATTGGTACATCTACTGTTATGAAAACAAAAAGTACAGTACGAGACTTGACTGGAAATGCTTTCAAATTGCACCTAAAGAGCACAAGACGCCTGTTAAAAAGTCCAAAGTGTGCAGTCTTCGAGCAGCTTGCCACCGATAATGTGCCGCCGCTTGCCAATGTTGATCGCATGATAGACTGATTGATTGATATGTGGGGTTTAATGTCCCAAAACCACTATATGATTATGAGAAACACCGTAGTGGAGGGCTCCGAAAATTTCGACCACCTGGGGTTCTTTAACGTGCACCCAAATCTGAGCACACGGGCCTACAACATTTCCGTCTCCATCGTAAATGCAGCCGCCGCAGCAGGGATTTGATCCCGCGACCTGCGGGTCAGCAGCCGAGTACCTTAGCCACTAGGCCACCGCGGCGGGGTTAGGAAAATAAATGAACACAGAAGAAGAATTGCAGCAGACCTTCAAAATCAATCAAGATGCAATTTAGTTCAGTCGTTATTTTTCTTTTTCATAGGCTGAAAGACACAGCCCTGTTTGCGATCAACTTCTCCCTTTGCTAGAATTGGCCTGACCCAGAAAGAGGGGGCGGAATTTAGACGATAACAATGAGCCTGGAGACAGGTGCGACACTGATTGAAAGCCTCGGGAACCTTATACACTCAACGCTGCATATACTCACCGCACAAGACTAAATGCACCGCACCTTCGTCGTCGTCTCAATTTGTTCTTCCCTCCCGAGTCGTGCTAATTCTAGAAAACGTTACGTAGCGCTAACTCGCCCAAACATTACGACCAAACTCGTGTACGTGACCAGACACTTGCAGTAACGACGCTCAAATGAGTGAACGCTCTTCAGCATTACCAATAAGCCGGACGCTGTTACTCAGCGAAGTCCCCGCTGCTAGATGCCTGCGCGGCTATTAGAAGCCCTCCAATATAATAATTAATAATTTAATAATTTTAATATAATAACAATAATTATTAATAATATTAATAATTTCACTTTGAGCTTGGACTAGTAAGAACTGTACAAACAAGCAACAACAAAAAGTAAACAAACAAACAAATAAAAATGCACGCCAGCTACATGCTCACTGTTTCTCTGTCAAGCAGTTGCAGATGACTTCAAAGAAAGACTCAATGTATGGAATCTCTTTCCCAGTTTGCTTCTCCTGCCTGTAAAGGAAAATAAAGCGTGTCAAACGAGTATCTAGACAGAAGCATCTTCCCTGCTGCAGCTAAGATAAAGCCGCTCTTCTAAAGTTGGTGCAGTGGCACTGAATACATATGAGCTCCAGTAATGGAAGACTGTCATCAAGTTGGAGGCATCGTACCCCCAGAATCTCAAGTTCCTGTGACGAAAGGCAGTTCCAAAGGGTAACAGCACAGCTGTCTTTTGTTTCATTTGAACCTGACTCACAATGTATAAATTTCACAAAACGACAGAATGACTTCCACTGTTCAGCAACTGACACATAGAATCTATCATTCGCTGCTACTATGGCCTGCATTTTAAATATTGCGAGGTGTGGAGCTCACTTAAAGGGACACTAAACGCAAATAATAATTTATGTCTGAGTGAAAGCTCGATGTATGACATAGTCTAAAATGGCAATATTATCAACAGAAGCGTCCTACTGGCAGAGAAATTAAGCTAAATGTACCACACTACGTGGGCCACGAGTGGGACATTTGCGAAATGATCCCAATAACGTGAGAGTGTCCGACTACAATTAATCACTAGTAAACAAACTAGCTGCAATAAAAAAAACAACACCTTCCTTGCATAAAGAGATGTAATAAAATGCTGCTTGTCCGTTTCTATTTGATTTTATAGAAAAAAGAACCGCCTGGCTTTACTATAGGGAATGGCACGAGTGGTTCGAAAATTGCGTTTTTACCTGGTTAGGCTGGATAGCTAGTGCCATGTAGCGGAGCTCAGTGTAAACAATGCAAGCGAAAATTGTTCAATGACCATTGTTGCTGCCGTGGTTCTTCCTACTTTCACTCTGCAGCTACTAGTGTCAGCGGCCGTGCAGTAAAGGTGGGCAACATTGGGCACGGCAACAACGACGTGAGATGAACCGCTTTCAGGTGAGTAATTAGACTTACATGTGGGATCTTACGTCCCAAAACCACCATTTGATTATGAGAGACGCCGTAGTGGAGGGCTCCGGAAGTTTCGACTACCTGGGGTTCTTTAACGTGCACTCAAATCTGAGCACGCGAGCCTACAGCATTTTCGCCTCCATCAGAAATACAGTCGCTGCAGCTGGGAATTTGAAGTGCGCTTACACAACGTGGACACCTAACATGTGATAATATTTAAAACTAACTACTTCCTTGATGCAGAAGTAGCACTACGAGGTTTCTGGACCATTATTTCAGCAATCAACATCGACTTAATATTCACCTACAGTGTCGCTTCAAGCATAATGCAATAACGTCACAAATTGAAAACATTTCACAGATCTCGACATTATGCTTACTCTAATGATACAAATGCAAATACTTTGCGAGTAGAGGATAAGCCAGATCACCACTACAACTAAGTGCAGCTACAGTCGAGCCCACATATAACGGCCCCACTTAAAGCGAACTTTCGCTTAAAACGAACAATATCCGCGTGACCGTGAAAATATACATTGGTTCAATGGCACAAAATCGCACTTACAACGAACATCTCCGAGCGCCGCTGATCGGTTACAGCGAACGGAGTCAGCGGTCTGCAGACTTGCCGGGAAACCGATTTCGACCATGGATCAGGCATCGGCGAGGTGCCCATACATTCTTATTGTTAAACGCCGACCCTGCCTCAGCGCCTCTCTAGTTGCCGCTCTCTCCGACCGCTTTTGTTACGCACCCCTCCGTCCTTCGTCCCCCCCCCCCCCCCTCCCCTGCTACTCTGAGCATTCCGCATCGCCAGACGAGGCCCGTGTTTTCACACTGCCACCAATCTTTCAAAGACCAGTCGGCCATCTACCCCGTTTTTGATCACTGGTACTGTCGACGTCGTCGGCCTAGAGAGACTAGACCATTGGCCAACATCGTCGGCCACCGACTGTATCCGATAGCCTGCGTCTAGTGCACGTGCGTACGCTACCCCACAGACTCTGATAATTTGCGATTCGTTTCGGGTTTAGGACTTGTTCTCGCTCACTTCGCACTCGGCTCAGCATGCCTTCCGCGCGCATGCGGAAGCGCGAAAACAGCTGTTAATTTGCACGGAACGAATCGTAAAATATCGAAGTTTGTGAGGCCACACAAACCTGCCGGCGCAACAAAACGATTTTTGACCATGGCCGCTGATTTTTCGAACATCGCCGCGTGCACTGATTCAGGCGGCCATGCACTCTTTCCAAGTTTTTCTATGTGCGAGTTTCGTAGACCTTTCAAGCAAGCTACCCAACTTGCCTTCTTCCCGTGTGTTTTGGTTTTCGAGGTCGCCCTCCCGCCGCATCCTCCCCTCTCTTTATCGCATCTCCTTGCCCTTCTCTCGCAAGTCTGCTCTCCTCTCTTGATTACAACCCCTTCGCTCGTCTACAGTGGCTAGAATAGGCACTGTAGCCCGTCTCCACCGCTCCGAGACGCCCACCACGCTGGCTCGAATTAGTATCGTTTTCTGACTGGAAACGGGCCCAGAGCTGTTCCATGCATTCTGGCATGTGTGTCACGTGTGCGCATCTTGCTCTCTCTTGGTGTGCATGTGTGGTCACGATGGCCGACAGGAGGGCTAGCAAGCTTTTTCCTGCCGCTCAACAAAGCGTCGAAAGTGTGACCGCTTGGCTTGAGCGTAATCCGCGCGTTAGGTACCGTATTGCGAAGCGCTTGCTCATGGCTGTTGACCACCTGGCAGCCAACTTGCCGCTTCGGGCATCCCGGTATGCAGCTGTTGAGATGGTGAATATTTCGTGGGCGGCAGTGACGGCTGCATGCACGCGAAACTGTTTTCCCAAGGCCGACTTCGTCGAAGTCGGACCCAGTGCCGAGCCTGAAGCTTCCGAAAAAGACCACTGCGGCGGCGATTTGTGGCAGCGTGTCGTCGATTCCGACCTGGGAGAGCGGGTGGGACATCTGTTGCAATGGTTTAATCACGGCCGATGATGATGCCGACACTGCGGAACCATGCACAGATTATGGCATTGTGAATGAAGAACGTGGCGGGAGCGATTTGGAGGAATCGGATTGCGAGAACGACGAAGCTTTGGAGCCAGCGCCTCATGCAGCTTATGCCATGGGCCTCGTCGAACGAGCACCCTGCCGTTTTAAATGAACTCAAGACCGCCCTTATCGCTTCTGCTATTCGAAACACGTGCATCACGGACTTTTGGGGGCATAAAAAGTTTGTGTGTTCACGTGCAACTTTTTTTTCAAAGCTGTGTTTCATTTACTACGAACTTCGAGATACAGCGAACGGATGCCGCGTCACGCTCAGGTTCGTTATAAGCGGGCTCGACTGTACTACCACACGTCAGTCAAAACAGAAGGCAAGTGCATTCGCTTCTAAATAGCAAGGTGAGTGAACTCAGAGTAGTGACAATGTGCACTCCACTGGCGTTTATGCATCACTGACGCTGTGTGTGACAGTATAAGGCACTTTCAGAGATTGCACGTGACAGTGCCAGTACTAAATGACACAGAACAAAACATTTCGGACATTATAAGTTACCAATGGGATCGAGAACACAGGTGAAGAAACAGAGCCCTATGCCTTAAAGAAATCGCATGAAATACATACAGAAGTGGAAGTGACCTTCAGTGTTCTGGAGCAGCTCAGGGAGCAGGAATAATGCTGTTTTGCAGCACCTTTGGTGCAGTAAAATGGGAGTTTCGGAGCCGGTTAGGAGCACCAAAAGGTGCGTTTCGTAGCACTGAAAGTTATTTTTGAAACTTTTTAGGGTCAAACATCATTAAGGGAAATTATTTCTGGTAAAAAAAAATTTCTATGGTTGTCACTAAACATTCAGCACTAATGAGCTGACCAGACCCACTACCCACAAATGTATGTTTGTGTGTGCATGTTCCCATCATTAAACATCACAGCTGACAGAGAACTCGGAGAAAACAAGGTTTAAGCAATGCTTATCTTTTGTTTTCATGACCGCTAGATAATCACGGCACATTTCGCTTGGTGCAAGTTTATCTGCACCCTAATTAGGCAAGCTACTCTGTTCATCTGTGCTAAGTCTGGAGTGTAATGGGGATGAGCAATTCACACTGCAAACCCACACACAAGGTACAGTGAGCCGCCTGGCAGCGCCGGCGTGGGCAGCATAGGTGCCTCACTGCACGCGCTAACCAGGAGTCCAAGCAACCGCTCCATGTTTCAATAAAACTGTCAGTTGTTGCTTAGTATCAGATTGAAATAGAAAAGCGCACATATGTCGCTGTGAATACAGGACCCTGTAATTGTTTCAAAATGCGCCTTGACATTGGTAGGGAACGCTACAACACTATCGTGTGAGAGTGCCACTCCAATACCTCTTCCGCACTTTGGCAAAAAAGAAGAAAGTACTTTCTGGTAGGTACTTTGGGCAACAACTGCTGTGGTACTGCATTTCTTTATTGGTGGCCATGGCGCACGTCAAGAGATGCACATTTGTACTTGTAAACATGCACTGTCGCTTACTACATGATCATGCCGCAATACCAGCTGCTACAAATTATCAAGGTTTCACTGCATTGCTAGATAATTCACAGTTACTTATATTGGTGCCGACAGGTTTGTGGGGAAACCATGGCGATAACAGCAATAAGACCAGCGTGAGCAAGCCCCATGAACGAACCGAATTACATGATCATGATCGAATATGTGATCGAACTACAGTGGATATGGATGCAGCCGCATCCATATCCTTGTCGCCATCTTCTTGTGGCCAACGCTCAGCGCTGCTCGGTCGATGATAATGATCGGTTAGGTTTAGTGGTTTACATTTCCAATAGACAACTATCGCGAAAATTGCCACAGCCTGCCACAGCAGATCAGATTGGCGCAGAATGACGCAATAAACACATCAGTTAGGTTTAACGATTTACGTTTCCAATAGACAAATATTGCGAAAATTACCACAGCCTGCCACAGCACATCAGATTGACGCAGATTGACACAATAAACACAGTACTTTTACCCCTGCACATATATATATCTAAAAGAAAACTATCTACTTGCCACCTGCAAAAAGACATGTAGAGGTGCTGTGAAAGATTTCTGCTTACCCAATTTCAATGAGTGGCTGCAAACAGGACTGCTGCAGCAGGGAGCGAAAGACTTTCAGGACACATATTTTGGCATA
This sequence comes from Rhipicephalus microplus, assembly GCF_013339725.1. Lineage (NCBI taxonomy): Eukaryota > Metazoa > Arthropoda > Arachnida > Ixodida > Ixodidae > Rhipicephalus > Rhipicephalus microplus. The sequence goes on from NC_051173.1 coordinate 15,421,961, forward strand.
TGACAACCGTTTCTTGATCATTGAGAAGACCCTACACACAGACACACGCACACACAGAAAAGTGATGAAAGGACACTCGATGAATATACGCACAGGCGTACCGCAGGGCTCAATTTCAAGGCCGCTGCTCTTTCTTGTGCACATTAATATTATAGTCAACATTCCTAGCACTCCTTCAATGGAAGTGATGCTACTGGCTTTCGGAGCAGATATTGCTAGAGTCACTTTCGAGACGCATATTGTGTTCATAAAGAAGTCTGTAAATAAGGGTTGTGTCAAACGGACATTCCGACAAGCCATCTCGTCTTCCTCAGAACAGAACTCTTTTGTTCTAGCCTTGAGAAAGACAATTCCACTTGTCAAAATGCCGGCCCGACACAACCCTTCTTTAGGGATTTTTTTCACGGCAAGGTTCCACCAACCCCTTCCTGCCATTTTTTTACTACTGTGTTCATGACACACGAATGATAAAATTACAATGTGCTGCACGCTATTAAAGCATAATAGAGTAAAAAAAAAGAAAATGATATCACAGACAGATAACCTGACCATATTTAATAGACCAAACCAATGATAAAAGTTAAAACCATAGCACTTCATTATAACGTGACTGTAGATAAGATGACTGGCAATTTTTCAGAAGCCAGATTTTCCAGACATGCTTGCAAATTCAGACGATTTTTCGACAGCATCACAAACCCTATCGACGTCTATGTATAAGAACACCTGAAATTTTTGTCACTGAAACTCTTTGGCGTACGATTTTCCGGGCTTTCAGCCGACACTCCAGGTATGAGACAGCATTACTTAAAGTTCCTACCTTTGCTACGTCTAAGATCTGGTAGGCTTAAACGAGTGCTTTTAGCAATCGTTCGACATCACAGTAATGTCAAAAAGTCGGTTTTGCCGCAATGCATGAGTGCTATGGGGTGAAGCAGATTTGAAAAATTCGAAGAAGCAGGTGTCATCGCGCAGTGACGTGATGTCTAAAGGATAAGCACCGGAAATGCTCGGAGGGGTGATGGCGGCAATGCGGCAAACATGCCAGTGAAACTTAATCGCCTTATGATAAGCATCTTCAGCTAACTTCTTGTTACTGCATGTGGCGCAGTTGTCGACGCACTGCACACTTTTAATCACTCCCACACGCCGCCGTCTACGCTGCCTTTCTGTGCAAATCACCTAAGTGAGCCGCACAGATGTGGTGCCTTCACGAACGCAAGTAGCTCGCCATTGCTGCGCCTGTGTGCCATCAAGAATGAAGTGAGCATCAAGAACACATTTTTATGACAAACAAGCGCCCCGGTAGAAACGGTGTCAGCTGTGTAGGTGATGTGCTGCTTACAACTAGGAACGATCGGTCTCGAGTGGCAGTAAGTGCTACATCTTGCTGAATATTTCCGTACAGTGGCGCATCTTCTAAGTGCACACACACATTTTGGAAGTTCGGACAAGTATTCCTCTATTTTGCCACATCCTTTATGTTGTGTGTCATTGTTTCCAACCACTCCAAGCAATACATCCACAACTTATCCCACGCTTTGCTGGTATCGGCGGTGCTCATCACACGATGCATATTTGCAAATGGGCGTCAGCAGGTTCTGAATGTATTTACAAAAACCTGGGCGTGCACCAAAATGTCTGATGAGTGTACTCTAGGAGGCACTGAAGCTATTTTCAGACGGTGCTGTGGCGATTTGATTACTTGAGCGGAATAAAAAGTTATGAATCTTTTTTCAGATGATTTCCCAGTTTCTAGAAAGCCCGAATAATCCAGAATTCACTGTGTCACAACCATCTACGTTCCCAACAGTAAGCTTCATCGATTTACTTGCTCCCGGACCACTCGCCGGCGGCCCGCGGACGCCTCGGCTCATAGACGGCTAGGTCACATGCACGTGATCCAAAAGTCCCAAGTCAGCACGAGCAACTTCGGGCCATCTGCGCGCTTGATGCTGTCTGCATTCGCTGTGGCGTCTGCTATGCCATCAGTTCCCTCCATGGCTGTGACACAGGCCACAATGCCGACTCAATTCTAACCTCAACAGCAGTTAGATAGTTAACTATACCTATTTCTATTGTGATACAACTTACGGTAAGTGAACTACTCAAGTGCGCACTGTTTCGAAGACGAGACGCCAACATGGTCCCGAAGGCGCTACTGCTCAGAACTCCGCCGACACGGTCACCAGCCGTTGGTAGCGTGTGTTACTCAGCTCGCGACAGCTTCTGCGCAGAGCTGATAGACGAATGGACGAGACGACGGTGAGTTGAGGCAAGGTTTATGTACAGCATAGAAATAGAGGTGCTATAAATTCAGCACTGGAGCCGACAGCTTAGGGACTCAAAGAGCTGAGATGTCTTCTCTGACACATAGGTCTACTGCTGGCGACGTGCCGCAGGGCTGTTTTTAAGGCACCGGGTGGATCATTTGAGTCACCAAACGTCCAACCAGAAGCGCTGCTGGCCGTGATATCAGAATCCTCCAATGGGGGCCAGCTGCTGCGCGTGGTAGCACCAAGGACGAGAGATATTGCCTCGCATTGCATAAGACTCGCCAGACTGGAAGGCACCGATTGCTGCGCGTGGTTGCTGACGTCAGCCGATCCCGCAGCTGCCAACCACTGTTACAAGGGTGCACCGCTGACGAGGTTACTATGGGCACCACAAAACTTGCCGCTGCCAAGGACACCGGCCGCGCCGACAGCGAAAGGGCTCGAAGCAATGAGAGGCTCCACTGACGCATAGGTCTACTGCTGGCGACGCACCGCAGGGCTGTTTTTAAGGCACCGGGTGGATCCTTTGAGTCACAAAATGTCCAACCAGAAGCGCCGCTAGCCGTGATTTCAGAATCATGCAACGGGGACCCGCCACTGCGCGTGGTTGCACCACGGACGAAGGATATTGCCACGCATTGTGTAAGACTCGCCAGACTGGAAGGCGCCGATTGCTGCGCGTGGTTGCAGTCAAGGACGAGTGACGTTCCCACGCATTGCATAAAACTCGCCGGACTGGAAGGCGCCGATTGCTTCAATGGTCTGGTGGGCTGGGGAGCTCGCTGTGCGTTGTGTGACAGACCGGCGCCGTCGCTTGATGACTTAGTTGCGTCGATTGCGTCAGGCGGGCTCGAGTGCTGGCCTTGACACAGATTGCCTTTGCAGAGGCATTGGCGTTCAGTGTGGACTCCCAGGCGTAACAACGCGCATCATAAAGTTGCACGCTCGTTCACCAGCTGTTTTTCCTAGTGAGTATAACATGTGCTGACCCAACTTTCAGGATTATGTGCAACATCAACGTGGCTCAGAACACAGATGAAAAGAACTGGGTGCGCAATAATTCAAAATTCAGAAACATGAGAGAAGCCGGCAGAAAAGCAAAAAGAGAGCAAGAGGGTGCCGAAACTTTCCCGTGTCTAACTTAAGATGGCCACAAAGGCATGTGCACTATGCTGACGTATGCCAGCAGCCTGAAAGAAATCGTTCAGACAGTCCCGGGCCACCCGAAGGCTGCCAGGCACGCGAAAAACGAACATGCGTCCAAGTGATCCCAGACCAGTGGGCGGAGTTTTCCGGTTGGTCCTTAAAAAAAAAAAATGAATGCGGCGCTAGCATTTGGGGCCATTAGGGGCCGTCCAGGACATGTAAATCAATGAAGCTCAGTGACACTTGGCCCAGGCTTGGCTTGGCTCGGGTAGCGTCTTATGCAGGTGCGCTGCGATGTCATTTTCAACGGGAGAACCTCAAGTAGCTTCGTTTCTGAAAGTCGGAACATACCCTTTGGCGCAGGTTGGGCGCAGACAGGGCGATTCAGCGCAGTTTGGCGCAATTGGCGCAGCGGTAGCATCACTGCAATGGTTATGCATAGGCTTGTGCAAATAGTGATTCTGGTCGAATAATTTCGAATAGTATATATAACATATAAAAAAAACTAGGCATATTTATTATGGTCTAACTAACCTGCACAATATTTTTTTTTAAATTGGAATAGGGCCTCTATGCAAATGCCTTTTTTTTTCAATGTAAGTTGAAAGAACTTTCGAGTAGTAGCAAAATTTGAATTTCAGTAGGATGCAAATCATAGCCCTAGACTACCTAACATTTTAAAATTTATTATACTTAGAGCATATAAGCCATCATAACTGGTTTTTAAGCTTAATAAAATGAATTGATTTGAGCATAATATTTTTATTTAAAGGAGCCGTGCGATACTTTCTCAAGTAGCCATGGAATAGATTCATTAAAGAAGCTTATTTATTGCCTCATGAATTCACTGAACAAATACTTTTAGAACCCGTCCAGTATGCACGAAGTTGCGAAGATTTCTCGCACGCTGCAAGTGCATTCTCTCTTCTCGTCTTGACGAAAGCGCTGGAAGCTAAGCAAGGAGGGATGGTGCGGAGAAAAAAGTAGTACGTCACACGTGCTTTCTGAGCTTGTGAAGTCATTTGCCAAGAGAGGAGAGCAATTTTTAGGTGACTTTGAGAATTTACTGTGGACCGCTCGCAACGTGCTGCACTATGTGTCCTCGGTAGCCTCGACTCGGTAGCGTGTCCTCGGTAGCCTCGACTACCAATCAAAAGCGTTTTCTGACAATGCTCCAGAAGTGTTGCTGGATCCCTTTAAATTTGAAAAGGGGCTTCGCGGCAGAACAGATTTCTCCTGAACGAGTGCTTTCACGGTTCAGTACCCCTACGCTGCAGTGAAACCACTTTTACAAACGGTACATTCGGATTAATATGCATTTATTCGTTCCTTGCGAACACTTAGAAATTTTAAATAATTTAAATTCGAATCTAAGCCCTACTATTCGTTCGGATATTTGCACGAGCCTAGTTATGTATGCAGATGACACAAATATCTTCTTTTCTGGGTGTGATATAGATTCAGTAGCGAGCGACGCAAACACATGGTTGGCTGGATTGTAACATCGCTCATAGCAAATAAAAAGTTCAATATTCATGCCGAAAAATAAGATCATAGACAATGAACCCATTGATACTTTTCGCAATAGTGTTCTATCGCGTGTGGACTGCATACAATTTTTAGGCATAATTTTTAATGATAGGCTAACTTAGACAGATCATGTTAAACATGTCTGTTCTTAAGTTTCGAGTTCAGTTGGCATAATCTACAAAATCAGCAATTCGTTTCCAATATGGTTTAAGAAACACTTGTACTACGCTCTTGTGCAATCATACCTTAATTACTGCCTATTCGTTTAGGAAGCACTACACAATCTAATTTGCAATCACTATTTGTTTAACAAGAAAAAAAATGCCATTCGTGCCATCAGTAATATGAGTTATTGAGACAGTAGAAACGAACACTGGAGCAAACTGGGTATACTAAGCATACACGACTTGAAAACTTTGCGCTTGGCTTTTGAGACACACCATTTACTCAAGAATGACGCTACCTTTCCACTAACTTTACACGACCCTCAAAAACATCCACCAAATAGTAGGCTTGTGCTAATATTCGAATGCTTCAAATATTTGAACGAATAGTTGAGTATTCGAATTCGCTTCGATTTGAATTTCTAGAAATTAACAGCAATGTTAGAGTGCTAAGCCTTGAAAGCCCCTACCCAGGAAAAATTCGCTTTGCCGCAAAGCCCCCTTTCAAATTTAAAGGGGCCCTACAACACTTACTGAACATGGTCAGAAAACGCTGCCTATCGGTAGTCGAGGCAAATATTACAGCGCTGCACGTGGCCTGTAATTCACAATAAATTTTCAAAGCTAAAATTGCTTTTTTCCCTCGGCAAATGACACTACAAGCTCAAAAATCACGTGCCACTGCCAAGAACGAATATACGGCTCTAATCACAGCCATTCGCTGATTTGAGCATGGTGCGCTTGTCGTTACCGGGACCGTCTCGGGAGGCCACTGCTTGTCCTCGAATACGTTCGCCATCGCACTGAAAATCCGTGTATTCGAAGAAAAAAAAAGGGGGGGGGGGGTGCTCAAGGTCACGAGGTGCATGTGACGTATTTCTTTTGCCATGCCGTTCCTCCCTGCTTAACTTCCAGCTGTTTCGTAGGGACAAGAAGAGAGAATGCAATTGCAGCGTGCGACAAAATTTTTAAACTCCTCTCGTACTGTACTGATTCTAGAAACTTTGCGGCGGTAAATTTGTGAGGCAACAAGCATGTTTACTGGCTCCATGGCTACAGGAAAAAGTGTTGCAGGGCCTCTTTAAAGAAACATGTTTGCCTCAAATCAATTCTTCATTTTATGAAGCTTGTTTTGACAGCTTATATTGTCACGGGGTCGTGACGCGGCCGAAGACAGGAAACTTCGTGTTGGGATTTAACTGTTTATTTGGGCGAACCTGTGCCCGGTAAAGGGAAAGTCTAATTACAGCAGCAGTCTTGCGCAGATAGCAGTCTCGGACTGATAGCGGCGAGCGCAGCGTCGGCCTTCGATCAACAACTGACAAGCGGCGAAGCGCGTCGGCATTTATACTCTTGCCGTCGAATGTTCTAGCGTTATCGCTGGCGGTGGCGTAGCTTCCAGAACAATCTGTACCGTTCGCACAGTGGGCGTGATCTTATCGAAATGATCTACTACAGTCCGGAACCTTCTAGAAAACTGCAGGTGCAGTTTGCGCTGAGAATCGTGCGGTGTTTTGGGACGATAACAAAAACTTGGGAAATGGAACGTGGCATAGCCCCCCTCTGAAAAAAAAAGGCATCGTCCCGATGCTTTAACTAAAGATGAAGGTACAATAATAATGCAAGAAAGTACAATGAATAAATTACAATACAACAATAATACAAAAACACTGTTTCAGTTTGTTAACGTGCATGAAACGGCTTGAGGCGCGCGACATGGACGACTTCAGGTCGCGATCGGCGTCGTTGAGAGTTCGTGATGCCGTCGGGGACAACCTCGTGATCAAGTGGGCCGAGACGTCGAACCACCCTGTAAGGTCCGAAGTACCGTCGCAGAAGCTTTTCACTTAGTTCACGTCGGCGTATCGGCGTCCACACCCAAACACGTTCACCGGGCTGGTATTCCACGAAGCGTCGTCGAAGGTTGTAACGGTGGCTGTCGGTCGTCTGTTGATTTTTGATACGGAGACGCGCAAGTTGTCGGGCTTCTTCGGCGCGTTGAAGGTACTCGCTCACATCAAGGTTTTCTTCGTCGGTGACGTTGGGTAACATGGCATCGAGTGTCGTTGCCGGACTCCTTCCGTAGACCAATTTGTATGGAGATATCTGCGTCGTCTCCTGCACCGCCGTGTTGTATGCGAAGGTCACATATGGAAGAATGGCGTCCCACGTCTTGTGTTCGACATCGACGTACATTGACAGCATGTCGGCGATCGTCTTGTTAAGCCGCTCGGTCTGTGGGTGGTACGCTGTCGTCCGGCGGTGGTTTGTTTTGCTGTATGCCAAGATCGCTTGAGTTAAGTCGGCAGTGAATGCCGTTCCTCTGTCGGTGATAAGGACCTCCGGGGCGCCGTGACGTAGGACGATATTTTCGACGAAGACTGCTGCTCTAACTAGACTTTCCCTTTACCCAGCACCTCCACCAGATGTCACGGGGTCGTGACGCGGCCGAACACAGGAAACTTCGTGTTGGGATTTAACTGTTTATTTGGGCGAACCTGTGCCCGGTAAAGGGAAAGTCTAATTACAGCAGCAGTCTTGCGCAGATAGCAGTCTCGGACTGATAGCGGCGAGCGCAGCGTCGGCCTTCGATCAACAACTGACAAGCGGCGAAGCGCGTCGGCATTTATACTCTTGCCGTCGAATGTTCTAGCGTTATCGCTGGCGGTGGCGTAGCTTCCAGAACAATCTGTACCGTTCGCACAGTGGGCGTGATCTTATCGAAATGATCTACTACAGTCCGGAACCTTCTAGAAAACTGCAGGCGCGGTTTGCGCTGAGAATCGTGTGGTGTTTTGGGACGATAACAAAAACTTGGGAAATAGAACGTGGCAATATGCTCCAAGTATAATAATTGTTAAAACGTTAAGTATCTTACAGGTTATCACTCGCATTTTATTGAAACTACTACTCAAGGTTGTTTCGACTTCCTTTGAAAGAAAAAAAAAAGGCATTTGCATAGAATCCCTATTTAAATTCAAAAGGAATATTGTGCAGGCTAGTTGGGTCTTGATAAATATTCCCTTTTCTTATATGTCATACATACTACTTGAACTCTATTCAAAATTATTCGATCAAAATTACTATTTGCTTCGAACCTAAAATTCAATATTCACACAAGCCTACCAAATACATTCCGATATGTTAGCTACAAAAATAACAGGATACGGACAAACTGCAGTTCGGAAATGTTGCACTACGAGATTACAACACTCTTCAAGAACAATAAAGATATAGAAGAAATAATAAAAAAGTACAAATCAGGAAAAAAATAATAATCGTCAAATAATTAAACTAATTTCACCGACTTAATTCTTTTTATTGAGTGTCACTCAATGCATATTGCCTGCTACATGCATTCAGTGTTTTCAATATCAACCGTGATGCATTCTATTATATATTTACTTGTAAAATGTTACTCTATCTTTCTAATGTATTCAATGTTGTACGTGAAATACTACTTTTTTGTGTAAGTTTTTCAGTCGCTTCCATCTTTTTCTTCTTTTTTTGCTGCCATTGCTTAAGTGCAAACTGTTCTTTTTGTGGGAAGACCTCGTCAGGTGTGATTGCGTTTAGCCCTCTCTTTCCGAAGTGTAATTATTTTTGCACTTGAATAAAAATCCATGACAGCATTAAAACGGTCACACTATAGACAAACACTGAATAAGAACTAGCCTGTAAAGTGTGCTTTCACAACTCCATTTTCATTATGTCTTGCACCAACATAATGTTAATGTTTCATTGTGTTATTCATTGAAATAGAAGTAAGGTCAATGTTCTACTCTTTAATTTTATGGCAAGAAGCAATTGTCACATACAGACGTGATCTGCTGTATTCCTGATCTGTTACAATTTCAGAAATCAATATTTTCAGGATCTGCTGCATGCCCAAGCTGAGTGGCCATGACGGACACAAAAAATGCACACAATTCGACCACTTCCGCTACGAAAACATCAGCTCTAAAGGGGCCATGACATCCAATTTTCGATCATAAGCTGTGCATTGTGGGGTAATTCTTGTGCGTCCACCGACAAGCTGGCGATATTCTGGCACGCTTGGTCAAGCACTCAATTTATTATTGAATATTTTCATAAACACGCGAGCGGTCTGAAAGTCGGGCAACTCGCTTTCTCTCACATAACAAGTAGGTTGCCGTGCAATCGTCGCCTGCATTCCGGTGAACGACATCGGTCTGTGATGAGCTGCGCTAGAAATCAAGGTACTTTAGCTTTTCTTCCACTTGGCACTGAAATTGAACAATTTCGCAGTGCCTGAAACTTTGGTAGCAGACGATGGTTCGGCATGATACAGAGCATGGCGTCACAGGCGCCATAGCAAATGGCGGTCGTCGGCGGTAAGTGGTGTTTATAGCCGGTGATTTATATGGCTTGTTTTGCTCTGAAAGATTCCTTTACAGTCCACTTTCAATATGTGCATATGTGTAATAGACCTTCTACTCCTATTTTTTGCTGAAAACCACACATTGTTGGGTGACCATGTCATGGCCCCTTTAACCACTACTGCCACAGGTTGTCTTCTAGCTGTAAGCATGCTGTGCCAACCAAGAGGTTATCAGGCTGCTTACGGTTCGAAAGGCTCCGACTTGTTGCGGCGCACAAGCTCCTCCTTCAGTACAGGAAAGGTGGCGTCGAAAAACCTTGCTAACCTGCAAAAATAGGTTCGATGCTGTCACACAATTTTGTGCCAACGATGCAACATAACCTTTTCCAAATTCAAGCACAAACAACAATCATGACGCGGAACATGTCTCTCCCCGTGTATAAGAAGTTCTCACCCAGTACACAAGTCAATAAATTCATTACCTTACGTGTTTCAAAAAGCTTGTGAAGGCAGCTGCATTCTCATAAACTGAAGCACGATACAGATAACGGCTAGTTGAAATGCATCCCAAGCCGACCTAATTCACAAATACTGTTGACTCTCGTTAATTCAAACTCGAAGAGCCCTCTGAATTTTGTTTGAAATATAAAGAAGTTAGAATTATCAGAAGTTTTTTGATAAATGACTCTGGGTGATGTGACACCACACATTATGATTAGGCATTGATTTTATCACATATAAAAATTTGTTAGTATTTTTAAATTCTAACTGCACGCAATGAACAGAAAGCAGAGGTGTATGGTTCACGAGTTTATTGGCCATTTACTGCTGATCAGAGCTTTTAAAGAAATCGTGAATTGCCAACTGCTTCTTTGCTATAGGTATGTGCCTTTAGCCCAAAGCTCATTATACCAGTTGAGAAGCATCACGGTTTACCATGCATGCGCTTTGTTTCAAAGATTTGTTTGCTAGCAAAGCCTTTTTCCTTGAAGGCCTGAGGTGCTTATTTTTAATTTTTAGACTATTAGTATTATATAAGCACGCAAATAGAAGTGGGAAAGCAGTAGATATTTTCTGGTATGGAACTGCAAAAAGTATGAACCAAATGGTGAAGTTTGAATTAAGAGGCTTTTAAATACATTGAAAGAATAAAAGGCCAACCAAAAATTGAATTTTGTTTTGAATTAATCGAAAGTAAGAATCATCAGAGTTTGAATTATCGAGAGTTTACTGTTTAAAGTGGTAGCAACATGCAACCAACTGGTTAAAACTTTTATATTGTCACGTGATTGCAGAATGACCACAACATCTGTTCACAGGAGCAGCACTGGATGTTGAGCCAAAACGAAGGTTAGAGCACGAGCACACCAACAGTCCTCTTTTTTTCACACCATGGCACATACTCGCATTAGCATGGCTAAACCTCATTCCATGCCTGTGGCATTACCCCCCTTCCAAAAAAAAAGTACCACCCTGACGATCAATGCCGATTAAAAGTTAAAGTAATCACGTACACGCACAAAGACGTATGATGAAGCAGTGTCAGGTGGCTCGGGAGTAGTGTGGCTTCATCCGTGACACATGAACAATGTCGGCCTGCAGGGAACATCGAGATCGCCGAGCTGTGTCTTCAAGTAGAATTTCGTAGTTGACATCTGTGAGGCGCCGTAGTACTCTATAAGGAATGAAGTAGCGGCGAAGTAACTTTTCTGAGCGGCCCCTTTGGCGAACGGGGATCCACAGCCACACCAGATCACCAGGTTGGTAAATAACGTGGTGATGACGGGAGTTGTACCTCTGCGAGTCGATGCATTGTTGTTTTCGGATCCGCTCGAGTGCAAGCTGGCGGGCCGCGTCGGCGAGCCGAATAAAGTCGTTCGCATCAGTAGGAATATCGGTCATGTCAGGCAAGAGCATGGCATCCAGCATCGTAATTGCTTCTCGGCTGTGAAGCAACTGGAAGGGAGTGAAACCCGTAGTCTCTGGAACAGCAGTGTTGTAAGCGAACGTTACGTATGGCAAAATTTCATCCCAGTTTTTGTGATCGCGGTCGACGTACATAGATAGCATGTCAGCGAGCGTCTTGTTTAATCTCTCCGTTAGACCATTGGTTTGTGGATGGTATGCGGTCATTTTGCGATGAGCTGTTCCACTAAGTTTCGTGACGTTTTGCATCAATTGAGCTGTAAAGGCTGTTCCACGGTCAGTGATAAGAACTGTTGGCGCTCCATGGCGGAGGACGATGTTGTTGATGAAAAAATACGCAATCTCATTGGCGGTGCCTCGTTGTAGGGCTTTTGTTTCGCAGTACCTCGTTAAATAGTCAGTAGCGACTATGATGCAGCGGTTGCCATCATGTGACTTCGGGAAGGGCCCAAGCAAGTCCATGCCGATTCGTTCGAACGGTTGTGAGGGGGGTGCAACAGGCTGCAATAAACCAGCAGGGCGCACAGGTGGGGCTTTACGGTGCTGGCAATGATTGCTCGTTTTAACGTAATGCTTGACATCCTGGGCGAGCTTTGGCCAGTAGTAGCGAGTCCGAATCCGGCCAAGGGTACGTGCGAATCCTAGGTGGCCGGAGGAGGGCTCGTCGTGGCAGGCAGATAAAATGTCAGCACGTTGCCCTGGTGGAACGACGAGGAAGTATTCAGTCACATAAGGTTCGAAGTTCTTTTTGTAGACGATGCCGGTGTGGATACAAAATGACCCTGAACGTGCAAATACCGATGGTGGACTCGAGCTGTGACCTTGAAGATATTTGATAAGTTGTCGGATCTCTGAATCATTCCACTGTTGTTGGGCCAAGCCAGATTCACTGACTGCACAAAGAAAATGGCCATCGGTATCATCGTCACTCGATGTCGTCGCGAGGGGAGCACACGAAAGGCAATCAGCATCAATGTACCTGCGGCCCGACTTGTAGACGACTGTAACCTCAAACTCTTGAAGGCGCAAGCTCCACCTCGCGAGACGCCCTGAAGGGTCCTTGAGATTGGCCAGCCAACAGAGGGCATGATGGTCCGTAACTACTCTGAATGGACGGCCATACAGATACAGTCGGAACTTTGTTATCGCCCAAATAACAGCAAGACATTCCTTCTCCGTGGTCGAGTAGTTAGTTTCCGCAGATGACAGAATGCGACTAGCATAAGCGATGGGACGTTCAGCGCCGTTTTGCCACTGGACGAGCACAGCACCAAGACCGATGTTGCTTGCGTCAGTGTGAAGTTCGGTGGCGCATCTTCATCAAAGTGCCCTAGTAAGGGTTCACTCTGAAGGCACTGTTGGAGCTTGAAAAAAGCGGCTCTCTGCACTGGACCTCACACAAAAGGAGTATCCTCCTTCGTTAAGCGAGTAAGGGGTTCAGCGATGTTGGCGAGCATCCAGACGAGCATCCGGACAAAAGCCATGAAGACCCATGTGCCTGTATGCGCACTCACGGTAGATGTGACCTGGTTCACCACAGTGATAGCATACGAGGCCGGTTGTTGGGAGCACGCCATACACTGAATTTCCGTGTAAGAGGTGGGTTGCCGTACTGCGGTGGTCCTGAGTAGAATGACGGCGCCGTCTGCAGGGTGGACGGACGGGACGGATAGCCAACAGCCGGTGCAGGAGTACGTACTGCTTCCGCGTACGTTAATAGCGGAGCTTCGGCTGGACGCAGGGCCGTCATGGGTTGGACCTCGGCTGCACGCAGATTCGTCATGGGGTGCACCAGCTGCCGGACCACTTCACAAACGACATCGGTCAGAGCAGCAACATGAGGCGGGGAAGACACCATGTGCAGCTTTTGCAGCTCCTCGCGCACAATACTGCGCACGAGCTCCGTAAGGACTCTTACAGTCGTGACGTCAGGTGTTGGGAGCGCCGACTACACTGACGAAAGACTGCCAGGGAGCTCATACTGATACGAACGCTGCCTTAGCATTCTCTCCATTGTTGTGGCTTCGCGGAGGAAATCCTCTACAGTGCTGGGAGGGTTCCGCACTACAGTGCAGTCCACTTATAACGATATCGAGAAAACCTAAAAATATGATCGTTATAACCGGTGATCGTTATATCTGGACTGCCGCCAAAAAATCGTCGCCGGACGTACCTTTTGTAGCTCCAGGCTTCATTTCGCTATTTTCACCAATTAATAAATATTGTAGATAGTAGGATGTCAAAAACAAGACTTTATTTCTTACTCCCAAGAACGCATCACGGGTTCGCTGAGGAAGAGAGACTGACCGACGGCGGAAGAAAGCACAGCCAGAGGTACACAGCCGGAATGCCAACGAGGCCCCGCCCCGATGCCGCCGCGCCGCTTTGCTTTTCGCTTTTTTTATTTTCTCTCTCTTTCCCGCTTTCGTTCGGCAAGCTACGAGTAGCTTGCCGGCTTGCCGTTGTAGAAGGCGGGGAGCCGCGGCGCTTTGCTTTTCGCATTTTTTTTTAATTCTCTCAGCCTCTCCGCGGTCGACGCGCGGCGAGGCGCAAAACGTGACACAGCTGGCGCCATCTGTAGCGCATCGCGCCAACTCGCGATGCTCTCCTCGGCTTTTTGAACGGCCGGGACGCGCTGCCGGCGCTGTGCTGCAGTGGCGGCAGATACGTACTCGCCTACGCTAACTTTTCGTCTTGTCTCGGCATAGTTCGTTTCAGAGGAACTTATCAATCTAAATGTTACGATTATTCTGAATGAAACATGCCATCCACGGCAAACTTTTCATCGTTGTATCCGATATGCGGTGGATAACATATCGTTATATATGGATTTTTTCCCCATAGCCCCAATGCATAAAATGAGACTGTTAAGTCGACCCATCGTTATAACCGATATATCGTTATATGTGGTATCGTTATAAGTGGACTGCAGTGTAGTCCAGCGAACAGCAGCTCTTTCACTTCCCGCATTAGGAGGCGCACCTTCCTCTCTTCCGTCATTGAGGAGTCAGCTCGCCTGAATAGCCGCGACATGTCCTCAACGAACATGGCAACACTCTCGTTTGAACGCTGATTTTGAGGATTGAGGAGCCGTTCCGCTTGCTCCTTTCGGTCAGAGCTTCGGAAGGTATTCCGCAACTGGTTGCAAAACTCTGGCCAGGTTGTCATAGTGGCTTCATGGTTTTCCAACCAAGTGCGTGCAGAGTCCTCGAGATAAAAGTAGACATACCGAAGCTTTCGCTGCTCGTTCCACTCGTTGACGCTGCCGCAACGGTTGTAGTCGTCAAGCCAGTCGTCGACGTCCTCGTAAGGGTCCCCGTGGAATGGCTTAGGGGTTCACGGGGCATTGAAGAACCATGGAGGAGGCAGCATTGATGTCTCTTGTTTGCGTTCCCGCACTAGCCATAGTACTGCCGAGTTGTGGAAATGGTCCGAATTCAGGAGGTAGGCCTAGTTGTCGCCTGCTACGCCGTAGGTGAGCTGGTTCTTCTAAGTCGCGACTAGTGTCGAGACCTTGCTGCTGATTGCAGTGCATACAACACTACCCCGCACCTCCCCCAGAAAATGTCACGTGATTACAGAACGACCACAACGTCTGTTCACAGGAGCAGCACTGGACGTCAAGCCCAACGGAACAATAGAGCACGAGCACACCAACAGTCCTCTTCTTTTTTCACACCGAGGCACATTTTTTCACACCGAGGCATACTCGCATTGGCATGGCTAAACATCATTCCATGCCTGTGGCAATATGCACAGCATGAACCAGTGGCAAGCGGTGAGATTTACCCAACTTTTGTGGTGCTTGCCCGTTTAGATGGACCGTGACGACATCATGACACGTCGACAAGACGAGATTTCAAGGTGCTTCGACCCTAAAACACCATTTGAAAGCACATTTGTTTACCTTCACATCGATAGACATAACACTGTAAAGCTAGCGACTGTACCACAAAGAACTTTTAACACAAAAAATAGCAAATGTTTTCCTGGGAAAACAAAATGTAAACTTACTTTTTTACGTTTCCCTAACTTAAACATACAAACTACAGCTAATTTTCCCATTAAGTAGTTACACCCTGATTTTTGTTGGTTTAATGTTTACAGCTGCAGTGAAACTGCTCCTCACCTCGGACCCACATCTTCGAGGGTGAAGATCTTGGCGGCTGTCGGGTAGACGTTGAGGAATGTTGCCAGGTTGGCAGCGATGTCCACTGCGTATGTGACACGCTCAAGGAACTTCCACAAAGGCATAAGGCACAGCTCTGAAAACTCCGCCTTTCCCTCGTCCAGGCGTCGTGGCATGGCGTCAAAATCGTTGTCGTCCTGGGACTTGATGGACTGCTCTGCCCTCTCAAAAGTCTGCAATTTTCACACGATCAACAATAAAGCAGTCGCTAATACTACTGAAACACTGCATTCTTGATTAAACGCACTGACATAAGAAAGCAGAGATCAAGTGCGACGCATATGATGGCGTTGTAGGAATTTATTTGTCCACTAAGAAGCCATATTATAATTTTTGAAAATCACTTTTGAGGCATGGCTGTATACAGGGGTTTGGATGCAAGAGTGAAGAGGCTTTCTGTGCGCCCAATACGTGAGGGCTAAAATGCTGCTTTGTGTGGCGGGAGAAAGGAGAGGTGGGTAGGTTCCCGTATGGATCCACCAGTGTTTTTGGCAATGCTGATCATAGTTACGTGCATGAACCAAGTCAGCGGATATGGGACGTTTATAAGCGCAACAGAAACTGTTGAAGATGAGCGATTCTATGGCTGTACACATTTCAGCACAAAACGTCCGGCTATGCACAATTGACAAAAAATCTGTTAGCAAGCACGCCAATAAAAAAATTACTGTAACACGCAATCGGAAAGATGAAGGGCTTAAGGCCGCTGCGTAACTTTTGATAAGACATGGAGGGACGGGCGTACAACGAGGCATACAGAGCCTCGTAATCAACTTCCTCTACTGCTGAGAACTACGGGGTACATCCTGCGCCCTCCATGACCACATCGGCTAGGCCACCTCCCCGTATCATCCCTTGCAAAGCTCACCATAAGCATGGTATCCTCAATTTCCTTCAGGTCCGAGGCATACTTAGGCTGGCAGCTCATGATGTGCTCCACCATGCGACACACCAAGTCGTGGTTCGACCTCTCAAACAGCATGCATATGTCGAAGATCTTGGGAATGTCGAAGATGAAGTTTTCGTAGATGAGGTCCGCAAATTTCTCCCTGTCGATGAAGTTAACCTGCATGCACGCAAAGTTTGGTGCGCACTCTTTGAAATTTCATTCTCAGATTTGACATTTGCTGTGTTCCCTGGGGACATTGTTCTCCCTTATGAACAGTTATGGTTCTGCGATCTACCACTTGCCTACAGTGGCGAGTACCAGTGACTTTCATGAAACAACTTTCGAGGCATGTTTCCCGAAAGGCTAGTTTATCGTAACCACCTTTATCGGTATCTAACCAGCACCCTTTCCAGTTTAGCCCTGCGAGATAACTAACATTATAATAAAAATTACCTCAATTTAAACATTACCAAGCTTGAATTTACCGAGCTTGAAACATTACTTGCATGTTTTATACAGGCAAGAGTCTGATGAAATTCTGCCTGGGCAAGGACAAACACAGTGAAAAAAAAGAACACTGATCAAGGTAAAAGGCAAAATTTTTTTTTAAAACGAACACTTTTTAAAGGCCATTGTGAACAAGGCATCTGTACAGAAGCTGAAATGCCTTTAAATTTCGGTGCCTTTCGAATTTTCAGCGTTTTCATTTTATTTCACTTGCACATTTTGTGAACACAATTCCCCATGTGTTTTTTTTCTTCACATGTTGTAATGCCCTTAAATCTAGTGCTATTGTTATTGTTAAGAGAAAAATGAAGACATTATTTTAGTACATTTTTCTTTCATGTTTAATTAAAAAAGAAATTCAATAGATTATACAGCAATTTATAATATACCCATTCATTTTCTTTTTTTCCAGCAGATTACTACTCTGGTACTTGCTAGCATTTTTCAGCTTATTTTTACCCTGACAAGAAAGAGGTAAGAAAATTTTTTCTGCACGATAATAGTCCGAATAAAAAATCTGAAGTTACACGATTCGCGTTAATGTAGCAGTACTGAAATTACAGTTTGAAATTGAAAAATGAAAATATGCCCTTCAGATTCCCTTATAGTCACTGCATTCTTACATGAAGGCTCACGAAATGTAGGTTTTGAAGAAATACATTGTCAGTACAGCAAGAACACCCCAGATGCAATCAGGTACTCAAAAAGATCTCTCAGTGGCTTTTTATAAAATGTCAAAAAGTGTGAGACGTTGAGTTGTGAGAAACACAAGCTATTGGTGCTTACCTTGGACTCCTTATTCGTGGAAAGGCGGAGGAATGTTCGGAACACCAACTTGTGCAGCCGTTCGTCAGTATCCTGCATTTCCTTAGTGATAGTGTACCGGTGAAGTCCTGTGTACCTGGTTGGCGAAAAACGTGGCTTAAGCTCGGCGACTGCCATCAAGCGTTTACGCAGCCCTGCACAACCGCAATATTCGTTCTATTTACTGCGTATAATGTATTACGCAAACAGGTGTTAAACACCAGTTTCTAGTCTAGTTTCAACGACCTGAACTTGACATTATCAGATCAAAGAAATCTGATTATCACGTAGTGCACCAAACATTAACATCGCAAAATTTATTTTTGAACAGAGACCAATAGCATTATATACATCACAACATTTGGAAAGCAATTAAAACACGTTCACTGTAATAACCACAGGCAACCTAGAGTGCTGCTTCAATTCTACAAATAATAGGTATCAAACAATGTAATTCTACTGCATACAATTAATTATTATTAATTCAAGCTCCACAAAGTTGCTACATCAGATAGTTTGAACGTGTTCGCAGGTCCTGGCAGGCATATTAATCAACCAATCAATCATTTTATTTCCTTTTTATTAGGAGGAGTACAGGACTAAAAGCTAAAAAGCTTGACGAAGTCCCAACCACATTAAAATGTATTTAATAGTTAGTAACATGTATTTAATAACATGTTTAGTAGTATAAGAGACTCTCAGTGATTCAGTCCTATTTGGCCGCAACTTGGTTAATTTGCACGATCCTAGGAGCTCCCCAAGCCTGAACCGCGACAAATGTGTAGCACAAAGGAGCACAAACGGCATTCGTGAACAACCAAAATGGAAGCAAGCCTTCAGAAAGTTGTGGCTGCCATTCTCAATCTTACCACAATTGCGTTGGCGACCAGGGCTTCAGCGACTAGGGCGAAATTGTTCCGTTCTCAATTGCACTGGTCGCACGTGACCTGAGTAAGCGCTCAGATTGTATAAATAGCAACTGGGTCAAAACTGTGACAAGCAACAGCCTTGCTTTTGCCTCGTGCCTTTCAGAACTCTGTAGCTGCCTTAGAAGTGTGGCAGCTTGGACTAGTTGATATGGCATGATGATAGTTATAGCGCGAGAACAAAACGACGACACAGAGATAAGAAGGACTTGCGTCCTTCGTGTCCTTCTTGT
The DNA here is from genome assembly GCF_013339725.1 of Rhipicephalus microplus. Classification (NCBI taxonomy): domain Eukaryota; kingdom Metazoa; phylum Arthropoda; class Arachnida; order Ixodida; family Ixodidae; genus Rhipicephalus; species Rhipicephalus microplus. The sequence continues at coordinate 15,440,893 of NC_051173.1, forward strand.
CTCTGTGTCGTCGTTTTATTCTCGCGCTATAACTATCGTCTGTAGCTGCCATTTGTGATTGTACATTAGCGAATGTACAATCACAAATCAGCTGCCCATACAATGTTTCCAATCTCGCTTCGTCTATATATGTGGAATGCACGTAAGCCTTATGAACTGCATGGATGCTATGACCATGTTTAAGCGATCACAGTTTTGTCCACAATGGATGTGGAACTGAGCAGTTTCGTTTTGACTTTTGGCAATGCACGCACAATGTCACAAAACTCAAACACGGAGGAAATTGTTGAAAAGCTTTAGTCGCAGTTACCTGCTGGCATGAAATTCACTTGCTACAATGTGATAGACAAACGACGAGCTGCCAGTCATTTCCCTGGTGAAAAAATGTATTGTCACGTGCACATGGTGGCATCTGTATGTAATAAGGGATGGCTTTGCAGCATCTTTTGGCTGAAGACATGGGAGTTTAGAGCCACGGTCACGTTATGAACAAAGTCACAAACGACAAAAATTGGGGCATTTACGCTGCTCTTATGAAAAATAAGCACTACATTTACATACTCAACAGGCAAATAAATATGCACTAATGTAACAGACACTTGTTCATTGTTTTCTCAATACTTTCTGAACAATTTGAGATTTGGTTCATTAGGGTATTTCTTCCGGTACCATAAAATCCATAATAACAATTTTTACAGTATGTAGTTAAAATAGCAGGCCTCAGAAAGACTAGTTCACTGTCATTTTTTTCAGTTGCTTAACTTTGTCAGCTTGCCTCCTATCATGCCTGAGAAAACTTAGGTGCTAGGCTTCAAGTCTCGAACCAGTACAAATTAACACAAAAGCGATCTTTGGCAATGTCAATGCAAGCCTGTGTGCAAGTGATATAGTGACAGCCAAAGAAAAATGAGTGGGCAAACCCTGGAGATGACTATCAACAGATTTTGCATCTCAAGGCAGGCCTGTGCCCAACGAGCCAGCGCTGCCACTGTTCTTGAGGCCGCGGGCATGTGCACGAATGTGCCCAAACCTTCCTTCCTCCAAACTAAAAACAAAATAAGAAAATGAGTTTTGCCTTGCCAGTGGGCCCCGCTTTTTATTAGCATCACATGTAAGGCCGCACTGCATATGAAGGGCGCTTTACGGAATAGTTTTCCACAATATCCACGTCATTCGGCCTTCGTTTTCGACACCATGCGCACGTGCATAGCTTCACTGCGTGCGCACGGTGTGGCCTCCGATGACGTTCAGCATTGCTTTTTTTTTTCTTTAATTGCAGACAACCATGTTGTTACTACCGAGAGAGTGTCAGATTAGGCGCTGATGAAAATTATTTGAGACCACGATGACAACGGCAGATCTTCGGAGGTCGACTTGTCATGTGCTTCCGTCCTGCGCCACGCTGCAAGTTGACGGGACTGCAGCTTTCGCGATTAGCCAGTTAACTCTGGCAATAAAATGGTGGTGCGTTGAATGCAATACAGTGAATGTAATGCAATGAATGCGATGGCAACAAATTGTAATGTTATACGAAGTAAGGCTGGCAGCCAACTCTTTTAGATCCGATATTGTGGAACTCCTACAAAATTCTGGTGAAATCATGCCACTTGACGAACAAGTGCTCTTTTTATGCAGTCCCTTCGCATTGAAAGCACACTGATGCTTGCTGAGATAGCATGCACGGCAGAAATCGCGACAATGCCATTCAAAAGAAGTTCGCTGCAGCTACTGGAGTGACCCCACCTTGCGTTTTTTTTTTTTCTCGCTCATTCAAGACAGGTGGTTTTCTTTCTCTTTAAACATACGACGGCAGTTCTAACACGCAGAGGGATATTATCATATACGCCCTCCAGGTAATAGAGATGGGCTGCCTCATTTGGACTTGTTACAGAACATGGCGGCGATGGCAAAAACACCCCGAGAGTGTCTATATATTTGCTTTCGCAATAATAAAGCACTTTTTTACCCCTAAATAAGTGTTTTGGGCTAGCCCTGCCTTCAGTTCTCCTGTTGTATAATTTGTGCATTTATTTTCCGAATTTTGGTACTGAACGTGCATATAATGAAAGTTTCTTTATAACAAATTTTTCTAAGAATCAGTCAATTTATTTATATACAGGTTTATCTGTAAAGCAATATCATGTTTACAGGGCATAAGAAGGTGTGAAAAGGCATACTTTGGTGCAAGCCGCAGGTATGACTCAAGCAGCTGGTGGAAACCGTCGTCGTACCTGGCATGAGACCAGAACCTAGAGGCATAGCACATGTTGTTAATATGCACACACAACACCCTAATTCTATACACTACATTTTCTAACTAATTTGATTATTTATTTATTTATCTTCACATATGATTAAGCACACTTTCCTCTTATACTTATTCAGAAGATAGCCTCATTATGCAAGGTAATAGAGGGGTGGGACCTTCTATTAATACATAAAAACCAAAAAAATTAACATTTACATATCAGCAGATGGTAGGCAGTCGCATAAAACATTGAAATATTAGTGTTAATTGCGCTTTGTAATCAACAAAAATATTCCGGATGCAAAATACAAAATTTGTGTACATGATTACATAGCATAGGTAAAAAATACAAAATGCAGTGTTTTACATATGTAGCAAGTCAACTATGAAGCTATGGTATCACAATATTCTTGAAGTTTATTTTTTAAGGTATTCCGACACAAAAGTGAAGCAAAATCGGTGTGCTTCACATGATTCATCTTCAATTTGGTCAACAAAAAATAATATTCTTTGAGTCTTGCAGAGGTGAGACGTGGGAGCTGATTTAGAGTAACCAGGTATTAAGCCATTGGGTTAATTCATAGTAAATGCTACCCAAAACAGGAGGTAAAAGAAAGAACAAAAGAACAGCATGCAGGCGTGGACAGAACAGTGAGATGGTATTATCAAGAATACCAAAAAACTAAGCAAACACACGACACAATGATGCACACACACACCCAGCATCAATCACGCACAGCGCTCACTTCTGACTAATTTATTCATAGCACGAAGGTTGGAACATATACATGGGGCATATGCGCACATTATTAACATCATAGAAGGCCAACAGCATACACTATCAAGACATACAGTTTATTCTCTCACAGCCTAGAACCGATAAACTGGGATTCACTTGGGAACAAAGATGGTGAAAGGGTGCTTACACAGTGATCCTTATTTTTTTTTTTTCAATGAAAAAGGCGTCTAACACTTCACGTGCAGTTTTTCTTGCACTTAAGTTTACAATATTCGTATCAGAAAAGAGGTACGAGAGGTTCTTTGTGAAATGTTCTACGGGGAGTCATGTACTCAATACTTTTATCCTACGGCAAGGTGAACATTGGCCATACCGAAAGATGTATTAATTACCACTTAAAGGAACACGGCCTAAAATTAGCAAAACGAGATGAAAAGTATGCGCACCTAGTTGCGCATGTCATTTTGTGTGGTTGCGGTGCACGATTCTCTGAGACAAAAATTCTAGGCAGAAGCGCAAGAAAAACTGCACGTGAAGTGTTAGAGACCTTTTTCACAAGAAAAAAAATAATAATAAGGATCACTGCGTGAGTGCCCCTTCGCTAGCTTTGTTCCCAAGTGAATTCCAGTTTATAGGTTTGAGGCTGTGAGAGGAAAAACTGCATGTCTTGATGATGTATGCTGTTGGCCTTCTATGATGTTAATGCGCACATGTGCCTCATGTATAGAGTCGAACACAGTTATATCAAACCCACATATATCGAATTTTCAAGTATATCGAACTAGCAAGTTATCCCTTGAAGTTCCTTAGTAAAAGTATAGCAATTCACACATTTATATTGAATGGTATTTTTACCCGCTTTCCCATCTATTGAATGCCACGCGAGCTTGAAGGTGCGCTTCAACACTCCCTACCCGCGATCTCCGCGGCAGCATGGCTCCGCACACGAGTTGGACAGCGCGCTCTGGCACTCGCAGCGCTTAAAGACCTGCTCACGGCACGCCACCGCCAGAACCCGAAACGCTCGAAAAAAGGTAAGGGCGAGAAGGCTCAGACTGTACAATATTTAACTTGCTTTTTTTTAACACTTTTTTTTGCTTTATCTTTCTCTCTTCTCATGCTTTCTCCACATACCCATCAGCTCGGAGAGCAGGAACGAAGGAGCCGATGTCCTCCTCCTTTTGCCTTTTATTTTATTTTTTGTTGCTGTTTTGCAAGTTTTGATCAGCCAACCACAGCTCACGCCTTTTTCTGTTGCCCTCGCAGGTGGCCATCGCCTCGCGAGCACTTTGTTGCTTCCGCTGTTGCGTCGCCTACGTATAACCGCATGTGCAGCATTTTTCTTTTGCGTGTGTGGTGTGCAAAGCCACTGCGGACGTCCTCGAATTGTCGACTTCTCGCGTAGCTATGGTCAGCGCCAAGAAGCACAAGACCTTTGACTTTGCTGACAAAGTTGAGGGCTATTCAGCATGTTGAGGCGGGCGAGAAATGTTCGACCGTCGCAGACGACTTCGGGATATTACAGAGCACTCTAGAGTACCTTGTGAAAAAACAAGGCAGATATCAAGGCAAAGGCGGCAGAGCAACAAACGCCGGGAGCCAGTCATGTGCGCGCTTCTGCCCACGGGAATGTATAAAAGGCACTCTATGCCTGGTTTTTAGAAGTGTGCGCGAAGAACATTCCGGTGGATGGCCCGATGCTGATTGCCAAGGCCAAAGGTTTGCCACTGCACTTGGTGAAACAACTTCGCCGACAACACCGATTGGCTTCACCGATTTAAGCAGCACTACAACATCGTTGGCCAAACCATTTCTGGCGAAAGCGAAGCTGTCAGCAGCCAGGAAATCCAGCAGTGGATAATGAAGGAGTGGCTGGAAATCTCCGCGAAGTTTTCTCGTGCGGGAGTTCTTCAATGCCTGGCGAGACATGAAGACGGACACAGTGGTCAACAGCTTCTGCAAGGCAGGCTTCGAGACGGTGGAACTTGTGGAAACTGGTGAAGACGGCTTCGACGAGCGCATAGACAATACGTTTCGCAAGTTGTCGTCTTCATCGTGGCAGCAGTTCTACACGAAATGTCCGCGAACAACTTTGTGGAAGCGGACTGCAATATCCAGGCTGACAGCTCCTGTGACGAGGAGGATCGTCCGGACGAGGCGCTGGCTACATGAGCATACTCCGCTGCTAAAGTGGCGGCAGCATTTGACAACATTCGCCGTTGTATCGGCCGCATGGAGGGAACTGGGCTGTCGCATCTGGACAGCCTTGATAAGATCGAGACTAGCGTCCTCAACATTTCGAAAACGAAAAAGCAGGCGAATATTCGTGATTTTTTTCATGTAAATAAATCATTCTGTTGCAGTGTGTGTGTGGAATCAGTTATCATCCTTGAATGCGCCTATTGTAAGTGAGGATCCGCTACAGGTAAGCTCTCGGGGCCTCTATTTTTTTATATCGAATTTTTAATATACTGAACTAATTCGCAATACCCTTCCAGTTCGATATATCCGTATTCGACTGTATGTTCAAACCTTCGTGCTATGAATAAATCAGTTAGAAGTGAGCGCTGTGCGTGTTTGATGCCTGAATGTGTATGTGCGACAATGTGTCGTGTGTTTGCGCTCAAGTTAGTTTTTTTAATTGTTCTACCAACTAGCCTAACAACGAATTTTTTAAAGGTATTTTCAAGAAATAAATGCATTAGGTCTCATTTACTTTTATAATATTATGGTGTCTTTAGAACTTGCTAGGGGCTCAACAATACTTAATAAAGAGACGGCAACAATCACGTGCTAGCCAACAGCGACTCAGAGAAGTTTAGTGAAGGGTATGCATAAAGGTAAATTGCCACTATCCCTCAAGAGAAAGGTATATAACAGCTGTATCTTGCCGGTACTTAGCTACGGAGCAGAAACCTGGAGACTCACAAAGAGGGTTCAGCTTTAACTGAGGACGACGCAGCGAGCAATGGAAAGAAAAATGGTAGGTGTAACCTTAAGCGACAAGAAGAGAGCAGAGTGGATTAGGGAACAAACGGGGGGTTAAGGACATCATAGCTGAAATCAAGAAGAAGAAATGGACATGGGCCGGGCATGTAGCACGTAGACAGAATAACCGCTGGTCGTTAAGGGTAACTAACTGGATTCCCAGAGAAGGAAAGCGGGTTAGGGGGAGACAGAAGGTTAGGTGGGCTGATGAGATTAAGAAGTTTGCGGGTATAAATTGGCAGCAGCAAGCACAGGACAGGGTTAACTGGCGGAACATGGGAGAGGCCTTTGTCCTGCAGTGGACGTAGTCAGGCTGATGATGATGATGATGCATAAACTATCATAACTACGAACATCCCACAACAAGAGTAAAATGCTCACTCTTGTCGTTCGTGTTTCATACTTTGCATTCATATTTTTAGTTGTATAATCTTATCCTTTAGTAAACAGCAATTAAACCACGAATAAATTTTTATCTGGGTCAGCTAGTACGACAGCATGAAATAGTGAAAGACAGGACAAAATATGTGCAGAACAAGTACCAAATTTAAACAAGTGTCACTACTCTTGAAATGTTAAATCTATACCTATGAAAAATAGGAAAAACGAATGATAAAAGGTACAGCACATTCACACAATTAAGCGCAAGAAGTAGTACAAGGGTGGCTAAAAAAAAACATTAAAATATTTTTCCAGCTGAGACACAAAGCTACGAAAGCTTTTCCTGACAAACACGACATCATTCACTTCTTTTCTCTGAGAATGTTCTAGTACTGCTATTTCCCTACTCACCGATTGTGCGGTATCCGAAGCATCTTCGTCAGGTCTTCCTCAATGTATGCCATGCGATCCAACCACTCGTCGATCGCTGCACTGTATTTTTCGGCCAGGCCTTGCGTCTCACCAGCACATATGGACATCAGCTCATCGAAGCTAAAGATCATTCGCGGAGGTCTGTACTTGAGCCAGTAGACTGGTTCCACGAAACCTTTACTCTGAGGAGAATAATACAAAATATTTTTCTACGTGAAATGCCACGCTCAACAAAAGCTAGCATTTTCACACAAAGCAAGCATTCGAAGATTTAACAGCAAATTAAATGTGCGTGGGAGGATGAATAAACACTGCAAGTTTCATTCAAACATCTTGCTAGCTTCAGTGTGTGCCGCAAAGAGATTACAGGGGCTAGTTGTTACATACTGACTATGAGCAACTGTTGATGTTGACTGTGTGCACTGAATGGCAGCATTACATAAATAAAATTCAGACTGAAACCCAGACTTTGCGAATTGCCTTAGCATGCGTCTGTCAGAGTTCGATTTGCAATACTTCCAATTTAACACACACATTCACTAGTTAATGCAATTTTCCAATTCTTGTTAAGCTGCATACCTTAACTTTTCAATAAACATACGAAGTCCATATATACTTCAATGACTGTGAATACAACAAATTGTCAAACATATAAAATAAAAGCAAATGTTTTCTATCTGTATTAGCACATAACAAATACAGAGCTATAATGAATATAAACCATATTTTTATGTTCCATGCAATTTGGTTGCATCTAACTTAAAACTGCATGGACTTATTTTTTCAACTCACGTGATATTTACTTTTCCACTTTATAATTACACAAAGCCATTCACAAAACCATGCATAACTTCATTTAAAGATCACATGGTTTTATTGCACATAATTAAATTCATTATCTTTTGGATTTTTGCAACACCAAAGCCACAATCTGATTACAGGGTAAGCTGTAGTGGCTCGTGCAGGTCAGCTACTAACCTCCCTGTCCTTTCTGCTCCTATCCTCCTCCTCCTCGAGGTCAGCTACACTTAGTGTGCTCGTAAATATGAGTAAATAGGTAAGAAATTTTACACTGCGTTTGCACAATTCCTAGAAGTTATGACAGTGGGCTCAATGACAATGCAACAACCACTAAGGCTACGAAACTGATGTACGTTGCGGGCTCATATAGGTTGGTATGCCATTTGAAATTTCAAGATTTCACGATAAGCTAAAATACAATACAAGACAATAGTTGATCAAAATTTTTTTAAATGTTCACATCACACAGCACCGTATCTTCAAAAACAAAAAAAAACACACACAATCTAACACACACATGTCCTCTTCACTGAGACATACCAAAGCTGGAACTTGGATTGGCTGGCCATGCTTATCCACAACTTGCATAAGCCTGTCATGCAGAGGTTGTAAATTAGATCCCTGAAATACAAAATGAAACAAATTTTGTAAAACAAGAATAAAGCTGCCATGAGAGCTGCCACAACGCATGTGGCTGCTTTTTTCTTTTTTTTCAGGTGGCGGCAAGGCTTAATTGTTTGAAAGAAAGTCTTTTCATGGCAAATAGAAAGAAAGTTGCCCGGGCATACAGAGGTGCTTAATTATAAGAAGAAAATGAGTACAAAGCGCAATGCAGCACAAGAGGCGAGTTAATCAGTGATGGAAAGCAAATTTTGACACTGCAGTAAAGCTAGTGTGTGCGCACCAGAAAGAATACTTTCCTAGCAAATAATCTCCACCAGGAAAGTCCCATACATTAATTAGTAACGGTAAAATGAGTGACAAAAAGAAAAGTGGGGAGGGGCGAGGGGAAATGCTAGAGAACTAGTCGTCCACTTACGCATGTGCAGCAAAAAAAAATTGTACGCTTTCTCTGTCGAACTTGTCACACTCTGTCTTAACAAATCTGCGAGAAGAATGGGAGCCAATTTATGGCAAGAAATTTTAAACAAAGAAGACACACATTCGGGAAAATAATTTTATTGGACAACAAAGAAATAAAACATGGATGCTTCCTTCGACAAAAAAGAGGCAGAACGTTAGCATTCAATTCAGCGAGCAATTTTAAGAATGGCATTGCCAATAGTACTGATAGATTGATATGTGGGGTTCAATTGTCACAAAACCACGATATGATTATGAGAGACGCCGTAGTGGAGGGCTCCGATAATTTTGACCACCTGGGGTTCTTTAACGTGCACCCAAATCTGAGCATACAGGCCTACACCACTTTTCGCCTTGATCGGAAATGCAGCCGCCGCAGCTGGGATTCAATAGTATTACCATATAGTAAAGGCCAATGCAAAAGAAAACAAATGAACATGTAGCCTGGAGAGCAGTTCACGCTTCAGTTTTTAAGCATTGCAGTTTCTTCATGAACACAGCGATAACTTCTCTGCCATTGACTTGCATCCGGTGAATGAACATTAGAGCCCGACCATCAAGCCACTCCTCAGCTGTACAGTTTTTCAAATACATTTTCACTCTTTTCAGTGTCGAGAAGCTGTGCTCTTAGCAGCTGTACTCACAGAGAGCGTTACCAATATGTTGAGGAGTGTGTGAATCTTCAGGAAGGGGGCTTTGCCGCATTCAGCTAAATCATCTGTCACAAAGCGGTGAAATTCGTCCTCTTGCATGGCTCGCCAATTAGTTTTCTAGATTTTCCATTCCCCTTTTAATGTAAGGATATGAGCTGATGTCATATCTCAGGTAAAATCGAAGGCTGGCAGCACAGATTCAAATTTGCCTTCGGAGGCGTGCTTTGGCACACAAATTGCAAACTTTACAGCGTTTTGTAATGGTTTGAAAGCACAGTTTGAGGGAAACTTTCAGGTCATCTATGTATGGAGTGAACAAGGCTTGCCTGTAGTACTTTTCCACAAAACTACAATCGTGGTTTGCTCGGTATCTTTGTGTTCCTACCACCCATGAAATCTGGCACTTCACTATGTACTTTGCCACTTTTGTCTTGACACAGAGAAAATATTTTGTGAAATTATGCCTCCGCGTTAGTTCTCATCTCTTCCAGCTTAGTCAGCACCAAGTCAACCTGCTCCAAGGCAACACTCATGAAATATATATGGGCTCTGCAGATACACAGACAAGTGGTGTGTGAGGCCTAGCAACGCCTCACTAACAGCGAGGCACATAAGCAAGTTGGGCGAACAGATTCGCTGATGGAGGCGATGAGCGGTAGACGCTGTTGCTTTGTCACGAAATGTGTCCATGAACTCTTCAAGTGAGCGAATGATCTCGGAAAGCGCTTCTCCAGACAATGCAACTGAATCCTGACGTTCTACCCACCTTGTTTCACAATATCAGTGCAGCCAGCTGAATGACATTGTAGACACTTCTAGATGTTTTTTCAAAGACTGCTGTCCTTTTGGGTGACACCCGAAACAAAGTGCACAGCTAACTGCGCCAAAGGCCCGTCAATTGTCTTGGACAGCTGAGGCGTCACTCAAACAAAGGTTTAGGAAATGCAACGAGCAATGCGTGTACAAAGTTATTGGGAAGCCGTTACGGATTAGCGCCAGCACTCATGATGGTCAACGACACTTGACTCTCCTTTAACCTTATTGGACTCTCATCGTGTTCACCGGCTCGTCAAGCCATCTGATTGGCTGGAGCTGTGGACACCAAATGCCACGAGGTTGTATGAAAGCTGGCTATATAAGCTGAAGAATATTGTTAATTACTCTCTTCTTTTTCTCTCCTTCGTCCTCTTCTTGTTTTTCTCTATCCTCATGAGATGTAAAGAAACCTCCGTCTGTCCTGCAAAGGTACATTTCCTCACTACAAAAGATGGGTCCCGTAACGAGGGCCAGCAACTAGTTGAGACTGGCCGGACCCAACAAACTGGAGGCGACGGTGGTATCCCTTCAACCCCTCAGCCCCAACACCACTCAAGATTGGAAGAAATTAAGAAGTAGAAGTTGCACCGTCCGATTCCACAGATGAATCTGTGAGAAAGATGTGGCCCTTTCCTCACAGCCTTCGCTGTGCTATGCATACACGAATCATGCAGGACCTTGCCTGACTTTCCAGGCCCAAGCGTGCAGCGACAGAGGGCCTGTCAGTGAGCCGTCAGTTAGTGAAGTCTGTTCCTCAAGGGATAGCGTGGTTCGCTCAACCAGAAGAGACTTGTTTGATAATGTCGTGCGGTCAGTGGGACTGTTGAAAAGTATCAATAGATGATGCTGTGGGAGCAGTGGCAAGTTTTTAAGAGAGTTGCCAAGGAGACATGTGATCACCTCCTACAACGAAGGCGAACAAACTGTCAGTGCTGCTGTCTAGGTGGAGTGAATCGTCAAGCCGGCGAATATGATGGGAGCTTGGCGCAGACCAGCATAACAAGGCCCAGATATGAGGTGGAGCTCGTGGTGAACATCCGATTTATTTTGATTACAAATGCGATGTCTGAACCACATCTTGTTCTTTCTGAATTCAATGATTGCCGTATTGCTGTTTCTAAGAATAATAAATACAGAACGTTTGAGCCAAGTGCCCTTGCATGGCAATCGAACCGAACCAACACATGCTTAGGCTACCAAAATTATGAGTGTCAACATGATCGAGTGCATCCAACGAGCGCCGATACGGCTGAACAAAAGCTTCAGCACAAGAAGCGTCGCATTAACTCACACAATGCTGGAGCAGCTTGTTTGTTTCAACGCACAATGGCAATCCATTGCTTCCGTCGCTCTTTTTCATAAGGCCTTTCGATAAATCAGTAAAAACGTGCTGCAGGCCAGTTTTTGTAGGTGTTGAGCTGCTTACCTGAGGGCGATTATCAGACATCCCAAGAATAAGATCTGCTTGCTTATAAATGTTTAGCCTGTGCAAGAGTTTGTTTGACCCATCTCAATATGCTTGAATTCCTCCACGGTGATGTGCAGAGTTGTAGTATAACATTTCTCCCTTTTAGTGAACACAACACTGCAGGTGACATTAAGTACCACATAACTGCTGTTGTCATAGTTATGCTGCCCCATATAATTAAAAACAGTTGCTAATACTTTAAATGGTCTTTAGTTAAGTCAAACACTGTTCATGCAAGCTTGAAATTTATTGTTACTACATGATCGAAAATATTTTCCATTTTTGAAGCCTGCTCCTTCTTATCATTATTAGATATTTATGCACAAGCAGTAAACTGCATTATGTGCACTTTAAACAACAATATTTTGACGACTCCCTCTGAAGCCAAAATCATGGAATCTTGAAAAATTCCATTTAGGGCAGGGTAGCGCTTCGTAGTTCACTTTACACTTAAAGGCATTGTAAAAACTGTTAACCTGTTCAAACACGTCCCACATGGCATCACAAGCAAGAGAGCTGCATGTTTTCGCAGCAAGGCTGTAAACGTGGCACTTAAGTTTAAAAATTATATATATATATATATATATATATATATATATATATATAGAGAGAGAGAGAGAGAGAGAGAGAGACATTTTTTAAATCCCTGTAACTTTGTAATCCACTCCCACATGAGGGGGCTTAAAACACGCGACGCGACGTCGCGAAATCTGCACCTGAAGGCACGACCCCAAAATTTATAAGTGAAGGTGTGGTGCTCACACGCTAAAGCTCAACATGAATGGATGGATGGATGTGGCTGTACCCTTTAGATCGGGCGGCGGCTAACGCCACATAGCCGTAATACTTCGTGAACTAACCACCAGCTTTATCTTTTTTTTTCTTTAAATAGTGAAGTTGAGGACTGGTGCTTTGCAGTGAAGGGTTTAACTTTCACTCGAACCTTGACTTTAGCCACCAATCAGATAACCTTCTTCTAGTTAATTCTACCCACTTGAAGTATATTCTGCGCTTTCTGGCCCTAAACCCCAGTGCTTTGAAAAACTCTGCGCCATCATCCTGAACTATAAGGTGAAACCCTTTACAGAACATTATCAAGTGTTTGGCAGTTTCTTCCTCCTCTCCACATGCACTGCATACCGTGTCTACCCTTTTTATTTGGCACGATATGTCTTGGTTCGCAATACTCCCGTCCTGGCCTCAAACGGTAGAGAACTACCCCGAGTATTATCATAGATCCTTTCCTTGGAAATTTCCTGCTGAAATGTTCGATAGATCTCTAGTGCAGACTTCTTAATCATGCTAATTCTCCACATGTCCAAAGACAGCAAACTGCCTACCTGATACTAACATGTCCAGCACTGGAATAACATAAAAAAAGCAACTCATTGACTGACAAGACGCGTCTGTACATGCTCACTCGATAAAATTACGTTGAAAAGTTTTCGGTATTACATGAACATGCTTTAAAGCGTGATGAGCTGAATTCCATACTAAACATACTGTTGTTCTGTTATTGGCATGAAATCAAGTAAAATCGGCGTGCAATTTGCAAATCCGAAACAACGCCACATGACTAGCGTAACAAAACGGATACCAAATAAGCCAATTAGTCGCAGCTGACTAGTGCCGACAAAATCACTGTACTATGAGCCAAAAGTAAGCCGAAACACTACATGTGACAGCCGGTAACTGGAGATTCCTCACGTTGACAAACAACGAACAAGAAATTGAGCACATCGAAGTACAGCATATTGTCACATGGGAATGAACGGGTGACGATTGGTCACGTAAATCGGTACATCACGATAACGAGCATTGAAACTTGCTTCATGCGTACCAGCGCATCTTTTTTGCTGTCGGCTGCCATGTTTGCAATTTTCTTCTTGATGATGATAGGGATGGAGCTTCCGCTAAAATGATAAGAACGTGGGAAAAAAAAACCCTTTTAGCTACTACATTTAAGTTGTACTTTTACCACCATTGGCAACACATTGAAACAACTATTACATAAATTAACAAAGTTAAGGTATTATTACACGAACCAGCATCCTTTGCATTTACATATTGTCATACGAAAAGCTAAGAAGCCAGCAGGTTATGTTACTTTAGTTTCTTTTTATTTTTGTTTTTTATTCAAACGAAAATTTATAATGGTATGATGTAAATTGGGTGAAAAACATTTATTGCACTCTTTTATTATTCATGTAGGTTGCTTTGTTGGTTATCAAAATTCAGTATTTGGAAATGTTAACAAAGTCATGGTCATGTCAAAGGTCATCGAACTCTTAGGTCATATCATCAACTCTTGGCACAACTCATCACAGAGACAACGCACTCTATTGTTATCAGGGCGGTTTCTCTTCCTGTAAGCACAAGCAAACCCGAGGTGTACCTCAGGGATCAGTACTTTCCCCGGTATTATTCAACATATTGCTTAGTACCATCCCCGTTCATCCAGATGTGAAAGCCTATGTTTATGCCAATGACATTGCTTTCTTTGCTATGGCACATGACTTCCACTGTCTCTACACCATCTTGCAAGCATATCTTAATGAAATAGAACATTGGCTGGATGGATTGATGTTGAACCTGAATATCGGTAATTGTGCTATTCTCGTTTTTCCTATCAAAGATCCCGTGCACATATCTATCAATTACACGCTTCAAGATATCCCACAAGTACAATCATTGAAATATCTTGGAGTTATGTATAATGAACATCTAAATTGGCGCCCTCACATTAAATACATCGCGACAAAAGCAGTATGCGCGATGGGCGTATTGCGGAGGTTGAGCAATTGTAGATGAGGTATGAGAAGGAAGGCACTTTTGATTATATAAAAAATGTATTTCCGACCTGTGTTAGAGTTTGGCTGCCTTCTTTTTTCTGGTGTGCCAGCCTACAAACTTCGGCCGCTCGTTCTATTAGAAAGAGAGAGAAACAACATTTTTCGTGCATCCGGCGTGTGGGAAGTCACCGGCCGCGCAGGGCGCGGGTATTCCCTATCTAAAGACTATAGCTAATTGTCCTATAGTCCCAGGCCCTAGATCTTGAGGACGTTGTGCTCTGGCTAGGCATTGGATACTCCGGCTCCTCCGCTCCCGTTGTCCGGGGCGTCGGTTCCATTTCTCGTCTGCTTTGCCAGGGCCTCCTCAAGCCGATGGATGGCCCTTCGTTGTGTGTTTGAGTCTTGGGAGCGTATCCATGCTCCCACCTCTTCGGGATACGTGAGGCTTTACGGCTCTGCTTAGGACTTCCAAAGTATACTGCAAATGCAGTGTTATACTTTGAAGCACGAATACCAACCTTATTATGTCGCTTTAACATTCTCACTGTGCAGACCTTTTTACGACTATATGAAGCACCGTTTAACCCTGAACAAATTATTTTTATTTTCAATCCTGACCTATTCTTCTCCGTGCATTGGCCCAGATTTCACAAACCACAAATAGTATTTGTTCAATCGTTACTTGAGCCTCTAAATGTACAAGTTCGTGATCTGATTCCTTTAACTGAGCAACAAAATTCTCCAGCAATTGTTTACCATGATATCTTCCCAACTCACGCTAAGCTATTACCTACAGGCATTTTAAATGGTTTATTGCAGGACCATTTAAGTATTCTGCCAACAAATGTCATTATAGCAACGGAAGCATCTCAATAACATGAAAAATCAGGCGTTGGAATATATTGCCCCGTATTTGATTGGTCATTTTCACTTCGCTTACCGGACTTTCTTTCTGTCTTTCTGGCTGAATTCATGGCAATACTGTTAGCTAAGGCACGTTGCCGGGCTAGTTGGTTGGGATTCATCATTTTCACTGGTATAGCGCACCACGACAAGGACACACACAAAGGAGAGATTCACACACACACAGCGCTAACTTGCAACTAATGTTTTATTTGCGATCACACACGCTGTTTATACAACAGGAGACGGATAAAACATGGATAATGTCACGTCAAGAATACAGCACAGCCCATGCACGTGTCATCACCGATAGCGACAATCTACACTAGCCCGTCAAAGCGAAAATTCCAGATACTTCTTTTCTTTGGATGATAATGCTATGGAAGCCACACTCACACATTTTTCTTTCATTTTGTCTATTTCAAAAGCTTCAATAATTTCACGTGTGGTTCTGTCACGGGCCTTAAAGAGTATACGGGTCTTTTGGAACATAGGGACGCAACCGCACCTCTGACAGTGAAGGGCCAAATGACCACATACAGCTCTTTCTACATTGTACTTGTGCTCCTTTGCAGAGAGTAGCGGGAAACAGGTTTGTAAGATTAAGCACCGGGAGAAATTTGTGAATTGTTGTTGTGGTATTGTCTATAGCACTCCTTTGACTTGCGGTTGCGAATACATAGGCCAATCTGGAAGGTGTGTGAATGAAAGACTAAAGGAGCACAAGTACAATGTAGAAAGAGCTGTATGTGGTCATTTGGCCCTTCACTGTCAGAGGTGCGGTTGCGTCCCTATGTTCCAAAAGACCCGTATACTCTTTAAGGCCCGTGACAGAACCACACGTGAAATTATTGAAGCTTTTGAAATAGACAAAATGAAAGAAAAATGTGTGAGTGTGGCTTCCATAGCATTATCATCCAAAGAAAAGAAGTATCTGGAATTTTCGCTTTGACGGGCTAGTGTAGATTGTCGCTATCGGTGATGACACGTGCATGGGCTGTGCTGTATTCTTGACGTGACATTATCCATGTTTTATCCGTCTCCTGTTGTATAAACAGCGTGTGTGATCGCAAATAAAACATTAGTTGCAAGTTAGCGCTGTGTGTGTGTGAATCTCTCCTTTGTGTGTGTCCTTGTCGTGGTGCGCTATACCAGTGAAAATGATGAATACTGTTAGCTTTGCGAAAGGTAAATATTTCTATTCCAGTCAGAGCAGTCATAACTGATTCATTATCAGTGTGCTCTTCTCTGTCCGCATCTGGTCTCTGACCCATACTGAAACTTTTTAAATCATTGGTTTCCTGTCATCTCCGAAGTATTCATTTAATCTGGACACCAGGGCACAAATGTTTGTTGTTAAACGAAATAGCTGATTCTCTTGCGAAGGCATCGCTTTCGACACGTATTACTCCTATTTTTCCTCATACAGTACACATTACGGTGGCGCGATTTCGCACACTTAAAATCAGGCAAAAGTTATCAGACTCTGCACTGACGACTTCTCCAAAGTACAAACGCTTGTTATTTCCCTGGCGCAGTGAACTGTCTAATCAAAGATGATGAAAGTGGTCATCACGAAATTTTGTTGCCGCGTTACCTCCCCCAATTTTTACTTGCATAGATCAGGTATATTGAATTCCCCTATGTGCATTTACTGTAATCAAGAGGAAACGATCAGTCATTATTTATTACATTGTCGCCGTTTCGATTTATTCAGGCAAAGCATACTAGCACCACCTCTTCAAGGCAGCTGACTACTGCCGACAAAATCACTGTACTATGAGCCAAAAGTAAGCCGAAACACTACATGTGACAGCCGGTAACTGGAGATTCCTCACATTGACAAACAACGAACAAGAAATTGAGCACATCGAAGTACAGCATATTGTCACATGGGAATAAACGGGTGACGATTGGTCACGTAAATCGGTACATCACGATAACGAGCATTGAAACTTGATTCATACGGTACCAGTGCATCTTTTTTGCTGTCGGCTGCCATGTTTGCAATTTTCTTCTTGATGATGATAGGGATAGAGCTTCCGCTAAAATAATAAAAACGCAAAAAAATGCTTTTAGCTACCACATTTAAGCTGTACTTTTACCACCATTGGCAACAAATTGAAACAACCATTACATAAATTAACAAAGCTAAGGTATTATTACACGAACCAGCATCATGTTGCATTTACAACTGTCATACGAAAAGCTAAGAAGCCAGCAGGTTATGTTAATTTAGTTTCTTTTTTATTTTTGTTTTATATTCAAACGAAAATTTACAATAGTATGATGCCAATTGGGTGAAAAACATTTATTGCACTCTTTTATTATTCATGTAGGTTGCTTTGTTGGTTATCAAAATTCAGTCATCGGAAATGTTAACCAAGTCATGGTCATGTCAAAGGTCAACAAACTCTTCGGTCATATCATCAACTCTTGGCACAACTCATCATAGAGACAACGCACAAAGGAGGCGTTGATAGAGGCCACAACAACCTGGCCAGCAGGCGAAGTACGATAGGAGGGAAAGTTAAAATGACCCCGTGTGGTTGCGGACCGCGCTAGGTCTGTCGTGCCTGAAGAAGCCCTGTGCGCCGTAAAGAGGCTGCCTGCTTGAGTGTTTCAAAGCTTGACCGTGTTTTCTGATTACAGGCGCCTGCTTGAACCAAAGATCCCCATGTTCGACGAACTGGTCGTTACGGTTCCCAAGCTCGCGAGCCTTCCGCTGAACGTGCCTCTCTCCGTGTGGATGTCCAACTTTGTAAGTGCCACCAAATTATGGTTACGTCTTGTCGACGGCAAGAATCCGTACATAAGGCGCTTCGTGCGGGGCTGCGAGACACACCTGTACGGCGTCGAAATAGGCCAGTACTGCGTGGCCGACACCAGGCCCTCTGTAGCCGACCTGGCACGCGCCGTGGTCACCGACGTGTTTCGCGAAACGGGGGACTTACATCTGTCGGCTGAAGTTTTGCTCATCGATCATGGTCACACGCTTGTCCTGGGTATGGACAGGCTGTTCCCGCTCGCCGAAGTAGATGCCACTACACCGCGCGTTGCCATCCCGTGCAGTCTTCACCGCGTTGCGACCCGTACCCGACACCTGCCCAAGTTTCACCTACCGCCGGAATCTAAACTGGAGGCCGTATTCGTCGGGGTCTCGGATATGGGCACGTACCAGACGAGGCTGTTCATTCGGCGAAAGCAGGTGGACGGCACCCTCGCTAAATTTGACGTTGCCAGATAGTTCATTGGTGCGGAAGAAATGACCGGTATATCGTACCTTCGGCCGTGGTCCTTCCCGCGATAATTTAGTGGAACAGTGCATGTACCTGATGAAATGAAGTACTGGACTCTTAACTCTGCTGCGAGATACGCGAGTTGGTAGCTAAATTTGAAGTTGACAGACGGGAAACCGACTACATGCTTTAACTATATCTTGTGATATCCAGTCATTTTATAACTTCAGAACTTGAAAAAAAAAGTGTCAGCAGTTATAAATGTTTACACTGATTGTAACTTACAGTAGACACATGTGAAGGGAAAGTGTGAAATGTTTTAAGTGCTTATAAAATGCCAAAGGTTCTATTTCTGAAAGTTGTTAATCAATCAAGCTAGTGTTGTTTGAGTTTTGTTGGTTCAATGTATTTTGTATGTATGTGTATTTAAATATCAGTGTGAAAAAGTGAATGGTTATGCTGGGAAAATGCAATAGCCGTTCTGTGCAATAAGTATCTTATGTGAAGTGTCAGAGGTTATGTGGAGTGCAGTGCACTCTGAAATGGACCGTTATGTAGATTATGCGGGCTGAATGAACATACTATGTATTCTGATTCTGTAGCTGGAAAAGACAGCATTTCAATAGCATGTTATTATATGGTTGTGTACAATGCAATCTATTCTGAAATAAAACACCATGGTAATGTTCTTTGCCTGAGTAAGTGTATCATTCTGTGTAGCTAAGAAGTGACAGCACTTGTGTAGCATAATGTTACAATTGTGTCAAATGAAGCCTATTGTAAAACACAACACTACATAACTACTTCATCATTCACTACAGTCTAAGCTTGGCATATCTGTGCTTACACACTGTACATGTATAAATCACTCCCTTCATTATCATCATCAGCCCAACTACTCCCACTGTAGGGCAAAGGCCTCTCCCATGATCCGCCAATCAACCCAGTCTTGTGCTTTCCGTTGCCACTTTGTACCTGCGAACTTCTTATTCTCATCGGCCTACCTAACCTTCTGTCTCCCCTTCTTGCGTTTGGCTTCTCTGGGAATCCAGTCAGTTACCCTTAATGACCACCCGTTATCCTGCCTAAGTGCTACGTGCCCAGCCCATGTCCATTTCTTCTTCTTGATTTTAACTATGATCTCTTTCATCCCGGTTTGTTCCTTGACCCACTCTGCTCTGTTCTTGTCTCTTAAGGTTACACATATCATTTTCCTTTTCGTCCCTCGTTGCCTGTCCTCAATTTAAGCTGAAGCCTCTTTGTAAGCCTCCAGGTTTCTGCTCTGTAGGTAAGTACTGGCAAGATGCAGCTGTTATATGCCTTCCTCCTGAGGGTTAGTGGCAGATTACCATTAATGATTTGTGAATGCTTGCCGAGTGTGATCCACCCCATCCTTATTTTTCTAGTTATTTCACTCTCATGGTTCAGCTCCGCAGTTACAATTTGCCCTAAGTATACATATTCCTTTACAACTTCCACCATCTCTCCTACAATGGCAAAGTTCTGTTTTCTGTCAAGACTGTTGCACATTACTTTAGTTTTGTGCATAATTATTTTCAGACCTACTTTTCTGCTTTCTGTGTCCAGTCATCAGCAAATTGCAGGTTACTAAGATACTCTTCATTAACTCTCATCCCTAACTCTTCCCAATCTACGGTCCTGAAAACCTCCTGTAAACGGCTGTGAATAGCATTGGAGAGATCATGTCTTCCTGCCTTACACCCTTCTTCACTGGAATTCTGTCACTTTCATTATGGAGAACTATGGTGGCTGTGGATCCACTGTAGATTTCTTTCAATATGCTTATGTAGGGTTCTTCGATGCCCTGGTTACATAGTGCCTGCATTACTGCTGATGTCTCGACCGAGTCAAACGCCTTCTCGTAATCTATGAAGGCTATGTATAGAAGTTGGTTGTATTCCGTTCATTTCTCTATTACCTGATAGATAGTATGAATATGGTCTAAATGTGCAGTAGCCTGTACGAAATCCTGCTTGGTCCTATGTTTGATTGAACTCTAATGTCGCCTTAATTTTATTAGCTATCAATTTTGTAAGTAGTTCCTAGAAAACGCACAGTGAGCTGGTCGGCCTGTAATTTTCAAGTCCTTGACCTCTTCTCTCTTATAGATTAAAATGATATTAGCGTTCTTCCAAAATTCTGGTACCCTTTCCGTCAAAAGACATTCAGTGTATAAGGTTGGCAGTTTTTTTAACACAATTTATTCGCCATATTTCAGGACGTCCATTGTTATCTTATCCTCACCAGCGGCTTTGCCTCTTCGTATTCCTTCTAGAGCTTTCCTTTCTTTCCCTGTCATTACTGGCAGGATGTCAAATTCCTCTGGACTATTATTGTTTCTCACAATATCATCCTGGTTGTTTTGTCTTCTGTACAGCTCTCTGTAAAACTCCTCCACCACCTCGACCAGCCTATCTATATTGGTTATGACATTGCCTTCCTTGTTCCTTAACGCATACATCAGGAGCTTTGTTCAATGACATTACTGGCAATTCTGACCAAACTATTGAGTTGGCAACACTGAAATAGCACACCCATGTACCTTCCCTACCCATCTGTCGATTCCATAAAGACTCAAAAAGTGTGACCAACCTGTTTCGGGACTATACCAATTAGCCCATTCACACTTATTTGAAAAATTTCAAGACTATGCAAAAGTATTTACGGACGCTTCTGTATTCAGCGATGGCCTGAGCGCTTCTGCAGCTTTCTTCTGCCCGTCAAACGATATCAAGCGGTTGTTTTAAATACCCCACTCCTCATTGTCGGTGACAAGCAAGCTAGCAGTCATTGAGGTCGCCCTTAAGTATGTGCAAGAAGGGTTACCAGTATCGAAGGTTGTCATCCTTGCAGATTCTCGTGGTGCCCTTATCAGACTCACACGCAAGAAGACCGACAGCCCTATTCTATGCAGCATCATGGAATCTGCCAACCGTATTCTCTCACGTGAAGTATGCCTAGCTGCTCGGTGGGTAGCTTCGCACATGGGCATTGCGGGCAATGAAGAAGTGAATCGCCTTGCTTTGTCGTAGAAATGTGATGATTGTGACTGTCCAAGAATTTCATGTATGATGGACAATGCTCATCTGCTTATACGCTGACACCTCCTAAAGCAGCACCCAGACCAGCATGTGGCAGAGGCATCGTTCCCTCCCCATGTTCGTGGCTGTGGCTTGCCTCGTCGTTCCAGAGCGCTGTTATACAAACTAAGAGTGGGCTCTGTGCTGGGGCGTTAACGATTAAACCATCAAGGGCATATTGGCAGTCCTTTGTGCGCCACTCATGACTCCTACGAAACACTTGAGCATATCATACTGCACTGTCCTTCGCTACGCAGCAGGCTTTGCTGATTAAGGAATATAAATTCCTGGGGCTTAAGTGCACCACCCTAGACGTGTAGCTCTTTCCGAGAGGTTAAGCTTCCCGACGTGACCAGGCCCATCGAGCTCTACTTACTTTTATGGACCAAACGGACCTGGCCACCCCTTTATAGTCGAATTTTTTTCTTTATTTTTTTTACTTATACAAGTCTAAGTCTTCGTCATTTTTCCTTAACTTCTCTCTCTTCTTTTTTTTCTCCCCTCCTATCTACCTTTCCTCCGTCTCTTCCCTCCTCCCAAAAGAGTGAGCAGGTGTTATGCCCCTCCAGGTGGCAGTTGCCAGCTTGCTCTCTCCCTCTTTCCTTTGTGTTCTTGTGTATCCATGTATGCAAATCAAACATCATCTTTTGCGTATGCACAAGTTCGTCTTCACAGCTTTTAGGTTTCTTCCGCCTTTTACAGCCTGCGGAATTCTCCCCATGTTATACCTTCTAATGTTGGCTACCTTATGCCTATTGATTTACTTCAAAAGCTCCACTAGCTTTATTTTGTCGGTTGCATTTGAGGCTTTCATGGTTTGTCGTCTCTTAATAAGATTTTTGTCTCCTGAGATATATTGCAAGTGTCCTCTCTAGTGACTGTACCTCTGAATTCCACTGCATTTTTTGGTGATAGTAGTAAGATTATCATTCATTGTGTCAATGCTATCGTCAATTACCTCATCTAGTGCCTCGAGTATATTCTGAAGCGAAACTCTAAACTCCTGTACTTTTCCTCTCACCGGTAGTTCATAATAGGTAGTACTTTTCCTCTCACCGGTAGTTCATAATAGGTTTTTTGAGTGTCAATTTTTGTCTTGGCTTTTTTTTAAATCTAAGTGAACACGAGCTCTTGCCGTTCTATTGTCACTGTATTGGATTTTGCCAACTACTTCTAAATCCTGTAGAATGCCTGGGTGTGCACACAGAATGAAGTCTATTTCATTTTTAATTTCATCATTTGGACTTTGCCACGTTAACTTACAGTTAGCCCATTTTCTGAAAAAAATATTCGAGATCCGTAATTTATTACGTTCTGATAACTCTTCTAATAACTCCCCTGTGGTATTTCTAGAGCTGATGCCTTATTCCCTCACTGCATGGCGTCCGGCCTAATTCTTGCATGCTTTGGCATTAAAGTCGCCCATCAGAATAGCTTCAAGCACCCGAAGACAGACCTTCATATGCCCAGCGCTCATCGTTTGCCACGCCAAGTTTGCTGGCTTTTTCCTTTAGCAGATGGCAGTGTTCACGTTATCCTTGCCAAGTTTGTTTTCCTTAGACTTCTCACACACTTGATATCAATTAAATGAACCTTTAATTTCCCGAAACAATGTTTCAGAGCTCAAAAACTCAAGGTCACCCTAGGTTGGAGAGTCTTTCATTCCAGGAATTCTCAGCCGACGATCGCCTCCCGGGTCCTAGTGAAGAGTACTCATGATTGCCTAACCCCGTGTGGAGATCTTGGCTTCGAAATCGACACTAACCAGCAAAGTATAGCTAATGCAAGAAAAAAAAAAACGATAAAGCACATGTACGAGATTTTCTTTCACTTTACTGAACTTTACACATGATTGTCTTATGCTTCGTAACCAAATTCCACCAATAGCATCATGCTAGCACTTTCTCTTACTTTACTGAGCCGTGCTGATATTATGTTAGTGCAAATATAGGGCTCAAGCAATTGCTTCTGCAGTGAAAAAAAGACGACAAGGAATCATGCGAGTAAGCAATTAAGCTCAACGCTCCATTGTTAACATTTATTGAGGGTCCCTGATGTCCAGTGACAGTAAATCACGTCACACTTCCATATTATTCTGTGCACTCAAAGGTGATGAAGAGGGGAAAGTTATGCTTTTCTTGGCCCTACAAAAGTATTGCTCACACCAAATACTGTCTAGATTTACTAGCCAAGTAGGCCATCACTTGGCGGCTGGCTTCCCTTTGTCGGTCGCCAACACTGTAACCAAGTTGCGCCTTCAAAATGTGAAAATTGGAGCACGCAGAGTCGAAGCAGAGGTCCAACGACCTAAGACCTTAGATCATACCGTATTTACACAAGACTAAAGGGACCCTGAAAAGGTTTTTTCAAACTTTGTCAGCATTCACGTTAGAGCATCATCAAACCATTCGCACCACAAATATAGTGACACACTGTGTACCAAGCCTACAAAAGACAATTATATCACACCCTCCTTCTCATCCTTGCTTCACTTCCTCAACTCATGAGGCACACTGGCGATTGCAGAGCTCTCATGAATGCACTTGATGATTTGAGCTTTTACCAGTCTAGATACTGACAGGTTGCGCACAGTCAGGTTGCGCGCAGTCTCAGAGGCCATCACGCAGTGCGCCCGGCAGCACGAACACCGTCTGGAAAAAAAGACTGTGGAGTGGTTCATATCTGCACTGACAGGTGCTGCCACCCTACCAGCCAATCTTACAGCCAATCAGATCAGGAGCCACGGTGACGTAAAATGGCCAGAGCATTTTGTTCTGTGAATAGGCAGTTGAAAACAAGTTAAGCTGAATCACAGCGATCTGCACCAGCCTGCAGCGATTCGCAGCTTTACAGTGTTGTAAAGAAAGACACAGTTTATGCAGAGAAAATCCGTCTCTAAATGACCCTTGGGACATAGTCTACTGGCCCAATGTGTCTGTACAAAATTGCCAAAACCGTTTCAGGGTCCCTCAACAACCTCAAAAAGATTGTAAGCTGTCAGCTCATGTGTTTTTCGCTCCCAACAAGCTTTTTAAGCTGAGTCCTCGTGCCCAGAGGCTGCACTAGCAGAGGGAACAGAGAGGCTGGAGCCCCACCCCCAATTTTTGCCTACCCCTCCCCCCCTCCTTCCAAAGAGCAAGCATGGCCAAAGGAAGATGTGCGAATTACTCACCTTAGTTTGTGCACCTTGTAGAGGAACAATTACGTGTTGTGGGTGCCACCCAAAAAAAAAATCCTGACTGCTGCTCATGTGTGTTGCGAAAAAGCAGACGAGGCTGTCGTGCAAGGCATCAAAAGCCTTACATGAAATGCTCCAAAGGCTATCCCCATGTCCTGTTTATGCTATCTCCCTGTCCTGTGGAGAAATATAAATTCTCAAGACTGAACATTGTGTGAATGACCTATTAGAGTAATGTGCCAAAAAAAATGTAAGAAAGGAGATAACGGTGCACATGTGGTAGTCCATGTCACTGCATCTGGTTGTACTGCTAGATTGTGGACACAAACATTCTGGGAAGAACAGTAACGCTTATACGAGACTTCCTGTGGAAGCTTACCTCATCAAAAAGAACAGAGATTGTTGCATAAGTGAATTGTCTGTCGCTTTGCTGGGCCCCGAACCTGAATTCATGCACAACCACCTCTGATATAGCTGTGTTGATTTATTGATTTATGAGCATGCATGACAAAAGAATATATATGTGAAACCTTTCTCTCCTACCAAACCTTTGCTCTACTAATATGTTTCTGCCGTTTATGCATGATCAACTTGCTCAACAATTATTTCTTCAATACTGAACCATACATGAGATTTTCTCATGCTTTGTAGCTCCCACCCATTAGAAATTGATTTTACTTTATTAAACTATACCCACCATAATCTCACGCTTTGTATCCAACTACTGTCAATATAGCTTTCAGCCAGCAATGCGACAGGCCGCATTTCTATTATTTACAACTTTACGCAATTATGTGACCAATGTGGCTGCATTGTGTTCCCAACATTTTTTTATAAAAAAACCTTAATTTAGTTTTTCTGGATACTTCATAATGTACGTCAAGCGCCAAATAGTAGGGGACGGGGGCGCAGATGGGTTCGTGCCTCGCCCTGCATGAATGAGGAAAGTTTATATGTCACTTTAAAATCACCACAACGTGACGAGGTGGAGGTAAATTATGCCTTACATTACTCCCGTGTCACGATTATCATGTTTGAATGTGTCGTTTACCTTCGTCATCTATTCACGTCGCGTGATGCCAAATTTAGTATATGTGAAGCTAGCGATACGGCCGCGCGCACGCTATGAACGTGTTATGTTGTCATGTTCTTACATGACACGTGTGTCACGTTTATCATGTTTGCACCAGTCATGTGCCTTCGTCATTCATTGATGTCACATAACACCAAATTTGGTATATGTGGAGTTAGCGAAACGGCCGCTAGTGCATCACGAAGGGCCCAATATACTCCAACGTAACGTTGACACGCGTTCACGCTGACCGGCATGACCAGCGTCCGTCGGCGCGACCTGCCGGCAACCGGTGCGAAATGCGACATGCTGCCTTTCGCACCGATGCATTGCACTGCGTATTCCTCTTTTCGTGACGGAGGGACGCAGGATTCGCTGAAATGCGCATGTGTCAAAGCAACGCCGGCACGACGTTACAAAACGAACGCCGCCGGGTCATGTCGAAGTGTATTGGCGCCTTGACAGTGGCATGTAGCACGCATCCCATTATTATCATGCTTGTACGAGTCACATACCTTTGTCATCCATTGACTTCACGTAATACCGAATTTGGCGTATGTGGATTCTAGCGAAACGGCCGCGAGCTCATCATCAGTGTGGCATTTATTCATGTAGTTACATGACATGCATGTCGAGACTATCATGTATGAATTTGCCATTTATTACTGCACCCATTTGCAAAGTTGCTAGTTGCGCCTAATAACAATTCAAATAATGTGCACCTGATGCAAGAGACAGCAGTTTGATTTATTAGCAGCTCACTGTACTATTACTGTGTTTCCTCTTTGTTTTCCTTACCGTGCCCTTAATGTCCACGTAATGTATTTGCATATTCACGGTTGTCTTTGAATTATTATATGCTACATTTACCCAAAGTATGACTTCAGGCATTTGACATTTACAAAACCCAGAAGACAGCACTAATTATAAGTAATTAACTTGGTAAAATCCATACCTACCAAAGAATACCAAAAAAAGAAAGCACCAGCATTTAGTCACATGCTCCTCTCCATTGCCATCAATCATTGCAATCAATCAAACGTACATATATAGGCTCAATATTATATTTCTATTATGGTCTGACTTGAGTCAATACTGTTCTGTAAAAATGAAGTTCTCTTTTTTTTCTTGCTTGACAGTAATAAAAATTTTCATTGCTCTGTACAGTTGCTGAGCAAACAGCACTATAACTGGTTAGAGAAGTGTTTTTTTGTTTCTGGAATGCAATCAATTGAAGGTCATGCTTAGAGGTGTCCAAGCATTACTGCAAGATTCAAGCACCCGAAGACAGACCTTCATATGCCCAGCGCTCATCGTTTGCCACGCCAAGTTTGCTGGCGTTTTTCTTTAGCAGATGGCAGTGTTAACATTATCCTTGCCCAGTTTGTTTTCCTTAGACTTCTCACACACTTGATATCAATTAAATGAACCTTTAGTTTCCCAAAACAATGTTTCAGAGCTCAAAAACTCAAGGTCACCCTAGGTTGGAGGGTCTTTCATTCCAGGAATTCTCAGCCCACGATCGCCTCCCGGGTCCTAGTGAAGAGTACTCATGATTGCTTAGCCCCGTGTGGAGATCTTGGCTTCGAAATCGACACTAACCAGCAAAGTATAGCTAATGCAAGAAAAAAAAAACGATAAAGCGCAAGTACGAGATTTTCTTTCACTTTACTGATCCTTACACATGATTATCTTATGCTACATAACCAAATTCCACCAATAGCATCATGCTAGCACTTTCTCTTACATTACTGAGCCGTGCTGATGTTATGTTATTGCAAATATAGGGCTCAAGCAATTGCTTCTGCAGTGAAAAAATGACGACAAGGAATCATGCGAGTAAGCAATTAAGCTCAACGCTCCATTGTTAACATTTATTGAGGGTCCCCGATGTCCAGTGACAGTAAATCACGTCGCATTTCCATATTATTCTGTGCACTCAAAGATGATGAAGAGGGGAAAGTTATGCTTTTCTTGGCCCTACAAAAGTATTGCTCACACCAAATACTGTCTAGTTTTACTAGCCAAGTAAGCCATCACTTGGCGGCTGGCTTTCCTTTGTCGGTCGTCAACACTGTAACCAAGTTGCGCCTTCAAAATATGAAAATTGGAGCACGCAGAGTCGAATGAGAGGTCCAACGACCTAAGACCTGAGATCATACAGTATTTACACAAGACTAAAGGAACCCTGAAAAGGTTTTTTCAAACTTTGTCAGCATTCACGTTAGAGCATCATCAAACCATTCGCACCACAAATATAGTGACACGCTGTGTACCAAGCCTACTAAAGACAGTTATATCATACCCTCCTTCTCATCTTTGTTTCACTTCTTCAACTCATGAGGCACACTGGCGATTGCAGAGCTCTCATAAATGCGCTTGATGATTTGAGCTTTTTACCAGTCTAGACGATGACAGGTTGCGCGCAGTCTCGGAGGCCATCACACAGTGCGCCCGGCAGCACGAACACCGTCTGGCAAAAAAAGACTGTGGAGTGGTTCATATCTGCACTGACAGGTGCTGCCACCCTGCCAGCCAATCTTACAGCCAATCAGATCAGGAGCGATGGTGACGTAAAATGGCCAGAGCATTTTGTTCTGTGAATAGGCAGTTGAAAACGTGTTAAGCTGAATCACAGCGACCTGCACCAGCCTGCAGCGATTCGCAGCTTTACAGTGTTGTAAAGAAAGACACAGTTTATGCAGAGAAAATCGGTCTCTAAATGACCCTTAGGACATAGTCTACTGGCCCAATGTGTCTGTACAAAATTGCCAAAACCGTTTCAGGGTCCCTTAACAACCTCAAAAAGATTGTAAGCTGACAGATCATGTGTTTTTCGCTCCCAACAAGCTTTTTAAGCTGAGTCCTCGTGCGCAGAGGCTGCACTAGCAGAGGGAACAAAGAGGCTGGAGCCCCACCCTCAATTTTCACCTAACCCTCCCCCCCTCCTTCCAAAGAGCAAGCATGGCAAAAGGAAGATGTGTGAATTACTCACCTTAGTTTGTACCCCTTGTAGAGGAACAATTACTTGTTGTGGGTGCCACCCAAAAAAAAATCCTGACTGCTGCTCATGTGTGTTGCGAAAAAGCAGACGAGGCTGTCGTGCAACGCATCAAAAGCCATACATGAAATGCTCCAAAGGCTATCCCCCTGTCCTGTTTATGCTATCCCTCTGTCCTGTGGAGAAATATAAATTGTCAAAACTGAACATTGTGCGAATGACCTATTAGAGTAATGTGCCAAAAAAATGTAAGAAAGGAGATAACGGTGCACATATGATAGTCCATGTCACTGCATCTGGTTGTACTGCTAGATTTGTGGACACAAACATTCCGAGAAGAACAGTAACGCTTATTCGAGACTTCCTGTGGAAGCTTACCTCATCAAAAAGAACAAAGATTGTTGCATAAGTAAATTGTCTGTCGCTTTGCTGGGCCCTGAACCTGAATTTACGCACAACCACCTCCGATATAGCTGTGTTGGTTTATAATTTATGAGCATGCATGACAAAAAAAAAATATATGTGAAACCTTTCTCTCCTATCAAACCTTTGCTCTATTAATATGTTTCAGCCGGTTATGCATGATCAACTTGCCCAACAATTATTTCTTCAATACTGAGCCATACATGAAATTTTCTCATGCTTTGTAGCTCCCACCCATTAGAAATTGATTTTACTTTATTAAACTATACCCACCATAATCTCACGCTTTGTATCCAACTACTGTCAATATAGCTTTCAGCCAGCAATGCGACAGGCCACATTTCTATTATTTACAACTTTATGCAATTACGTAACCAACGTGGCTGCATTTTTGTTCCCAACATTTTTTTTATAAAAAAACCTTAATTTTGTTTCTCTGGATACTTCATAATGTACGTCAAGTGCCAAATAGTAGGGGAGGAGGGGTGCGCAGATGGGTTCGTGCCTCGCCCTGCTTCACTGTGAAGGAGACGGGGGAGGGGGGGGGGGGGAATCAAAGCTTCAGCAGTTTATAGTATCTTTAAGAGTTTGACTTGTGTCTGCACCACTGACATTGCACTACAATCATGTCTTCTATTTCGCATGGCCCTTTTTATTCCCACTTCTTTCCCCCTCTGGGTATCTAAAGTTTAGATTTTGTTCCAACCGAAATATTAACCAAGTCAGGCTGACAGTGGAAAATGACTCTCAAATTGGTTCATATGTGCAAAATATGCTGTCTGACGAACAACTGATGTGCCTGCGCTTTTGCTATGACAACCCCAAAATGGTTTTGAATCGTTAGCAACATCTTTTGGTTTTCACCCAATTGATGCTTGTGAGAATAGAAAGGATCCTCGATACAGTGAGTCAGTAAATGCTTCGACCCAGACTCTCGCCAAGTGATTAAGTGCAATTTCTTGGATATCTACGAAGTGGCATGTGCGGCGCTATTTTGGCCTGTCTTTATAGTAGCGCTTAGAAAATAAGATGGTTTACGCACATTTACGACTGGTCAATAAATGGTTTTACCTGCACAAGTCATATCAGAGAAGAGTGATTCGATTGCTCCCGGCAGCACGAACACCGTCTGGAAAAAAAGACTGTGGAGTGGTTCATATCTGCACTGACAGGTGCTGCCACCCTACCAGCCAATCTTACAGCCAATCAGATCAGGAGCCACGGTGACGTAAAATGGCCAGAGCATTTTGTTCTGTGAATAGGCAGTTGAAAACAAGTTAAGCTGAATCACAGCGATCTGCACCAGCCTGCAGCGATTCGCAGCTTTACAGTGTTGTAAAGAAAGACACAGTTTATGCAGAGAAAATCCGTCTCTAAATGACCCTTGGGACATAGTCTACTGGCCCAATGTGTCTGTACAAAATTGCCAAAACCGTTTCAGGGTCCCTCAACAACCTCAAAAAGATTGTAAGCTGTCAGCTCATGTGTTTTTCGCTCCCAACAAGCTTTTTAAGCTGAGTCCTCGTGCCCAGAGGCTGCACTAGCAGAGGGAACAGAGAGGCTGGAGCCCCACCCCCAATTTTTGCCTACCCCTCCCCCCCTCCTTCCAAAGAGCAAGCATGGCCAAAGGAAGATGTGCGAATTACTCACCTTAGTTTGTGCACCTTGTAGAGGAACAATTACGTGTTGTGGGTGCCACCCAAAAAAAAAATCCTGACTGCTGCTCATGTGTGTTGCGAAAAAGCAGACGAGGCTGTCGTGCAAGGCATCAAAAGCCTTACATGAAATGCTCCAAAGGCTATCCCCATGTCCTGTTTATGCTATCTCCCTGTCCTGTGGAGAAATATAAATTCTCAAGACTGAACATTGTGTGAATGACCTATTAGAGTAATGTGCCAAAAAAAATGTAAGAAAGGAGATAACGGTGCACATGTGGTAGTCCATGTCACTGCATCTGGTTGTACTGCTAGATTGTGGACACAAACATTCTGGGAAGAACAGTAACGCTTATACGAGACTTCCTGTGGAAGCTTACCTCATCAAAAAGAACAGAGATTGTTGCATAAGTGAATTGTCTGTCGCTTTGCTGGGCCCCGAACCTGAATTCATGCACAACCACCTCTGATATAGCTGTGTTGATTTATTGATTTATGAGCATGCATGACAAAAGAATATATATGTGAAACCTTTCTCTCCTACCAAACCTTTGCTCTACTAATATGTTTCTGCCGTTTATGCATGATCAACTTGCTCAACAATTATTTCTTCAATACTGAACCATACATGAGATTTTCTCATGCTTTGTAGCTCCCACCCATTAGAAATTGATTTTACTTTATTAAACTATACCCACCATAATCTCACGCTTTGTATCCAACTACTGTCAATATAGCTTTCAGCCAGCAATGCGACAGGCCGCATTTCTATTATTTACAACTTTACGCAATTATGTGACCAATGTGGCTGCATTGTGTTCCCAACATTTTTTTATAAAAAACCTTAATTTAGTTTTTCTGGATACTTCATAATGTACGTCAAGCGCCAAATAGTAGGGGACGGGGGCGCAGATGGGTTCGTGCCTCGCCCTGCATGAATGAGGAAAGTTTATATGTCACTTTAAAATCACCACAACGTGACGAGGTGGAGGTAAATTATGCCTTACATTACTCCCGTGTCACGATTATCATGTTTGAATGTGTCGTTTACCTTCGTCATCTATTCACGTCGCGTGATGCCAAATTTAGTATATGTGAAGCTAGCGATACGGCCGCGCGCACGCTATGAACGTGTTATGTTGTCATGTTCTTACATGACACGTGTGTCACGTTTATCATGTTTGCACCAGTCATGTGCCTTCGTCATTCATTGATGTCACATAACACCAAATTTGGTATATGTGGAGTTAGCGAAACGGCCGCTAGTGCATCACGAAGGGCCCAATATACTCCAACGTAACGTTGACACGCGTTCACGCTGACCGGCATGACCAGCGTCCGTCGGCGCGACCTGCCGGCAACCGGTGCGAAATGCGACATGCTGCCTTTCGCACCGATGCATTGCACTGCGTATTCCTCTTTTCGTGACGGAGGGACGCAGGATTCGCTGAAATGCGCATGTGTCAAAGCAACGCCGGCACGACGTTACAAAACGAACGCCGCCGGGTCATGTCGAAGTGTATTGGCGCCTTGACAGTGGCATGTAGCACGCATCCCATTATTATCATGCTTGTACGAGTCACATACCTTTGTCATCCATTGACTTCACGTAATACCGAATTTGGCGTATGTGGATTCTAGCGAAACGGCCGCGAGCTCATCATCAGTGTGGCATTTATTTCATGTTGTTACATATGACATGCTTGTCGAGACTATCATGTATGGATGTGCCATTTACCTATGTCTTCCATTCGCGTCACGTTTTATCAAATTTGGTACATGTGAAGCTAGTGAAACGGCTGCGAGCGCATCGTGAGCGTAGCATGTAGTCATGTGTTTACAGGACACGCGTATCAATGTGTGTATCATGTTTGCACCAGTCTCATACCTTCATCATCCTTGCAGGTCCTGTAATACCAAAGTTGTTATAAGTGAAGCTGGCGAAACAGCCGCCAGCGCATCATGAGCGTGGCATGTAGTCATGTTGTTACATTACACGCATCTCATGATTATCATGTTTGCACCAGTCACATACCTCCGTCATTCTTTCACGTACTGTAATATCCAATTTGGTATATGTGACGCTAGCAAAATGCCCATGAGCGCATCATGAGTGTAGCATGTAGTCATGCTGTTACATGACATGCATGTCATGATTTCCAGGTTAGGGTCTGTCGCTTTTGTTTGCCAAGCAATCATCTCATACCATACCAGTTTTGCAACATGCCATGTGAACAAAACCACCGCAAGAACAGCAAGACCATGAAATGTATATCATGACATACTCATGATTTTCATGTTATGACTAGTCAAATAAATATGCTTGTCATGCAGTCGTGGTATGCCATACCAAGTTTGGTATCGATATCATTACCCAAACGGCCGGGAGAGCTAAAAATCGTAGGCGGCTAGCTAGCTAGCTAGATAGATAGACAGATAGATAGATAGGCAGACAGACATACAGATAGATAGATAAATAGATAGATAGATAGATAGATAGATAGATAGATAGATAGATAGATAGATAGATAGATAGATAGATACGCTCAAATAGATAGGTATATACGCTCAAAGTCACCGAAGTTTGCTAAGAAATGCTTTGCATTTAAAAAATGGTGATTTTTCTTCTCATGGGGATGAAGGCGGTTGGGCTTCCCCATGATACACCATCCTTGTACGTTTTAGTTCACTTGAAAAAAGAAGAGGTGTCCTCTGTAGGATAAGTGGCCAATGTCGCCACCCAGTAACCCCTTTACCACTACAGCCACTGTATGGTGGCTAGCCACTGTGCATGCGCAGGCTAGCCATTTGTAGACGACACACCATGCATAGCCTATAGGGTCTAGAAGTACCATAGCCTCCTAGATTACCCTTGCCTGCCCGGATGAGCGCGAAACGCCCGTCAACTATAGCGGCGCTACCTACGTAGGGGTAAAGGTCTTTGTACTTGGCCTTTGAGATTAGCAATTTTGGCGTTTACTAATTTCAAAAACTATGCCTTGTATTCACGGAGGAAGGAAAGCTTCCTCCGTGCCTTGTATTGAAGGGGTTGCCTGCTGAATGAGCGCAATATGCCCGCCATTTATAACGACGGCACTTACATAACGTTAATTATAATTACGTTTACGTCTTTTTAAAACTTTTTAACGTTATTTTTGTTGCATGTAAGCTTCAAAAACGTAAAAACTTATTTGAAGACACATACTTAAGTAGCGCCACCACCATAGTTCCGACGACGGCCGCTTCCCAAGTGACCACCGATAATCCGGCAGGCAAGGGAAATCTAGGAGGCTATGTTACAGACTATCCATAAACGTGAGGGGGGAAGGGAGGCTTGTCATTCCCCCATTATGGCACCATACCCCATCCTGAACGTCGCACACGCTTATGGCATGGGCTACAATCTTGTGTACTGCATATGCTAGGACTAACGATAGAGTTAATATACTGTCTGTATATTAACTCTATGTGCCACCTTGCAGGTAGCAAGTAGCAACTGTACGGAAGCCATGAGTGCACTGTGACCGCTGCCTTTCTGTTTGAGATCGCGAAAAATCTGTTATTCTTTTGGCAGCGTCTTCTGCGCCGCGCGGCGCAGCAGCCAGTCCCACACAAAAGTGGCTCCTGCGCCGCACAAAAGTGACGTCACGTAAAAATTATTACCTAAAGCTATTTAAATGTATAAATTATACTATATAATGCGTTAAACTACAAAAATTTTACTAGGCATGTGTTTGACGAGTCAAACAGCCTATATTTGTTAATTAAACACATATTACAAGCATTTTAAATACAGGGAGCGTCATGGCCACTGCGGCTGCGAAAGATAAACAGTGCGAGATGGTAGTTACCTGCGATGTGTGTTGGTGGTGAAAGCTAAAAGTTTTCAATATTTTTTGCACCAATTATTACAAAGCAGCGATGCCAACAAAATTCACATTATCAACCAGAGTTATTTGATCATATGGTTGAATAACGTTGATTATCACCGTCATCGTAGTTCTTGTTTTTGTTTTACGCGCAAGCACGTCGAGCCAAGACACACCAGCTGAGAAGCAGCGCCTGTGCAGACACACGCAATGCACGTGCGCGCGCGGATCGCATCCGTGGAGCTTGCGTTCGGACCGCCATTGCCGTCTTGCCACGAATTCTTTGTTTGTGCCTCGTCGTGCAGCCGGTGCTCGTTGTCTGGGCAGCATAAATTGACGTAGAACCTCGGCGCAAGCACTAGGATTCCGTGCTGATGCCCTCCTTGAGTACTACCTGAGGATGACACTACGGCATGCAAGTTCAGCGTAGTCTCGTCACAGAACACCTGTTCTCACACTCGACATGGATTCCGAAGCACGCCTCGCGTCTGTGCCCCCAGTGAAGTTAACAAAAGTTCCGAGCCCACCGGACGTGCCGTTCAAGAAGAGCCTTTCGGTTTACGTGACGCTTTACGAGAGGCCCAACAGACTATTTCTGCGACTTACCGACAACGATGCGATATATTTTATTGAGGAGGAGCGGCAGCATGTCTCAGAGACGTCCATTGGCACGTACTGCATGGTGGCATTGCCGCAATACTCCGACGGGCAGGCACTGCGCGCACGGGTGACGGACATTCGCAGGGATGCTACGGGCACGCAGGTTCTGGCCGATGTCCTGTACGTCGACGAAGGCCGCGCCGATGTTGTCCCACTGCACCGTGTGTACCCCATGAGTGACAGCGAAGCCCGCGATCCCTGCCGATCAGTGGCCTGCTGCATGCGGAGAATCAGGCCAACTTTGAGGAGCTCCTGCTATGACATGCAGTGGCTCGTCGACAGGAGCGAACCTCACTACTTCGACGCCGTATTCCATGGCCTATCGGATGGTGGTGTTTACCAGGTGGACTTGTTCATCAACATTCCCGATGCCCCCCCTGTGATGCGGCGTCGGAGTGTTGCCCGACTCCTTGTCGATAACGGCTTCGCAGAATTCTTGGATTACCCAGGAGATGCCCCGCGCGTTGTTGTTGAACCGACAGCCGATGCGGACGATCATTCCCAGCGTGATAGCGAAGGCGTCGTCGGGCAGATGCTGGCCGAAAGGGGAAGCACCGAGACCGAAAATGGAGCCATTGGAGCGAACGAAATCTACATTCAAGGTGACATTTGCCCCGAGAGTAAAGCCTGCACCGGGAATGAAATCTGTGCCGACTATGGAATCGGCCGCGCTAGGACTACAATAAACGCCGTGGTGTTGGACAGATCGCCTTCTACTCTCTCCGCAATCAATGGCGAGGTGAGCCCGTCCTCTTCTACTCACTCCACGATCAGTGGTGAGGTGTTGGACAAATCACCCTCCACTTTTTCTGCCTGCAGTGTTAATTCACTGAGTCGCAGCTCTCTCTGCTTTGAATTGACACCGTTTGTGCCACAAGGAAACATCATAGACATCAACGTTACGTTCATCCTGTCACCCGATCACTGGTATGGACAGCCTACCTCTGCGGTGAAAGACCTGTCAGAAATGAGCGGCATCATAGAATCGTGCACGCAAGTGGCATGTGTGAAAAGGCCGATGGTGAAATGCAAAAAGAACACCGTTGCTCAAAAATCAAATCATCCAGCTCTTGCTTCTTTCAATCCCATGCAGGATGACTACTGCAGTCCTCTGAACAGTTACATTGTGAACACCGACGACCCAGGGGTGGCTGCTGCAAACTTTCCAGCAAAAACCAACCGCGTCTGCAAGTTCTACAGTACGCGAGGCTATTGCGAAGAAAACACTTTTTGTGTATACAAACATGTTGAGGCAGAACCCAACTCAACCCTTTTGCATATAACCGAGCCTGCCGCTCAATGCGTCGAATCGAAGCCACCCGAACCAGGCAGTTGGCTATTGGGCCAGGTGTCGGCGTACGTCAGCCCAAACCATTTCTATTTAGTTTTCTGCTATGGGAGAAAGACTCTTGATAGACTTATTATGGAAGATGGTGCTTTCAGCTGTGGAGAGTCTTTGCTAGGCCTTATAGACGACATGCAAGACATTTCCAGGTATGGCCATTTCTTAGAAAACAGGCTTTTTGCAAAGTCGGTTGGTGAGTTCGTCGCTGCCAGGTCCAGCCGCAACAACTTGTGGTATCGAGCAAAGGTTGTTTCTATCGGTCATGGCGAGCGCCTGAAAGTGATGTTCGTGGACTTCGGGTTTTATGAATGGGTCACGTTGAATAATGTCAGAACACTGGATCCACGCTTTACACTCTTGCCCATTCAGGCGCAGTTGTCATCCCTCGTGGACACTGAATTGTGCTGCATGAGGGATGGAACCAGTTGGGACAAAAAAATGCGCAAACAGTTCCTCAAATGTGTCACTGGCCAAACTCTTCTGATCGAGACTGTGTGCTCGAAAGAGGAATTCTTGCATGTCAAGCTCTACTTCTGCCATAAAGACGTGATCTACAGTGTGACTGATTTTATAAAAAACATATAAACAGACTAAAGTCAAGAAAGAGGCTACAAGTGCTCAGTATTTACTGGAATTCATGCATGCTCTACTGAACTCTGCAGGATTTTCGAAACATTACCTTAGTTCACAGAATTTGTTTGTTTTGTGTTTTATTGTGATTGTCCTGCAGCGACTAAAATTTTGGAGACCACAGGATCGCGTGGCCAACAGCAGTGCAGCACCTTCTCACGGCTACCAGAGAAGCTCAAAAGTGCGCACTGCGCAAGCGCATCCGTTCCTATCTACCAGCCTGCAGTTTTGCTCCCTTGAAATGTGTGCACAACGCAAAGCCAAAAAAATTGCAAGGTGTTGCTTTTGCAACAAGCGATAATATCGCGGCAATATATTTAACTTGTAGTCGCAGTGACCAGAGTGCGCCGCTTCTATGCCTTTGTTCCAGATGCTCCATTGAACCCAAAACGTGCACATTGCGTCAGTTTTTTTTTTTTTATCGACACATGTGATAAGATTACCGAGCAATGCTTTATTTTAGCGAGGCATGCTCTTTTTCACTGCCGTGGAACATTTAAAATGAAAGCACCGAAGTGGCCTGCACCGAGCATCGTCTCTACAAGTTTGGCATTTTTGTCGTGAAATTGTTACGTATTGTTACGCTGATATGTCAGCTACGTAGCAATATCATCACTCAGTGCTTCCAGAGTTACTGCAAAAGTGACACCTTGCGATTTTTCTGGCGTTCCGCTGTGTGCAGCTGTGAGAAGGCGCTGTGGTGTGTTCGCCACAGTACCTGCGATTCCATCACAGAACGTCTGAGATAACCGCACCAGTGTACCATTTTTGGTTGTTTGTTGATGTGTGCATGGGACAAATAAATATTTTTATTAAGACAATCAAGCAATTTCCACTATCTTGGGTGTTTTGGTGATGGCCCTATATATGTAAAAAATAGTAAATTAAAAAAAAAAGCTAGTGAAAAGCATAATCGGCAAGACAGGAAGGAAAAAGGACTGTTTACTCATTTACCAGCATGATTCGAATTCCATAAATTTTTGTTTTGGAAATGAGGGCCATACTAATGCTTTTGGGACATTCGTTGCTCCTGGTAAGTTCAGTATGAATCAGCTTTGAACAAAAGGTAAAAATACTTAATATGTGGAATCACACAGCACCCAAGGCCAGTGGGAGCTGTGTTGAGCTGCCCTGAACACGCTTATAAGAACCATATTAGACAATATGCTCTGTTAGAATATCAGAAGCTGGTTGTACAAGTGGACAGCAATGTTATATTCAACGCACTTTTGTCTTGGCTTTTATGCAGTTTTGAGGAATTAGGTGGAGGCTCTAAAATGTAACAAAAAAGAGCTCCTCTCCAGGTCTGGCCATTTTGAGACATGTGCAATGCTTATACTGTGGATTCATTATCATGTTTTCCAAGAGTTACATTGGCACAAACCATGAGAAGGAACTATTTCAAAGTGAATGTTCTCGCTTATACTGGTGTCAAACGGCCACTTTTGGTCACAGTCGTTTCTGATCCCGATCTTATTTCATGATTATGATTGGCTCTCTCACGCAAGCTGCAGAAGGGAGCCGGGCGCTGTTGAGAAATTTGATCCCGACCAGGCTTGATTGTGATCAACAGTGCACCTTATGATGCCGGAATTTAAACTGAACATCAGCTGCTCTTCTCCTTGTTGGCAGTTGGCGCTGCACTTCTAAATGGGGCATTGGCTTGTGATATCGACTGAGCATAGGTACACTGCAACATAGGTGAAGAATCTGTGCCACACACCAGAGATCCTCTATGTCCTCACCTGTCACCCTCTGTGGTGGGCAGGGGTGACATGGAGGCACTCTAATGCAACATAAATTGCAGAAGAAGGGGGAGGGCAGGTCTTGCCCACTTATCACGAGTTGTGCATGACGTGGCGATGTGCGCTCATCACGTGATCCTCCCACACCATTAAGGGAGAATTCCAAAGAAGGAAATTGGCTTTCTAAGGCTAAAGAGAACAAGTGGCAAGGATGTGAAGCTTGCCTCTTCACATCATGGCTGCTTGCCGCTTCAAAATATTTAGCTCTGCCTGTAAAGAACAAAATTTAAAAGCTCCTGCGATAGATAGCTCTCAGTCCAATGCTAGTGCATATCTGAAATTGACTTTGTGGCCTTGTGAGTGATCTTTTAAGAAGACTGATTTACAAGGCTTTGTCGCTTAGAGGGGCTTTGCAACACTTTTTCAGCGGGGTCGGGAAAATGCTACTGGTCGGTAGTCGAGGCACCTGAAAACATGCAAGTTATACATTATAGTTATACATTATAGTGCGGCAGACGCTCTGGAATTCACAAATTATTATCAGTCAGCTAGAGATAGCTCAGTCTTTTCTTCACAAATGATGCCATAACACAAAGTGACGTCATTGGCGAAAGCCCACGGTCATTGGCTGATTTGAGGAACATGAACTGCATAGTTAATATGGCTGCCACAGGGTGCCTCAATGTGTCCCTGTTGTACTCTTTAGTGCTAGGAATACATAGTGTGTTAAGCTGTGCATTCAAAGAAAAAAAAAAAGAGAAAGTGTGTGAGGTCATGACGTGTGCTGACAAACAGACATAGGTTCTTGCCCCTGGGTCATCCCTCCCTGCATAACTTTCAGTGAGCTCGTTAATACAAAAGGAAAGAGAAAGCACTTAAGTGTTCAAGAAATATCCATAGCTCTGTTTGTATTTGACAGATTCTAAAAATTTTTGCGGAAGTTGACTCGGGAGACAATAAGCTTTTAATCAAGTCATTTGATGCTTACCTAGAAAAGTGTTGCAGAACCCCCTTAAAGACAGAATGCTGTCCAATTCTGCCGTTTTAATGCTCCCAAAGGGAACGGCTTTAGTGCATTACGGTCTGAGCAGAAGAAAAAGAAAGAAAAGCATGCTTGCATCGTAACATGCTGGAGTTGTTTGCTTCAGCATCCTGTACTACCAAGTGGCCCAAAAATCGCATTTTCAAATTTTCAGTTGCAGTAATGATTGCGATCTTTTACACATGTTTGCATTGTTAGCAAGGTTTATACAAATGTATATCAAAGAGTGTTCTAAAAATCTCAACTCATGAAGCTTCTATGCTAAATTCATGCATGCTGAAAAAGAACAGCAAAGGATATGTGCCATTACCTGCCACCACTAAAGTGTTGCCAACTAGTCTGGTAGATTTTTGCAGATTTTCTTGCCATCTTATGCCTACTCCAGCCAAAAAGCATCATGTGCGTGAAACAAAACTTGGTGTTCTTACACCAAGTAGCTCCACTGTGAATGCTACGTACATTATACTAAAGCTTGCTATTTTATAGTAACGCCCGAGTGTTGTCGTTTTCAAACCTGAATGGTTTCGATGGACCCCCCAAAAAGCAATACCGAAAGAAATTCAGTTGAAAGAATGAGTTCCTTGTCCTTTATTTAGATGCTCTGTCTTGTCTGCTAGCTGATGGTGTTTATGGTTGGACTTTGACACTATATTTACAACTATGAGTGGATTCTTTTCATTATGGCATGTGCATCAGCAAAACTTTTAATGCAAAAGCTTTAGATGCCTTATTTAACGTAAAGACTGACCATCAATGTCATCAAAACGAGTAATGTGGAAAGACATCTGGTGATGTCACATGAGATTGTGGCAAGTGTCAGTTTAATGTTCTTATAACTACACTCACTTTGATTTTTTTGGTGACACTGATGTTGCATGTGTTTATGCACAGGTGACGATAATGATTGTTGTGTTTCCCTATCTAGTAGGTGCCTACACTGTCTGTTTTTTACTGGACAAACATCGAGCAAGAAAAGAATATTTAATGGCCACTTCTAAATGACTGCAGAAAAGGCATGATGGTAATAGCTGGTGGTAGCAGCACCCACTCCAGTGATATGGGCTATAGGGTATCTTACAACACAACGTAGAGAGACATGTGGCACCACAGTCTATGAAAGTCTCTCAACAAGCACTTTACTGTTGTGGGAGCGACTGTATATTTGCCCACAGAACTGCTGTTGGCTGGTGTTCAACTAGGCATGCCCTACAATGTGCATGTGGCTGTGTGAATAAAAATTTTAATCAAAGTGTTAATGAATGGCTACCATTCAGATGTGTCACACTTTCTAATTTAAGTGCGTAATCAGGCAATGGATAAAAATACAACTCTTTACTAAGTATCACAAAGCAAATATTGACATCTATATATTTTCCCTAACACCAAGAACAGGCTGCTACTTTTCACAATTCATAAATGTTTACATTCAAGAGAAAACTTTCATAAGTGAATAAAATATGTTTATCAGAAAAAATGCTCTTTATGTGCCAATTTGATGCAAAATTAACTCTTTACAGATGAATGCTGTAACGCTGGGTTTTCTTTAAAGTGTCTGGGTATTTCTTCACTGATGCGTACACACACAAATATACAAGTGCATATACAAAATAGGGCAAAAAAAGGCAGGCCAATGAGTGGGGCAAAGCCTGCCAAATTTTTTCGGGAGGAAAAAATTTGAACTCATACAAATGAGGAATAAATATACAAATAATAAACAAGGGCTTGAGTAAAGTGGAAACACGAAAAAGCATTTACAAATGGGAAGTTATTTTTCATGATGTGGGCACATAGCAGGGCACAATATTCCATCCTGCTACTTCCAATTCATGAAAATGACTAAATTTGGACATGTTGAATTCCAATACTTGCAACAAAAGCTTTCCACATTGATAATTGCAGGAAGTGGTGGTAGATCCAGAGAGCAGTATAAAAAGGATCCCCCTCCAGCACCCGTTCATCGCTTAACAAGGTGTGGGTTCGAGCTAACTGCATGATACTCCATCTCAAAAAAAAAAAAATACATGCGCAAGAAGTAGTTGAGCATCCTCCCCTCTCTTCAGTGCTTGTCTTCCACCTCCTATTACCGATTCGTACGAATGTGTGTGACCACTGTGAGCATACATTAACAGCAATTATGCTATGACAGGGTTTTCATGCTTCTAAAAACAAGAAAATCCCGACCCGCTGCTACCTTCTCTGGTGGTACTTCGAGCGACCCCCCCTCGGTGTCCTGAGCACTTGTCAACAGTATTCGTGCTCTGATATGGTTTTCATGCTACGAAAGACAAAAATTTTAGGACCTTCCACCTTTCTGGTGTTACTTCAAGCGACCCCCCTCTCCGGTGTCCTGAGCATACATCAAGAGTATTTATGCTATGACAGGGTTTTCATGTTACTAAAGAAAAAAAAAGTCGGGACCCCCTTTCTCCCTTAGTGTCCTGAGTCCACATCAGCACACGTCATCTCGGAGTACATCAGTGGTGTTAACTTGGAGAGAAATAAGCGTCTCTTCTATCTATTTTGAGTATCAGAGATTTTTTGGACACTTTCAAGTGTTTAACTATGCCTCTGAGCTGTACATCGCAGTTGAGAATCTCTGCTGAAAATTAAAAGCTGGTTGCGCCCTGTTCATAACGAAAGAATGAAATCACAATGTGCCTACTGTAGGAACGAATTTCATGCGAAGCTTCTCGCTATAAAGGAGCATGCCAGCACCTCCAAGTACCCCCCCCCCCCCCCCCATTCCAAAGAAATCACAGCATAATTACGGTGTGAATGATGATGAGTGGGGCGGAGCGTCCGTCCGTCCGTGCTTCTACCGTCCATACTTCCGTCCCTGAGTCCGTCCATCCATCTGTCCATGTGTCCGTCCGTCAGTGCTTCTGTCCGTCTTTGCTTCCGGCCGTCCGTTCTTCTGTCCGTCCATGCGTCCAACTGTCCGTCCGGTTCTATACTATGTATAGAACCTCCTTGGGTTGGATGGACCCACGAATGGACGGACGCTTCGCCCCCCTCACTATCATTCACTCCGTTGATATGCTGCAGTGCTGCCAACCTGCGGAGCCACCTTTTCCTTCTCTGGAGTGGGAAAATTGTCCAGATTTCCTTAGATTTTCATGGAGAGCAGTTTTTGAACAATAATATGTGTTTGTGCAGTGGAAAATGATTTCCAAGTTCACTTTCTTAATATATAAGTGCATTCGTTTGAAAATATTCGCTACAATTGCCGTGCTGAAAGTGAAAAAAATGTTGCACTACACATTGAAAAGCTTTGAAGAACATTTTATCCCATTAAATCACAAAGGTAAGTGGTCATCGTATTTAGGGGGGGGGGGGGGGTGACACGTAGTCTCGCTGTATTTTATACAAGTCACCAAGAAAACAAGCATTGCATAAAGGTTGAAGAAGGAATAAATTATCAAAACAATACTTAGGAACCCTGCTAGCTGTTCAATGCAAAATGCGGAAATCTTACACTATAATAGAGTGCACTTGTAATAGCAAGCAAGTTACAAATTAATAATAATAATAATAACGACCATATAA
This sequence comes from Rhipicephalus microplus, assembly GCF_013339725.1. Taxonomy (NCBI): domain Eukaryota; kingdom Metazoa; phylum Arthropoda; class Arachnida; order Ixodida; family Ixodidae; genus Rhipicephalus; species Rhipicephalus microplus. The sequence continues at coordinate 15,484,703 of NC_051173.1, forward strand.
AGCATAGTACGTGAAATATTCCGGGGAGCAAACTTTCAAAAATTAATAATCAATTCTGTTATTTGCAACTCTCCCGCAGAAAACGCATGCTGGTGTTTATATAAAGCACGAAGTGATAAACGCTTACTTAAATTATAAACAAGGTCTTGAAAAACGTCACTCTCAATCTTTGCCATGATATCGGATGCAGGATATTGTGACGAAAAATAGTTTAACCATGAAAGCATATTATGCCGTGAGGCAGTTCATCCATCGCAACCTGCTGAATGGTAACGAAAACATATGTTTATTAGAAATGTTGACTGCCATATATTTGTTCTAAATATATCCTTGCATTCTTCCAACTGGCACTTTTTTTCAACATTTTTTTTCAGCCATGCAAATAACCGCATACATGCAGCCTGCTGTTCTGGCTGCGCTTTTCACAGAAACCTTGCTTACTTTGGCGGAGCCACACGGCTCCACGGGGCAGCTCACTAGCAACGTGACAGCGTTCGCAAAAAAAAAAAAAAGGAAAACCGATAAAAAAAGTCACTGTTTCGCCGCAAAGCTACTGAAGACTCAAGCTATAAAGTCGTCCTGCCACGTCTTCCAACTGGTAACGACGCTTTGAATTCCGTTTTCCTTCATGCCGACTTGAGTGGTAGGCCGTACCGTGCCCCAGACTTCCGTGACGCGCTGCTTAAAGTGGTGAGCACAGCGGACATCATAGGAGTTAGCCAGTATCAAATGAGCCATGTATGGATGGTTACGTGTGCAAGCAGCATGGCGAAACAGAAACTCGTCACTTGTGGTGAGCTCCGTGTAAAAGGGCTGAAGTGCATGGTGCTAGATCCGCAGACCAAGAATATTAGGCTGAAACTTCTTTGGCTTCCGCCTCATCTTGAATCGCGACGTGTTGAAGAGGTGTTCCAAGCTTACGGCGTTGTGAAGTCCGTTGAAAGAGAGGCATGGAGATGTGCAAGAATGTAACAATGGATGAACACAAATAGGGACGTTGCCTTGGAGCTCAAGGACACTATCACTGTGAACTCAATACCACACCTTATGTCAATCTATGGCCACCAATGCCTCCTACTAATTCCCGGTGGGCCTCCACTGTGTCTTCGGTGCAAGCGAGTGGGGCATGTACGTCGACAGGGCAAAACACCGAGGTGCTTGCAGTGCCAGCGTTTTCGTCACTCGTCGGATGCCTGCGTGTCGACTTATGCCAACAAACTCCGTTCTGGCCAAGGCGCAGAAGAGCAACATCTGGATCATCTTATGGATGTCACTGAGGTAGTTTATGCGACAGGAGAAACAGCGGGAGGAGCAGAAGGTGCCTTAAAGGAAGCTGAACACTTGTCCATGGATACCCTTGGCACGCAAAATAACACCGCTAACGACGCCAGTGAAAGCATAAATTAATGCAATGCTGCAGAAGAACACCACTTGGAATACCTAAAAGACAAGCCTCCTGACAATGAGGAACAAGAAGGAATGGATAGCGGTCAGACAAGGAAGCGTCAGGCACCGGTCACCGATGAAGCAACAACGAGTGCGCCAGACACGACAGAGCAAGTGTCTTCATGTGATCCACGTGTCACCTTCTTTGGGTACCAAGAGACGCGCCGTCTATGCCAGCGTCCCCAGGAAAGTGCTCCTAATAATGGCAAAGGTGGTAAAGCCACAGGTTGCCCTGTGGCTAAAGGTGACCTGCAAAAGTTCTAAGATAGCAAAATGGCTACTGCGCTAACGTTTACCATGTGTGTAGCGACACTGAACGTACGTGGCTTGAGGAATGTAAGACGTCAGTGGCAGTTGCGCCACGTGCTTGAGCAGTACAACATTGACGTACTTGCAGTGCAAGAGACTAAGATTTCCGCTGCTTGTGATGCCGATCTTGCACTGTAAGTTCTCCCGAGATTACAATATATACATCAGCCCAGCACGTGGTGCATCCGATGAATGCTTTTTATTAGTTGGAAAGCACTTGAATCATATTTTGACGTCACTGCATGCTGATGGGGAAGGACGCGTCATTTGTGGCGACTTATGTTTTCATTCCCATAATTGGAGGTTTATCTGTGTCTATGCTCCCTCCAAAGTGAATGAAACGAATTCTTTTTTTCCTCTCTTTAACTTCGCTGCTAAACACTGACAGAACTTTGATAGTTTTTGGAGACTTTAATAGTGTTTGTGACGCGAGAGATCATTCATATATAAAAAATTGTTATGATGCAAGTGCAGCCTTACTGCAGAAACTATTTAATGACCACAATTTAATGATGTGGGAGCGCATGTACCTTCCTCGGTGAGGTTCACGCACTTTCAAGGCATCTCTCATGCTCGGCTTGACCGTGTATATGTATCTCTAAGCTTATGGTCTCACATTCATAATTATGCTGTAAAGCCCATATTTTTTTTTTACAGACCATTGCTTGGTCACTGTTTCTTGGGGTCCTGACAATTTTCGTAAAACCCCTCTAAACTGGGACCCATGGAAGCTTAACGAACAGTTGTTGCGCGAAGATTGTTTTGTTAAAATAGTAAAAAAAAAACGGTACAAGAGGTAACACAGTGTCGACAGCTGCCTATTTTCGCTCAATGGGAAAGGTTCAAAGAAAGAGTCAAGTATCAGGCAATTAGTATTTCATGCGAAATAGCGCAAAGAAAAAAAGCTGAAAAACGCTATCTTTATGATTTACTTCATAAGCTCCATACTTTTGAAAGTCAACAGCTGGGATTGTACGGGGACGAGATAAATGTGATTCGAGCACAGATACAAAAACATGATACAGATTTATACAAAGGAGCAAGGACTCGTTCCCGTGTTACCCATTTCACTGAAGAGGAACCCACTAAAAAATCCCTCGGGGTTGAAAAGAGATATGCACTTTCTAGACAGATACTGCAATTTGAGTCGCGGGGTTCCCTTTGCACAGAGACATGTGAAATAAGAGCCGCATTTGAAGATTATTACAAATGTTTGTTCACAGCAGCTGAGCTTCAGGAGAATTTTGAGGAAGAAGCTAACCACTTCATTGCCCTTGTGCCTCAGTTACCAGATGATGATAGACTCACTGTAGATGGGTCAATAACCAGAGAGGAAATTAGATTTGCAATAACAACGTTGCAGAAAAACAAAACTCCTGGCCCAGATGGACTTAGTGGCAAATTTTGCATAGATTTTCAGGAACTTCTAATACCTTTCCTTGAGCAACTTTTTAAAGAGGCTTATGACCATGGTGAACTTCCTCCTTGTTTCTATCAGGGCCATACAACATTAATCCCAAAAAGTGCTGATCCTGACGCATTAAAGAGAGTTAATGAATATAGGCCTGTGTAGTTATGTAACGATGACTACAAAATATTTGCTAAATTGTTGACAAATCGGCTACAGACAGTGATTACTAAATGTGTAGGTGACCACCAAACATGTGAAATTCGTGGTCGCTATATACAGACAAACATTCATATTGCACGTTCAGTTCTTGAGTGTATTGATGGTAGCATGGACCAAGTAGCCCTCCTTCAAATAGACCTTGCAAAAGCATTTGATAAGGTACAGCATGCTTTTTTGTTCCGGCTCCTAAGACACCTGAAGTTGAGTGATGTACTATACAATGGTATCTCACTCTGTTATAAGAAGTGCACAACTAGGCTCATTGTAAATTGCACACTTTCCAATATAATAGAGTTAAATTCATCAGTACGTCAGGGATGTCCGCTGTCACCTTTGCTTATTGCAATTTATCTGGAACCATTATGTTTAAGTGTGCTTCTAAAGCCTAGCATAAGAGGCTACCGATATGATGCTGAAGAAGTTAAAGTTCTAGCTTATGCAGATGGCATTGCCTTCTTTTGCGCTGATAAACCATAAACCCAGCGTTCAAGAAGCAGTCAACACTACTTTACGTTTCTGTGAAGTCGCTGGCGCCAGCATAAATTTTGATAAAAGTAGTTGATTCTGGCTAGGCATGTGGGCCCAAACTCCTTCGGTCTTCGCAAATATTCATTGGAATGCGACTCTTATGAAATACCTTGGTGTGCTTCTCGATAACTATTGTAACAGCGGCCTACACTGGACCGCTGCGACGATCCGCCGAAAGGTGGCTACATGGCATGGACGGGAGCTTTCCATTTTTGCTAGAGCGAAAGCGTGCAATATATTCCTTGTATCAAAGCTTATTTATATTCTGCAGGTGTTGCGTTGCTCTCGGGTACACATTCAAGCCTTTCATAGAATATTTGCCTGCATTTGTTCGTGTCGTAGTGGAGCATACGCACCAACGCGTATGCGCCTTCGGAAGATAACGAAAAGCCCCGTGCTCTGCTTGCTGTTTCAGATAGTACGATTTTCAGATAGTACGACCAGGCAGATGCCGTTTTCCTCACCTGGACCAGGGGCTTTCCTCTGGTCTGCTTCTCTTCCTTCGCAGGAATTGCCAGTGGACTTGTTCTTACGCAATGGTATCTCATCCGTTCCTGTGGCATTGGTCCCAAGCAACGATGGCATTATACGGATGAAGAATCCAAAAATGATTCAGACGGAGTTGAGAGCCGCTACAACTCACTACCAAAGCATCACAGAGGTCAGGCAGTTCGGCAAGGGTGGAATTCTTTGCTTCTCGTCTGACCAGCTCTGTATTCGAGACCTACATAAATGCTCGGTATTCGCTACCAAGCCGGTGAGCGCATTCATTCCACCTCACCTAGCTTGCGTCAAAGGCCTCGTTCGGGGTGTTGATGTCAACTTGACCCCAACTGAGATATTAGATATGTTTTCAGAAGCAGGTGTGATATCTATCTATAGATGTAGTCGAGTTGTGGACAAGAACAAGGTCCCAACGGAGTCCGTGATCGCTACATTTGCCGGGTCGAATCGCCCAACCGAAATCAAAGCGTGGTCTTTAATATACAGAGTGGAGCCACTATCACCTCGTCCCCTACAGTGTATTAAGTGTTGGCGTTATGGGCACACAGTGAAAAGGTGCAGGTCAGTACCTAGATGCAGAATTTGTGGTGAGACGCACAACTCAAACGACTGTAAAAGTAATGAAGAAATGTGCTGTCTTTGCCATGAAGCACACTGCGCTGATAACCCAAACTGCTCAGCCAAGGCACGTGAAATCCAAATCCTTGAAATCGAGACAGAAGGCGATGCTCCCGAAAGGATGCCATTGCTGAAATCCAAGCCCGAACTCAAGGGTATGCAGGAGCAGCTGCCCGCCATATCATAGCAATGGAAGCATCCTTTCCCCTATCAATTGCGGACATGATCGAGAAGGCTGTGGATAAGGCTATGCAACGCCTTGCTACCACCCTATGTGAGTCGCTGTCGCACATTGTGAATAACCAAATCGCGCAAGTCTATGGAGCACAGATAGATATAAGTACGGCTGTAAAAAATGCTGAGTCTGCACACCCGACAAGTGAGGCAGAATCTGAGATAACTCTACCGGATGCACAGTCTGCAGAGCCCTCTGGAGAAGGCGTTCAGAGTCAAAGCGAGGGTGCACAGGAAGCTTCTCAGGACACACAAGATATGGACATAGATCTCAAATCCCTAAAGCGTTCTAGATCCCATGTATCGAAAAACCCTGGCTCGCCAAAACATGCAAAAAGCAAGAAATACCAGAAAGACAACCTTTCAAAAACAGATTTTCTAAAAGAAAGTATTTTAGATAAGGCGATTGCCAAAACCATTTTAACGAAATCATAGGGACTCTTAAAATTATACATTGGAATTGCCGATCTCTTCACTCAGCCATAACAGATCTGTTATACCTGTCTTCCAAATACGATCCGGCTATTATTGCATTACAAGAAACTTGGCTATCATCACATCATGCATTTCACCTACCCAACTTCCAAACCTTTCGTCTAGACCGTCCATCCAAAGGTGGAGGTTTAGCTTTCTTTATAAACAATAAAAGTAGTTTAAAAGTCAAAAACTCATACAAATGTATGTCTTCTGAATGCGAAATTTTCGCGTTAGATATTACCTTGCCAGGATACTTGCCTTTCTCGCTAATAAACGTCTACTTTCCTGTAGGCGTTCAAGACACGAGATTGTTAGATATGGCTGCTAATTCAGGCTGTAGAGAAAAAATTATAGTTGGCGACTTCAACTCTCACCATACCTGCTGGGGTTTTAGAACAGATCAGTGTGGACAACGGTTGTGGGACTGGTCGGTAGACAAGAACTTATTGTGCCTTAACGCTAGAACTCCCACATTTATTCGAGGTCAGTCACGCTCCGCCTTAGATTTAAGCTTTGTAAGCTCGGCCATTGCTAGCACATCGTGGACAGCCCTTGATTGCGCCTCCAACAGTGACCACTTTCCAATAATGTTCGAGATCGCTTGCCCCGTCAAACCATCATGCTTCCATGCCCGAACCTATATAAATTAGGCAAATTTTCAACACGACCTAAAAACTGCTTTTGACGCTCCTTCTCAGGATGGAGATGACACTAAAGCTATGAAAATAAGCGCAGTAATCAAAAGGGCATGCAAAAACGCTGAATTTGCTGTTAAATCAGCGAGTACCCTATAGCCCCTGGTGGAATTCCAACTGTTCACGAGATCGATGAAGACAGGCAGCTTGGAAGAAGCTAATACATAATCAATCCCCTAAGAACTGGTCAGATTACAAATTTCTTGCCGCTGTATTTAAACACACGGTGGCCCAAGCTAAAGAAGAATATGATAAAAGACATTTCGATTTTCTATCGAAATCCAAAAATAAGAAAGCTTTATGCTGGCCGGCTATAAAAGGGCTGCCAGCTTACTTCACGGCCACAGGGCACGGCGGCATCGAAAACATGCGGATCACTCAAAACCCGCTTGTCTTGATTGCGCAGATCCTTAGCCTTCTGCAAGATCCAATGTCATGGTGCTCGGAACCGCTCATGGCTGCTACCGGGATGCTTCACCTCGATGGACAGCCTCGGTGCGTGCTTCACGATCTCAACTGGCCGCCGTGGGAACGACTGAATCATCGCTCTACATCACCGCGCGTGGAGCGCTGCGCAGCACCACCACAGGCGGCGACACTGTGCTGGCCGGCTATAAAAGGGCTGCCAGCTTACTTCACGGCCACAGGGCACGGCGGCATCGAAAACATGCGGATCACTCAAAACCCGCTTGTCTTGATTGCGCAGATCCTTAGCCTTCTGCAAGATCCAATGTCATGGTGCTCGGAACCGCTCATGGCTGCTACCGGGATGCTTCACCTCGATGGACAGCCTCGGTGCGTGCTTCACGATCTCAACTGGCCGCCGTGGGAACGACTGAATCATCGCTCTACATCACCGCGCGTGGAGCGCTGCGCAGCACCACCACAGGCGGCGACACTGTGCTGGCCGGCTATAAAAGGGCTGCCAGCTTACTTCACGGCCACAGGGCACGGCGGCATCGAAAACATGCGGATCACTCAAAACCCGCTTGTCTTGATTGCGCAGGTAAGAGGGCATTATGATAAATGCTTTCGCTCCGATAACCGTTTTCTTTTGATGCTGCCGTGCCCCCGGCTGTGTGATATGTTAAATGTACTCACTTACTCGGCCAGGAAATTGCTGTTGCTTGGAGGCGACATAGAAGAAAATCCGGGCCCAGACACAGCGCAAATTGCTAAACAGCTTAAGGAAATTGCTTCGGACATTAAAGAAATCAAGGAATCTCGTCTTCGAGACATTGAAAGAAAATTAGATTCAATTTCCGCTCTCGAACAAAGGGTAGCATTGTTTCAAGAGCAAATTAACTGCATGCAAAACACTATAAAAGTACTTGAATCAAAAATAGACGACATGGAAAACTATAGCAGACGCTCTAACTTGATCGTTTATGGACTTCCAGAAAAAGAAGATGAAACTAACACCACACTTGAAACTGCCGTAAATAAAGGCATTTTTCAGGATATTCTTGAAATTGAGAGCGTACAAATCGAGCGTATACACAGACTAGGCAAACAACGAGATGACTCGACCAGACCTGTCATTCTTAAACTGTTAGATTCAAGAAGTAAATATGCAATACTAAAAAAAGGCTTTAAACTCAAGGGCACGGACTATTCCATTGGTGAAGATTTTTCCCAAAGAATTCGCGACATCCGAAGGAAATTGTGGGCTAGTGCAAAGCAGAACCGTGACAAAAGAGAGAAGGTTTCACTAGCGTTCGATAAACTGTACATAAACAACGTGCCTTACGTCTGGGATCATGATTTGAATGATAAAGTTCCGTTGGGAAAAAACGGCAATGCGGGCATGAACCGCCCGAATACCAGAGGCTACACGCAGAAGCAAAACAAGAATTGAGAGTGAGGGGTGATCACGAGGGCCCTTCAACATCCGTTAAACGCGTTCATTTATCTCGTCAAGTAGATCAGAATACCCGCAAATCTACGAAACCGAAGGAAAAGAACTTGCGAATCCTAAATATAAACGCACGAAGCATTGTAAACAAAAAAGATTCTATTGAGGCCACACTACTCGAATACGACCCACACATTACTGTATTCACCGAAACCTGGTTACGAAATGAAATAAGTGATGATTTAGTTTTTCCTCCGAGTTACAGTGTCTTTCGTAAGGACCGGACAAATAAGGGCGGAGGTGTTGCTATCCTTGTCAAGCCTTCAATACAAGCGATTGTTTTAGCGGATGTCACTGACCTCGAGTGCTTGTGTATCAAAATAACTTTTTGGAATCAATGCTTTGTGCTATACGCGTGTTACAGACCACCAGACGCTGCTCCTGAATATTTGCTGAAATTGCAAGAACATATGACCCAATTTCGCAGTAAAAGAATTTTTGTTATCGGGGATTTCAACTTACCGAATGTTGATTGGGAACTCCTTCAGGCAAGCCGCAAATCGAACAAGAATGCTAACATAGTCTTTGACATCATGCTTACTCACGACCTAGTTCAAGTGGTTAGGCAGCCTACTCGAGAACAAGGTTCGTCTAGTGCAATACTGGACTTAGCGTTCCTAAGCCGCGATTTTTATGAATATACAGTTCTAATTGAAAGTGGCCTGTCTGACCATCATCTTGTAAGTGTCACCATTCCTTTATTAAGCTCAGTCGGTCACAAACGCACAGCCACTCGAAGCTTCAAGGATTATGCAAGATCCGATGACGCGTCTATTGTGCAGTACATGAGAAGTTGTTATGATGACTTTATTGAAAATGAGGGTGATGTTGACGCCCTATGGAACCATTTTACTAGAATGTGCCATCACTGTATAAGCTCATTCGTACCAACCAAATCTAAAAAGATTGCTAAAAACACCCCATGGATTACGCGTAAAATCATTCATCTAAAACGCAAATTAAAACGGCTGAAAAAGAGTAATCCCCAGTCAGCTGTTATTCATGAACTTAAAATAAATTTGGCACGTGCTTTGCGCGAGTCAAAGGATTTTTACTTTAAAACAACACTGCCAAACTTTTTAAAAAACGATCCTACGAAGTTTTGGAACTTCCTGAGCGATAGTAAGAAGCAGGTATCACATATATTAGTCGATGGAAATACAGTTACAGATCTGAAGCTCATTGCAGAGCATTTTAACAATTTTTTTCATAGCGTGTTTGCTAAGGCGAGTCTTAATACGCCTCAGAAAAGAGTGTTTCAGCCTAATGAAGTGGACTTTATCTCATATTCTGGTGTTTTTGCAATGATCTTGAAGTTGAACACTAAATCATCTTGTGGTCCAGACAATATCCCTAATGTTTTTCTTCGCCGTTATGCAGAAAGTATTGCTCATTTTGTCACTGTGCTCTTTCGATGTTCGCTGTCGAGTGCAAAACTACCCAGTGACTGGAAGAGGGCTCGTGTTGTTCCTGTGTTTAAGAAAGGCAACCATTTACTCGTAGAGAACTACCGTCCCATCTCGTTAACATCACCAATATGTAAAATGCTTGAACATGTAATATCCAAGCGCGTTGTGGAATTCCTCGAACAAAACTCTATATTAACTAATTTTCAGCATGGCTTTAGAAAAGGTTATTCAACCGTAACTCAGTTAGTCTCAGTGGTTCATTCATTTGCAGAAACTCTGGATAAAAATGGTCAAATGGACGTCATATTCCTTGATTTTAGTAAGGCATTTGATAAAGTTATTCATCACAAACTGCTTGCAAAACTCAGGGACATCAATCTACCCGACATATTCATTGCCTGGATCCAACACTATTTAACAGAACGTTCACAGTTTGTTTCAGTAGATGGGAACAATTCGAGCTCTCTTCCTGTAACATCAGGCGTGCCACAGGGTAGTGTTCTGGGGCCGCTATTATTTTTAATTTATGTAAATGACATTGTAAACACAGTACTACCAGGAACTCAAATCAGACTGTTCGCGGATGATTGTGTGCTATTTCGTCAAATTACCTGTTCTAATGATCAACAGAACTTGAACTTAAGTCTTAATAACATACTAAACTGGTGTAATGACAATGGTATGGCACTCAACGCACAAAAAACTGTTTACCTTTGTGTAACTCGTTCAAAAACACCTCTTCATTTTACTTATAATCTCGGCTCATCATCACTACAACAGGTTAACAACTACAAATATCTAGGCGTAACAATAACTAATGACCTCTCTTGGAACTTACACATAGACAACGTATGTTCTGCTGCCTTCCGTAAACTGTGTTTCCTAAAACATAAGCTTAGAAATTCTCCTTCTAACATAAAACTACTTAGTTACTTTACGTACATAAGACCAAAACTAGAATACTCTTGTGTTGTATGGGACCCCTTTACTAAATCTAACATTAAAAAACTGGAAGCAGTGCAAAGAAAAGCTGTTAGGTTTGCTTATTCAAAGTTTAAAATTACGGACTCGCCGACTGAACTTATGACTGCTAACAACATTGAAACACTTGAATTACGGCGAAAAAGGAACCGCCTTAACCTTCTGTATCTTCTTGTCAATCATAAGTTAGCCCTTGACCCGCGTGCATATGTATCTCCTCTGTCCACTAGGCATACACGTCATCATCACACCCATTCTTTAACCCCGTATTTTGCTAAAACCAACGCGTTTCAGTTTTCCTTTTTTCCGCGTACTGTATCAGAGTGGAACTGTCTAACTGATCTTAGCCAATTTTCTGTTGCTTAGAGCTAAAATATGCACTGTTAACTTGTGTTATGTATCCATTAAATGTAATATTTTGCCATGTTATCTTTTATGCGCTCTGTTAGTAGGTGTTTCGATTCCATTTCTCGTGATATATTCTTGTTATCACATGTGTTTTTGTTTATATCCTGCTTCTTGTACCTGTCCTGCTTGGACCATTTCTTGGTCTGCAGTATTGAATAAATAAATAAAAATAAAATTTCAATACATGCGATCTCGCAAAATCCTGCCGTCTACATTAAATACTGATTATGAAAAACTATCATTGGAAGAAACGAAGAACTCTTTAGAGTCAATTGGCAGAGGTCTAGAAATGAGATTTTCTTCGATTATGCCTTTCAACTGGCAAAAGTCCAGCATAAGCACTGACTTCGAAAACGTAACGCTGTCTGAAGCATCAAAAGTCATTCGAGATCTACCATCGTCAGCTCCTGGTCCAGATGGGATCACAGTTCCTATGATTAAAATTTTATTCAAGATATCACCTGGCGACGTTCTCAATCTTATAAACTACTCTTTAAAGAATGCCTGGATACCGTATGACTGGAAAATAGCTAAGGTAATCCCATTATTAAAAAAAGCAAGGATTAGGTTTTACCATAGAAAATATCAGACCCATCTCGCTAACTTCGAACATGGTGAAACTCATAGAGAGGGTTCTAAAGGGCCGAATAAGCTCCTGGATGATGAATAAAGTCATATTGAAGCCAAACCAAATTGGTTTTCGTTGTGAATGCTCAATTTGGTGCGCCCATGCGGATTTAAAGAGTCGAATACAGCTTGCTCGTAAAAGGAAACAGTACGCCGCATTAGTAACTCTCGACATAGCTAAAGCGTACGACAGTGTCGAGCACTCTATTCTACTGACCACCTTGCAGAGTCTAAAGGTTTCTCACTATATTACTGAGTGGATAGCAGAATTCCTAAAATCAAGGGAATTGTATGTCGTGAAGGATGGCTGTTGTTCGCATAAATTCAAACAGAAACGTGGGGTTCCCCAAGGGTCTGTCCTATCTCCAGCATTATTCAATATACTGATGAGCTCTATTCCAATTGTTCAGGATGTCAGTGTCTACATTTATGCAGATGATATCGCGTTCTTCGCTGCAGAGAGTGACATTTACTCACTACATCAAAAACTGCAAAGATATATTAATACACTAGAAATTTGGTTGCAATCCATTTCATTGTCATTGAACATCAGTAAAAGTGCGCTCTTGGTGTTTCCTATAACAGATACAGTTTCAATTTCTGTATTGTATAATCGGGAACCTATTCCACAAGTTGATTCAGTCAAGTACTTAGGAATGATTTATAATGAAAAGCTAAATTGGAGCCCACACATTGAATATATAACAGCAAAGGCACAACGGGCGTTAGGTTTATTACGCAGGTTAAGCAACAGAAAATACGGGCTGCGCAGACACACAATGTTAATGATATATAAAATGTATGTGCGACCAATATTGGAATTTGAGTGTGTATTATTCTCGGGGGCCACTGGTTAAAAAATAAACCGCTAGTAATGTTAGAGCTAGAAGCCCTGCGAATATGCCTGGGACTTCCCAGGTTCGTGGCGAATAATATATTGTATCAAGAAACGCGATTGCCAAAACTCCTCTGTCGATTCCGCACTCTAACGGTTCAAACCTTCTTAAAGTTATACAGTTTACCGGCGCGAAGATCAGAGTACGCATTTATCAGTGACCCTGACTCTTTCTTTCTTGCACATTGGCCTCGATTTCATACCCCTCAGATAATTTTTTGTTAAAAAGAAACTGGACTGCATAAATGTAGACATTAGCACAGTAATTGAAACTAATTCCTCAACCATCAACATTAGAATAGAGTACGATGAAATCTTCCCTCCACAAGCCAAGTTGCAGTCTCTTAGATTTTTGACCACTACATTAAACGATTACTTGGTACATGCAGAAACAAAAAAATGTAATAGCTACAGATGCTTCTGTCAACAATGAAAAGGCAGGCATAGGAATTGCGTCTGATTTCCTCGGCTGGTCTTTTTCAGTAAGGCTTCCAGATTTCACTCCTATATTTGAAGCCGAGCTAGTAGCTATTATTTTAGCTCTTCGTAAAATTCCTACGACCGAGACCAGTGCAATCATCCTAACAGACTCATTTTCGGTGTGTGCAGCTCTGACAACCTCTGAACAATCTCGTGCCCTAGCAGCGTTCCACACATTAGCACCACCGCATTTAAAACTCATCAAATTAGTGTGGGTCCCAGGTCACTGCGGATTACAATTAAATGAATTGGCAGATGCTTTGGCACGAGCATCACTCGATGGACCAGTAATTTCAGTACTTCCCGAGGTAGAGTACTTATCAGGGGTTAGATATAGAAAATTCGCTATTTTTACAGATAGTTTAGAAAATATCACACAATGGACCGATTATCAGCACCTCAAATTTCTATGGAAAGCCCAGTGGAGTCCGCCCAAAAAACTTGAAATTATTATCTCCAGATTCCGGTGCCGCGTCCCCTCATTAAATTTTTATTTACACAGAGCTGGTCTGACATTTTCCCCCCTTTGTCCGTTCTGCGAAGAATCAGAAACTATTGAACATTATTTTGGCCCATGTCGTAACTATGCATTAATTAGGAAACGACTTTTAGATATTCCATTTGCGAAGCTAGGTTTAAATTTAACCACAGAAAATGTTCTAAGTTTTGGTGCCTTTGTTTTGGGAAATTGCCGCAGAGATGCATTCGATGCGGTGTGTAATTTTATTCAAAACTCTAAACGTTTTTCAACATAAAGCCCACGTTAACAGATACTAAAAAAATGGGTCGAAAAGTAATTTTCAATTCTGGATAAATCCGTGACATACCAAATTGATCGCGTTTGGCAAAACCAGCTGTCTGGTCGACTCCAAAAATCAAGTTGTAGCTATTAGTGTCTACTTTGTTGTTGATTCTTTTTTCTCACAATCTAAATCTTTGGTTTCTTTCTTTTTTTAAAAAATTCACTATACAACTCCCCCCCCCCCCCCCCTCGTTTTTTTTCGTTGTAAGCTATAATGCAGTTACCGTCCATATGACACTATATGTTCTCTTGGCCAATCCCCCAGAGTGGGTACGAGCCATGAATTAGAGGATACAAACAAAAAAACAATCTGCTTGCGCGAGAGTTTGTGCCGTCTTTGCCAGACTTGCCGTACGCTTATTTTCCGTCGCGACCTCGTTGCGACTTCTCTGCTCGAATAAACGTCATCACATTTGGTGGAGGCTGCTGAGATCCCCAAGCAGACCTGGAGCTCCGCTATCGCAAGTTGTTCGAGAGACTACCGCGAAACATGACTGACGCAGTCGCCAACCAGCCCGTCTCAGCCCAGCCAGCACCATCGGCTGCCCCGTTTACCTGCCCCGGCGCTACTCGCCAGCGGGACCCACCAATCTTCAGCGGAAGTGGTGAGCAAGACGTCGAAGCCTGGCTCTCCTTGTACGAACTCGTAAGCGCCAGCAACAAGTGGGACGACGACTCTAAGCTCGCCTACGTTATCTTTTACTTGGCAGACGTAGCTAAGCTTCTTTGGTTTACCAACCGCGAAACCGCCATCGCCAACTGGTCCTCCTTTAAGACCCTCGTAACTGAAGCGTTCGGCCGATCAGAGGTCTGCAAGCTCCGCGCTGACCAGCGTCTGCGCCACAGAGCCCAGCAGCCTGGCGAGACGTTTACGAGTTACATTGAGGATGTGCTCGACCTCTGCAGGCGTGTTAACCCATCTATGCCCGAAGAAGATAAAATTCGGCAGATTCTCAAGGGCATTGAAGATGGCGCATTCCAGATGTTGCTAGCGAAAAGCCCGACCTCGGTGGCAATCCTCGTAAGCCTGTGTCAGAGCTTCGATGAATTACGCCGTCAGCGTTCTATCGCCCGACAGAGTGTCTCACCACCGGATTCGATCTCGGCTGTCGCACTCGCAAATGCCAACGTTCGCCATGAAAATCTGTCCAACCAGATCAAAGACTTCATCAGGGAGGAAGTTGCCCAACAGCTCTCCCTGCTGCCGCATAGCGACGCACCCACCGCAAGTCTGCCTTCGACACTGAAGCAGGCCATACGCACTGAAATTTGCGATGTCCTACCTACAGTGTAGGCCCCTTACGCATGCACTTCAGCAGCATCTAATCTCTCAGCTGTCAGCTACGCACCACCTGCGCCATCTTCACCTCTCAGCTACGCAGCTGTGGTTGCGCGGCCCCCACCGCATCCAGTATCCTTATCGGCTCCACCTCCTCCGGCAGCGCCTCCGGTTTACAGGCCCTCACCTCACTTTTTCCGTCCATCTAATAAGTGGCGCACCCATGACAAACGTCCTATCTGCTTCGCGTGTGGCATCGCTGGCCACATTGCACGCTACTGCCGCCGCCGTCCCACACCTGCGTACGCCTCCTTTGTAACTCCTACCTATGCGTCGCAGCAGGCCACCACGTCTGCATACGAACAGAGGCACTCTGACTCGGATCGTCGCCCATCAACTTCTCGTTTCCCATCTCCTCGTCGCCGATCGCCATCTCCTATGCGTCGTAGACCACCTCCTGAGGAGGGAAACTAATCAGTTCAGTTCCAGAGGCAAGAACTGCAACTTCTGCGCAATGATCAAGGCCTCCATTTTTGCCGCAAAATGTTGTTGATGTCAATGTTGAGGGAGTCGCCACACAAGCGTTAATTGATACTGGGGCCACCGTTTCTGTGATGAACGCAAAATTTTGTCGCAAACTGAAGAAAGTGACCACATCTCTCTGTGGCATCGTGCTGTCCACAGCTAGCGCGCAACGCATTCATCCCTTGGCTGTGTGTACGGCGCGCGTCGTCATCCAAGACGTTTTGTACATCGTCCAATTTTTTGTACTACCATCTTGCTTTCATGACCTCATCCTGGGATGGGATTTCTTATCAGGTCATGAAGCTATCATCGATTGTTGCCGTGCGGAAGTGTCCCTAGTGCCAAGTAGTGAATTTCCATCGCCCGACCATTCACCTCTGCTCTGCAAACTCATCGCTGACGACGACATCACCTTGCCTCCGGAAGCTTCA
Organism: Rhipicephalus microplus; assembly: GCF_013339725.1. Classification (NCBI taxonomy): domain Eukaryota; kingdom Metazoa; phylum Arthropoda; class Arachnida; order Ixodida; family Ixodidae; genus Rhipicephalus; species Rhipicephalus microplus. The sequence goes on from NC_051173.1 coordinate 15,500,896, forward strand.
GTCCCTATTAGCCTTTCATGTGTGGCGCAACCTGACGCCACGGAGGTGTTTACGCCATCTCCTGTTTTTATTGAACGCAAGGGCATCGTGCTCCCATTTGCCGTTCTTACAATTGCGTCTGGTTTAACCGTAATGCTGGTTACCAACCACTGCAACTACCCCATTGGCTTACTCCGTGGTGAAACCTTAGGATATGTACAACCTGTCGACCTTATCGATAATATTATTCTTCCCGACGAATCCCCATGTTACATTGCCGCAATCACTCATGCGTCTGAGCCATCAAGCTCGCCAGCCTTCGACAATGCTATTGACGCAGACCTTCCCCCCTCGCATCGCAGCCAACTTGTTGCTCTCCTTAACAAGTTTCGCTTTTCTTTCGACTTTCAGAAACCTGCTTTGGGCCGCACCACGACTGTCACTCATACTATTTACACTGGCTCACATTCGCCTCTGCGACAGCGTCCTTACCGCGTTTCTGCCGAAGAGCGCCGCGTCATTACGGAGCAAGTAGATGACATGCTTAAACGTGGAGTCATACAGCCTTCTCAAAGCGCTTGGTCGTCACCCGTAGTTCTGGTAAAGAAAAAAGATGGCACCGTTCGATTTCGCGTGGGATATTGCCGCTTAAACAAGATTACAAAGAAAGATGTCTACCCGCTACCACGAATAGACGATGCTCTTGACTGTTAACAAGGCGCCGAGTACTTTACATCCTTGGATGCGCGTTCTGGGTATTGGCAGGTGCCAATGGCTGAATGTGATCGCCCTAAAACAGCCTTTGTAACGCCGGATGGCCTATATGAGTTCAAAGTCATGCCATTGGGGCTCTGCAACGCGCCTGCGACGTTTGAGCGCATGATAGATACCATATTGCGTGCCCACAAGTGGAAAACTTGCTTGTGTTACCTAGATGACATCGTAGTCTTTTCAGCTGATTTCCCGATACATCTTCGTCGTCTCCACGAGATTCTGACGTGTCTAGCTTCTGCAGGCCTACAACTGAACACGAAGAAGTGCCACTTCGCAGACCGAAAACTAACCATCTTGGGACACGTCATCACAAGAGACGGTGTTCTTCCGGATCCCGATAAGCTTCGAGCTGTCGCTGACTTCCCAATGCCCACATCACTGAAAGCCTCAAGAAGTTTCGTTGGTCTTTGCTCTTACTTTCGTCGCTTCGTGCGCAACTCCGCGTTCATCATTGCACCTCTGACTAGTCTGCTTTCCAACAGCAAAGGTATATCTGCATGGTCACCTGCATGTGACGACGCATTTCGCCAGCTGCGCCGCCTGCTGACCTCACCACCTATTCTTCGCCACAACGACCCCACTGCTGCCACATAAATTCACACTGATGCAAGTGGCGTTGGTCTTGGCGCAGTTTTGGCACAACGGAAAGGCACCCAAACCGAATACGTAGTCGCTTATGCAAGTCGCACTCTCAAGAAGGCTGAATTGAATTACTCCGTGACAGAGAAGGAGTGTTTGGCCATAATCTGGGCGCTTACGAAGTTTCGCCCGTACCTTTACGGCCGTCCTTTCGACGTGGTCACAGACCACCACGCTCTATGTTGGCTGTCCACCTTGAAAGACCCATCCGGACGTCTGGGGCGTTGGGCGCTTCGATTGCAGGAATACGACATCCGTGTCATATATCGTTCCGGTCGCAAGCATGCGGACGCCGATGCACTTTCCCGATCGCCAATAACACCAGATGTGGCTTCTCTGTCACACCCTTTTACCACCTTGTCACCACTCGACACCACTGACATGCTTTTGGAGCAGCGTAAAGATCCATACCTTGCCTTGTTAGTCGACTACCTTACCGATCCGTCTGCTGTCCCTTCCACGAGAGCGCTACGCCGGCAAGCAGCCCACTTTTCCTTACGAGACAACATTCTGTACCGCTGCAACTACACGCCTGGTGGTTGGAAGTGGCTCCTTGCTGTCCCAACTCATACGCGCTCTGACATCTGCATGAATTTCCATGCAGATCCCCAAAGAGCTCACGCAGGTGTCCTGAAAACCTACGAAAGGCTGCGCCAACGATATTACTGGCGAGGAATGTATCGCTTTGTGCAGAAATACGTTCAGTCTTGCACCACTTGCCAACAGAACAAAACACCTCCGCGGCACCTTACTGGCATGTTACAGCCGCTCCCGTGCCCGGCTCACCCATTCGACCGCGTGGGTATAGACCTCTATGGCCCCCTCCCATATAGTAGCTCTGGAAACCGGTGGATTATTGTCGGAGTCGATCATCTGACACGCTACGCTGAGACTGCAGCTCTACCGGCAGCGACCGCCCACGAAGTTGCACTTCATTCTCCGCAGCTTCATTCTACGCCATGGTGCACCGTGGGAATTACTCAGCGATAGGGGTCGAGTGTTCCTGTCGGAGGTCATCCAAGCTATCCTCGCTGAATGCAACATCATCCACCGGAAATCTACCACATACCATCCACAGACAAATGGTCTCACTGAGCGGTTCAACCGCACACTTGGCGACATGCTGAGGATGTACACCTCCTCCGACCACACTAACTGGGACGCTGTATTGCCTTTTGTTACCTTCGCTTATAACACCGCGACGCAAGCGACTACCGGTTTTTTCCCGGTTCTTTCTATTGTACGGCCGCGAACCTTCCCACCCACTCGACACTATACTCCCGTACCGCCCTGATGCATCTGAGTGCTCCCCGTTTTCGGAAGTCACCAGATACGCTGAAGACTGCCGTCAGTTGACTCGGTCTCTGACAAGTGAGGCTCAAGGTCTACAAAATACTCGACACGACGACGCTCACCACATAGCTCCTACGTTTCGTGCTGGCTCCCTTGTGTGGCTTTGGGTGCCCCCGCACGTTCCTGGCCTGTCTTCTAAACTTCTGGCCCAGTACCATGGTCCCTACCGTGCCATTGACGCGACCTCCCCGGTGAATTACATCATTGAGCCATTAACACAATCACCAGATTTGCGCCGTCGAGGACGTGAGACCGTACACGTCGACCGTCTCAAGCCCTACTACGACCCCCTCATTGTGCCTACTCCCTGAATCGCCAGGATGGCTACCCTTCACCCCGGGATATTGCAGTGGAGCATACGCACCAACGCGTATGCGCCTTCGGAAGATAACGAAAAGCCCCGTGCTCTGCTTGCGCGAGAGTTTGTGCCGCCTTTGCCAGACTTGCCGTTCGCCCATTTTCCGTAGCGACCTCGTTGCGACTTCTCCGCTCGAATAAACGTCATCACAGTGTGACAGTTGGTGTTGCGCTTTTTTTACCTCAAGGATGTGTGCCACCCATTTCTCTTAGCGGTTCTTCGTAACCGTCTATTTTACCACCTTCCTTTTACTCATGTCGCAAAAAGCGTTGCTAAGGAATTGCCATTGCGGGGATTCCTAAAAGAAATTGTTGACATTGTCAGTTTTTTGAAAACCAGGTTTACCTTACAGTATTTGTATACTATTGACAGAACAAATTTAACCGCTGCACTTGTGAATAACCTTTTCCTCGAACCTGTTTATCGAAAGCCATATTCGCTTCTGCCTGGTCACGATGTATTATTTCGTGTACGTAGAATGTGTATATTTCCTTCAGTGAAAACATTTTTCTTTAAACTGCACACTTCCACGCTGCCAGTGAAAATGTGGCTGAATGAAAAATCAATATACGTACCCTGGACAGTGAATCGTAGATTCTGCAATCAATCTGAGACTAAAGAGCATTGTTTTATTCATTGTCGTGACGCTTTTTATTTTTGGGACATTCTAAAAAGAACGTTAAGAAAAGAACTTCCAATCACAGCTCATGGTATTCGGTTCTTTCCATTCAAAAAGAGTCTGACTGATAATACTTCTTACGACCTGTTTATGTTGTTGGGACTTTATTCATTATGGAAAAGTCGCATGATCGATAGACACGCCGAGCCACCACAGTCGACGAGATTTGTCTTCCGAGAAGCAGCTGCTCAAGTGCGCAGTGTTGTTGAGACTTCTGACCCCGTTCCGGAGTGGCTTCCCGTTCTTGACGCTTGAGTGTGTTTGCCTGACTTCTGATGAAGTATGTTGTGTGTACTTTACTGGTGATAATTTCATTCATTAAAGAAAAAAAAAGTTTTTTAGGGTGGTCTAGTGGTTAACGCCTCGCTTTCACAACGCAGGGGTCGGACGTTCGATGCCGCGCGCCGGAGTGTTTTGTTTTTGTGGATTTTATTCTTGCGTTTTCACATTTTAGATAGGCACACCTATACGGTGCATGACGCTGACGCCAAAATCCAACCGAATGTGTTCATGTAATTGCTATCGCAATAAAACAACAACAAACCAAAGAAATAACGCCACGGGTGAAAAGCGAGAAAATGGGAGGTTGGTGTAATATACTCGGCAGGCTCGAGTGAGAGCCTCTTTTCTTTGGTTACTTCGTACAATCGACGTTGAAGACGGACTTCACAGAATGAACTGCAATGAAGTGGGGGAGAGGAAAACACTTAGCGTTGGGGACGGCGACCGGCCCCGTCCCCCCTTGCACCCCTCGACACCACTACTGGGCATGGCGCAGCGCTTTTGGGTGAGTGAAGAGGGGGTGTAAAAAAAAAAAGGTGAAAGAAGGAACAAAAAAATTGTGGGTGGGACACCCGTCCGTCCATAGAGTTAAATACAAGTATTATTGTACAAAACTCTATTCCTCCGTCGATCTGCTTGCTTCACGTGGAAGCAAAAAAAAAAAAAAAACCCTAGTTGCTGACAACTTTCTCTTTCCCCCTGAATACAAATAAAATTCCCCAGATCTAGAGAAATTTTCCTAGAGTTGGCAGCACTGATATGCTTTCAAAACCACTAACACCATCTTGTTATATTATTCTCAAGGACATATACACACAACGCCATTTATTGAGTAAGTCATAATCTAGAGGTGGCTACCATGGCCTTCGAGGCCATGTTAGGGTGTATGTATATGTGTAGTATGTAGCCACCCTAGTCATGTGGCTACATACTTCATATGGAAGAGGGAACGACCCACGGTCTAAGGAGCTTCGCCCCTAAAAGTCATCCATGTCATATGCAGATGTTCTCAACAGAAGAAATTCAAGTTTTAAGACGCAACCGAGCCTTCCTCTAGCAATAGTGCCAAGAATATTCTAGGCATATTGTACTGTAGCGTAAGTGAACCCCGTCTCTCTCAGTTCACATGTACACACAGCTTACCTCTTTATCGCCGACCACTGGTAGGTTACGTGGTAGGCTATGGTAAGTATTCCTTGGTGAAATTTTGCTGCCTTCATATAGAGCTAGGGCAAAGCGTGGCGGACAGAAAATTTGCGCACACTATGTGATCTTGAGCATCGAACTAGAAAGCAACACTAGAAAGTATTTCTGTATTCTGACCGACTTCACTAGCCACCACAAAAAAAGAGATTAAAAATATTGCTTAAAGATGATTAATTAATTGATGAAAACTAAAAAAAATATCAGAAAGTTATCATCACCAGGCAGCGACTTTTAGGTAAAACTGACGAGATTCAGGACGCGTCCTGGCGACTTCACTAAAAAAGGTTAATTACACTGCAATGCATAGGAAGTCTCATCATCTCGGCCGGCAGGTCATACTCACGCAATCAACCTCACTTTCTCCCATGGGCATCGGCAAAAGGGGCACCTGCCCCCCCCCCCTCTCATGCCCCACCAGACTTGCCCCCTCCAAAGATATACCAGTGCTTTCCACTGTCCCCGCCGCGTTGCAATACCGATTTGCCCCCCCCCCCTCTCCCCGGAAAAAAAAATCCTGCCGACAACCATGCCCGCAAGGGCCAGGAAAGTGAAGGACGTAGGGGGGGGGGGGGGGTGAATGAAGAAAAAATGGGCTGGACAGCACCTCTAACAGTGGTCCTGCCTCTTTCTCTGGTGTGTTTGTGCGTGTTCTCTAGTCATATGGAAGCATTCCATCAGTATTTACTAACACAGTTCAAAGACAGCTTGCCAGCAAACGCTGCCATTTGAAAGAAGGAAACATTGCCATACATACACACCATTTCAGCAAGAGATTTGATGTTACATTCCAACAATATGTCGATGCCGATCTACAATGAAATATAACTTTTTATTTCACGGTCATGTTTCAATGCAAGGTGAGCACATGGGGTGCGTCACGGTGACATAAACCAGTCAGGCTTGTGTACGTCACGAACATATTTAATAAGAAAAAAAAAGAAGGTACCGCTGTGTCCTGGCAGCCGAGGCACATCAACCGTCAAAGCTTGGACCAATGACTTGGACCATCTCCCGCTAAAGGGAAACATTGTAGATTCGAAGGAGCGGACGCAAACGCTTACACTGGCGGCGACGTTGACGCTGGTGCTCATCAAGCGAAAGCCAAACAAAAATCACAGCTTTTTTTCATATATCATTAATCAGTTCACTATCTTGATTGCAACGCAATACCGGTACTTGGGCATTAAACTTACACCTACTCTATCGTGGTTCGACCGTATTAAAACAATATCTTCCAACGCTTCCAGGTCACTTGGTTTCTTAAGACGTAATTTGAAAGCTGCACCTTCAAGCATTCGCAAATTATCATACTTGACTCTTGTTCGCCCTCAACAAGAATATGCCTGTTCGATCAGGTCTCCCCATCAAAAATACTTAATTGACACATTGACAAAAATTCAGAATAGGGCAAGCCGCTTCATCGCCAATAACTACAGTCCCCATTCCAGCATATCGTATATAAAACAGCAACGTTCGCTTGCACTCTTGAACATCCGTCGTGACATTGCGTCGATTTAATTCCTTCATAAAATCACACACTCCTCCCGAATCAACGTTACAGGTCTGCACAAACCATATCTCACCTCACGTAGATTACACAATCATCTCAGCTATTCCCGTATGTACGGCTCTACAAATGCGTTCAACAAGTCGGCACTTCCACGTGCCAGTATTCTCTGGAATAGTTTGCCTGACTGCATTGCTGCCGAGACAAACCATGAAATATTCCGTCATATGTTATCGAGCCACTACACACACTTCACCGAGTAGATGCCTTTCCCTAGCGCAAGGATGAATTTCGGGAACTTTTTCGCCCTACACCATCATCAAAGCAAATTTATCGTATGCTACGTCAGATGAGCTAGTTCTGACTGGCAGTTATCCCGCCTATCGCCTTTTTTATTTCTTTCTTCGCGCAGTGAATTCACACTGCTGTATTGCCGTTATGAAATGTATCGTTTTTTTATCTTCTTCGTGTATGGTATTAGTTTTTATTTTGTAAAGCATGAACTCGTTTTAAGATTGTTGCAGCGGTGACACGTAACCGCTCCCTTCTTGTGCTCAATAAACGCACACTCTCGCTTACTGTTTGCACGAGTGTGTCATTTTTACTTGTATATATTTATCTATAATGCTTTCTGTTTATTATATTGCAATCGTATCTTTTATGTGTTTTTGCCAACTCCATATGTATGTGTACCTGTATCTAGTTACTCAATGCCCCCACCCCTGGGGCCTGTAAGGTACCTTGAAATGAAAATAAGATATCCACGGAGTGCATGATGATGAGTCGGGCGAATCGTCCGTCCATGGTCTATGTGTTTCAGGGCTATCCACACAACATCTTGTCAATACTAATAACACCAGGTTTTCAGCCTGTCACAATTTCCTTCTCCCTTAAGTGCGTAGCAATTATGGAAAACTAACTCTTAAATTTACAGGTGTATCCGTATGGAACAACATACCACTTGAAATAAAGTTATGTCCCACATTCTATTCGTTTCGCAAAATGTTTAAAGAGTACCTAATCACAAAACGTGTTTTCTAAACTCTGCCGTCGTGCCTTACTCCTAATTTTAGTATTTCTTTTACTCACTATACCACTTGCTGTTACACAGAACTTTTCTTGCCTTGTTGTTATGAAATTTTAACCATTCTTTGCTTAATTCGTACAAAGTGTTTTTCACTGCTTGCTGCATGGTTATCGCACTTGACTTATTCTCTAACGGAGGTCCCCCCGACAGTTTTCTAACTTCGGGACCTCCTCTTTACTGTAGAATTTTATTCATGTAAATGTATGCATTCCTGAAATAAAGTTTGATTTGATTTGATTTGATTTGAACTGTGCGTCAGTCCCTGCGTTCATCCGTCCATCCAATTATGCCTCCACTTATGCATCTGTCTGTCTGTCCGTACATTCATCTGATTGATTGATCGCTTGATTGATTTGTGGGGTTTAACGTCCCAAAACCACCACATGATTATGAGAGACGTCTTAGTGGAGGGCTCCGGAAATTTCAACCACCTGGGTTTCCTTAACGTGCACTCAAATCTGAGTACACGGGTCCACAACATTTCCGCCTCAATCGGAATTGCAGCTGCCACAGCCGGAATTTGATCCCGCAATGTCCGTTCATCTAGCGAACACTCCAAGTACCGCCACCTCGCATCTTTTAATCCTATATTCTGCATATAGAAGCACCGTCATCCAGCGGACATTCCAAGGATTAAACGAGAGGTGGCACACGCACACTTCCTTACGGCCTGCGTTTCGTGTCTATACCACCTCTAGTTCATGCATGGATATATACTTGTTCACTATATTCATGCCACTGCGGCCAAACCCTCGCTAAACCTTGCTAAAACCAAGGAGGTTTTAGCGAGTTTCTTCCCAGCGAGTTACCCTTTCTGGTCAGACAGTGCTCAAAGTGCGTCCTTCTGATACTAGTTTTATTGCGATAGCAATTATATTGACACTCTCGGCTGAATTACGCCGCCGGCGTTGGCGTCGACGACATGCACCGTATATGTATACGTATCTATATATAGGAAAACGCAAGAAAGAAAAAAAAATCCAGAAGAGAGATTCCGGCGCGCAGAACCGAACGTGGGACTTCCGCATAGTGAATGCGAGGCGTTAACCACTAAACCACCGAGAGGTACTTCTTTCAACGTTCAAACGGCAAGCTATTTATATGTAGCCTTACCGCTGTTTGCGGGAATCTCGGGCAGGGGGAACTATCGTGTTTTCAGCATTATCAGCAAGATGGCGCAATGAGCACGCGGCGGCAGCGGCAGCTCACATCTCTCACGCGTATACACTGACCCGCGGAGAGAAGGGGAGTGGAGTTGACGATCTTTCGAGCTCCCTCATCTACCGGTGGAGAGGATTATACGTCTTGGCAGGCGTTAAACTTGACTGGAACGATTCTGTTGTTGCTACGGGGCGCACAAAGGTCACTGCAATTGTTGCACAGCCTTCGTTTGCGAAAAGGGCGCGCTTTTCACACACTGCGAAGTATACAACAACTGAGACGCTTATTCGCGTTCATCTGTGTACTTGTGAGTACGTTTCGTGCCTCATTTGTGCGTGAGAAACGCGGAGCACGTTTCGATCTGCTCCCCATTCGGCGCGTGACCTTTCAATTAGTTGTTATCGTGTTCATTGCTTCGCCTTTGCCGCAAAGCTGTGACTTCTCTTCTTTAGTAAGCATCAAATTCAAGGCAAAATTTATCGAAAATTAGGTCACCAATACTCGTCTCTGTAAGTTATGTTATCAGAAACAACTATCTTTTAAACGTGAAACATTTCATAGTGAACTTCGGTGACTTTGGGCGTATCTATCTATCTATCTATCTATCTATCTATCTATCTATCTATCTATCTATCTATCTATCTATCTATCTATCTATCTATCTATCTATCTATCTATCTATCTATCTATCTATCTATCTATCTATCTATCTATCTATCTATCTATCTATCTATCTATCTATCTATCTATCTATCTATCTATCTATCTATCTATCTATCTATCTATCTATCTATCTATCTATCTATCTATCTAGCCAACCACCTACGACTTTTAGCTCTCCTGGCCATGTCGATAATGGTATCGATACCGAACTTAGTGTAACATGAGTGTATGAAGAACATATCTGACTAGTCATAACACGAAAATCATGACATGTATGTCATGAATGTCATGATTTACATTTCATGGTCCTGCAGCTCTTGCGATGGTTTCGTTCACATGACATGTTGCAAAACTGATATGGTATGACCTGATTGCATGCCGAACACAAGTGACCAACCCTAACATGAAAATCATGACATGCGTGTCATGTAGCAACATGACTACATGCTACGCTCATGATGTGCTCGTGGCCGTTTTGCTAGCGTCACATATGCCAAATTTGGTATTACAATACGTGAATGGGTAACGAAAGTACGTGACTGGTTCAAACATGATAATCATGAGATACGTGTCATGTAACAACATGACTACATTCTACGCACATGATGCACTCGCGGCCGTTTCGCTAGCTTTACATGTACCAAACTCGGTATTACGCGACGCGAATGGACTACATAGCTAAATGACACATCCAAACATGATAATCATGACATGCGTGTCATGTAACAACATGACTACATGCCACGCTCATGATGCGCTCGCGGCCGTTTCGCTAGCGTCACATATAATGAATTTGGTAATATGGTACGTGAATGAATGACGAAGGTATGTGACTGGTGAAAACATGATAATCATGAGATGCGTGTCATGTAACAGCATACCTACATGCCACGCTCATGATGCCCTGGCGGCCGTTTCGCTAGCTTCACTTATACCAAATTTGGTATTACGTGACGCCAATGGATGACGAAGGTATATGCGACTGGTGCAAACATGATAATCATGAGATGCATGTCATGTGAGAACATCACTAGATGCCACAGTCAAGGCGCCAATACCCTTCGACGTGACGCGGTGCGCATGCTCGCTGTTGTTCATTTCGTCGCGTCACACCGGCGTTGCCACGCCAGACGCCGGTTGCCATATACTCGCAGGCGCACGCCGTGCTGTGTTGCTTTGGCGCATGCGCGTTTCAGCGTGTCCGGTGTCCCTCCGTGAGAAAAAGAGAGAGACGCAGTGTTGTCTGGGTAACGCATTGGTGCAAAATGCAGCATGCATGTCGTATTTCGCGCCGGTTGCCGCGGGGCCGCGCCGACGGACGCTCATTCCGCCTGGCGTGAGACTATAGAGTGCTCTCGTTTTGCTAGCCCAGCGTGCGCGTGCGTCAACGCTAAATTGGAGTATATTGGGCCCTTCATGATGCGCTCGCAGCCGTTTTGCTAGCTCCACATATACCAAATTTGATGTTACGTGACGTCAATGGAGGACGAAATATGTGACTGGTGCAAACATGATAACCCTGACACGCGTGTCATGTAAGAACATGACAACATATCACGCTCATAGCGTGCTCGTGGCCATTTCGCTAGCTCCACATAAACTCAATTTGGTATCGCGTGACGTGAATAGATGACAAAGGTAAACGACACATACAAACATGGTAATCATGACACGGAAGTTATGTACGGCATCATTTACCTCTACCTCGTAACGGTTTGCAGATTTTAAACTGACAAATTAACATTTTCATTCGTGCTTCGCATATAATCAGTTCCCACTGCACGTGCGACCTGCCAATTTTTTTTTACCCCCGCAGGGCGCGGGTTCGAATCCCGGCTGCGGCGGCTGCATTTCCGATGGAGGCGGAAATGTTGTAGGCCCGTGTGCTCAGATTTGGGTGCACGTTAAAGAACCCCAGGTGGTCGAAACTTCCGGAGCCCTCCACTACGGCGTCTCTCATAATCATATAGTGGTTTTGGGACGTTAAACCCCACTAATCAATCAATCAATCATCAATCAGCATAGGGAACGAGATTCTGCAGGCAGCGATGAACCAAGACGCACTGACACCCGCTAGCGCGTTCAAACTTTATTTACTACGTGCACACAGCTACAGAGTGTGCGTATCGCTGTGTAATTTTTTACAGCTTCCTTTTTAGGAAATCGCCAATCTTTTTAATTCAAATTGTTCCCAACTCTTTGTACCTGAGGCATTCAAAGTTTCATCAAAATTTGTTCCATCGTTTTTTTTTTTAGAAAAGATGCATTGAAATAGAAAAAAAATATAAGACAAATTGGCTTCGTATCTGCATCTTTCTGCAAATGTCGTCGAAAGACGACAGTCTTTCGTGTGGAGAGAGTGAACAAGACGTTTATTTGATGTTCTGCGCAAGAAAATCGGTGAGTGGTATTCTGAAAGCGCCGCGTTAGAGTGCCTCGAGCACATGGTTTTTCCTTCCTCCATGCTCGAGCATGCAGACATGAGCGCCATCTGGCAGTTTCCTTAGAAAAGAAAGCGCGTGGCTCTGAGACGGGTGTGCGCACCCATCTCAGAGGTGATAAGGCGTAGAACGCAAGGCGACGGGTATAGGTGCCGCCACCATCTCGTCTTAGCAAAGCGTTGGAAACATTCCCCGTTCCGTGCAAGCGTTGCATGGTCAGCGCAGCGTGATAAGCGATACGGTCCATAAAATTACTTATGTATGATTTTTCTAGTAAAAGACGCATGTGCCGAATATATACTTGTTATGATGCTCCGGACAGGCGCAATAATTGCTTTTCAATCGACAATTGCACAAGCACGAACACTCAAAATTGAGCAACATTGGTGGGCGCTGCGGATGGGGTCAGCCGTTTCTGGTACCCGATGTCGTTAAGAGTAGACAGACAAATGTATACATACATACATACATACATACATACATACATACATACATACATACATACATACATACATACATACATACAGACAGACAGACAGACAGACAGACAGACAGACAGACAGACAGCCCCGGCACGGTGGTCTAGTGGCTAAGGTACTCGGCTGCTGACCCGCAGGTCGCGGGATCAAATCCCGGCTGTGGCGGCTGCATTTCCGATGGAGGCGGAAATGATGTAGGCCCGTGTACTCAGATTTGGGTGAACGTTAAAGAACCCCAGGTGGTCCAAATTTCCGGAGCCCTCCACTACGACGTCTGTCATAATCAAATAGTGGTTTTGGGATGTTAAACTCCACAAAATCAATCAAAATACAGACAGACAGACCAAAATTTTTGCGTCGTAGGTCCCCAAGAAAAACTATCGTGTTTAAAAACACAATTCCAGAAAGAAAAAAAAAAGTTTCGTGTGCGCATTTTGCTTATGCCAGGGGGCGCGCGGTGCACTTTGGCGGGCATTCAAGCCGCTCGGAGCGGCCGCTCGATGTTGGGCTTTTACAGGTTTGCTCCTCAGAGTGGAGTAGATTTTTCGGTTCCAAATAGCACATTCGAGGTTTACCCTACCATACCACCTTAAACTGCTTCGCAGTGACACGATGAGCTCAAAAAACCGAAATAGCTGCAAGCCATGAAAGTGTCGTTTAGGGCATGATTGCCGAAAATAGGCCAGCTATTATTGTTCTCAAGTATCTATGCCGCCGTCATAATCTTTAGGACAGGCAGGAAGAAATAACTGGAAAAAACAGGGAGGTTAGCCAGTTCTCAGACCGGCTGGCTACCTTGCATGTGCTGGGGAAGGGGGTATGGGGAATAAAAGATGATAGAGGAGAGATGTTACAAAAAGAAACAAAGAAAGAAAAAAGTTAACAAGAGAAGGAAAATACAAGGAAAGAGAATAATACACTGCTCAAAGTAAGTCGCTGAGACCAGTTCTCTGCAAAAAAAAAAAAAAAAAGCAGCATATCCACGGGGTGAATGATGGAGAGTGGGGCGAAGCATCCGATCCTACATTCGTTCTTCTTCCGTCCGTCCATGCTTCCGTATGTGTGACCGTCCGTGCGTCCATCCACCCGTCCGCGCGTGCGTCCACACGCCCATCCATGCGTCCATCCCTGCGTTAATTCATGCATCCGCCCCTGCGTCCGTCCATACGTCCATCCGTCCGTGCAGCAATCCATGCGTCCGTCCATGCTTCTGTCTGTGTGTATGTTCGTCCATCTATTTAACACTCCAGGTACCACCATCTCGCATCTTTTCATCATATATTCCGCTTATAGAAGCACTGCCATCCAGCGGACATTCCAAGGACTAAACGAGAGCTGGCACATGCAGACTTTCTTACGGCTTGCCCTTCGTGTCTACTTCCCACCCTTAACCACCTCGAGTTCATGGTATATGCTAGTTCACTGTATTCGTGGCACTGCGGCCTAACGCTCGCTAAACCTTTCTAAAACCAAGGAGGTTACGCCTAGCGAGTATAGCCTAGCAACCCTTTATTGTCAGATAGTTCTCAATGTTCATGCCAATTGCTGCTAATTGGGAATGAGAGACAGGAGAATTCAGCTTTTAGTTAACGCGCACGCTGCGAATTTTTTATTGTTCAACAACACACAGGAGAAATCTCCCACCGGCACCACCTTGCAGGTCAAAGCATAAGACATGTTACGCACTACTACGAGAGACGAACGGGTGCTGCGTTAAGGAGCTTCGCCCTTAAAAAAAATTATCACGTCAAAGTAAGGCTCCTTTGGGACAAATTCGGATCTGTCACACGTGAAGTTGTAGGCAACTGCTGAAGTGCGCTTCTCCGCACAAAAGCTCCTCGTGCAAGGAAGTGTCATTTGACGACAACCAGGAAAAGGCACCTGAAGGCCGCTTCACCAGGCGCCATTGCAAACTTTGATCACCCAGTTCGCCTCGCGGTGCAACAGTGGGTAAGGTGCTCGGCTGCTGACCCGCAGGTCGCGGTTCGAATCCCGGCTGCGGCGGCTGCATTTCGGTGGAGGCGAAACGGATGTCAGTGCACGTTAAAGAACACCAGGTAGTCAAAATTTCTGGAGCCCTCCACTACGGCGTCCCTCATATTCATATTATGGTTTTGGGACGTAGAACTACAGATATTATTATTATTATTATTAAACTTTGATTGTGTTTTACAGAAATATTTGCAAACTAGGTCATTATGAGAGATAGCGACTAACGCTCTTGAGCATATTCTGTTCCGTGTGCACGTAGCTGTGCTTACACGACCTTGCAGACAAACCAACTAATTAACCTGTGTATACCAGTACAATTTATTTTGTGAGTATATCACTAGACTGTGGTATTGCTTTACAAGTATAAAAAATGTATGCAGTTGCACTGAACTTAAAAGCTGCAGGAAAAGCGAAGCAGTGATTCACCGGCCCTTCGACTACGCTCGCGTTTGCGGACAAGCGCACCGTGATCGCGTTGCAAACGTGCACTCTACCTGGTGATCGTGGCGGGGAAAAGGGCTTCATTTCTGACGCAGTCTTAGGGCGTCGACGAAACTTAAATAGACATACTGGAAGAAATCTACAGAGGCTAACCTGCCATCATAGTACTTTATCTATAAAGAAAGTGACAGAATACGAATAAAAAAGGGTGCAAGACAAAGGGATACGATCTCCCCAACGCTGTTTACCGCGTGCTTACGGGAAGTTTTCAGGAGAGTTAGAAATAAGAGATATTGGAGAGTACCTTCGTAACCTGTGTTTTGACGATGACATTGAATTTCTGAGTAACTCAGACTTAATCGCAATTCATTATTACTGAATTAATCAAACAGAGCAGAAAGGCAAGTCTTAAAATTAATCAGCAAAAACAAAAACAAAAATAATGTGCAGCAACCTCGGAAGAGAACAGCGCTTCGAGATAGGCAGCAGTGAACATGAAGTTGTAAATTAGTACGTATACTTAGGACAGGTAGTAAACGTGGAGCCGAACCATGAAATTCAAGTAAGTAGAAGAATAAGAATGGGGTGGAGCCACGGTGTAAGAATAAGTTAGGTTCTGACACTCACTGCTCCGCGTAAGGAGGGGGCGCAGGCAGACTGTGTTCGCCGATGACCTTGTGCTACGAGTAGTTTCTATCGTGCGAGTTGAGATGGCGCTACTGTATAGCGTGCCATGTATTCGCGCGACATTCATTGGGAAATTCGCGTGCAAAACAACATCTTCCTGAAAGCTTTGTGTGCGGGGGATTTGGTTATTTAGAAACACTTTGCCCTGTGCCTGTGAGCATTACCATTACATTCGTTTTGATGATCCGCACTTTGCTATTCAGTGAACGCATACCTCGATGCGGCGTTGGACTCCGAGTACGCATGAGCGGCCTTGTCGCGGGTTGTGCCTCGGGCAAGTGGTGCTTTTTTCCGGAATCGCAAGTCGAGGTATCAGAAACTTTTATGGAGCGTGCGTTGCTTTTTAAGGCTCCGCGTGAACCACAGCGCTTGGATAAGTGGTGACGGGCAATTCTGAGAGCTGACAGCTTTGCAGCCTACTGACCATCCGTGCGCGAAGCGTTTCCCGGAAGAAGCGATCTCTGCCGTCTATCATGCAGAATACTAGGGAAACGACCTGTTGTACGCGCCAAAGAAACCTGCGCTAACTTCGTACGTTGCGCCTGCCATTATACCTGGGCTGCCGAAAGTACCTGACAGCGCAGCGAAAAACCGGGAAAGCTCTGTGAAAACAGCTGGCTCTGCTGCCGACTTCTCGGAAGCGACGGGGACCACAAGGTTCAACTGCATCTGAAGCGCCTGACATGGAAGTAAGCCAAATTTATTCTGCGTGGAGACAGTGGATCCACAGCATGGTGACGATGAATGAACATGCACGCATATGAAAGGCAGCGCTTTGACTTCAGCAGTGACGAGAAGAGGAGGATGCTCCACGAGAAGAGGATGCTCCACGAGAAGGATGCTCCACGAGAAGAGGAGGATGCTCCTCAACACCACACTGATAGTGGGGGCCTATGCGCTACCGCCAGTTCCTCATCCCGCCGGAAAAGTAATTTGTTGTTTTAAATTCAGATGCCACTTTTAAGCTGCCTCATCTATGCCTATTCGGGCCAAGAAAAATTAATTGTTGAGCAGAAATCATTGTGCATACTATTTCTGTGATGCAGCCGAGTGTTTTTTACGTTCACTATATTTACCTGATTCTAATTAGCTTGCCGTGCTTAATGTGATCGGGCCAAATTTTCTCGTTTTTGGATGTCTCTAGCACTTCATCGTCACCGTCTTGTAACATTGCAGGACAGTTCCGGACGGCACTTACGACACAACACCGTTTGTTAAGGCGAAGGCCTTAGACAGCCTTAGATATCTCATCAAACGCAAATATAATTGTCGGCGTCCCGCCTCAGCGTCGTTTTTTTTATTAAATGTATGTAATGAGAGGTTGGTGCCCAAGGGACGAGCTGCACAAAATATATTGCTTTTGGTAGTACGCTCGCTCTCAGTCTGATAAGCACTTCATCAAGTTGACGTCCGCACGGCTTAATGGAATAGCTCAAAGTATGGCGGATGGCCCGACAATCCCGACATGAGTGAGTTACGAGTTAACACTAGATCAACCATCAGAGCCCAGTGAAGCTTTTCCCACCACACTATGCTGCTATGCTGCTTACACTGCCAGAGGCCGAAATAGAGTAATCTGCGTGACGCTAACGGGAAGAGTGGCAAGAGCAGCGTGTCGATTTAGGTTCTTAATAGAACGCGTGTAAGTGTCGTAATACATTTGTTGAAAATTTTCTGACCAAGTTCTTTGTTCAATTGGCTAAGCAAACAGAACGCGACAGCGATATCTATACGCGCGCGCGCGTGCACACACACACACACACGCACACACACACACACACACACACACACACACACACACACACACACACACACACACACACACACACACACACACACACACACACACACACACATACACACACACACGCTCACGCATACACATGCACACACACGCGCGCGCACACACACAATCACGCATACACATACACGTACGTACGCACACACTCACTTACGCATACATACATACATACATACGCACACACACACTCATGCATACACACACACACACTTACGCATACACATATACACACACTCACGCACATACACTCACAAACACACATACATACACACACATACACATTCTCACGCACACACGTACACATACATACGCACACACACACACACACACACACACACACACACACACACACACAAACACACACAAACACACGCGCGCGCACACACGCACACATACACACATTCACGCACACATATACACATACACACACGCACACACACATATGCATGCACACTTGCAGTCACATACACGTACAAACGCAGGCAAGCTACTTTCCTGTTAGATAGCCTTTACCCTCGGGCTGGTATCCTTATTGCGAAAACCTCAAGTTTTCTCACACGTACAATGCTGCTTTTTTTTTTTGTTCCGAACCAAACATGCCGACACCGACACCGTCAACGCCAACACCAGAATTTCAGTTAAAGACGTTTTTTAGTGCTGTCGCGTCAAAATGAGACCCCTCTGCAGGCCAACCCTTGCTGCTGTCGGAGCATTTGTATTACAAAAACACTATTGGGAAATAAGCTGCATATAAAACTAAAAAATCTATTTCGTTACAGCAGAGTCACAGTTTATTAATTTAATAACGACCCTGTACATGCGTATATCGAGCGTAATAAACAAGCGAGACTCCACAGTAATAACCATCTACGTGCGGATCAGAGTCACTCCCCAGTGGGCGCCTTGACCCACTAGAGTGACTGGAATTTTTTTTTTTTCAGTGACTCTATGACCCACCCTCCGTGAGCACCATCTGTCGCATCAAGCGGAAAGAGCCCCGGCAGCGAACACAATCTGGACGGTGTTATCTCCTAACCTATTCTTAGACCGTGGGTTGAGTACATTGGACAAGGATTCTCAAATCATGACTGGTAGATTGCCACTATCCCTCAAGAGGAAGGTATACAACAGCTGCACCTTGCCGGTACCTACTTAGGGAGCATAAAACTGGAGGCCTACAAAAAGGGTTCAGCTTGTACTGAGGACGATGCAGTGAGCGATGGAAATGAAAAGGACAGGACCAACCTTAAGAGACAAGAAAAAAAAAACAGAGTGCGCCAGGGAACAAACTGCGATTAAGGATATCGTAGTTGAAATCAAGAAGAAGAAATGGACATGGGCCAGGCATGTAGAGCTTAGACAGTATAACCGCTGGTCATTAAGGGTAATTGGCTGGATTCCCAGAGAAGGAAACGGGTTAGGGGGAGACAGAAGGTTAGGTGGGCAGACGAGATTAAGAAGTTTGCGGGTATAAATTGGCAGCAGCAAGCACAGCACCGAGTTGACTGGCGGAACATGGGACAGGCCTTTGTCTTGCAGTGGGCGTAGTCAGGCTGATGACGATGATGATGTGACGCGATATCGTGCTGTCTTTCCTCCTCCTCCACTTCACCCTCACCATCTCTCTTCTTCAACCTTATTTCCCCTTTTCACCCCCTTGCTATGCTATAGTATACGCAAAGCTTTATTATGCTTCATCTTCGCCTCCTGCTTTCTCTCAACGTCACTCTTGTTTTCACTTCCCTCCTCGTTCTATTCTAGGGTATATGACTATATCCTCCCCTTCTTCCTTTCCTCCTCTCACCTCTCTTAACTTGTGATGTGCAGCCTACGTCTACATTCAATGAGCTCAGTTAGAGTGCCCCAATGCACGCGCCTCCGCACTCTAAGCTCAGTTCGAATACAGCGCCGTCTTTCTGAGTGCTTGTGTTTAAAATTTAGTGCTGAATATTAAAAAAAGATACCCCCCTTCTCATCCTCAGTTTATTTATTAACCTTTGATTATTATTATTTATTAACTATGCTCGACAAGATGATGATAATGATGACGATAAAAACTTTATTGGGGTCGCAATGTGTTGCCCTCGATAGGCACATCACTGCCTTTACCATATCGTCTCATCGCACGGACATATAAAATCATAGAAACGCGCATCGGCCAGCGCTCCCCGTTCCAGCAGACAAACTCCCGTAGCGAAATTTGACGCACAATTTTTGTTGTGTAGGTCACAGTAAGAGTTAAAGCTTCAATTCCTGTGTCTCTCCTTGATATGCGTCCGTGGGCGTATGTGCATTATTCTCTTCTATCAATTGACTACAAGTGTAACACCTGTCCAGGGCGAGTGTCCAAGGTAAGTGCTCAACAGGGGCACTGCGTTTCACCTGACGCGTCCTAAACAACCTAAAATCAGTTTGATATTCTATTACCAATGAGTACATTATTAGTCAAAAGCTTTATGAATACTAAATTGAAGTTTTTTTAGGCTGGAATGGCAAAAACAACCATGCAGCAAGACATTTCTACGCAAATATACAGCTTTAGAAGTCAATCAACCAGTATAGCCTAACTACTAAAATGTAACACATAGCACACGTTAGCCTTTTCAGCAAAAAACAATCACACGTATAGGCAGTTTGTCACAGAAGCAGACGCATGGTATCAGTCCGTCGCCCTCCTGCCGGCCGCACAGTAGCAGACGAACAGGTTATAGGTAGCGCCACCTACGGCGAGCGATTGAACGAGAGCGGGGACACGCGCTCCCATAGGAACCCCGCTATCTGAACAGGTCAGGAGTGTAGTAGGTCATGCTCCGACGCCCGCCGTGGAACGCTTACATAGCATGCGCTCGCTTCGTACGCTGTTGCGCTGTTTGCGATCCGTTTCCGCTACTTTCAAACTTGGGGTGAATGAGGAAAACAGGGCCGAGAATGCTCCTCGGGAAACGGCAAAACATTTGTACAGTACAATCGTCAACGGTTGCCGCGATTCCTCGGACACACTTTGATAAGGTTTGTTGATCGATTCTCCGCCACGGCAGCCGCATCCTGGCGGGAGTGAAGAGCAAGGACATGTTTGTGCTTGAACATAGAAACAAGCGAAGGTACGCCAGGTGCTTAAAATCATTCTGCATCATATTCATGTCGTGGTTTTCACACGTGGGACACCGTACGTGTTTACATTAATATGTCGATTCGTTCATGGGCGGTGCCTTTTAGAGATGTGATGTTTCACCTCCACAAGTGTCATTTTCAGCGGGCACATGCGCGTATTCGCGCACAGTCTTTTCATTTTTTGCCGGTGCGTCTTCCCTCACGCACAGTTTCAAAAATCGATGCAGCACCGAGGCAATCTCGAATACCATCATAGCTGTTGCATTTGCTTTCTTGTGTACTCGCTCATTCGTCGTGTAGTTTCGTTTCGTGCTTTCCTGACAACAACTTCGGGATTTCACTACACGGCATGAACACCATTAGGGTCAGTTGCGGAGGAAACATCATGCAGCATCGTAACAATGACTTCCACTGTTACGCTCACAAGTACCAGTTTAGATAGTCCCCTCCTAAATGATTTTTCCTTGCTTTTGATTGCCCCCTGAGCTTCGTCATCTTGTATGTAGATAATACGTGCAAGATCAGACATTGAATCATTGTGGCGAAGAGCGTTCAATCATTACGCGGGCCATGTCGCTCAAAGTGCCATCGCGGACGTTCGGAACACTCATTTTGACTTTTAGGCATTTGTTTCGCAAATTATTGCCATCAGTAGTGCTCCCACTGGAATTAGACGTGACCGCTCGTGACGCGGTGGTCGATCGGACCGGTATATGGTCGCATATTGGCAGGAGACTGTTTAGATGAAATTATCACATAAGCCAAGCATACTAGCATCCCCCCCACTTTCCTTAACATTTTGTGTGGGACCGTACTATTTTGTTCAATATTTCGGATATATTGAGTGACTGTTTTTGGCGGATTAAACTAATGTATCTTATAACAACAAGCGCACTTTGTCAAATAACCTGAATGATCTTCGCAAAAGTCATTATGTAGTTAGTGAATTTAAAAGAATTCTAATTTTATTTATGACCTTTCGGGACATACATTCCAACCGCGTTGTGAACGCCACGTTGTAATGAAGTTCGAACCGTTAGCGTAAATGTTTTTAGCGCCCATTTCTTAGAGCAAGTGAGGCAGGCCAGCACGGTGCTCGTTGTTTTCACCACCTTTTCCGCAGTGAATCTTCCGTTCGTGCGGGAGTTTGCCCCTTATAGGCTACATCATCGTAACATTCCGCGGCTCATTCCACTTTCGGAAGTAGCGAAAACATCCGCCTACTAGCCTGCACGGTTAATTTTGATGGCAAAAATGAGCGATGATCACCTCTGCATTGCGAAAGAGTGGGCACACGGCTGCCGCAACAGAAGGCGATACTCGACCGCGGAGCGAGAGTCTCCTTGCCGTGACGTCACATCGCCGCAACCGCAGCGACGTCAGTGTTCGTTCTCGGGGCTCATCGCCTAGCTGCGTGGCCTCCGCGATCGGCTGCCGGCGGCGCGCCGCCGGCAGCCCATCGCGGAGGCCACGCTAGCTGGCTATAGTGGCGGGACCGAATGTGCGACACGCCTATGTAATCGCGCCAGCGGTTACGACAGTGACAAGTGACAACTAATTGGATGAAAACGTTAAAAACACACACAGTCCAATTAGGCAAAACACAATAGCAGACAAAGTAACCACTTATACAATTGTAACACTTGAAAACTATTCATAAAGCGCTTTACAGTTATAGATAAATTGTTCGCCTCTCCCACATCAGTAGGATGCCATACCGACTGTGACTGGAAGCCCACGGCAAGTTATCGATTCGTCCACTTTTTTTCTTCTTCGCAATGACATCGCATTACAATATCACATGCCTTATGATTTCTTTGGCAGTGTTGTCTGCTAGTTCTATTTGACGTTGTGTCTAACGAAGCAAAACGAGCACTTAAAATTATCACTTATTGCTACCATTAGTACGAGCTACTGCTACTAACTTCTACTGTTACCACTATAGTGAGATATGACTTAATAAGTCAAGGGAGGCCCGCCGAGACGACCGAAGCGCGGCAGCAGATCACCTCAGTGACCAAAGAAATAGTCCCGCTCATTCTCTCGGCATGGTTCTCTGCAGGCAGTGTTAACGGTCGCCCGGCTTATAACGCCAGTTCGGTGTGCACGCCCATTGGTGCAAGCTCGAGTGAATCCGGCTTGAATGTAGAAATGGCACTGGCTTCTAAAGTTGTAACCGACTATAGTACTAGGCTACTGTTACTAACTGCTTCTGGTACAAGCTACTACTACTGCTGTTACAACTGCTATCACTAGTACAAGCTGCTGCTGTGACTACTACTACTACTACTACTACTACTACTACTACTACTACTACTACTACTACTACTACTACTACTACTACTTTCATATCTGCCTCTCTCTACTAGTACGCTATCTCTCTCTCTACGACTACTAGTCTCTACTACTACTACTAGTACACTCATCTCTGCCTCTCTCCACTACTACAGGTACATTTACTACAAACGTGACCGATTTGATGTGGCGATTTGGCGCGGCTCTACCATCGGAATAGGCACAGCGTCAGCCTCTTTTCCCAACGATGCTTTGTGACACTAAACGTGGGAAGTGCGTAGTAGCCGAGTCATTTGCCTGTCGCATCGCTTTTCCCCGCGACGACTTCTAGACATCCCGCCGCAAATCGGCGCGACATAACACGGGGGGTGTCGCACACACGGTCACCGGTTCACTGACTGACTGATGTGCGGCACGTGGCTTTCCCGCGCAAAACTGGGCCAAGACGGGCCGCCGCCAATGCACGTCACGCGAGACTAGAACTTAAAAAAAAAAAATTGAAAATGGCAAAGAATTGGATTTGTTCGGCGACGCGAAAAGACTCGCGTATTCTCGCGGAAAGCCCATTTATTATTAGGCCTGTGTTGGCTACGGTGCTTGTGGTGGTAGTCTCTTTCACCCTCTCCCGTTTCACGACATTTAAATGTATCTATATATATCTCGCCCCTAGAGACGCGACTCTTCGTTCTCTCAGTGACTTCATCAGTGTGTTTCCCTATTTTCGTTTGTGTTGACAACTTCAGCCTTCCGATCTAGCCGGGCTCCTCCGTGACGTCGAAAGCCAGAACGCATTCTTGGCGCTTCAACGAAGCGTGGATTAACAAACGCCGCCGGCTTCCGACAAGCCAGGCGCGAAAAAGGACGCCGCAAATACATCCTCGTTTGTACTTCTCTGCAGCGCTGCAAGACGGCGCGCAAGTTCCCTTTCCCACTGACAGAGACCATTCTTTCTGTTTTCGTTTATTTTTATGGTCTTCGTTTTCTTCATTACGATTCTCCTACTGTAACTCCAGCTTCTCGCTATCCCAAGCTCGTGTCATTTTTTTTTTGCCTTTTTATGTCTGTGTTCCCCTCTTGCCTTCTTTTTTTTTTTTCATCACTGCCCGCTGTTACTTGTGAAACTTTTTTTTCCCACAATCTGCAGCTTTCTCACACGTTTCCTTTCAAACCGTCTCAACATCTTTGTCACATACGCACATTTATTTACTTTCCGTTTTACAGAATTTCTCGTTGATGTTTTTTTTTACGACTCCTTCCTGCCTGACCGAAACAAGCACACTTTCCTCTTCGGCCAAAAGTATAAATAAAACTAAAATATAGTTCAGCTGTCTGGTCGCCCTATACTGTTGTGTCGTTCGTCTCATCGACAATAGATGGGAGTATGGAGAGCGAAAAACACTTTCATGACGCCTCAGATTAAAAAAAAAAACCCTACGAAAAAACACACACGCACACATGGATGCATGGAATCTTCATTTCCTTTCTCTCTGTCTCATTATGTTTTCGTTCTCCTTGTGGCAACTCGAACTAAACTCCCTACCCCTACATGCACACAGGGAGGCTAAAAAAATAAGGCACGTGCTCGCCCGCTATGATCCGTTTTGACAAATCGAAATAACCTAAAACACTTTCTGATTACGTCAAGAAAGGCGGATGCGAATGATTGCACGATTCGCAAAATGTAACTCTTTGTATCGAGAGGTGCAATAAATCTCAGCCCAATTTGAGCGGTGCAAGCATGAAGAGCGAACCCAAGAAGCGCGATAATTAAGAAAGTTCATCATAACCACACCTTGTACGAGAAGGGTTCTCCCGTATTTCTGTGTGTGCGTAGCGACTGGCGTTTCGCTTGTTTACCTTTTTTTCGGTCTCGATCACGGTGATTTAGGCCACATGCTATGGAGGTGCCTGCCTTTACAAGAAAAACCTCAAGAATGCTCTGAAAATGACTTTCATGCCATGCTCAAAAGCTCGGTCCTTCTACAACAGCTGTCCAGAAGGCACACGAAGTGGCGGTAAGGGTAGGCCCCCCTTACCTACGTAGGAGCGTTCCGTGATCCGTCCCTATAAAACGGGGGTGGATTCTTTCAGGACCTCAACAAAGACTCTAAAGCGACATCTCTGAATGGCTAGGAGAAACGAGAAACCGTCGTACTCAAGCACGCGCGTCATTGGCTGCTTCTGTGAGTGACGTCGTCCAACCTGTCACATCCGTGGTGCCGAGCACGCGCTCATCAGTTTTTACAGAGAGCTTCCACACGGTTAAGCCATGGACAACTTCAGAAGAACGCCGACAGTGGAATGGTGAGACACCTCGCATTCGCCGGGCCCATGGTTTTGTAAGGGTGCAAAAAGAGGCCCGGGACAAGCCATCAAGAAGAATATTGTTACGTGAGTTTTTAGGCCTGCTCACTTCCGCCTTGACGTCACTCGTTTCGCGCGAGCGAGCGCGTGTACTGCGAGGCTGTGAATCCCTTACCACCATCGTCTCCCGTTAAAAGATAAAGCGTTCGGTGTGAGTTTTATATGCCTAACTGCTTTATTCTGCCTTCTGCATAAAAAAAAGCGCTAATTTGAGAAATTTATTACGCTTGAAAGCGTTTAGACATTTATCTGTGGCTCATCTCTTCCACGAAAAAGACCACGCGCTAACGAACGTGTGGTCGATCTACAAGAGCGAAATTTGATGGACCAACACTGTGATGAAACAAATAAGGTAAAGTTTATTATTTCTTTATTTAAACACGCATGCACGCGCACACACAATATCTAGAACATGTAGAGAAACTGTTCCTACTAATTTGCAAAGTTTCTACCGTTTTATTTGTACTTTTTCGAAAATCTGTCTTCATGGACACGAAGTTATGTAGGAAAGTCTGTGCTGCTGCCAGAGGTATGTTATTCAGCTCAATATTAAGGCAGTGACCATTGAAAAAAAGTATTTCATTTCCCAAAAATCTCTTGTGACCGACACATCGACCGGCGTTTCCTGTTTTGCTTGGGCCCCTCTCGCTGTGGTGCGTAGTCGCTCTGATAATTGGGGCCTGGGAAAAAAATTTAGTACTGGGTCTACATTACAGCCCTCGTGGGCTTTTCTACTGCACTGTCGGTTCTTAGATTGGTATATTTGGTTCTGAAATATTCTACTTTGAAGTAGAGCTCACACACCTGAACAGCATTTAGGAAGTCGCTTTACCCTAAGTGTGTACACGTATATAAATTTCAAGGAAACATAGTAGGCAAAGGTGCTGGCAAGACTGGCTCAGAATTATATTACCGAAATAAATAGGTAGGAAAACCGGCGAGAAAATACTATGCACAAAGCCGATGCACTAAGTAATGCAACAGCGTTCATTCCATTTTTCTCAAGCAAGTAAACGGAGGCGATACAAGAAGTTCGTGGCGCTAACCACCAATAGCAAAATGTTTACTAACCCTTAAAGAAAAACGCCGGTTTTGAAAACGTACTGCCACGCGTGTTTATGAATTTAAGGCCAAGGTTTACGCCAACAAGTCAGAAGCACACATGATACCTTTATTTTAGAGCAACAACGAAACATGGTGGGGATAGTGACACTGGATTGACTTTGAAATATGTAGTACGGACACACGTACCTTCGGGTCACGGAGAAAACGAATGTCGACGTCAACTTGACGCACGACACGCTCCAATTTCGATCTTCGGTTGTCCTTTGAAAACGAGAAAACTCGTAACTTCGGTCCCTCTGCCGCGACAATTCACCACGCAGCATTGCCCAACCGTTCGGATTTGCAGCCGTACAGATTGCAAATGTCCAGTGCACAAAACGCATCACTATTCACGCTGTAGTTCACGGACACAGACAAACACGGTCTTCTCGGGTCGCCAACAAACACAACGGCTCCATGAAAACGTTCGTCAGGCTTGGTAACAAGTCTGTCGAGCGACGAGAGCAAGCGTATAGACACGTCCATGCAGCGGAACACACCGGTCTAAACGGAGTGACGTCAGAGCTCGCGGCAGAAACAGTGAGCTGGCCTGGAAAGGCCCGAGTGCCGGCAGCAACTGCGTACCGATTATCCGGCATCCTTCCAAGCCACGCTAAATCGCGAACGGGAATGCAAGCGCCGGTGGTGGGCAGATCGAGCAAACCACGCCGCCGAGTTAGCTCGGGATGGCAACAACGCGCGCCGAACAAGTGGCGTCGCGGCCACAAAGGCGTCAACGTGATCGCGTTCGCCGGGAGTTTCTTCAGCGGCACTTGGGCTTCGGCAGCGACGGCTGTGGCCGCCTGTGGTTCAAGTACTACCCCCGTGATTGCAAAACGCATTTAACCACTCATTACATTTCTTCATGACCATGATCATGCGAGGCACAATGTGCCTCATATGAAATGGACACTGTGTAATCGCAAGCCAAACGTGTGTAATACCTCATACGAACAAGTGACCAATAATTCTGAAAGACTTCAGAGAAGCGTCGAGTCAAAACCACTGCTGAATACCGGGGCCGCACGTTTCAGCTTTTGCTGGTCAACAATCTTGGGCGGTGAGTGTTTGGGCGGTTATTTTCCATCCATCCATCCATCCATCCATCCATCCATCCATCCATCCATCCATCCATCCATCCATCCATCCATCCATCCATCCATCCATCCATCCATCCGTCCGTCCGTCCGTCCGTCCGTCTATCTATCTATCTATCTATCTATCTATCTATCTATCTATCTATCTATCTATCTATCTATCTATCTATCTATCTATCTATCTATCTATCTATCTATCTATCTATCTATCTATCTATCTATCTATCTATCTATCTATCTATCTATCTATCTATCTATCTATCTATCTATCTATCTATCTATCTATCTATCTATCTATCTATCTATCTATCTATCTATCTATCTATCTATCTATCTATCTATCTATCTATCTATCTATCTATCTATCTATCTATCTATCTATCTATCTATCTATCTATCTATCTATCTATCTATCTATCTATCTATCTATCTATCTATCTATCTATCTATCTATCTATCTATTTTAACAATGCGTCAGTGTTTCTCGAACACACACACACACACACACACACACACACACACACACACACACACACACACACACACACACACACACACACACACTGTGTGTGTTCGAGAAACACTGACGCGCTGTTTAGATAGATAGATAGATAGATAGATAGATAGATAGATAGATAGATAGATAGATAGATAGATAGATAGATAGATAGATAGACAGACAGACAGACAGACAGACAGACAGACAGACAGACAGACAGACAGACAGACAGATAGATAGATAGATAGATAGATAGATAGATAGATAGATAGATAGATAGATAGATAGATAGATAGATAGATAGATAGATAGATAGATAGATAGATAGATAGATAGATAGATAGATAGATAGTGTTTTGTGATCAGCAAGCATACTTCTATCGAATTTAGCCAGCGCTCTTTCCGACGAGTCCCAACCAACGCCAAAGTGAGAAAGACAAGCTTGTGTAAGAACCCATAGATAAATGGCTCAATTTTTCATTCTGGTCTCCTGAGGCCCTAAACACTAGAAGAAAGCACACAAAAATATTCCCAGGCCATAATATAAAATCCAAGGTTGAAAGAGAGAAAAAAAAAACCGTGGCTCTTCAACGAGTTAGGCTGCTTTTGCTGTATAGTGCTCTAGGGTGGAGAAATGCGTAAACGGATTCACCCCACACTCACGAAAACTCCTTTTACGAATCTCGAAAGCCGCAGACAAGCACGTTAGCGTACAGTATACAACTGAAACGATGAAATGTCGGATTTGCGCCCAATGGATAATTCTGTGGCAGTCTTTCCCCCTTTTCGTGTCCACAATGGCCTGAAACGCGGGAGAGTTATTACACTGTATCACTTCTGATAACTCGCGCGAAGAATTTTCGAGTTATGCATACTATAGCCGTGCAACAACGACCCGACCAGATGAGAAACGTGATTTACGGCACGTTTCCTCATCTGCGCTCTACGTAAACGACACACTTTAACAATGTAACAATGTAATCCGCGTTCGCGCATAATTTACTGCGTCGCGACACAAAACCCGAACAGCCAGTGCAATGGCACCCATCAACATTTACACCACAAAGGATTCACAGTGCTGTGCCATGAGCGGCTGGCGTTTTATTATTGTTTTTCACAAACTGGCGCTGATGAGATCTCTAAGGTCTCGTTCACGCAAACTATAGTACTGTATGCACCGGTGGGTGATATCGTTTAGTTGTCTAACCATGAAACCGTTTCGCGTGTGTATAAGACGTTGTATATAGTAGTTCTCGCAATAAACGCGTGAATATCACTTATTTGTCAAGTAAACGAACCGATTACGTGCTGTCGGTCTCGTTTAGCAACTTGTTACAAGGGAATACATAGTATGAGTGATAAAAGTTTCATTGTTGCTTCATTTTTCGTTTCAAATGGCTCGTATTCGAAGTAACGTCTTATGACGATACGACGATTGTAAATGTTGCATCGATGTCTGCGAGAATGAGTAAGAATAAGAAGTTCTTCGTTTTTTCTGATAAAGATGGGAGGGTCCTTTATTTAAAGAAAAAAAAACCCCTTCGATTTTTACTTCTCTCGTCTGGCCCCTGCGACTATAGCGACAGCAAAAAAAAAAAGAAGGAAAAGGAAGATAAAGAAAACCGCGATTTCAACAATGATGTTTGAACACGGTGAAAGCAAACTACGAGGTTTTTTTTTCTTTTTCGGTAAAGCTTCTCAATTCTCCGTTACGTACGTATACTGCAAGGTTACAGCGAGAGATAGAAAGAGAGAAAGAAAGTGAATCAAACAATGCCAACAGAGTCCACTTTGTTGAGATGCGGGGAAGCGTATACTTTGCTGGTTCTTGTGGGAAGTAACTCAATGGCGTCTATCGCATTCAAGCAACTCGGAGTAAGCAAATGATAAGCAGGCGTCGACTTGTGGGTCGGAATAACGGAAGCGAACATTCACTCAAACCGACGTTTTTCTCAGGCTATGCCCGGATTAACAGCCACGGTCACTCCCTTTCGTCAGTACTCGCAATCGCCCGCCAATATGCGCTCGCGCCCATGGCCACCTCGTAATCACTTCATATGTATTTTAAGTAGCGCAAAAGATGGGAGAACAAGACGAAGGAAATCACAGAGATCACAGGACAAGGTGTTGACCACAGGTCACTCACTCACTCACTCACTCACTCACTCACTCACTCACACACACACACACACACACACACACACACACACACACACACACACACACACACACACACACACACACACACACACACACACACACACACACACACACACGCACGCACACACACACACACACACACACACACACACACACACACACACACACACACACACACACACACACAGCATTCTTGCCTCAAGATTTCTTGCCGTTTATTTCTGCGGCGGCAAATTTGGCGTGTTATTTAATTAGCAACGTGTGAGCGGGACAGCCGATTAGGTAACACAACATACACCGCATGTGGTCGTAAAGTAACGTGATGCAGACTGACCCATTCGGATTTATCGTTTCAAGAAAAAAAATGTATAGCCAATACACACTGAGGAAGACGAAACAAGGGGCATTACTTACACTGAAAAGGGTCGTCTGGTGCGTTAAAGAAGACCCGGGGCGGTTTTGGGTCAGGACTCGCGACAGAAGGACGTATACAGCACACATACATTCGGCTACACGCCGTGTTGCGCGATTCGACGGCGAAGAAGCTTATCTACGTCTCGCGTTTTGTTTATGTTTCCCCTCTGGTGGCGGGTATAACGCAATACCAGGCGAGGTTGCAGGGGGTGCGTCCCAGCTTTATGAGACGGACCAGTTAGGAAAGCAAGCAACAGAGTGAGCACACTTCAAGCACAGTGATTTCGAGAATTTCACAATTATTCCCATTTCGCTGTATACGTCCCCAGTGCGTGGGTCCACTTAAATGCATGTCGGTGCGGAAAGTGAAAAAGGGGGCAACGCTAATATGGACACAAAGCAAGGCTGTTTATCTTCGTGGGGACTAAAACAACATAAAAGGCCCGACGGACTCACTTCGGCTCGTCCTTTGTGGTTCGTTAAGACACAGACGATGGCGCTTGCATACACGTCTGTTATTTTCTTTATTGACGTATGATAAGGTCGAATAGATCAAAGATTTCGTTATAAGCAACCCGCTTCACCGCAGCTGCTAGCACTCGTGTATAAATGCAATGAACCAAAAAAACAAAAGAGAGACACAAATGTTGCAGCTGTTATATAGGTCGGTCTCTGAATCACAGTTCGTTTTGTTTTGTTTTTGTCTCGCTTTCCTCACCAGAAGCTGTGGCAATCAGACAATGATCACGTATATACGGCTGCGTTTGCTCCGTTAAAAGAATGGGCGCTTAAAATTATTGCGGACTACGTAACTACTCCGACGATTAGCTAACCATACCACTTTTGTGTTAATGTCAATCGCGATAAAACACAAAAACATACAAAAGAAGCAAGACGCGATACGAGTAAACCGCCTGCAGTAAATGTCGTCTGTATACACTCTGCAACTATACGACCACTCCCACGGCGTGACATCGCATTTTTTTTTTTACTGTCATCGTTGTTGTTCAATAGCTGCACGCGCATGGAAAAGCAAGCTACATTAGGCATGTCTGCACTTAGACAGGCATAAAAACTGGCGGAGCTTAAAATGTTCACAAAAGCCGTGCAAGTCTTCAAACAGCAAAACTATACGATTCTGCAGGCTAATCTGGTTGCTTCTAAATTGTTTCTTGGTCATAGCTAAGGTTGACGAGCATTGTTTATAGGTTGCTTCTTTGTCGTTGCTAAACTTTACCTAGGTGATGCTAGGCGATGCTGTGTGGTGTTTCACTCGAACGTTGATTCTCAACGCAGAGAGGCTCGAGTCAAAGCGCAGCCACAGACGCGACACGGATGTTCAACCCAGAGACGAACTCTCGCTGAAACCGACCCCTCACAGATCCACGGACACGTCACCATTGGCGCATAGGCCCTTTCGGCGTCTTCTTGAAGCCGTCGTTGCCTGTTCCATTCGCTATTGTTGGGTTGACTGTTGCCTGCTACATACATACACACACACACACACACACATATATATATATATATATATATATATATATATATATATATATATATATATATATATATATATATATATATATATATATATATATATATATATATATATATATATATATATATATATAATTCGTTTTAGACCCACCATTACCTCTGTCTCAAATCGCATCTGATAGCCTGCATCGCTCCCTGCTCAGATATACTCCTGTTTCGATTTTCGGTTTCTCTTTCTATATATTTTTTTCAGTCCAAAATTACGTTGTGTTTTAAAAACCATAAGCCTTTTACTTAAGATCCTGCCGCCCGGTTCTTAGCCGATCCCCCTTTGTGGGTGTGCGCCAGAGTATCAAGGATCATCATCATCAGCACGTGCCTATCTCTGGTGGGGATCATTGCGACAGGCAAATAGACCCTTTTCATAAATACGCTGCCTGACGGTGAGATTTTCGTCCGTTTCGATTTTGCAAAGTGTTCCGGGATAGAAGCCGCCATGTATGGGACACGTGGTGTGCGCGCCCGCTTCGTACGTGTATCCTACCGCCAGTAAAAGTAGTCCTACAATAGCGCGCGCATTTTCAACGTGATGCATAAAGAAATCATCCGCTTTTTCCTTCGTGGAGCTATTCGAGATAGAACGCAGCTCACACCAGTAAGATATTCGTACTTATTTTAACTTGTTCGTTGTGGCCTCACGTTTCTGAGCGCGCGAGAAAGTCCCGCCTTTTACGTGTACCTCAAACGATGAGCGGCGACTGCGTCTACACAAAACGCGTATGCAGGAAACGCGCCCTAGACATGGCAGAAAGGAGTAGTTCGCGTAATGGGCGCTTGGGGCGCCCTTTCACGAAAAGGCTCTATTCCGGCGAGCGTCAACAGCTCCGCTGTTGAAAATACAGTTAGATGCATTACAGACATGTCCGCGAGCACCACAAAGGTCTCACGATCATTCTCTTAAAGGGCGTGTGCAGTAATGCTAACAGCTAATTCTTACGGTTTTACGTCCTAAATCATAATATGAATAATATAATGGTGATTGTCATAACATCATCATCATTATTATTATTATTATTATTATTATTATTATTATTATTATTATTATTATTATTATTATTACAATCTGATTGTGAGGGACGCTGTGGTGATTGGCGCTGACCATTTGGTGTTTTCCTTACGTGCACCTAAATCAAACCGGGTTCTTCAACATATCACTTTCGTCGAAATGTGTGCCGCAGCCGGGAATTCACTATCTTCGGGTCAGCAGCCAAGCACCCCTAACGGAAATTCTTATTGAAAAAACAAATAGAAGTTATTGAGCAGTGACACCAGATGGGATGGAAAATGCATGATGGTTCAATTGAAATATCATTGAGGAAATTGTTGACCAGTATTGAAAATTGGCCCATGACTTTCAACTGAAAGCCGTCAATGAACTCGATATGGATTTATCATTGAGAGAAAATGAAATGGTGATGGAAAATACGTTGTAGATCAATTGAAATACGACAAAGGCAATTGTTGACAAGCATTGGAAATTAGCCCATGACTTTCAATTGAAAGCCATAAACGATTTATGAATGCGAAAAAAATATTTTTCACACGTGACACGCATGCAGGAATTTCGCTAAGGGCCGTATCTCAGCCATTGCCTTCAATATTTTGAAACGGCGAAGCACTCTACTCCCATACACTTGTATACTATGGGTGCCAGGACACGAGGGTCTGCAGGATAATGAAGCAGCCCACGCCACTGCCCGCGAGCATGTCAGCCGGGCTGCCCCCTGCCAACAGGACATTCGACCCGTCGTTGAAGAAACGGAAGTTGTTCAAAACACCTACTCGTCGTTACAGGCTGGAGCGACGAGTATACCCTCCACCACACCCAAAACTGACAAAAGAGGAAAGCGTGACACTGAGACGCCTGCAAAGCAGCACATACACACCTGGGGCCCTAATGCACCGTCTCTACCCAACGAGATATAGCTCTATGTGCCCGCTTTGCAACGTACCGGACACCCTGGCACACTTGCTCCTTGCATGCCAGAATATTTCCAGACCTAATCTGCCACAACACACGACTGATAACGAAGCAGGACCGACGAACGAAGACCTAACCGAAACGTGGGAGGCGAAGCTCGCCCTCGAGGACCTGGAAGAGCAACAAGAACTCGTCGCCAGGACCAAGAGGACAGTAGAAGCCAGAGGGTTCCTGGACTAAGGAGCCCTCCCACCTCAGGGTGACACCGGGCATTGCTCGGGAACTGTTTCAAAAAAACAATCTCTCTTTCTCTCACGTGACAGCGGCTCTTCGCTAATAATGTGGTAGGCTTTATGCCCATAGGCCATGGGCAATTATTTCTACCACAGGTAATCAGATGCAGGTAATTAGAATACCTTTAATATTTAATTACCTACATCTGCAGACCACACCGACACTAGAATCGAACTTGGGACCACTTGCTCGTGAAGCTGATGTCTTGCCCATTAAGCCACAGCGCCACTGCAAGAGAGCGATCCTTTTTGCGAGGTATATATCTACCAAACGGCTTTTTGCAAATCGTCAGTGGAACTCGGAAATTATTTGAGCCTTTTGCATTTGTTTACACATGCATTTGATCAGCGAATAGTTTGTAGGGCTTCATGAACTGGAGACAACAACAGTGAGTGCTTTCGGCTCCGACTGCGGTTCGTGGTGCGGCGTTCCGCAAGAACAATTAACGTGTGCTTGTGCGTCGTTTTAGTGCTTGTTGGTGGCATACACTCTCCTGCTGACTTCTGCACCTGTCTTCTGTATACTTGATGTTCAAGTTCATCATCAAATCACGCAAGCACTAATTAAACATCAACCAACCAATTTTCAATTTTGATCTTTCTCTGTCTCACTGACTTCCGTTTGTTTCTTTCTTGCCATGCTTTCCTAAAATCATCAGTTCAATTTGTTTTGTAGAACACGAGCATCAACATATAGCCCAGTGTTTCAGTGCTGTCACGCATGCACTATAGAGAGGCCGAATGACGAACACGAAACTTCTCAGCTTCCGCGGTTCTCACCTCTGTTTTCTTCCCCCCCCCCCTCTTCACGCGCGCGCGCTTGAGAACATGAGCGGACACGCGACTTAATTTTTCTTATGAAATATTGCTTGCAAAATATTTCGTCCATGGTTCTTTGATAGAGGTCGCCGAGTAGCGAGAGCATGCGGCGGACGCGAATCATATCGGCTCCGGCTCAGGTTCATATTCAAGAAGAATTTCTTCCTGGCTACCTGTTGCAATGATAGGAACTTGTTCCTAGCATCACCACTGTCAAGCCTATACCGGACTTCAACCTGTGAGTGCGCTTTTAAACGTCTTAACATTTTCGAAAGTTCTTGAAGAGGTCCACCTCGCTAACCCTAACAAGCCGGAGACGCGGCTTGGACAGAACGCCGCCCGCTCTACAGCGGATGGCGAGCGTCTCTGGGAGCGTCGCAGCCGACGAGAAGCACTCATCGCCCTCTAGCTCCACGGACCACATGATGAATACGCAGACCAGTCAAGACGCCGATACGCAGGTGAGCAATGAGCACAACGCACATCCATGGATCACTGTTACCATGAGAGCAAACAAACGCCGACAGCTGCGACCCCATGCCGTACCGACTCAACAGCTGCCCAGCACGCCGTCTGAGCCCGATCTATGCCAGAGCCGGCCTAAGACGCGTCTACCAAGACTCCCACCGCTCCCTGCCAAGGACTACAAGCTAGCAATTCGTTCCCATGGTGGATTAAATCTGAGCAAGGTTAGCCCCAAGACGTTACTTCTCGCCGTAGTTCATGCAGCAAATATACGCAGTGAGAAGCCTGATATCAAGCTTCGAGTTGACGAAAATCAAAATGTGCTAACAATAAGCACCTCATCTGAACACATCGCCACGGCACTTGGACAAATCACCAAAATTAAGTGCACGCAGCAACCTACGACATCACCTCTTATGGTATTGCGCCTGATAACTCGTGCAAAGGAGTGGTCAACGGAATAGGCCATGAAATCACACCAGACGACTTCCTGACAGAAGTTGAAGTACCGGGCTACGAGGTCCTTACGTGCAGACGCCTTGGCAACTCCGGAGCAATGGTGCTCACATTTTGTGGCAAGCGAGTCCCTTTCTTCGTCAACGCGTACGGACAGGCTCTTCGCTGCTACCTCTACAAATGGACTACTCCCCACTGTAGAAAGTGCAACTAAACAGGACACCGCGAGGATGTGCGCCCACAGCCTCCTGACACACCGAAACGTCGAGTGTGCTGGGATTCACTATCACCCAACAACCACGAGTGCCGCCCTTCTTGCATGCTTTGTGGTGGCGACCACCCGACGGCTGCCAAACCATGCCCAAAGCGGTTTTTGCCACCAGTCAACCGACGCAAACCACCCAGGTCAGCTACTCCCACCAAGAAGGCCCAGTCACCATCTCCCAGCCCCGGACGGCAGAGCAGTGCGTCCGGGAGTGCAGCCAGGTGAAGGAGCCATTCCAGGGATAAGTCGGACCCGAGCGAGGAAACTTGTCATCGCGGAGCGGTTTCGCTGGCCAGCCGGGATCTCAAGGCTGGCACATGGACGGGACAACGCATCATCATGGCCAGCAAAGCGGTTCCCACAAGAAAGCACAAACGGTAAGCTGGGAAGGGCAGTTCCCTCTTCTCCCTCCCTCTCCACACCAGTCCCACTCCCTCACACAATCATCAACGCAGGAAAGAACACCACAACCAACGCCACCTAGACTACCACAACCCATGTCAGTAGATACTCAGCTTCACGCTGACATGTCGTCAACTACAGCACGATCCGACTATTGCACACGAGAGGCGTTGAACGAAATGGCTACTTCTTTAAGGAACGAATTCGCAGCTATGATGCAGATAGAAATGCAAAAAATGAAGTTTAGCATTATGGCTGAACTAACAGCTCCACTCGAACAATTGATCCAGCAGGCCCTGCAACCTGCTGTCCAGCAGATTGCAACGGATGTTAAACAGCAGATATCGGCTGCACTTGGCCAACTTAATATTTCGCCATCTGCACCAAAACGCACCACGTCTCCGACACGTGAAACACAGTGACCACATCCTTACATACGCCCCTCCCGTTTCCTATCACCGTCCCGAAAAACCATCCCAACAGCCGCAGCTGCTGCAGTCCCGCTTCCCACCACCCTCCACCAAGATGTAGCACAGTCCGAAATGCCTCCGTGTAATACCGAGGCCCCGCTATTGCATGATCATGGCGAGAAACCGTAAGTCAACGCGTGACACCCCTCAACTTCTACGTGTGTGGCAGTGGAATTTCAGGGGGTATCGTAGGAAACGCGGAGCTCTAATGCAATTCATTGCGACGCAGCGGATCACTCCCGATGTCATAGCGCTACAAGAAGTACAATGTACCCCTGCGCTTCCGGGTTACACCACATACACGGACGTAACGAACAATACACCACATCGCACAGCTACATTAGTTTCTAAGCATGTCACTGTCATAGAATACATCCTTCAAAGCACCTCCATCTCACACGTACTTCTCGAATCAGTCCCGTGCTCTCGTTCCAGTAGCAGCCTGTACGTGCTTAACGTTTACAGTGCACCTAACGCCAGGAACGATGACTTCGGTCATCTATTTGCACAACTATGCAAGTTGGGTAAACACATAGTTATTGTAGGAGATTTCAATGCCCCCCATCCGGCTTGGGGCTACGCAACAGAAACGCCTAAAGGCCGACGACTCGCACAAGTTTTCGCGATTCATCGCATGACCCTGCTGACAGAACCTGATCAACCCACTCGCCTAGGTAATAGTGTGAGCAGGGACACATGCCCCGACCTCACGATAGTCAAGGGCGTTAGTCACCATTCCTGGTGCAACCTCATGGTGCATCTAGGCAGTGATCACCATATACTAACTACAGAGCTCCAAGTAGCAGCCACGCGTGCCCCAGAGCGCATCATAAAACTAACGAATTGGGATGCATTTAGGCGTAATCGTACAACTACCCATCAGGACTCTCCTTCCCTAGAGGCTTGGATATTACAACTTCACTCCGATTTTCAAAGAGCTACCAAACTAATCGCTGCGACGACAGAAATGCCGGATGTGGACCGGCATCTGCTACATCTCTGGGATACCCACAGAGGCTTGACATGACGGTGGCGGCGACAGAAACATAGCCGAAAAGTTCGTCTCCAAATCGCCCAACTAGCTACTGAGGCACATGACTATGCGAACATCCTCACAAGA
Organism: Rhipicephalus microplus; assembly: GCF_013339725.1. NCBI lineage: Eukaryota > Metazoa > Arthropoda > Arachnida > Ixodida > Ixodidae > Rhipicephalus > Rhipicephalus microplus. The sequence continues at coordinate 15,539,234 of NC_051173.1, forward strand.
AACAATTGGCATAACTTCTGTGATCAACTCAACGGCTTACTAAGTACACCTCGAACGTGGCGTATACTCCGTGCTCTTTTAAATCCCACGCAGACAAAATCACACACTGCTAAGGCAATCCGCACCATTCTCCACAAATCAGGGCTCGACGATACCACTCTGCTGCACGCCTTAAAGCAACACCATGTATCCACGGGCCCCCGTCCCGCCTACCGTGATTATCCACGCGTACACGATACGCCTCTAGATGAGGACATTACAGAAGCAGAGGTTAGGGCAGCTTTGCAAAGCATTAAGCGCAACACGGCACTCGGTACAGACGGGATTACGTACACACTTCTGCGTAAATTAGATGGCCAGTCCATCGAATATTTAACCACTTTTTACAACGAACATCGGAAAAATGGCACGCTACCACAGGAGTGGCGACACGCAGAAATCATACTTATTCCAAAGCCTGGCAAGCCGCTATCCCTCCAGAATCTTCGCCCTATATCCTTAACTTCATGTGTAGCTAAACTCTTTGAACCCGTTGTCCTCTCTCGACTACAACCATTTCTCGAAGACAATCACTTTTTTCCTGATACACTATTCGGCTACCGTCCTGGTATCTCTACACAGGACGTATTATTACAGCTTAAGGAGGACGTGTTGAATAGCCCCACTTCAAACCAGGTCAGAGCTATTCTGGCCCTGGATCTGAAGGGTGCTTTTGACAACGTCTTCCACGACCTTATTCTTGACAATCTTGCTTCATCTCAGTGTGGCTCACGTATCTACAATTACGTCAGGTCCTTTCTTTCTGACCACACGGCCACTATTGGGATTGGTGACCTCCGTTCGGACGTCATTCGTCTCGCAGGCAGAGGAACACCACAGGGCTCGGTTCTCTCGCCCACTTTGTTCAACGTGGCTATGGCTAAACTCCCTTCCCTATTACAACAGGTTCCCAACATCCAGCATGCCATCTATGCAGATGACATTACAATTTGGGCAACCAAAGGATCAGACAGAACCATTCAGGACGCCCTACAGGAAGCTGTGTCTGTGGTACACGACTATGCTGCTGCCGGCAGCCTTACGTGCTCAGTGGATAAGTTGGAGTTGTTATTGGTATACAAGCGGCAACGCAAAACCGCTGATTCTTCTGACATTTCGCTGTTTCTTGATGGCCATCCTATCCCTCTGGTACCACGAATTCGCATTTTAGGCCTCTACCTTCAGTCCGACGGCAAGGCCTCGCACACTACACACCTTCTGGCTCAGCAGATAACTCAAATTACACCCATTTTCCAACGCATCACCAATCGCAGGAGAGGCCTCTGTGAGCACGATGTCCTCCCCTTAGTACAAGCACTCATCGTTAGTCGGCTCATCTATCATCTTTCCTTTCACAATTTCACGCTAGCTCAAATAAAAAAGATGGACTTCCTTCTACGGACAGCTGTGAAGGTGGCTATCGGCTTGCGTCCACACACATCTACACAACGCCTCCTTCAATTAGGAGTCCACACCACCGTAACCGAACTCATCGAGACCCAGCACAATAGTGAGCTCCAACGGCTCAGGCAGACCCGTCAGGGCTGCGCCATCCTGTCTCGTCTTGGCTACCCGATTGCTCAAAAACCCGCACAAGTACCGCGACATAAACTTGCTTCTACTGTCCGCGCACTCATCAAAGTGCCTCCGATTCCACGCAATATGAATCCCTACCGCCACGCCGGTCGTCGACGTGCCCGAGTTTTGCTATGACACGCGTCTCTAGTGATGGTACCTCAGACTTACAAGTACTTTACACTGATGCAGCATGCTACCCAGAGAAGTCAGCCATGTGTTTAGCCATGACAGATGACACAGACGCCCATGTGGCGTCTGCCACACTTCGCACTACAGACAGTGGTCTGGCAGAGGAGGGAGCTCTCGCTCTGGCAATAGTTCACGCTACGACACTGTCACATGACTCCCCTGTCACTATTGTAACAGATTCACTAGCTGCTTGCCATGCTTTCGCTCAAGGACTTGTGGCTGCACATACACACAATATCCTCTCTTCTGTCTCACCGTCCGCATTACGTCCTGTGCGTATAGTCTAGACTCCTGGACACGCCTCTCTCCATGGTAAAGAACGCGTTCATGTGGTTGCCCGAGAGCTGACCGGCCGGGCTCCATTGGAAGAGCTGTCCAATCCAGACGACGCATCGACAGAATCACTAAACTACAACGCTACGCTGGAGTACTATCGACAGAGTCAATGATTCGATCACAGTCCGGTAATGGAAAATCAACAGTCATTTTCACACGGGACCATCCATGACGGTAGTGCGGGAGTAGCGTTTATTGAAAATGTTGTCAGTTCAGAGTTGCTAGACAATAAAATGCGTTCATGACTTACATTAACAGCCACGTCAGTGACACATTGTCATCCACAACATTTCCACTAATGTATCAATCAATAAATTAATCAATCGCGTGGCTTCTATCAACGTGTAAGCGGCCTGGAAAAATGATAGCTCGTAGACGGTGCAATTTGCGTAAACGAGCACGAGTGCTATGCTTCACAAATAAATAGAGCAATCAATCAAATAACAAAATGACATCCAGTTGTATGCGATTTGAGAAACTAGCTTCAGAAGACGGTGTAAAGCGACGTTTCAGGTCACTTGCATAGTGTTCTAACTTTTTAGATGCGAAGCAGCTATTTGACTCACCAGTGTAACGCCGTACGTATACGTCCGTCCGTACGAACGCGTCGCTACGTGTTCTCCTCGCTGCAGGTGTTGGAGCAGTACCAAGTAGGTCGTGCCGCAGCTGCGCGATGACGCCACGCTCCCCTCACATGCTTTCCTCCCAGGTGCGCGATGACGCCACACTCTCCCTCAACCGCAGCTGCCGGCTCCCCTGCCCACTCGCAGCACACATTTCTTTCACTTCACCCTCTCCACCACCCGCAACGCTCATTCACACATCGAGTGGAAACACTTCCGGCTCATCAATCTGCGATGACACTTAACGAAACCCACCCCACCTCCCATGTCTTTGCCTTTCAAACAAGTGTTTACTCGAGTAAACGCTACACCAAGTTTCGCTTCAAACCGTTCTTCCAGCACCGGCACGGCAGTGGCGGTCAGGGGAGATGGTGGCTTAATTGCGTGCTGCACAGTACTTGGTGTCGAGACTGTAGAGGCCGAGGAAGTGGCCATAGCTTTGGCCATCAGTCAAAATGGGATCAGGGTGGTCATCAGCGACTCCAAAAACGCTGTGAGAAATTACGAATCGGGAAGGGTGACGGAGACTGCCGTCCGTATATTAAACATGGTAGGAGTACCCAAAGAGCAGATTCTGCTTGTCTGGGCTCCAGCTCACCAAGGACTTAGAGGGAACGAGGAGGCTCATTCCGTCGCCCGAGGTCTCACCTACCGGTCGACCCCTGGAACCTCCCAAGTTACCGAACAAAGAAGCGAGTATATGCGCACATACCATGAAACGTCGCACACTACAGGCTGAATCGGCAAGTGTACCCGAGAGCGGACAACTCACTAAGTAAGAAAAACGAGATTTTGTGGCGAAAGTTACAGACCGGGGTTTTTACCCCGCACTTTACAGCAAGTGGCACCCCGCAGTTTTCCAGTCCCAGTGTAAATTTTGTGATGAGGTAGCGAATTTGGTCCACATGGTGTGGACATGTCCAAGTCAAAACGATGGTTCTCGCACTGTAGAATCCTGGGAGGCCCTGCTCTGCAGCCCAGATCCCAACGTCCAGCGCGACATCATCAGTCAAGCCCTTGCTGCTGCCGCGTCCCAAGGGATTCCGGCCGACAGCTAGGGGCAACGGGCCATGCCTGAGCAATTGACTGACCTTTTAATAAAGTTTTTTCTCTCTCTCTCTCTCCAGCACCGGCGTCGAAGCCAGTTTCCTCCGGGTCAACTCCATGCGCACCGCTGCTGCTTCGCGTCCCATCAGGGTGAATCCCTTCGGGGAGATGGTCCATTTCTTCTTAAAGAACCACTCACCAGGTTTGACAATTTTGAGCTGACAAGCGGAATGCGTAGATGAAGCGTTCGCCATCACGTCTGCAAAATATTGCAGCGCTACGCGCCGTGGAAGTGGGTCATATTTCAAGATGAGCGCTGCTCCCCCTTCGTTTTGCGAGCGCGCGCCCAGAGAATAGACAGATTTAGTTGCACGTACGCAGCAACCGTACAAACGCAGCTTGCCAGCCATTCACAGTGGGAAGCTGCGTCCGTACAGCAGCTGAGAACGCGCAACTAAATCTGTCTAATGAGGGCAATGGCCCTACGTACACGGCAATGCAGTGACTATGGTCCTATACGTAGTTGACTGTGCCGACGTTGCCAACGGTGGCACGTGACATGGCGAAAATGATGTAACACGACACGCGTAGTTTATGTAATTAGGTGTTTGAAGAGATTAATAAAGCTTGAGATAAATAATGAGACAAAATAAGAGAATGTGCGAGCTTTTTTCTTTCCATTTTTTCCCCGTGAAATGCAGCGAGATGCGGGGCTAATGTACCGGCGTTTAGCATGCGTTCGTGTCCCCGCGGTCAGCGAGCATACGACAGCCGTGCAAGAGATGCAAGAGATGCAAGAGAGGGTAGGGAAGAGATTTGGCTTGCGAAGGCTACGTGTAGGAGCGGCAAGGGTGTCGAGCTTGCCTTCTCTCATCCTCGTCTCGCGCTGCTTCAAAAAAATAAAGAAAGAAAAACGTTTTTTTTTTTCAGCTTGTAATGAACCGATTCAAGAAGTCCTGTGGCAAAATTTTTCTCATTGGACACCCAACAACTTCCACGGTCTAACTACAATTTGGTATGGGGCCTGGTGAGTAGCCCTTTAAAGGCTTAGTTAACTTTGGCGACGTTGACCGTATCTATCTATCTATCTATCTATCTATCTATCTATCTATCTATCTATCTATCTATCTATCTATCTATCTATCTATCTATCTATCTATCTATCTATCTATCTATCTATCTATCTATCTATCTATCTATCTATCTATCTATCTATCTATCTATCTATCTATCTATCTATCTATCTATCTATCTATCTATCTATCTATCTATCTATCTATCTATCTATCTATCTATCTATCTATCTATCTATCTATCTATCTATCTATCTATCTATCTATCTATCTATCCGTTCACGACCTTTTGCTCTCCTGGCCGTTTGGACAATGGAATCTATACCAAAATCGGGTATGCCACAACATGACTTTATGACGAGCCTAAGTGATTAGACATCACATGAAACCATGATATTTATGTCATGAATGTCATGATTTACATTTCATAGTCGTTCTGCTCTAACGGTGGTTTCGTTCACATGACATATTGCAAAACTAATATAGTATGACATAACTGCATGGCAAACGTAACTGACCGGCACTAACGTGGAAATCATGACATGCATGTCATGTAAGTTGTAGCTACACACCACGCTCATGGTGCGCTCGCAGCCATTTCGCTATAGCTTCGCACATAACAAATTTGGTATTACGTAACGTGAACGGACGACGAACACAAATGCCAGGCGCAACATGATAATCATGACATGGAAGTCACGTATGGAATGCCTAACACTGCTGGTGCTGGTATTGCAATCGTTTGTCGTGCCTTCGTTACGCGACTATAAAAAGCATACTTGCATCTTATCTAGATACGTGAGTGCACATAGCATTTGTATTTGTGTTTACTGTGTACTACGTCCACCCGCCTCGCAATGTTGTGCTGATTTTAAAGTGACATGTCGACCTTCCTCATTCGTGCTTTGCGCATTATCGGTTGGAGCTGCAATTTTATCCCACTGTAACACCAGGCGTCCTATTCTTGCATCTTGAGCGCGAGCATTGACAAACCAATTTTTGTCGAGTAGAAGGGGTAAGAGGGTGCGACAGTGTTACGCAAGTTGTGCATCTCTCACTGTAAAACGTTTGCTGTGTCCGCTTGCTTGGAGCGCGCAACAGCGTCGTAGCGTTTGCTCATACAGAAGAGAAAAAATCTGCCTTCTTCTTCATCTTCTTGTCTTCGACGCTATATCTTTGTTTTCCCACATCCGTTATTTTTTTTTTCATCTGAAACTTGCACGTCTCGCCACGTCACAGCCGGTCGCCTTACGCAAGGCGCAGTTTTCCGCGAAGCGCAAATATTTGCCTCCCAGTTCAAGTGGGACGCGCTGACGCGATGGAGGCATGCGAGTCGAAGGGTAACGGGCATAAAACACGCGTGCCACAATACGCACGCGTTCGGTATCCTCCGCGAAAGCGTTGCCGCAAATGCTCGCAATGGACGGCAGCGAGGCGCATATTCAGTTTCCGTTTATGCCCACTGTGACGCGAGCGTCGGCCTGACCTGGAAAGCACGAGGAAAAGGAAACGTGAAGAAAAAGAAACCACTCAACGACGGAATGTGCGCACAAAAAAGTGTACAATAAAAGAACAAAAAAAGAACCTAATAACGGAATGAAAGCTGAGCTTTGTGCGTTCTTTCGTTTGATTAATTGATTGATTGATTGATTGATTGATTGATTGATATGTGGGGTTTAACGTCCCAAAACCACCATATGACAGTGAGAGACGCCGTAGTGGAGGACTCCGGAAATTTCGTCCACCTGGAGTTCTTTAACGTGCACCCAAATTTGAGCACACGGGCCTACAACATTTCCGCCTCCATCGGAAATGCAGCCGCCACAGCCGGGATTCGAACCCACGACCTGCGGGTCAGCAGCCTAGTACCTTAGCCCCTAGACCACCGTGGCTGCTCATTCGTTTTTAAGCGCCAATGAGCTGGCCAGGGTAGGCGGTAACACGGTTTTTAACAGCGGAGTAGTTTAAAGAGGCCATTTGTCCGTGAGCCGCGAACAGAAAATGACCATCACCATACATGCTCTCTTCTCACTCTTCATCACTGTCAATTTTTTCTTGGCGTGTTCTGCTTTGCTTCCAGTAGACGCGCGCCAATTTCATCGGCGCGTGATTGACGGAGCTCTCCTGCCTTATGGTTGCGGGTTTGAACCTGCAGGCTGCGGTGGTCACATTCAGGTGGAGGCGAAAAGCTATAGAGGCCCGTGGGCTGTTCAATTCAGGTGTGCTCCAATGAGCACCAGATACGCGAAATTTTGCGGAGCCTTTCGTTACGTCGTGCCTCATCATCACATCGCAGTTTCGGTGCGTAAAACCCCAGATGTTATCAGTATACCGGCGTGTAATGCCATAAACCTGATGGGCGAGACAACGAATAGAGAGAGGAAGAGAGAGAGAGAAAGAAAGGTAAACAAAGCTGAAAGAGAGAGGCATATTTTAGGCGAAAACATTCGTCGCGAAGTGAGATTCGAACCGGTGTACTCACAATTAGCTCCGCTATATCTTTGGTATAGCGCCTTCAGTGCTATGCTATATATATATATATATATATATATATATATATATATATATATATATATATATATATATATATATATATATATATATATATATATATATATATATATATGAGACACATGACGAGGTAGGGTACGTTAGAGCCCACTATTTTGTTATCATGACAGTAACACTGACAAAAAAACACACGAAAAAACGCATGAAGTAATTTTTAGCAACATAGTCCCGTGAGTCCCAGCACACGAGTTCACTACAGTAATTGTACTTCTGAATCGTATCCCCGTGTATAACTGAAACGTGCTGCTCTAACTAATGAGTAATAGAAAAAGTAAATGATGGAAGGTGATGTCATAATTAACATTTGTCCCATTTTCCGTAATCGTTATATTTCCCATCATAGTTAGCCGCCCGAAAAACTTCATCGCAATTAATAAATGGGCGAATCGGTGACACTGTGCGAGATAATGAGACGACACTTCAACAAGAACAAAAGTTCTTGCCTCCAGATACGAAATTTCCTCTTTGACAGCTTGTATCGCCTTCAGTTACATTGAAGCCCCGCCGTGGTGGTCTAGTGGCTAAGGTACTCGGCTGCTGACCCGCAGGTCGCGGGTTCGAATCCCGGCTGCGGCGGCTGCATTTCCGATGGAGGCGGAAATGTTGTAGGCCCATGTGCTCAGATTTGGGTGCACGTTAAAGAACCCCAGGTGGTCAAAATTTCCGGAGTCCTCCACTACGGCGTCTCTCATAATCATATGGTGGTTTTGGGACGTTAAACCCCACATATCAATCAATCAAATCAGTTACTTTGGACATTAAAGGAATAGAGAAAAAATTCTAATACACTATCTCGAAGCAAAATGTCTCACGCTTCAACAAATGTACAATTATCGAACCGTTTCACATTTGTTTTCACGGACGGATCTACGATAGATAAAAGCTCGACTTATTCACATACCCGCTTATAAAATAGAACGTCTTGTCTGACTTTCTTGAAAAACATGGTCTACAGCAGCAGGGCTTGTTGCAATATTACAAGCTTCAAAAAATCAATGTTGAAAGCCACCAAAGGCAAAACTGTGTAATATATTCTGACTTAAAAGAGGTGCTACAATTGATTAAAAATTTTGTTTCCATAGAGATGAGGGAATAGTAATATATGAAGTCTTAAAAACAATTACCATCGCTCATCTGGACAGTCATGACATATGTTTTCAGTGGCTTCCAAGTCACGTAGAAGTGACGGGAACCGAAATTGCAGACAAATCGACCACTGCAGCGAATGAAAAAAATTACTTGACACCTGTGCCCGTTTGTTTATCAGAAAGCAAGAAAGTTCTTTCCGAACTGCGCCACAAATAGTGCAAGGAGGCTTGCTTGGACGAAAATACAAAGTCTTCACTCTTACATCAAATAGATCCGTTCTTTCGATTTGCATGCAATCAAAAAATCGATCGACCATTTGACTCGCCGCTGCACCGTCTGCGATTAAGTGTTACATTCACACTCCACATCTTAAGCCGCGTAAAATGAAGGAAGTCATCGCACTGCGACCACTGTGATCATGTCAATGCGTCAGTAGAGCATATCATTATAAAATGGCCGCAATATGATGAATAATGCGCTCAACTTAGTGATAGATTGAACCACCTCGACAGACGAACTCTTAAAGCTGGCAAAGTACTTCGACCATGGCCACATTCTGATAATTCTGACGACATTGAGCAGCCTTCGTGATTTTTCGATGGACTCATATTTAATGAACTGTCTTTAGCTTTTATTGCTCTTTGTTTTTATCTGTACGGGCTCTACACGTGATGTGATCATGCTTTATGAGCTAGACTATGCCCATAGACTGTGTTCATGCATTATAGGCCCTGTATTGTGTATATTTACATAGTGCCTCGGATCATATTTTCTTTTTCTATTCTCAATTTTCGTATTTTTGCGTGTATCTTCTTGTACATTACTACCATGATGTGGGAATAGCCGGCTCCAACATGGCCTACGTTCCCATTATTTTTGCCAGATATAAATAGCCGTTTGTCTGTCGTTATGAGGAAAATGCATTTCATCTCAAGTTACAAGACGGGACTAAGCAGGAAAAAAAAAAACGAAGTACCTGTGATACACTCTTGCACCGTCTACGACTACACGTTGCGCACAGATTTGATTTCCTGTGCCGCATCAGGGGAAGAACGTCTCAACAATAACGACAACGACGACGACGACGACGACAACAACAACAACAACAACAACAACGACAACAACAACGTCAACAACAACAACAACGATGACAACAAGGACGGCGACGATCACAAAGACATTAGCAAGACAACTGTTGGCGGTTTGGCTAACCTCCTCTTTTTTCATTATTGACTATTTCGTTTTCACGACCGGACACTAACACTCTTGTGTATACACTCCTCTGCCGGGAAGCTACAGTAGCGTATTAGTCTTTACCAAGCCACCGTAATCAGCGTGTTCACGAAATCGACCCAGCTATGCACACTAGATTACCGCCAACCATGAAAAAGGTGCAGTACATGCTTAGTGCATCGGTTACGAATAGGTGTGGCGTTCAATCCTCGTTATATATCTATCTACACCTTATGGGTCGTGCAGACAGTCTGAATCGTGAGGCCCGTGTCACCCCTGAAATAAGTGAACATATATTGTACGTCTGCCCAGGACATATCGCGCAAAAAAATTCGATGGCCACCATCTTGTTGTGTACGAAGCAACGAATTTCTGAAAAAGTTCTGCTGGTACCACAACCTCGTCATTAGGTGGATATTCCGAGAGCTTTGAACACGTTTTTACGCGAGACAGAACTCACAAGAGACTATATATAATTATATTTGAACTTCCACGCTTTTGCTTCATCATCACCTTCATCTTCACAAACACCTTGTTTCTCTCATTTCTTTTCCACCTCCTTCTCTTCTCTAACGCTGAGTAGCAGGCCAGAAAATGGATTCAGACCAACCTCCTCGCTTTTATGCGGAGAGGTTGGCCTGAATACATCTTTCTTTTCTCCATTTTTTAATTTTTTTCGTTCCTTCTTTGCTATTTTGCTTCATTTGCGCGGTGCTACGATAGACGGATCTATCGCAGCCCACCTTCGAATGTTGTCGCATACAAATAAACAATCAAATCTAGAAAGAAGCATCTACGAAAAATTTGATACTGGAGGTATTAGCTAAAACCTCATGAAGAGCTCGCGATAAGAGTAGTTTTTTTTCCTTCACAGATGAAAAGTGAAATGCTCTAGCATCCTCGTATTTTATACGCAGACGCTCTCGTCCTTGAATAAAACTCCTTGACCTCGTGCGTAGCTGCAGGAACGCCATGACGATTTCGGCGGGTATACGCCAAGACATTGCAGTGTCTATGGGAAGCGTTATGCCCCTTGGAGACTACGGGAATTGGCGTCACTTCCGCTCTGGCGTCCTACACACATCCGAATTCCCGCGGCACCACGGTCATTTCGCGGAGGTTCCGGTAAACAAACAAAGGGAGCGGCCGTAATCCCGCTTTCGCCTTGCTGACCACACACGAGGGTCTGTGCGGCGTGCGACTGTACTTTTGCCGCGCCGTTGGCCCGACTCTAGGCAGAACGGAGACAAGCAGAAAAGCCCGCACCACACAACTGGCTGGTGAGATCATGCGCAGTGGAACCTATATTTGACTAGCTCTCAACTTCCGATGACACGGCTTCGGAAAATTTTTTCCTCCCTTTTTCTCGCATTCCTCCCCCGTTTCTTTTTTCGTCGCCATCATTTCGGTCATGCGTTATTGGACGGTCTGCTTATGTTTATCGCACTCTTCCATTCACTCCGTTGCGCTCGCTTTGCGGACGCCCATGCGCAGCTCTAAAGTCAATGTGGGTGGACGCATTCGGCATCCTCGAGGTTGAATGGATGGATAAAAGTTGTTATTATCGTGGGGAATTGACCATGAGGAGATCTAAGCTGGCGTTTTACTTTGAATGCGCTCGCAATTGGTAGAAAACCAGAGGCTGAAATCGCGACATGCTTTATTTTCGTAAGTGCTGTAGTCGTTGGGTTTTCATAGAGTTCGTTTCGCATAGAAACGATAAATACGCGAACATACTGGCAGGCAGGTAGGCAGTCAACTTACGTGGCCAACAAACAAACAAACAAACAAACAAACAAACAAACAAACAAACAAACAAACAAACAAACAAACAAACAAACAAACAAACAAACAAACAAACTATGTAGGAGGAAACATTAATAAAAGTAATTTTTTACTGACTGCAACATTTTATTGTAGCTCAAAATTAATCTCTAAACAGCTGTGTAAGCTGGTTTCTTTTTGGTTTGATCATGCGACATTTAAACTGCCCTCCTTATGAGACCAAAAAGTTCACATTGTGTAATAAATAAAAACAAATATTGTAAAATGGTTTCACGTTTCCATAGAATGCAAACACTTGAATGTTTTTTCGGACTGGAGGTCAAAAAAGGAGATTAAATGGCATGAACAGAGAAAAAGAAAGAACATAGGTGTTAAATTTACATATGTGCAATGCAGATGCCAGATCATGACAAAGGGCATTTCGCTTGTAGTGTGAGTTTACAGAGATTTCGCCCGAGAGTGGACAGCCGCGCTAACTCGCATGGCTTCACGATATGAGTGCCAAGACTGACGAGACGCAGAAGAACAGAACAGCGTTTTTCTACAGATGCAAACAGCTAGCGCATCCAAGAGCCTATAGCGTGTGATTGGCCTTTGCTGAAACTCGAGCAGCTTGCAAGATGCAGGTGGCACGCTTCTCCCGGCTTTCAATCCAAATCTCTCTCGAGTCATGTGCGTTCTCATGCCCAATTTCTGCCGATTCCTCGAGAGAGTTTGCCATTGGCTCCTGCAAAACTAACACTCAAAAGTGACGAAGATCAGCCGTACGGCGAGGCCAGTCGTTTGGGGAAATCGGCACGACACATTGATGCTGTGAACAATCACAGCATTAGAAACCTTTAGCGAGCGTGCGCCCCAAAGTGGGCATTCGTCGCTAAATCATGCGGGCACTCTTTTCTGAGTTTTCTTTCGTCTAGTTATTTGTTTTCCCTGTTCTCTCCTTCTTACCTTCATTTACTATCTCTCTGCCACTGCCGACGGAATATAGGTAGATGTAACCTTCTCTGAGGTGCTTGACAACCTAGTTCTTAATAATCTATTCTTCGCCCTTTGTACGGTGCTAAACCATGTTTACTTACACGTTCTTTAGCTGCACGTATCGGACATAACGGCACTAAAGACGTGAGGTGGGTCAAGCTGACACACTCTCTCATTCCACTCCTTCAGCACACTGACCGAGTTTTTATGATTCCCAACGAAACGAATTTCACTTGTCTTCGTCAACACTTTAGCAAAATCTTAGTGATCACTTATGCGACTGGATAAGAAGGTGTAAAGGCTTAAGTCATACATGCAGTCTTCATGTTCCTCTTGATCATCTCAGTGTGACGCTTTCGCCAAGACGAAGTGAGAGTCGTGCGATCGGCGCTTAATTTTAGATGCGAAGCAGCTCGTTGACTAGCCTGCGTAACGCTGCCCATGGCAATGCTTTTGCGGTGGTCAAGTTCATCAACTGTGCCTCGATTCGCAGGGCAAGTTCATCAACTGTGCCCCGAATCGGACGACGGACTCCGAGTTGGCTGAGAAAGTGGCCATTGCACTCGCAATGCAAGACGGTCGGAGCGACAGCATGTAGAGCGACTCCAAAGCAGCCGTCAGGGCATCTCAGAAAGGCCGGGTAGCTCGGCAGGTAGTTCCTGTTCTCAGAGGCGCCAGAAAGAGTGATATCACCACACACTGCATCTTCTTGTTCCCTCCTCACGCCGGGGTGATTGAGGGGTTTCCTCAGACCCTTAACGAGTCTGCCCACGAGTATACGCGTGGGTTTACTGACCGCGCTGCCTTGAAATCAGGTGACTTTCCTCCTGGACACAGGGACGCTCCTAGCACACACAATGAGATAACGAAATTCTTTTATTTAGAAAGAAGGCACCTCGCGCCACCTCATTCCAGGGTGAAAAGACCACAGGCTGTCCCACTCAGACTCCTGCCAACCAACAAGCGTTCCTTAATAGCATATATCCGGAAATTTACACGAACCGTTCTTGCACGGCTTGTGGCGAGGATGCTACTATCCCTCACGTGCTCTGAGAGTGCGGGCCGCTGGGCCCGGTGTTTAGAAAAGAAGAGTGGGACACGCTCCTGCGAAGTCCCTTCTTCGAAGACCTAATTCTGACGATCCAGCGTGCTCGTGATCGAGCTGGCAGGCTAGGCCTGTCGGTGCTGTCGTAGAATTAGCCAGGTGTGCGTTTTGCCGAAAAAAAAATTGAAGCTTATTCGCTCACTCACGCTGTCCCTGGGTACACCCCCACTGCGTATACTCGCGTCTCACGTCTTGTGCCTAAAGTCCTTTACTTTACTTGTGCCAGCCCTGGAAGACACTCGTAAAACTGTCGTTTCCCTCCCCCTTTTTCGCCTCGCAAGGCAGACGCAGGCAGCGTCTGCTAGTAAAAAAATCGACTAATCGCACTGCACAACCGTTCACTGTTCACTCCATCACTCGATCGCGTGTTCGGATTTCAGTCAAGGGTATCTTTACTTAGTTTTCTCTTCATGAGCGCCAGTGTCAACGTCGACGCCAGTGTAAGCGTTAGAGCCCGCCGCTTCACATCTACAAATGGTTTCGTTTAGCGAGAGATCATCAAATTTTTAGATGCGGAAGCATCTTATACTCGCGCCTTGTAGTGCGCCGTCCGCGCCGTCCGCACCGCTTCTCGAACATTCGACAGCTGACGCGCGCGCATGCGCCGTCGCGCCGTCGCCCACCATCTGTGCCGCGCGCGCTTCTCCTTCGAGAACATTCGACAGCTGACAGCGCATGCGCCGTCGCGCCGTCGCCATCTGTGCCGCGCGCGCGCTTCTCCTTCGAGAACATTCAACACCTGACAGTGCATGCGGCGTCGCGCTGTATATATACTCAAGGTCGGCGCTCGCTCGCTCAGTTGCCGCTCGTCGGTTGGTTTGTACGGCGCGTCGACGTCCAAGGTCGCGGTGAAATGAATTCCAACGAATCCACAAACACAATGATCGACGTCCCTTCGACCAGCGCCGTCCTTTCGCATACGTGTGTACGTGTTCACTCATTTAACACCCCCTCCTACAACCACGTTAACCAATTTAGCCATCGACCCAAGTAAGTCGCAATTTAACACCCCATTTCACAACCACGTTAACCAATTTAGCCATCGACCCAAGTAAGTCGCACTTTAACACCCCGTTAACCAATTATATGCTCCGCATCCTCCTCAGTGTTCCCCCGAGGGAAGCTGCGGGCAATTTTTTTCGATCCACCTGTAAGACTGAAAAAAAAAAGAAAGCGTGTTCGGTAAAGCTTACTGTACGTCTGTTGAAAAAAGGTGAAAAAATGTCGTGGCCAGGATTCGAACCTGGGTTATTGCGGCCACAACGCAAGGTACTAACCACTGTACGATCACGGGTATCCCGAAAGACGAAGACGAGTTGCTTTTGAGCGGATTCCAAGGCTTCCGCGTGATTCTGCCGTGTGTTTATGTTGTATTGTGTTATTTTTGAGGGGCGAAGCCAGGTCAGTCGTCAGCTGTATTGATGCATGTATGTAGTAAACACCTCACAGCATATCCTCGGAGTGAATGATGATCAGTGGGGCGAAGTGAAGCTTTGGAGGGTTTTATCGGTAAACCGTGAATCGTCCGTCCACTGGCCGCGTCTGTCTGTCTGTCTGTCTGTCTGTCTGTCTGTCTGTCTGTCTGTCTGTCTGTCTGTCTGTCTGTCTGTCTGTCTGTCTGTCTGTCTGTCTGTCTGTTTGACCCATGGATGGACGGACGGATGGACAGACGCACGGAAGGGCTCATGGATGAACGCAGAGATGGACACACGGGCGGACTGATGGACGTGCTGCCTCACTCATCATCATTCACTCCGTGAATACGCTGCGATTTTTTAATCACGCGCTGTCGGAAATGAGTAAGTGAGCGAAGTTATTAGGCAGCTCACGCCGTGTCAATCTCGTGATATGTTTTGTACTCCTCGCGTTCACAGGGCCGTTCAAAGACACCTCCCAGTTGGACATATGATGCTAACTGGGAGGTGTCTGCTACACTTCTAAACATGGTCAGGGAACCTTGCCGAACGGTAGTCTAGGCTCTTGAGGAAATGTTAGCCAAACATCATAGCGCAGCATGCAGCCTGTATTTTACACTGATAATTATCTAAGAGTAACCGTAAATATCCGGTTCTTCTCTCGACAAGCGCTGCCGCAAACGCAAATGAGCAAAGTTCACGGCCATAGGTTGATTTGAGCATCAGGAGCTGCCAATATAGTTACCATGGCCACCGCATGTCGCGACGTGCCCTTGTGCTCACTCGCAATCACACTGATAGTAAGCCACACCTTCAATGAAAGAAAAAAAACTGCTAAAAGTCAGCACACGCGATTGGCGTAAATCTTCTTTTCCGTGTGCCATCAATCCCTCCCTGATTTGATTTCAATGCGCTGGTAGAGAGAAAACAATTACACTGTGAAAATACCTGCGACTCTATTCATACTTCATGAATTCTAAAAAAAATGTCTTTGTATCTGCATGTTTCACTGCAAATGTCGTCCGAAGACGATAGTCATCCGTCTGAAGAGATTGAATAAAACTTTTAGTTGATGTCATGTGCGAGAAAAAAGGGAAACGGGATTTGGGAGGCGCGGAGTTCGCCTCCGCTGCACCGATGTGGTCGTTCGCCTCCGCTGCACGCATCGAGAGTGCCTCGATGCGTGCAGCGGAGGCGAACGACCACATCAGGGGGGGGGGGGGGGGTCTGCGCTGCGTGAAACATGACTGCCATATGGCAGTTATCTAGGAAGACGACAGGATGGCCTCTGATATAGCAAGCGCGTGGTGTCTAGTTTAACCTCCTTCGTGGAGTGCGCGTGAAATCTCGGAGGCCATAATGTGTAAGAGGAGGAGGGATAAACAACAAGAGGGAAGGCAGGGAAGTTAACCAGGCACATGCCCGGTATGCTACGCTACGCTGGGGGAATGGGAAGGGGGCATAATGATAAGAGAGAGAGGAAAGAGAAGAGAATGAGAGAGAGAAAAAACAAAAAAAGGAGGATTGTCAGTCAATCGGCTGGCGCGTATGCAGCGGTGGCACTACACAAAAGTTGAAGGTGGTCACGTAGGCCTGTAGTTCTCAAAAAGCACAAGACAGCTTTGACTGCCGTTTGACCCGACGAAAGCCGATGACGGTGTTCCAGTAGCATCTGCACAGAGAGTGGCCGATCGTCCAATTGTCGCAATGCGTCCGAAAGCTTCTGTCTTTCAGAGGCAAATCGAGGGCAATGGCATATCAGATGGTCGATGTCTTCTTTGGTGCAGCAGACGTCGCATTCCGCATTGTCGGTCAATCCGATGAGGGTTCTATATGCTTTTGTGAAGGCAACCCCTAACCAAAGGCGACAAAGAAGTGAAGCTTCACGTCGACGAAGTCCGGATGGAGGTCGAAGTTCCAGTCGAGGGCTTATTTGGTATAGTCTCGTATGTATTATGCTTGGGGTGTTCCACTCCTGCAGACTCAGACTACGTGCCAGGTGACGAAGTTGCTGTGAAGCGTCAGTCCTTGACAAAGGAATCGGAAGGGTGTGCTCTTCTTGGTGTGATGTGCGAGCCGCGTTGTCTGCGGAATCATTGCCACTGATCCCACAATGGCCAGGAAGCCACTGAAACTTGACTTCGCGGCCTGTTTCTGTGACGTGGTGAACAAGCTTGACAACTTCGTAAGTTAATTGTTCATGGCAACCTCGTCGAAGGACTGACTGCATGCTCTGTAGGGCTGGTTTTGAGGCGGAAAACACAGCCCATTTACTCGGTCTTTAGGATTTGATGTACTCTAGGGCGCCTCGCAAAGCCGCAAGTTCTGCCGCCGTAGACGTAGTGACATGTGACAGTTTGATTCGCAGAGTGATTCCTTTTGCTGGAATCACCACCGTACCACCAGAACCAGACGCTGTGGTTGAACCATCGGTGTATATGTGCACGTGCTTGTTGTACATTTTGTGCAGAAGGCTGAAGCTCATTTTTTTTAGGGCGGATGAAGGCAAATTTGATTTTTTTCTGTATTACTGGAATTGAAACACGTACTTGTGGAAGTGTCAGGCACCACGGAGGATACACCAGTTTCTCAGCAGGCGTAAAACCTGACGTTAATGACGCACGATGAGTACAGATAATTGCACTAAATTTCGTGCGGGGCCTCTCAGTAGCGAGGGTTGCCAAGTGGTGGGAAAGATTCCCAGCATGTTGCCTGAGGTACGTACGCATCGTTTCAATGATGATGTGCGTCCTGATCGAGTAGTCCTGTGCAATGGCAATTGTTTCAGCTGTCGATGCGCAGCGGGGTAAACCAAGGCATATCCTAAGCGCTTGGGCTTGAATATTTTGGATTGTGCGCAGGTTCGCTGTGCATGTGTTGGATATAACAGGTAGGCTATACCACAGGAATCCAGTAAATAGTACCTTGTACAGCTGTAACATAGACTCGACAGACATTCCCCAACTTTTCCCAGCAAGAAACCTGAATAAGTGACAAATGGCAGTCAGCCGCTTTTCACGTAGTTTACGTGGGGTGTCCAAGACAGGTTTCGGTCGATTACGACTCCCAATAACCTGTGTCTCCGGCTGAATGACACCAACTGCCCGTTAATTGATATGCCGTAAGCGGACATTGGTTTTCTGGTGAAAGCCATGACTGCACACTTCGCACTTGCGATTTCGAGCCCTTGTTTGCGTAAGTGGTACGATGTCACTGATGCTGCCTTCTGAAGTCGAGCGCGAAGTTTAAGTCGAGTCACACCTGATGTCCACACACAGATGTCATCAGCATAAATGGAAAGTCGTACACTGCTTGGTTGCTTGCCAACTAGTCCAATGAGTGTTAGGTTGAACAGCGTCGGGCTTAGCACTGCGCCTTGCGGGACTCCTCGGCTGCAGTAATACTCGCGTTTCGGGCCATTCTCTGTCTGCACGTGAAATGATCTATTCTGTAGGCAGCTCTGAACCCACGTATATATCCTGCCACCGAGTCCCACTCCTTCTAGTGCGCTGACAATGGCTTCGTGGGTGACATTGCCGTATGCCCCTTTAACCCCTTTAACCCTTTAACGTCAAGAAACAGAGCAGCAGATAACCGTTTGCAGGCCTTCTGGTGTTCTACATATGTCACCAAGTCAACTACATTGTCAATTGACGAGCGGCCTCGTCTGAACCCGGACATGGCATCTGGATATATTTCGTAGAACTCTAAGTACCATTCCGGACGCGTTAAATCATCCTTTCCATAACTTTTCCCACACAGCTCGCGAGGGCCATCGGGCGGTAAGAGTAAATGTCCAAGGGTGACTTGCCGGCTTTGAGAAGTGAAATCAGGCGACTTGACTTCCATTCCTGTGGAACCATGCCAGTTTTCCAGGAGTCGTTGTACAGCTGCAAGAGTGCCTTCCGAGTTTGATCTCCTAGGTGACACAAAGCGTGGTAAGTGATGCCGTCAGGTCCTGGCGCTGAAGAACGTCTTCACAAAGCAAGCGCAGCCTTTAGTTCGTCCATTGAAAACAAAATCTCCATTCGGGGATCACAGGAGGATAGAGAAAAGTCGGGCGTCTTCGTCCCAGTTGAATTTGAGCCGCAGGCAATCCTTCGACAGAAAGAATCTGCGACATCAATCTCTTCGCAGCGTAAGTGAAGTGCCAGAGATTTTAATGGGTAGCGCTGAGTAATGGTTGTACGAAGACCCCGGACAGTTCTCCAGATTAGTGACAGAGGCTTTCTGGGATCCAAAGACTCGATCCAAAGACTCGCAAAAAGATACCCATCGTTGCTTGTCCAACTTGTCCATGTGACGCTGTATTTTCTTTTGTGTGCGTCTGGCCACTCTCAGATCATCAAGTGACCTCGTGCGTCTATAACGTCGTTCTGCACGACGACGAATCGCACGGAGTTTCTCGAGATCAATGTCCATATCAGTGCGAGATAAGCTCACCGGAAGCGAACGCGTCGTTGACTGTAGGGCACTCTTTATTGCGTCCTCTAGGTTGAAAGGTGATGCGCCATTATAGTCTTCCATGATTAACTTGTATTTTTGCCAATCGGTGCTGTGAACGGCTCTGGAGGACTTGAGACTTGGAAAGCCGTCACTCTTCAGGTATGTTGGGATGTGGTCACTACCCCTTGTTTCCAAATCGGAAAACCAGTGCACTCTGCTGGCGAACGAGCGTGAGACGGAAGTGAGGTCCAGGCAACCGCTATAGGCCGATTCGCGCAGATAAGTTGGGCTGCCATCATTCACGAGGATAAGTTCGAATTCAGAAGCGAAAGGCACTAACTGTCTACCTCTAGTGTTGATCCTGGAGCTTCCCCATAAGTAGTGGTGGGCATTGAAGTCGCCAGTTATCACCCATGGCTGGAGAGTTGAATTCGAAATTCCGCGCAAGCGCTCATGGTCTAGACGACTTGATGGATGTAAGTAGGCTCCGATGATGGTGAATGTGGTCTTCTTGTTTTTTACTGTTAGTCAAACGTACTGTTTTTTTTTGTCAGGGGGTACAGGGTGATGAACATAAGTTAAATCGTGCCGTATGAACACAACGACCATACTGCGCTCTCCGTGGGTATAAGACATAAAGCACTCATATCCAGACAGTCTCATCTGAGCTGACAGGTTCGGTTCACAAATCACAATTATGGAGAACTGGTTCTTGAATACATAGTGCCGGAACTCGGACATACACGCCCTAAGTCCTCTGGCATTCCACTGAAGAACAGATGCGTTCTCGACCTCCTCTCGAAAGGATAACATGTTGTGGGCCACCGTTTTACCTTAGAGCTGCAAGCACCATACTCAAAGTGTCCAGCACTTGAAGTGCGCTCTGCGCTGATGGGGTGTTCATGTTGCTTAGGAGCATGCACATTGCGCTCATAAGGGTCTTCAACATGATGATGATCTGGCGATCCTCAGTTGTCTTTTCATCAGTGGTTCGTGATGGCATCGAGGTTGGCGGAAATAGATGCACCTCTGAAACAGGCTGTGTTCGTGGAAGTGATGGCCACTTTTCACGAGGTAGGAGTCTTGACCCTGATTCTGTTTTCGGTGTATTCGTCTTCGCAGAGCTTGACGATGGGGGGCCAGTTGTTCTTGCTTGAGATGACGTGTCTCTATCTGCAGATGTCACGTTGCGTGATGATCTTCTGTGGTGACGCCGACGTCACCTGACAGTAGCAGTGGCTTCCCTGTGTGTTGAATTGTCGTGCACCATGCGTTTCAGCACCGCGCGTTCATTTCGCCCTCGTGGGCAATCTTTAGACGACGCTTTATGAGCGCCATGGCAATTGGAGCATTTGAACGCAGTTGCGTGGCAGGTGTCTTCTGAATGAGGTTCGGCACACCGCGGGCACACGACATTGCTGATACATACTCTTTTGACATGTCCCATTTTGAAACATCTGAAGCATTGTAGGGGCTTCGGTATGTATGGACGGACCTGGTGGCGAACGTGGCCAACTTTGACGTGTGGGGGAGAACTGTCTCTCTCAAAAACAATCTTCAGGCATCGTGACTGACCAAGCCTTGCGATGTACTTGATGAGGATGTCGTCTGTAGTTGGCTTATCAAGATTGGGAAATCATCAGCGGGAATGGAAATGTCCACGTCATAAATGACGCCAACACTGCCCTTACAGTCAGTGGGGATCACTGATTTAACTGTGACTGTCGATTTCCGAGATATTCTGTAAGCTTTGCAGCGCACTACGGTGTAGAACATCAACTGCCAGAACATTCTTCCGTGAGTTGATCCTGACGTCTTTAATCTCATTTGGAGTGAGTCTTTCGAGGTATGCAGACAGCACTTGCCTGTTAAGCCCCCGTAGGTTGGCTGAAGGGTCCACAGCCATGAAGCGTATAGTGTGTGGCCAACGCTGCGCGGTAGCCTGCACGGTGGATATACTCGCCGTCGACGATGTTCGTAGCAGTCTTCTTTTTGCATTGCGGCTCATGACGACTGTGTAGTCGTCATCCGATGACTCGAAACCGTCGGAATAGAGCTCCGTTGCCTCGCTCTCTGTGCCACTTGAGGTGGTCCCACGTCTAGCCACTGCAAGACGTAGCGGTCGTCCACCTCGAAAATCCTGAGAGGTTTCTTCATTCATTCTCGCAAGGAGGGAGCGGCAGCTCCCAGAATTCGCGGTAAAACAAATAGAAAATTTGAGACAAGGGTACAAGCGTTCTATGAAATAGACACTTCCCCATAATGTGTAGAATGCAAGGCGACGGGTAGGTGCCACGACCAGTGGCGTATGGCGTACCAACCCTTTCGCGAGTAGAGGGCGCAAACTTACCTCACTCGCACGCCACACACACACACACACACACACACACACACACACACACACACACACACACATATATATATATATATATATATATATATATATATATATATATATATATATATATATATATATATATATATATATATATATATATATATATATATATATATATATATATATATATATATATATATATATATATATATATATACGTGTGTGTGTGTTCTGTATTTTGAGCTGTAATGGACAATTCGAGTTGAATTTAACCTAACTAGCCTGACTCCTAATTAGGCCTCCATAAAGCTAAAAAACATGGTCTTTCACCTTCTACCTGATCTGGTGGATCAGGCTGCGGGTAAGCTGGAAGGCTGAGTTTCGCACTGTACTCGAGCCCACTGCTTCACACGTCGCCACTTTGCAAACTGATCCCACCGCTCCTAGTTACCATAAGAAAGGCTGATCAGGTCTGTCAGAGACGAAATCGGGAACTGTTTTTTTTGTGCTCCAATACGGCAACACTAAAACAATGAAAAATATTTCGTCAGAATTATCGGCTCACAGCAGCTTCGACAGAGCAGCGATCATGCTATTCATTTTTGATTAAAGAAAATGATTTTCCTGATGCGGCGAACGCTCTGATTGGTCCATAAAGCTATTGCTCGTTCCCCTACATAACAAAACAGGCAAAGCATCTATAATAAAGCAGAATACGCTTTCGCGCCTTGTACTGTAGCCGGCTTTGCAATGCTACAGTACAAGGCGCGAAAGCGTCGCATAGGCGGCCCACACCGCAAAGAGTCTACTAGAAAGATCGTCACAGCAGAAATGTTGGAAAGATTTCACTATAGCAAAGCATTCCCTGGTAACATTTGCATTTCCTCGTAACAATATAATTTAACAATCCGGTGGTGAAGGAAAATTTCACCTTAGTTGTCTGTTTCCCCAGCGTGCAGCCGACAGTGACCACTGTCCAAAGCGGGGGGTGGGGGTGGGGGGCTTAGCTTTTTTAACTTTTCTCAGTGGGAGGGCTCGCGGCCCCCTTGCTCCACCAGCTGATACGCCTATGGCCACCACCACATTGCCTTCGCAAGGCGTAGGAAACACCCGCCTTTTCGTGCATAGCGTTGCATTATCAGGGCAGCGTAATAAACGCTACGGTTCTTAGAATTACTTATGTATGCCTTTTGTAGTATATTGAAGTGTCGATGTTCTGCATCAGATATGCGCAATATTTGATTTTTAACCATTAATATGCACAAGTACGAACGCAGCAACCAGAGCAATATTCATGGGCGCTGCGGATATCGTTGGATTTCAGTCGTTTCGGGTGACAAACAGACAAGTCGACCGATATACTTACCAATACTTTTGCGTCAAAATATCTCAAGAAAGACTATGGTCTTTTAGAAAAGTGTGGCAGTAGTTTCGCAAGGCAGCAATCCTCTTCAATGAAGCTAATCAATGGTCATGTCGAAAAGTGTTGCAGGTCCCTTTAATGAGTAGCTCGAAGTGATCCCAGGCCTCTAAGTGGACTGTAGGGCGCGCGTGCACGCGCGCGCATGTGTGTGTGTGTGTGTGTGTGTGTGTGTGTGTGTGTGTGTGTGTGTGTGTGTGTGTGTGTGTGTACATGCGTTTTAGAAGTTATTTTGGTGTTCGATCTATTTTTCATCCCAGGCTTCTTCATTTTTTCGTTAGTTTCATATCTTATTTACTCTTTTTTTTCCTACAATTTTTCTTTCCTCCATAGATGACGTTGTTCTAAATGGAAGATGTCAGCGTGCTTGCTTTGAGCGACCACGCATATTAATTAATAACAAATAATAATATATTTATATGCCTCGTTTCAGTCTCCGTTTACATGATCTACAATATTGTTCAATGTTGCTGGATCGGCAATAGGAGCGATAATTCAGAAGGTGTCTAATGGGGGCTTTTCGCGGCTGCCCCTGGTGACAGGAACCCAGGCTGCTCGCTGTCACTGCGTATCATATGCTCGAAACGCTACATTGTTAAACGAATATAGCGAATAACCAGCGGGCAGGCACTGCGATAATGCCTTCACTCAACGATTGCGCAAAAACTTTTTTCAAGCCGTGATTCGCAATCAGGACGGATGTGCCACGAGGGCTGCTTGGCGTGCGGCTTTTCTAGACAGGCTGCATGTCACTGTCGCGACTCTTTGCGCTAACTATGCTTTGCGAAACTTAGCCCCCCCACCCCGCAATTTTCCTATACCTGACATTTTTCGTCTATTCAATGAAAGGGAGTTATCCCCTATACGGCTTTGCTTCTCACGTTACTGCTCTCGGCACCCAACAAAAGAATATTAAAAATTTTCCTTTCGCGCACACTCTGCATTGTCATCTGCACAATGTCACCAAGCATTGATCCTCGTTGCTGTTGTTGCCTCGTTTCGACCAGATACAAAGTATCAAATGAATCCACTTGAAGACGAGTATCTTCTTTTTATAGCCCCGTCCCTTTTCGGGGCAGGGAGGGTAAAGAGAAGTGCTTCCTCTCCTTCCCTCTCTTCCCGTAGGGGGGGGTGGTGGTAGAGGGCTGCAGGTTAAGAAGGAAGCCGTTTCGCTAATACTATGCAGATTCTAACGAAATTGGTCGAGTCAAATAGAAGCCGTGATAGTTGTCGTCCCCGTCTCTGACTGTCAACTCTATTTCCCGAAGAGGAGAAAACAGCAGCACTGTTCTCAGCCGTGAGCTTGTTCGTTCCTGTATCACTTGGAATAAATATAAGTCAGTTACGTCGCTAGCAAGCTTTGTCATCGTTTCATTTCTAAGCTTTACCACTACTGCCTCATGTACGGTGTACATAGGTGTATAACAAGGTTCCACGGATTTCGTCAGTAGAGATTGATATGAGCTTTACGTAAAAACAAGTAACAAACAAATAATACACCGAGTCTCTTGTTCGTAGATTTCTCGGTCTCATTAAGGTGTCCTTTTTTCCACGAAGATTACTTCGCTAACAAATTGACGTTACTTCCCGTATTGCATAACTGGCGTGGTGGGTGGTGCCGTTGACAATGTTTCAGACTTAACGCGTAGTTTTCGCGCGAGCTCGTCTTTCATAACAGCTCTTAACGCAGAAGCAGCAGATACGTAAATTTCGGGCGTTGTTACTGGGGTCCGTTATGCGGCGATCGACAATAGCGTCTTTGCCTCGAATATTGAATTTCGTGCGTTGAATGTAAAGCTCCGCCTCTACCTCGTGTCATCTTTCCGGCTCGATGGCGACAAACTTCGCGAAGTTTGCTTTTGCGATGAAAACTAAGCCGAATATATATGTCATCTCTGATCTAACACTGTGCAAACGGACAAAACCCAACGAAACATTTTCTTTGACGCACAGCTTGAACAGGTATTCATAACGCGCATTGATTCGTAATTGTTAGCATCGAAATGGGATTTGCATTGTTGAGGTGATACTTTTTTTATCGTCCTCTACTTTCCAGAAGCAGAATAAGATTTGTAGGTCAAGTTCTCGGAGAATAATTTACCAGCCCTTGTTAACAGTGGTGACATAATTCATACCGTGTTAAGCTTTAGCACGAATAATAGGCGCCGTTGCACAAAATATTACAGGGAAGAAATCGCATGGTTGCCCACGTTATTACTTTGATTCAAGGCGCATATTGTGATGCTGATTGTGTTTTTTTTGTTTTTCGTTGTCCTGAGCGGACACATACTTCACATTTTCTATTCACCGTCCCGAAAGCTTGGCGTTTTTGGAGCACGGCCGCAAGTCTGGTATATTTCCTGTATTTGCTACCATGCAATGTTCATGAGCTCATTGACGCAGAGCTGCCGCCCTCAAAGTCGTTCTTGAGCTTTGTTTTTTATTACTTTTTCAAGAGCGCAGTGGTCCTTCATAGTTTATATTGTTCTTGCAGTCCATGGCGCCCCCTCCTCCCCATTTCTTACAGCGTTTCAAGTTTTATGCATTTTTTCTTTGTGAGAGACGCATCTTGTCGAAGGGTCTTTCAAATCTACTTAAAGTGCGTTAAATATCTGTCAAAGATTTTACTTTATCGCTATGTAAAACAGAGCGCAAGTTTATTAAGCTTTATTCTCTGAAATAACTTAAGAAATATGTTTCGCGCAGTTGAAAAATAAACGAGAAGTTGCCACCCGACGTCTCAATCCACGTGGCCCGTATATTCACATATGCGCACTGCAAATTAGGAAGCCAGCCAGGCCCGCAGTCAGGAATTGTTTTCGATGGTGGGGGGATGGGGCACTTGTTGAAGGCTTTGAAGAATACCTATTTTTATAATTTAAATGCGAAGCATACTCAGCTAGTCTCGTGGCTCGTCTTGTCTCCTAGAACACGGGCGGTGTGTACATAAGCGGCGGAGCACGTTAGAAATTCAGTCAAGGGCGTCTTTGTAAATATCCCCCCCCCCCCCCCCGTACTCCTCACCCTGGAACGCGGGCGTTGTGTATATAAGCGGCAGAGCGCGCGTTCGGAATTCAGTCAAGGGCGCCTACTCCGGCCAATACAACGACGGCACCAAGAAAGACACACTTCAACTTTACACTTCTTGCCTTCGGTTCTCCTTCATTCAATAAATAAGAAAAACAAAGACGTAATAACAATTAAGGATTACACGCCACATTCACGTGATACCACCTCCACTATGCGACGCATTTGTTCGAGTCATCTTGTGGGAAGATGCGCGCGCCAATTCGTTTCGTTGGTAAAGCACCCCCTTCATTCTAATTCCAGAGGATGGGTGGCGGGGGGAGCCCCTACGGCGGCCTCCCCTCACCTCTGGCTATCGGAGGATATTAGCGCATGACCTAACGCGACGAGAGAACGAACGAACGAACGAACTTTACACGTTGCGGAACCTCACGAAGGTTATACCCACTAACGTCGTGGAAGCGCTGTGGTTGCAACCATTCGCAGCGCACATGGCAACGCATATCGAATCTTTCAGAGTATATATATATATATGCATTTGTTGTTTTGTATGCGATAGATGAATGCATAAAAAAGTGACAGTTTCGGCACAAGTTCGAAGCAATGAATGGGATAGCAAGACATCGAACTGCTGTACGAAGTTGTACGAGATTTAGGAACTATACAAAATGTAGTGAACATGGTCGGTTGTGCTGGAATTGAATGCAGTAACCAGAGTATCGAAACAGGTGTTGTTGTGAATAGTTGTATGCGTAACGTCCGACAGGACGGGAAGTCCAAGTTCAGCACCGGAAACGTGACAAGCCACTGGTTTTCACGCCGAAGGCATTCACGTTGACGTCTCCAGTGACTATCA
This sequence comes from Rhipicephalus microplus, assembly GCF_013339725.1. Lineage (NCBI taxonomy): Eukaryota > Metazoa > Arthropoda > Arachnida > Ixodida > Ixodidae > Rhipicephalus > Rhipicephalus microplus. The sequence goes on from NC_051173.1 coordinate 15,566,382, forward strand.
CTGGCACCTCCTGTAGGCACACCGCACGGAAGTTGTGCAGCAAGAAGTTCATGACTACAGTCCGCCAGGTTGCTCGTCAGATGCACAGTATTGAGACAACGAAGCCTTGCGATGTTTTAACAGCGCAAGCGTCACCACAACTCATCTGAGGAAGCAAGTTGAGTTTGACCGTCTAAAATGATAGTGACGGGGCACATTTCGATGGGAACTGATTTCACAGGCACAACAGGACCAGCAACTTCCCGAATAGTTCTAAACTTGATGCGAGCATTTTTTTTCTGTAGCTTCCGGGTGAAAGTGGAGCCAGAGACATTTTGGAATGTTCCTTTCATTAAACTGTATCTGTTTCAGTGAACCCATCCCTCCAATGATCAAGCCATCGGAAACATCAATGTTTAAATAAAGCATACATGGTTTGTCGAAATAAAGTACATGCTTTGTTTACGAATGTTTATTTTAAGTTTATTAACAGTAATCCAGTGCCAAATGGTGTATATACATCATAGCTCACCCTTAATGCGATGGAAAGTATGAGCGGCGTGGCCTTGGTGGTTAATGCAGCACGCTGAGGAGCGAGGGGTCACTGGATCGAATCTCCGGTGGTCGCCTTGTAATTTTTTTCTGATTTACTTTTCTTTGTGTCGTATATATATATATATATATATATATATATATATATATATATATATATATATATATATATATATATATATATACATACACACACACATACACACACACACATATATATATATATCTATATATATCTATCTATATATATATATATATATATATATATATATATTGCATTGTAATGTACTAGACAGAGAACAAGAGGCAACACCCGATCCTGGGCCAGCTGTGTTCTTATTCTGTCCTCGTTCTTCTCTTCCTTTTCTAGTCGCGTATGCGCCCGTGCCTGAGCACTGCACTTGTCATCATTACACTCAGCCACGCTGCGAGCATGCAGTCCTGCTAAGCTTGCCCTTCACTGGCACAGGTCCTTTTCTTGGAAGGTCGAAACATTCAGAGGGCCTAGGCTATGAACCACTATAGGTAGAACTAAAGCCTCTGGTGGGAGGCATTGTCTGCCTCGCATAGGCCGGTCATGGCCACGGTGCGTCCTGCGTTAAAAGTAAGGCGATGATGTCTCTGGTGGACTCCATAGACTTTGTCGTGCCGGTTTTTGTGTCTTGCTTTGAAAGTCGGGTGACGATGGCTCTAGTGGACGCCATTGAGTGTTTCGCAATGGTCGTCTTCGGCCCGCAGGCCCGGAGCCCTGAGTTGCCAATACCGTCTCTGGCGGGCGGTATTGGCTCTGCCTGTGGGGTCTCTCTCGTGGACGCCATGACTTGCCTTGCGGTGTTGTCGAACATTCTGGTGGGCGACCTTGGCTGTCTCGAGGCGGCCGCAGCAGCAGGCAATTCAGTTGGCGCAGTATGGGGCACTGGTCTTCATTCCCGTCGGCGTTCTGGACAGGGGTGGACGACTCCACGTGCCCAGTAGGTGTCGGGTTCGAAGGCCGCAATGCCAATTGCTCAGGCTCGAGGGTGGTCTTGTTGCCTGTTGACAGACTGGAGGACTGTGATGAGACATCGAGCTGCCGCCCTTAAGCTCAATATATGGTAGTGGGCGCGTTGACGAAGGGCCCATCTACCTTGTGCCCCTCTGTATCTCTCCCCACGAAAGAAGACGGGGTGGCCGATGGCTGTCACGAATTTGGGCCCGGTACCAGCGACGAGTCTGGAAGCTCATGTGGAGTACTGCAGTGCTCAGCTGGAGCCTCGAGATGGAACCCTTCTTGAACTCTATCCTCGGTACCGGTCAAGTTGGACGGGGTGGTGGTGGAGAGGTGGTAAGGATTACGACCAAAAGCAGCTATGAGCTTGCAGCTCCACTCCGCCTATGACTGCTGCTTCCAGCCTTCTTTCCAGTGCCATGCCGCTGCACCTTCCCGAAGACGGTCTACAGCCAAGGTCCATTTCTGAGATACCGTACAGGCCTCGCGCATTCATATCGCGTTGACGGTTGCAACCCAGCTGTCGGCGTCGTTCCCGACCCCATGAAATTCCGGTAGTTCGCAGACGGCTGGTGATTGTGAGGTGGCAGGTGGCAACGCAGAGATCACCGACGCGAAGCAGTCGAGCTGGTGTGAGAGCTCGTAAGAGAATATTGAAGCTCCCTGCGTTGCTCCGTTGTGCTTGCCTCAAGGTCGTATGAGGCAGCTACATTCAACACTGCAGTAATGTCAAACAATGCTGGCAACATTGTAGGAGCTCGCTCGGTGATCAACGCTGTCAGTTTGTTAGTGTCGGCGCGGAGTAGTGCGATGGTACGCCACAGTTCCACGGCACTGTCGCACGAGGCTTCTGAACCACTTTGCTTCGTGTCCGTGAAGTACGTGGTTCTAGTAGTACTCACGGCGGTGACACGCACGTCCAAGGAAGCATGAACAGCGTTTCTTGGCGGCTCGTATGTTGGAAGAGTACCGGACAGGTAATGCAGGCCATGGGAAACCTGAACAGCATTCCCAAAGGACAGGAGCCCGTGCGTATTACGACCGCGAAGTGGTAGCATAGTGTCCATTGGGTGATGCCATGGTACCACAGAGGAGTCATGGACACCGTCCACTAATGGTCCGATGGGCAGCTGAAGCGGCGGCCGGGTTGTTGACTGCATCGCCAAAGAAGCGTGAACGGCGTTCCTGGATGGAGAAGCCCGCACTGCCGACGAACCACGAAGACACGTACCGGTGGCTTCCGGCAGAGGGTTTACTTGTCGGCTTGCGCTGACGGCAGAATCCATAGCCAAGGACGCGTGGACGGTGTCCCTTGGGAAATGGTACCGGTAACGTGTACTGCAGCTGCCGAGGAGGCCTTGACGCCGTCCCCGAACGGTGGTGGCAGTGGCGGCAGGTGAACAGCTGCCAAGGAGGCCTTGACGCCGTCCTCAAGCGGCGCTTATCGCGGTTGTCCTGGATGACGAAGCCGGGACGTAAGACTTCTTCGTCGACTGCGCCATTGTAATGTACTAGACAGAGAACAAGATACAACACCCGATTCTGGAGCTGTTCTTACTCTGTCCTCGTTCTTCTCTTCCTTCTCTAGTCGCGTATGCGCCCGTGCCTGAGCACTGCACTTGACATCATTACAATATATATATATATATATATATATATATATATATATATATATATATATATATATATATATATATATATATATATATATAATAAGGGAAAGAAGTGTATACCTAAGGGCTCGTTTTTCCATGTTTTGACACAATATTAATGAGATCTAACAGACAGTAATGACAAGGAATGTACAGGGGAAGTTATGAGAACCAATGGAATGTAAATAAGAAGAAAGAAAAGTGGATGAAAAAATAACCAGCCGTGAGCAGGTTATATATATATATAAGGAGGAGGAGGAGGAAAGTTTAAGCGGAAAGACAAGGAGGTTAGCCAGTTCTCAGACCGGCTGGCTACCCTGTGCTCGGGAAAGGGGTGAGGGGAATGAAAGATGTTAAAAAGAAATGTTGCGAAGAGAGGGAGAAATTACAAAAAAAAATTGCGACAGAGGAAAGGAACATCAAAGAGTATATGACACTAAAGTCTGTCTCTGAGGCCAGTTGTCCCCAAAAGCGCAGCAAAGCTTTCAAAGCCTTCTGGGCTGAGGATGGGCTCGGCCAATGACCCAGAATCCTTGGTTCCGACAAAGGCCGATCGTCTAGTCTATCCAGAGCTGCAGTGAGTTCTTGTTTTTGCGCGTTGAAATGGGTGCACTCACACAGAAGGTGCGCGATGGTTTCTTCGCTGCTGCAGTAAATGCATGTAGGAGAGCAGGCCATCCCAATGAGATAAGAGTATGCGTTCGTGAAGGCCACTCCAAGCCACAGGCAACATAGAAGAGTCTCCTCAGCTCGAGATATTCTTGGGGGAAGACGAAGCTGCAGATCGGGATCCAAGTTATGCAGGCGCGCGTTTGTGAAGTCTGTTGAGTTCCACTGTACCAGTGTGAGGTCACGTTCAAGCGAACGAAGTCTTGTCGCTGCGTCAGTTCTTGAGAACGGGATGGCTGTATATTGGGTACCATCGTGTGCAGATCTAGAGGCCTCATCTGCGCGGTCATTGCCATATATACCGCAATGACCTGGTATCCACTGATACACTATGCTGTGCTGTTTTTCGGTTGCTTGGTGATGAAGAAGCCTTATTTCAGCTACTAACTGTTCATTAGGTCCATGGCGAAAGGGTGATATAAGACATTGAAGAGATGCCTTCGAGTCCGAGAAGATAGACCAAATTCCCGAAGGTTCTTTCACTATAAACTCCAGAGCTGCACGAATGGCTGCAAGTTCTGGAGCTGTCGACGACGTCAAATGCGATGTCATGAATTTAATTGTGATGTGTCTCGCGGGAATAACCACCGCCCCGGCAGAGCTTACTGAAGACACCGAGCCATCCGTGTAAATGTGAAGGCGTCCGTTGTGCTTCTCTTGCAGGAAAAGTAATGTGGCCTGTTTCAGGGCTGGATGCGACAACTTTTTCTTATTTTGGATGCCAGGAATTGTAAGAAGGGCTTTCAGTGGGTGTAGGCACCATAATGGTACACTCTAAGCCAAAACGGAGCAACAGGGGTATAGGGGTTGCTCCTTTCAGGGAGCAATTGCATTGCCACTCCCATTACTCTCCTAAAAGGAGTAACTGCAGAGGGAGGAACCGTTGCTCTCCTTTCAGTTCCTCCTTCGGGGGATGAACAGTTACTCCCTCCAGTTCCTCCCTGCAGACCAACAGTTACTCCCACCAGTTGCTCCCTGCCGACCAACCATTACTCCCACCAGTTGCTCTTCTAAGAGCAACAGTTACTCTTTACCGTTCCTCCCACGTGTTCGCAGTTACTCTCTGAAAACCAACTGCACATGCTTCCAGTTACTCCTTGGGGAAATGAGTATTTATCTCGAGTATGCTTGTCACACGCTTAACACATGGCGAGAGCTCCTTGGAAGAGCACTGCTTGGGTGCTTCTAACACAAAAAGTGGACAATATTGAAAGGAAAATAAATGCTTTATTGTTCTTTTTATGAGGCGACGTGTGACCACACGTAAAAGTAGACTTCGCCACACCACAGCCAGCACTAAACAAACACCATAATACATCAAAGGTTTTCTGCGTCATCCGTGGAAAAGCAATCTTGAATTTCTAGCATAGGGCAGCCTGTGTCATCATTGGTGAGAGAAGGGCAACTTCTCCAATTAAGTTTCGCAGCTGGTGTTTCCATCAGGCTAGCGCAGCAGAACGTCACCGCAGGCATATGTGAAGCATCTCATTGCTGCAAGAAAAAAAATAGAAGTGTGAGGTTAAACATTCCAGAATCAATTCATAACAATGAGTCACACACACTGCAGCAGCGCTTACATTCTAGGATGTCTACTGCAAAACGAAATGTGAAAAAAAGGAAGGTTCGGCCAAACGTTACTTGGCAAGCCATATAAATGCTGATGTGGTAGACGCTCTTCACATGATGTCTCAGACAGCAATATTCTGGAAGAAAATGTGCAGCACCTCAACAAGGCATATTTGTAGTAGCTAAAGATACCCTTAGGTTCAGTTAACTTGTTTCCTATACACAGCTGAGTGACATTTCTATGAGCCCATTCACCAATGGGCATTCTAAATGAGGTCATGTGTGGGGCAAATAACACGTACTGTCCGCTCATGTTAAAATACTTATTTAGCTCGTGCACATAGTTGCTCTCGATTCTACTGTTCTATCATACGCTGCTGCGTCTTGAATTGTGCAATACCTGTAGGCACAAGCCAAGCATGCAAAGCCTGCTTGAAAGCAACCATTTGCAGAGGCTACATGATAATCTTCAGTATATTTCTTTGTACCTGACGCAAACGGCTGGACAAAACTATAGACAAATAAATGTAGACCGTGCTACCTTCAAAAAATGCTTTAAATTTAGAAAACTAGGGTGCATTTGTTCACTCGGTTGACGAGTCACAGCCACGAGATATGTAAACGAATATATCTTAAGGCATGCACAGATATTCTGATTCTTTGTTTGACAGTGTCACAGATAGCTTGCCAATACATATATATTTGAGAGCAACAAGATGTGAAGCTTTTATTAGTTAAACGTCTTGTTGGTTCACAGCCAAACAGGTTACTGCTTGTTAGACAAATTGGAATACGCACACCATGGTTTCCAAAAAAAAAAAAGCATTATTAGAAGTTAGCTCCCGGTGTGAATGTCTGCCTATTTATTTTGTACTGCCTTCTACATGTGCCACAAAGACATTTGTTGAGGATGTGCTACCAGTCAAGCCAAGATCGCATACTTGGTCAATGTGATGGAAATACAAACATTAGAAACACTGCCACCTCTAGTAAGAGCATAACACTTCAGTATCTTGGACTAGCAAAGAGGTGCACAAGAAAGTTAAGCCCACTCTTGCGGAACTTTGAACGCGAATATTTCAGAGTGGGGGAGGTCAACATGCTGTGGCACTTTTAAACCCACGAAACATCTGCAGAAAACAGGGTAAAGGCAAGTCAAGAAACACTGTTATGAAGGCCTGCACATGGACAGCTTTGTGAATCTAGGCCCAAGTGTTATGCTTTGTGCAAGCCAAAATCCATGTAAATAGGGAAAGCATACTTTTAGGAGTACCAGCGTAAAGAAATCTTGGCAGTTGGCTTTTTAGTACAAACAGCAATCCCTGCAATGAAAACATAAACATTTTATCTTAACGGTAACAGTGTGAGCACACACACGGGCCAGTGGAGCCATGTCGAATTGTCAGTGCCAGTGTAACCATGTGGCATAATGAACTATTCTCTGGCCAACACATGCACAGTTTGCCCCTAAAAAGCGATGCTTTCATATACGTAGTACAAAAAGTCTGCACTTACCAAAATTCACTTGCTTTCTGTACTTTAGCATCGTTGGGAGCATTTTTATCTGCAGTATAACCAAATTTGTGTCATATCCCTGAAAAAAAAAAAGTAAAAGACATGCATCAAATATTGTTTCATTTGGTAGCAGTGAAGTCAGGTTAAGAACAGCCAAGTGGGAATCAGCCTAATTATGTGCATGCAGCAAATCCCAAACGGCATTATTGAGGTTGTCGAAATTTTCGTCGATTGGTATTAACGTCGATATGCGACTTCAACGGCATGCCAAGTTTTCACAGCGCATAAAGATTTAATGATGCAGAATAATGACAGCGCTAACGAGAACATATAGCATTTATGATTGTCTTTTACAATATTCAGTTTTGCTAAGGTTTTGCATCACTAAAGAAATCTGAAAGATTTGGGTAATTCCTCCTCCAATTGTTCTGTCAATATGTAAACTGCTCGCTTGATGGTGCGCTTATAAAATAGTACGTTCAGCGCAGAGGTGAAGCAAGTGACGCAGTGATGTGGGCAGATTTTTTTTTTTTTTTTTAGGCGTGCGGGGAGGGGGGGGGGGGGTCCACTTATCTGAATAGGCCGGGCAAGCGAATATGGTCGTCAATTTGGGCTCCCTACGCCCGGCCTAAAAAAATTCTGTGCGCAACCGCCTGGCTATGCCAGTGAAGTGATGCGACAATGAATTGTTCACTTACTGATTTACATACACTTTGCATCTCTAAAAAATGCGGCCCAAGGCCCCAACACTCAGCCGTTAACATTACAATTTACATAAAGCCAATGGTAGAAAAGTGCCAGTATGAATGCAGCTACAACCCCGCCCCAATGTTTTTTGAAGCGAGGTAGTGTTGCGGAAATGAACTTTTAACTGCAAAAGTACACTGGCACTGCAGTGGTGACAGGGGAAGCAAGAGGGTATGCAGGCGGTAATAGAGGTAATTCAGTCCGATACGGCTAGCAATGGATACGGTGAATAAGAGCAAATCATTTCTCTTTCAATAGCGCAACCACTCAACAATGTATTGTAAGAGCATTAAATGTTGCTGGAAATGCCACTCACCTGCACGCTGATGCATGCACAGTCCTTTGTCCGACGAGCGAACAGGCTTGCAGATAGCTGAAGACGTGTTTACGATGTGTTTGTTCCACCCAGCAGCAAAATCCACAACTACTTCGCGCTCCATAAAGATAAATATACACTAACCTTCATCACGAATAAGTAAAAACGCAAATCTGCGACACACACACACGATCAAAACATAGCTCACAAGCCCGCACGTCCATGTGCTCGCCAACCACAGACCATATGAAAATGAGTAAGTAGTGCGAACGCGAACCTAGTTGCGCCGAGAAAAAAAAAAAACGTCGAGCAGTGGCAGCTCAGGCGTCAGCGCAATAATTTCAGTGTGTTTTCCTAATACAATTATAAAAAAAACTGAGGTACGTTAAAACTCATAAATAAATATAAAAAGTTGAGTGTAATTTTTATTTAGTGCTAGTCAACATAAACACTGAATAAAAATTACTTTGTAACTTACATCGTTTGCTACGCTAGCGCCACACTTCTCGTGCGGGCGCAGATGGCGCAGATTTGTCATTCTGCCCTCAAACTACACGGTGAAGCGTGCTACTAAGTGAATGGCTGATGAGAAGCGCGTCTGGGTCCGCTTTTTTTTTTTTTTTCTTCTCCGATCTATCTGGGCGGGGGGCTCCTTATGCACGTGTTTCGGTGCTTGATCGACTTTGACGCCCTTACTTCGCGGACGAACGGCGTGTCTAGGCTTTTTTTATCGTTGTTTTGCACGTGTTTCGGCGTTCGGTCCGCTTTGACGTGCCAACTCTCCATTCTGCTGCTGCGTGTGTTAGGTATTTGCCGTACTGTATTCTCAGGCCTTCTGTGTTCAGCCAGCGCTGCTATCTTATTATCTACGGATGCTAAAATAAATCACTGTTTTGGTTTGGTGAAGTTTGGCACACAGAACGAACAATAATCTGGCCCATGAATATCAATGTGGGCGGCATGCATATTTGTGTGCGGTGTCTTGCCGGGGAGTAACCGTTGCGTGACGAGAGCATTTACAGCGGTTCCTCCTTCCGTTGCTCCCTTACAAACTTAAGATGAATACAGTTGCTCCCCCATTCTCGAACAAGTCGGCCATCTTGTTCCGCTTGGTCTTTTCGGAGAGTAACAGTCGGTCTGAAGGAGTAAAAACAGCCGTTGCTCCCATTTTGGCCATTTTTGGCTTAGAGTGTATCAGCGGCTGTGCTGCATGCGTGAAGTGCAACTGAAGCACTGCGCAATGCTGAGCTACAGTTGCGCTGAACGCTAAGTGGGGCCTGGAAGTTCGAAGTGAGGCGAGGTGATGAGATGGAAGCCGAGCGAAATGTCTTATGTGCATTCTCAAAGCGTCTACGCGGATGTATGCGTTGACTGCATAATCACGCGCAATGATGACTGTCGCTGCTGTAGACGCACATCTCGGGAGACCAAGGCATATTCTCAGGGCTTGGACTTGGATCGACTGGAGGACGCGCAAGTTTGTTCTTCGGATCCCGCAAAGCACGGGTAAGCTGTATCGCATATAACCGAAGAACAGAACAGTGTAGAGTTGGAGCAGTGCTCGTACCGATGCAACCCACGTTTTTCCAGCAAGAAACCTCCGTACGTGGGTGATCATGGTGAGTTTAGTTTTTTTAGTTTTGATGTGGGCGATGTGAGGGCTCCAGGAGAGGTCGCGATCAACTATGACTCCGACGAATCGGTGGGTCTTCACGTAGTTGATCGTGTGTCCGTTGATTTGAATAACATATGGGCTCATAGCCTTATGCGTGAATGCTGTAAGCGAGCATTTCTCTGATGACGTCTCTAGTCCCCGTTCTTCCAGGTACTTTGTCGCTATTGTAGCCGCTCTCTGAAGCCGGGCACGCAAATGAAGGCGCGTTACGCCTGACGCCCAGATGCAGATGTCATCTGCATATATTGATAGATAGACAGATTCTGGAAGTGCGTCAACCAGGCCGAGTAGCGCTAGATTGAAAAGTGTGGGGCTAAGAACACCGCCTTGACGCACACCTCGACGGTTGCAATGGTGCGATTGTTGTGCCATTCTCCGTCTGTACAAAGAAAGTTCTGCGTTTCAGATAGCTGTGGATCCATTGGTAAACCCGACCCCCTAATCCAACATTTTCCATGACATCCAGAATGGCTTCATGTGATACGTTATCGTATGCACCTTTCACGTCCAAGAACAACGCCGCAGATAAACGTTTCAGTCTTTTTTGATGCTGAACAGATGAGACCAGGTCTATAATGTTATCATATATATATATATATATATATATATATATATATATATATATATATATATATATATATATATATATATATATATATATATTACTTTGTTGGCATCCTGAAGAATTCCATCCCCGTTCCAAAGGGGAAGCTCGCAGGCCGCTCCTACTTAGGGACGGGGAAGCCTAGCCTCACCAGCGCGTCGTGAGACTCCTGGACAGCCTTGAGTTGTTGAAGGAGGACTCGGCTCTTGAGCATGAAATGAAAGCCATTTTCAGAAAATTCTTTATCTTTTCCTTGTGAATAAGGGCACCTCCAGAGCACGTAGCTAAAATCACTGTGATCGTAGCAGTCCAGACCAAGTTCTGAAAATCACTACCATCATGGCAGTTTGAACCAAGTTCTGAAATGTCGGAGTAATGACTGTAAGTGAAGAGGCTGGCGTGTGTTCCCATCTGACGCTTGCGAAGAGAGATTGCTTGTGGCTTTGACAATTTTCCGTGTAACAGCGGAAAGGACCTACGGCCGATTTGATATTGTGTTGTAACCTCATTGAACGTAGTCAAATTGTACCTAAAATGGAGACTTGGAGCTGATTTCTCTATTTTAGCAGCGAAAGTCGCGGCGCGGTAAGTGAAACCTCGCGCCTTGGAGTGGGCTATCTCATTCTCATTGGGAAGGCCCCCGACTTTCGAGCCAGAGTGAGTAGGGAACAGAGTGCTAATCTGGTGAGCGAGATATATAAGAAATTCCTCACGAGACATCTTTATATAAACTCTTATTTATCTAACCAACCGCCGGTTTGAAAGAACCGGCGCTTTGAATTAAGCAAATGTCGATGATCAAGGAATACTTTGTACGGTTTTCCTCTGGTTTTTATGTTGTGGTTTACGTTAATTCATCACCATAGAGTACGATACTGTGCCACAATTAAAGTTCGGTTGCTCATGCAACGTAATTTTCCAGTTCTTTACTCTGCTGTGTAGTTTATTCATACTCTCATACTATGTTGTAACTGTTTTCGTTATTGTGTTTACTGCTAAGGCGAAGGCCTTAGATGCCTGGTCAAACGTGAAAATTTATCAGCAGCGTCAAGAAGTGGCACGAAAAATTAGCTCGCGCTAATGACGCATTGATTGAAAATTGACTTTTCACGCTTTGACAGCTTGTGTAAGCTCCGTACAGTCTTTTGGTGGATCCTCTTCTCCACCGTCACCCTAGTAAGCTTTAATCGGTGGCGCTGAAATCTGTACCAAGGAATAGATGTGTGCTTTGAATTTCGAAGCTGTTAGGAGCTGCATGTGTACTTATAGCTGCGTTTGTTTGGCATGCCGCGTCTGTACTTTGACAATTTCAGTTGACGTATAAATAAAAACGGTGAGCGATTCACTCATAGAACTTCTGTATTACGGGCAAGCCAAGAGAAAGGATTGGTCGGCTTGCTCACCTTCATTAACTGCTTCATTCTCCGCAGCAGGTGTGTCAAAGGGGCTCGAGCACAGTGTTGGTGTAGTTTTGGAGGTCTCCAGCAAAGATGACACTTCCCGGCGACCCTTGGTGGCCGAGCAAGCCTTGTCCTTATTTGCAATAGACAAATACGCCGGAGGCAGTCGAAAATCGTTGGCACAGCGTCCGGCAGAGGTTTCGGAACCTCGCGCGACGAATACACAACTCCTCCGATTAGCCACCCGAAGTATGTCACCATCATCCAAGTGCTTTTCGCAGACACGCACATGTAGGGAATCAAATGCGAAACCACCACTTTCTTGCCGCGGTATAGACAAGAGCAAACCTATCTCGCACCCAGGCGCCTATAGGCTCCCGGTGGGTATACTCTCACACCCAGGCACCACTTTTTTCTGGACTGCCAAGGCGTGTATTTGTTGCGTCAAGTTACGTGGCCAGTGGCCACTCTGGGTCTTTATTTTTTTATTTTTTTATTTGTTGAATCATACAATATGTGAAGAGGTTTATTAGCCGTTAAAGACAGCGACGAGACAGCGTCAAGAACCGTCCAGCGATCGGCACAGCAACGAACCGAAGCACGAGCCGAGAGAGCCGGGCGTTGGCGATGCTGCTCGCTGCAGGCACATCTTCTTCTTCACAATCGCCCCCGCTGAAAAAGGAGCCATCCTGGCGACTTAAGAAGTTTCAGGCAAAGGCTCATGGTACGGTTTCAGTCGGGAAACATGGACGATGTCACGTGCACGCCGGCGCATGTCGTCCGATCGGGAAACTGGTTCAATTAGGAAATTAACCGGAGAGGTTTTCTCCAAAACGGTGTAAGGCCCCTCGTACCGGGGGACAAGTTTCGAGGAGAGTCCCGGTGTTTGGTATGGGATGGCAAGCCACACAAGAGACCCTGGGGCGTAGCTGGGATCCGGAGGAGAGGTGCTACGGGTTTCTTTCTGGCGTTGTTGCTCTTCCGAGGTGAACGCACGGGCGAGCTGGCGGCACTCTTCGGCTTGTCTAGCAGCATCGGAGATAGTTGGACACTCGGAAGCATCAGGACGGTAAGGAAGTACGGTATCAATTGTATGGGAAGCCTCACGTCCGTAAAGAAGAAAGAAAGGTGAGAATCCCGTGGTGGTTTGTATTGCGGTGTTATATGCGAACGTGACGTATGGGAGAACACGGTCCCAGTTGCTATGATCAGATGCCACGTACATTGAGAGCATATCACCTAGCGTGCGGTTGAACCGTTCCGTTAGTCCGTTAGTCTGCGGGTGGTATGCTGTCGTTTTCCGATGAATGACGTGGCATTCCGAAAGCAGAGTTTCGACGACCTCGGAAAGGAAAGCGCGGCCTCTGTCACTAAGGAGCTCTCGAGGTGCACCATGTCGAAGGATAAAGCGTTGCAAAATGAAAGAGGCGACATCCTGAGCTGTAGCGCTCGGCAAAGCGGCTGTTTCGGCGTAGCGTGTCAGGTGGTCAACCGCCACTATAATCCACCGATTACCATCTGGTGTCAATGGAAGGGGACCGTAGAGGTCAACGCCGACGCGATCAAATGGCTTGGCAGGGCATGGAAGTGGCTGCAATGCGCCAGTCGCACGTGGCAGTGTTGATTTACGTCGCTGGCAGTCAGGACAGCACTGCACAAATTTACGTACAAAATTGTACATGCCGCGCCAGTAATAGCGATGGCGAAGGCGTTCATACGTTTTGAACACTCCGGCGTGGCCACATTGTGGATCGTCGTGAAGCGAGGCGCATACTTGCGATCGTAAAGTGCGTGGAATGACCAGCAACCACCGGCGGCCATCGGGAGCGTAGTTGCGTCGATGAAGAAGTTGATCGCGGATGGCGAAATGGAAAGCTTGACGTCGGAGGGATCGAGATACTGGAAGGTTGGGCGTGCCAGATAAATATTCGATAAGAGAGGCGATCCACGGGTCACGACGTTGTTCGGTGGCAATCGAGTCGAGATTTAGCGATGACAAGGTCTGGAGGCAAGTGTTTCCGCACGTCTGACCTGGTGGTAAAGGTGAGCGAGACAGGGCATCAGCGTCAGAGTGTTTGCGTCCGCAGCGGTATACGACGCGAATGTCGTACTCCTGGATGCGGAGTGCCCATCGCGCAAGGCGGCCAGAAGGGTCTTTCAACGTGGAGAGCCAGCAAAGCGCGTGGTGATCAGTTACTAGATCGAACGGGCGGCCGTATAAGTACGGCCGGAACTTTCCAAGCGCCCACACCAGAGCCAAACACTCTTTTTCTGTCACGCTGTAATTAGTTTCGGCTTTCGTCAGAGTGCGGCTAGCGTAGGCTACAACGTATTCTGAATAGCCGGGCTTTCGTTGAGCGAGGACCGCGCCTAGCCCGACGCCGCTGGCGTCGGTGTGCACTTCGGTAGGAGCCGTCGGGTCGAAGTGGCGAAGAATAGGTGGGGAAGTGAGCAGACGGCGCAGAGTAGTGAAGGCAACGTCACATGCAGGGGACCAGGAAGTGAGGTTCACGTCACCGCGAAGAAGCTGGGTTAACGGTGACATGATAGATGCAAAATTTCGAACAAAGCGCCGGAAATAGGAGCATAGGCCTACAAAGCTGCGAAGTTCTTTCATGGTCGTCGGCTTGGGAAATTCTGCGACTGCTCGAAGTTTTGCTGGGTCTGGTAATACGCCGTGCTTGGACACGATGTGACCTAGGATGACGAGCTCGCGTGCAGCGAAGCGGCATTTTTTCAGGTTAAGCTGCAGACCAGCGTTGGTCAGACAGCTCAAAACGTGCCTGAGGCGAAGGAGGTGCGTAGGAAAGTCGTGGGAGAAAACCACGACATCGTCGAGGTAACAGAGGCACATATTCCATTTGAGGCCACGTAGCGTATTATCCATAAGACGTTCAAACGTGGCAGGCGCGTTACAAAGCCCAAAGGGCATGACGTTAAATTCATATAGTCCGTCTGGTGTAATAAATGCCGTTTTTTGGCGATCGGCTTCTGCCATTGGGACCTGCCAGTAGCCAGACCGCAAATCTAGTGACGAGAAAAATTCCGCTCCGTGAAGGGTGTCAATGGCGTCATCAATGCGCGGCAAAGGATAGACGTCCTTGCGGGTTATCTTATTCAAACGACGATAGTCCACGCAAAATCGGATAGATCCGTCTTTCTTACGCACCAGGACGACGGGAGACGCCCAGGGACTGTGGGATGGTCGAATGACGTCTCTACGAAGCATATCTTCAACTTGATCGTTGATGACGCGGCGCTCTTCAGCGGAGACACGGTATGGTCTTTGACGCAGTGGCTGGTGTAGGCTGGTATCAACATGATGTTTGACTTGTGATGTGCGGCCCAGTTGAGGTTGCGACACATCGAACAAACTCCTGAACTCATGCAGAAGATTCAGCAGGTCGGCATGTTCGGTGGGAGTGAGGGTGTCGGCGATGGCGCTGGAAAACGTATCATCGGACGACTCCCCGAGTGCCGACAGTGCTTTGGGGTGGTCGCAGTATTCGTCCGGGACATCAAACAAAAACGAAGGGTCGAGATCCTGCACGCGGCCGAGACATTCCCCCGCAAGCAATGTGACAGGTGTGGAAAGCGGATTGCTTACGAACATGTTGCTTCTTCCGGCGGCAAGATCAATTGTTGCGAAAGGCAGCGGCAAAGCTCGACGACTTTTGAAGATATCGGAAGGCATAAAAAGAACTGTAGCGTCAGTGTAGGCGTTGCATGAAACGGGAACAAGGGCGAAATTTCCAGGCGGAATATCGGTATCTTCATGAACGAGCAACTTCGGCGGCTGATGAGGAGCGTCCAGTAATGGGACATCACACAAGGGTGAAAACTCAACTTCGGCGCGTGCGCAGTCTATGACGGCATTATGGCGGGATAGGAAGTCCCACCCGAGGATGACGTCATGCGAACAGACAGGAAGAACAATAAACTCCACGATGTAAAGAATGCCTTCGATGGAGACTCTTGCAGTGCAGGCTGCGAGAGGCGTTACTTGCTGTGCGCTTGCGGTGTGAAGCGACAGTCCCGAAAGCGGCGTCGTTACTTTGCGTAATAAACGGCAGAGATTAGCGGCAATAACAGAAACAGCGGCGCCAGTGTCGACAAGGGCGAAAGTACAATAACCTTCAACAGTTACTGCGACCACGTTAGCAGGAGAGGAGCGAGGGCTTAGACAGTTCGAAAACGGCGCAGTTCTTGCCTCTTGAACTGCGTTGCTTAGTTTTCCTGGTCAGAAGGTCTGGGCCGGCGACGCATTGGGGAGGGCGATCGCCGACGAGGAGAGGGTGCGCGCGGCGTCACGAAGTCGGGGTCGTTAGGAGGGGCATAGCGAGGGGACGAGACCGGCCCGTATTGCGCGAAGGGTTGGCTGCCGGGTTGCGACGATCGGACATAGTCGCCGAACGTCTGAGGTCGACGGCGGCAGTAGCGGGCAACGTGTCCGGGAGTAAAGCAGGCGTAGCATATCGGTCGGTTATCGCGCGTCCTCCAAGAATTGGCTACTGGTGGTGCCGCCCAAGGTGCAGTATAAGCAGCCGGGTGTGCGGGCTGTGGGCGCGAGGTATAGGGTGGTTGCGGAAGCCTACGCACAGCGTCTGCATATGTGAACGGCGCTGCTACAGGCTGCATCACTTGCGAGCAGGCGACAGGAGGAGCCACAGGCTGCGCTGCATACGTTAGGGGCGCGGCCACAGGCTGCACGGCTGGCGGATAGGCGACAGGAGGGCCTACCAGCTGCGCGGCACTCTGGCAGTGGGCAAGGCTGGATAGAGGCGGCTCGTGGTGCGCAACAGGAACAGCTTGGGCAACCTCTTCCGAAATAGCAGTGCGAAGCGGGGCAGGTAGACGGGTGGTGGTCTCGTGAGTGAAGGGCACTAGGGAAAGTTGGCGGGCGACTTCCTCACGGACGAAGGCTCGAACTTGCTGAAGCAGCGGTGAATTGTCTGGCAGGGTGTCGAAACTGCACAGTGACTGACCACCATGCTGAGGCTGCCGAGTCAGAGTGCGTTGCTTGTTCAACTCGTCGTAGCTCTGACACAAGCTGACGACTTCGGAAACTGTGCTCGGATTCCTTGCCAAGAGCATTTGAAATGCGCCGTCGTCGATGCCCTTCAGGATGTTTTTAACCTTGTCAGATTCGGGCATGGTGTCATTCACACGTCGGCAAAGGTCGACGACGTCCTCAATATAGCTGGTAAAGGTCTCGCCAGTCTGCTGAGAGCGGACGCGCAAGCGCTGTTCTGCCCTCTGCTTGCGGACAGCCGGCCGACCGAACACTTCAGCACATGACGTCTTGAAGACGCTCCATGTGGGGATGTTGTGTTTGTGGTTATTAAACCACAATTCGGCGACGCCAGTGAGATAAAATATCACGTGGCCCAGCTTGTCGGCTTCATCCCACTTATTGTTGGCGCTCACCAGTTCGTAGTGCTCGAGCCAGTCTTCTACGTCGGTCCCATCCGCACCGCTGAAGACCTTCGGCTCCCGTAGCCTGGGATGGCCAGGGCAGTTGAACTGGAGCGAAGGCGTCGATGTAGTGGCGTTGGTAGTCATGACAGGTGGTAGCGTGCGGCTTCGCAGCTCCAGGGTGTAGCAACGGGGATTAACAGCACCTTCCACCAAATGTGAAGAGGTTTATTAGCCGTTAAAGACAGCGACGAGACAGCGTCAAGAACCGTCCAGCGATCGGCACAGCAACGAACCGAAGCACGAGCCGAGAGAGCCGGGCGTTGGCGATGCTGCTCGCTGCAGGCACATCTTCTTCTTCACAAATACAAAAGATCTTCAGACTGCTTGGACTCGTAGCCAATGGCTAGTCCTGGGTCCAAAAAGAAAATGTATGCAGTGATGCAGGCTTACTGTTACATAAAAAAGAAACTAACAATCCAAAACACAGGGTGTTGTACAGTACTACTACAAGCATTTTTTAGCATGCGATCTTCGTGCCCAACGACAATAAAATCTACAATCGCGATAGTGTCAAAAGGTAAACCAACGCAGGCAAATCACTAAAGTGTACATAATAACATAAACAAGACAACTCAGAGACATATTAAGTAGCCAACAATACTAGTATCCGTATTCTCAAATGCAATACAAATACAACATTCGTTGCTAGGTCACAACAAGTTTCACAATCCAGGACAGTGGCATGCATTTTGAAAATCGCACACACCAAATAACCATCCAGCTCGTAAGATGTTTCTGTGACTGCAACGCGACATGCCAGGAAACAAAAAAATCACAAAGTTAGCTCGCATCATTCAAGCTTAGATAAAAATTTTTTAGAGAAGTGTTAAAATTTTGGGTTTTCTTTATTTCAAGCGGCAAGCTGTTCCATATTTTTGCTCCTATAAATGGCAACTGACGCTTTCTATACGCGTTGTTTGTGGTGGGCAGATTGAAGTTACCAGACGCAGCATTTCTAGTGGGCCGAGAAGTAGTGTAAAACAAGGATGCATCGAAAGGGTTGTTGTACCGTATGATATTATTTACGCAGCAGGCTGTCTTTGGTTTACGCAATGCATCAAAAGGTAAAATTTGCATGTCGTTAAACAGTGGTTTACTTGTATGATCATGCTTCGAGTATGTTATTGTTTTTAGAGATCGTTTCTGTAATACTCGAATAGGTTCTAGGTAAGTCTTATAAGTCCATCCCCAAGATTCAATGCAGTATGTAATGTGAGAGTGGATGAATGCGAAGTATAATGTTCGTAAAATGTCTCTATCGTAGTAGTTACGGGCCTGCAGTAAAGCATAACATCCGGACGCCAACCTAGTGCAAACTTCCATTATGCGGTTTTGCCAGTTTAAGTGGTTATCGAAGTAAACGCCAAGGTACTTGTAAGAGGTTGCATGAAGAAGAGAGTGGTTGTCGATAGCTATATTGATGGATTTAACATTTACGGTGTTGTTACAAGAATGAAAAATCGTATATTTAGTTTTCTTGGTATTATTTGTTAATTTGTTGTCACAAAACAATTCGGAAATTCTTGATAACTCCGAGTTTGTTTTAGATTCAACTTCCTCAATATTGTTACCTGTAATAATTATAGCTGTGTCAACAGCGTACATCAAAACGTCGGAGCAATGTAAGGATAATGGCAGATCGTTTATATACATGGAGAAGAATAAGGGCGCAAGGATGGATCCTTGTGGAACTCAATTTTATATATACGTTGAGGCGAAGAACATATATTGTTAATGCGAACTATCTGGTACCAGTAAAGAAAAACACTTGAGAATAGGTCGAAAGATGTACCTCTAAAACCATAGTGCTTCAATTTGCTTAAGAGTATGGAGTGATCTACGGTGTCGAATGCTTTTTTTTAGGTCTAAGCTCGACAGCCAGCCGTTCGTTATTGTTTAGGGCGGAGTTAATTGCTTGTGTTAGAGACAACACCGCGGTTGATGTTGAGTGCTCGGAACGAAAACCGTGCTGTTGTGGGCAAAGTATGTGGTATTCATCTAGGAATTTATGTATTTGGGCTGCAAGAAGTTTCTCATATAGATTGTTAAGGACGCTTAGCACGGATATTGGCCGATAACTAGATGGGTCAGTGGGCTCTCCGTCTTTGCATATTGGTGCGACCCTAGCTTTTTTTAGAGAACATGGGTACGTAGAGGCATGCAGAGAATGATTGAAGATATTACATAAGGTAGGGCACAGGATATCTATGTTTTCTTTAAGAAACCACACCGGCGAGAAAGCACCCGTTCACGCCGCTCTCACTTACAAAACTTCGCCCGAGCACCACGGCACCGTCTTTGGTTGCGAAAACAATCAGCGCAAGATAAAAATATTACTATGTACTGTCTGTGAAGATCATAACATGACACGGGAATTATGCTGGTGCGCTGCAGGTGTTCAGATTGCACCACTTTCCATCCGCAACGAAAAATGCCGAGCTCCGCCGTCAGTAGATAATTGGAATCAAAAGAAAAAACTACGAGCCTAGTAAAAGTGTACGAGTAAGTATACGCTTACTGCGTTATTCAAGTGTGACTTCAGCTATTTCGCTTTGCAGAAATAAGTTTTATGCAGTATGCCTGTAGCAAGCGGCACCAAATACTTTTTCGCAGTCATGACAATATTATAAGATATTATGGCTCACGTGTGCATGCACACACTGCGGACACGTTTAGAACAAATGTAACGGCGTACTGTCGTGATGAAAAGTAACGTGATCAGTGGAAAACATGGCTTTTGACCCCGCCATGGTGGTCTAGTGGCTGAGGTACTCGGTTGCCGACCCACAGGTCGCAGGATCGAATCCAGGCTGCGGCGGCTGCAGTTGCAATGAAGTTGGAAATGCTGCAGGCCCGTGTGCTCAGATTTGGGTGCATTTTAAGAAACTCCAGGTGGCCGAAATTTCCGGAGCCATCCACTACGGTGTCTCTCAGAATCATATGGTGGTTTTGGGACGTTCAACCCCACACATCAATCGATAAAACCAATAAAAGCATGGATTTTGATTCAGTCAAACTGCAGCATGTCTTGACATGTCGCTTGATGAATCTTTGAATTCAGTCGGTGTACCCTTAGCGCTATAAAATCATGCTTTGGCTGGTACTTCTACAGCACGTGTGCGTTCTTAGTGTTATAGCATGGCTGATAAGCAGATTCAGTGAGTGAGGTCAAGTCGGAGCAGCAGTCTAACGTTATGGCGACGCCACTTGAAAGCACGAGTTTGTCTAGCGACAATCAAGGCATGTCGCTGTTTGACTGAGTCTAAAGTCACGCTTTCCGCTATTCATGTTTCTTTTGAATCGTGGCGGTACGTATGTAGTACCTGGTGAAGCTGCTTCCGCAGTCTGCAATGCACGTGCTACACAATCCGAACTGTCGATGAGAGCCTTTTCAGAATTTCACAAGAAAACGGCGCACGTTTCGAGGAGAGGACTAGCGCGAAACATTCTTGCAGCTGGATTCGGGTTGAGAAATTTTGTGTTCGATTTGCGGAGCGTCTGCTAGCATGGCAGTTCAGGGTGTTGCTTCACAACGCTTGCGACAGATGGCGCGACACGCTGCCTACGTAGGTGACTTTACCTGCGTATAGAGTCACGGAAAAAAATTCAGAGTACTGCAAAAGTCGTCTGCACGCGGACAGCATTGAGCGGTGGCGGCCATTCTTTTTCGAGGCTGTCCGGAGCATTGCTTGCGTGCGTGGAAACCAGACCAATCTTTCCACCTTGTTACCCTCACCTGAACTGGAACACGTGCGTGTGTTTCATCAAGAGGATCCTAGAATTGATTTCGAGTCATTGATGGTTATAAATGAAATGCGCAGTAAGTGGCACGATTTCGCATGTAATGTGTGGCGAGGGTCGCTGCGTGCTCGCAAACTCTTTTCATGGCCATCCTGGCTTTATCAGTCTCGTTTTGTCATGAATGTGTTCACTCGGTACAGAGGTGTATGTGTTCAGTGACTTAACGAAAGACGCCATATTTACTTCTACATTAGGTGAATGTTGTGTGTTTGCACTAACGTTAAACTTTGCTGAATGTGCAGTCGCTCAGTTCCGGTTCACTTCACAGCGCAATGCCATGTCGCTCTCGGTAGAACTGGAATAATTATGTGGGTTTCTTCTAGAGGATACGTGAAGTGATTTAGAGTCATCTGTGGCTATAAACGAAGTGCTCAGTAAGCGGCGTGGTTGCGAATCTAATGTGCGGCGAGTGTGGCACGGTCGTATTCGCTAGGTGCGGAGGAGAGTGTCTTCAGTGACTTGACGCAAGACTTTATTTACTTCTTCGCTACGTGAAACTTGCCTGTTTGTGCTGGCTATTGCGTTCTACTAAATGTGCAGTCAGTGTTCACATTCACTTCACATCGCTCGATTGCGTCCTTCAATTGATCACTGAATCGTACCTTGCTCGCGCTTTACTTGCAGTTCAGTTTATTGATTGTGTAATGAGAGTGGTGGTGTGTACGGTAATGGGAAGTTGTGCACATCGTATTTATGTGTCGGTTCGAAAATCTGGCTGCCCAGCGTACGCGCTGATTGGCATGTGGTAGCTACCACCATATCTTGCTTGTAGGTGTGTTTTTTCCTAATTGAATCTTAGCAAAGTAAGTTGTTAGAAACTGACCGACAGCCCTTCACTGACGCTGCTCCGATATGAAAGTTCTTTTTTTTTTTGCTAACGTGTGCAGCGCGTAAGCAACTGGGAGTACAGTTCAATTTTAACTTTTTTTCTTTGTGATGCGCTTAGTACAGCTTTCTTGCAGCATTACTTACATTTCTGGTCAGAAATAGCCCAGCCCAAATGTTTCCCAAGCGTATGCTGAAAGAATGCAGCATCTCAACTGAAAACGCACATTATGCCCTGAAAGCGTCGCAAACCAACAGAACCAGCAATGCATTCTCATAAAATACAGTCTTTAACGTTTATTTGAGCAGTTGGGGTACGTGAGAAGCCTTAACAAGATTAGATACATAGATATGTGGAGCCTCAAAACCACCATATGATAATGACAGACGCCGTAGGGAAGGCGACTCCGGACATTTCGATCACTTGGAGTTCCTTAAAGTGCACCCAGATCGGAGCACGCAGGCGTACGTCATTTACGCCTTGGAAATGCAGCCGCCGCAGCCAGGATCAGATCTGGCGACCTGCGGTTTAGCAGCCGAGTAGGCCCAAAAACGAGTGTAATTAATTCACAGCATAAGAAATATTTACTTGTTTTAATTTTGACCATTCTCACCGACTTAACAGTATTGTAAGTGTACGCTCGGTAGATTACATCGTGTTATCATAATACATTTGGAATAAATACGCTTAATAAGATCACCTCATACTATATTGTGTCCTCAAATTTCACACGCAATCTATCAGAAGCAATGCGCACGGGACAAGGACGAAGACTATGAGGAGCACAAAGGGGCACTTACTTGCCAACTAAACTTTACTTAGAAAACCATGCATACATATACGACTCACGCTTGTGTTTTGCAACGCGGCGAATGATCATGCAACAATCGCCGTCAAGGTCTGCCAGTAAACGCTTATTATTTTAATATTTTTATTTCTTTTTCATGCCTAATCCACTTATTCGAAATGCGAGTGCGTTCTGTTCAAAAGATACAGGTGAACAAATGGAAGAGTATTGTGGTGCGTTGTTTTCATTCACTGAGCAGAGCGAACGAATAAGATGAAATATGTCCTTTCGCAAGAGAGTATTTTAAAAAAGCTTTGCCTAGGTTATTACAGAAACGAGTGTTCTTGGAGGTGGTGAATTCTGTGGGATCAGCTCCATGCAGTAGCGCTTATGGCCTTTCCTCAGCGTTTTTTTTTTTTTTTGGGGGGGGGGGGCGAAGCTCCTTATAGCGGCACCTATTTGTTTCTCGTAGTCGTAGTAGTAGTCGTAGTGTGTAACCCGTTTTACATTTTGACCTCCAAGGTGGTGCCGGTGAGAGATTTCTTCTGTGCGTTGTGGAACAATGAAAATTTCGTAGCGTGCGCGTTAACTAAAAGCTGATTTCTCCTGCCTCTCATTCCCCCTTAGCAGCCATTGGAATGTACATTGAGCGCTATCTGACAAGAAAGGGTTGCTACGTTATACTCGCTGGGCGTAACCTCCTTGGTTTTAGAAAGGTTCAGCGAGCGTTGAGCCGCAGTGCCATGAATACAGTGAACTAGTATATACCATGAACTCGAGGTGGTTAAAGGTGGGAAGTGGGCCCGAAGCGCAAGCCGTAAGAAAGTGTGCGTGCGCCTCCTCTCGTTAAGTCCTTGGAATGTCCGCTGGATGGCGGTGCTCCTATATGAGGAATATATGATGAAAAGATGCGAGATGGTGGTACTTGGAGTGTTGAATAGATGGACGAACGGACACATAGACAGATGCATGGATGGACTCACGGATGGCTGCACTGATGGATGGACGCATGGACGGACGCAGGGGCGGATGCATGGACGAACGCAGGGACGGACGCAGAGATGGACGAGCGGACGCACGAACATACGCACGTACGGACGGGCGAATGGACGCACGGACGGTCACACAGACGGACGCATGGACGGATGGAAGCAAGTACGAATAGACGGACGGATGCTTCGCCCCACTCTCCATCATTCACTCCATGGATATGCCGCCATTTTTTTCCCGTGCGATATGTGAAAACAAACGAGATTGCCTGGTCATGTTAGGTTGCTGCTAAGGTACACTTCTTCGCATCTGCGTGACGCCTTAGATAAGCAATGAAGTACCCCAACTGTTCTGCAACAGTAGAAAAAAATTACACGACCTCCCACTAAAGAGAACCATATGTAGATGCGAAGCAGCGGGTGATAACGCTTACATAGGCGGCAACGTTGACGCTGGTGCTCATCACGGCGTTAAGCACGCAGTGATGAACCGTCGTTAACTACTGGAACATGCCAATCGCTACTAATGGGGAGTGAGAGACAGCAGATGCCGATTGGACACAGAGACCCATAGTGCACTTTTAGTTACCGCGCAGGCTGCGAATTTTCATTACTGAACAACACGCAAGAGAAATGTCCCAACGGCATTACCTTGGAGGTCAAGATCCACTGAAAATGTGTATAATATACACATTAGCATCGGTTCTTGCCCACGGCAAGTTGTCTTCTCACCCACTTTTCTTTCTTCGCATTCACCTTACAATTTGGTCTAATAACTTCCCCTATACTTTCCTTGGCATTATAGTCTGTTAGATTTCATAATATTGTGTCGAAACACAAAAAACGAGCCCTTAAGTATACACTTCTGTCCCCCTTATATATATATATATATATATATATATATATATATATATACATATATATATATATATATATACATATATATATACATATATATATATATATATATATATATATATAAATATATATATATATATATATATATATATATATATATATATATATATATATATGAGATATAACAGACAGTAATGCCAAGGAATGTACAGGGGAAGTTATTAACATTAATGGAATGTAAATAAGAAGAAAGAAAAGTGGATGAAAAAATTACCAACTGTAAGCAGGAATCGAACCTACGACCTTCGAATTACGCGTTCGATGCTCTAACCACTGAGCTATTACAGCGGCACTCCCTCCATCCACTTTTTGGGTTTATCTGTGAATTTTAGAAGTAGGAGTGACAGTCAGCGCCATCTATAAGCCAAACAACGAGTGTGAAAACACTCTTATGCGCATGTTTGGCGTCACGTAGCACGTGAACTTATTATGAGCGGGCAGCTGATTAATTGTCCCTCTTATACAAACTAAACACACCAAGTCTGCCAGTACGAGACCCTCGTTCAATGAAATAAGGGAAAGAAGTGTATACCTAAGGGCTCGTTTTTCCGTGTTTTTAACACAATAATAATGAGATATAACAGACAGTAATGCCAAGGAATGTACAGGGGAAGTTATTAACATTAATGGAATGTAAATAAGAAGAAAGAAAAGTGGATGAAAAAATTACCAACTGTAAGCAGGAATCGAACCTACGACCTTCGAATTACGCGTTCGATGCTCTAACCACTGAGCTATTACAGCGGCACTCCCTCCATCCACTTTTTGGGTTTATCTGTGAATTTTAGAAGTAGGAGTGACAGTCAGCGCCATCTATAAGCCAAACAACGAGTGTGAAAACACTCTTATGCGCATGTTTGGCGTCACGTAGCACGTGAACTTATTATGAGCGGGCAGCTGATTAATTGTCCCTCTTATACAAACTAAACACACCAAGTCTGCCAGTACGAGACCCTCGTTCAATGAAATAAGGGAAAGAAGTGTATACCTAAGGGCTCGTTTTTCCGTGTTTTTAACACAATAATAATGAGATATAACAGACAGTAATGCCAAGGAATGTACAGGGGAAGTTATTAACATTAATGGAATGTAAATAAGAAGAAAGAAAAGTGGATGAAAAAATTACCAACTGTAAGCAGGAATCGAACCTACGACCTTCGAATTACGCGTTCGATGCTCTAACCACTGAGCTATTACAGCGGCACTCCCTCCATCCACTTTTTGGGTTTATCTGTGAATTTTAGAAGTAGGAGTGACAGTCAGCGCCATCTATAAGCCAAACAACGAGTGTGAAAACACTCTTATGCGCATGTTTGGCGTCACGTAGCACGTGAACTTATTATGAGCGGGCAGCTGATTAATTGTCCCTCTTATACAAACTAAACACACCAAGTCTGCCAGTACGAGACCCTCGTTCAATGAAATAAGGGAAAGAAGTGTATACCTAAGGGCTCGTTTTTCCGTGTTTTTAACACAATAATAATGAGATATAACAGACAGTAATGCCAAGGAATGTACAGGGGAAGTTATTAACATTAATGGAATGTAAATAAGAAGAAAGAAAAGTGGATGAAAAAATTACCAACTGTAAGCAGGAATCGAACCTACGACCTTCGAATTACGCGTTCGATGCTCTAACCACTGAGCTATTACAGCGGCACTCCCTCCATCCACTTTTTGGGTTTATCTGTGAATTTTAGAAGTAGGAGTGACAGTCAGCGCCATCTATAAGCCAAACAACGAGTGTGAAAACACTCTTATGCGCATGTTTGGCGTCACGTAGCACGTGAACTTATTATGAGCGGGCAGCTGATTAATTGTCCCTCTTATACAAACTAAACACACCAAGTCTGCCAGTACGAGACCCTCGTTCAATGAAATAAGGGAAAGAAGTGTATACCTAAGGGCTCGTTTTTCCGTGTTTTTAACACAATAATAATGAGATATAACAGACAGTAATGCCAAGGAATGTACAGGGGAAGTTATTAACATTAATGGAATGTAAATAAGAAGAAAGAAAAGTGGATGAAAAAATTACCAACTGTAAGCAGGAATCGAACCTACGACCTTCGAATTACGCGTTCGATGCTCTAACCACTGAGCTATTACAGCGGCACTCCCTCCATCCACTTTTTGGGTTTATCTGTGAATTTTAGAAGTAGGAGTGACAGTCAGCGCCATCTATAAGCCAAACAACGAGTGTGAAAACACTCTTATGCGCATGTTTGGCGTCACGTAGCACGTGAACTTATTATGAGCGGGCAGCTGATTAATTGTCCCTCTTATACAAACTAAACACACCAAGTCTGCCAGTACGAGACCCTCGTTCAATGAAATAAGGGAAAGAAGTGTATACCTAAGGGCTCGTTTTTCCGTGTTTTTAACACAATAATAATGAGATATAACAGACAGTAATGCCAAGGAATGTACAGGGGAAGTTATTAACATTAATGGAATGTAAATAAGAAGAAAGAAAAGTGGATGAAAAAATTACTAACTGTAAGCAGGAATCGAACCTACGACCTTCGAATTACGCGTTCGATGCTCTAACCACTGAGCTATTACAGCGGCACTCCCTCCATCCACTTTTTGGGTTTATCTGTGAATTTTAGAAGTAGGAGTGACAGTCAGCGCCATCTATAAGCCAAACAACGAGTGTGAAAACACTCTTATGCGCATGTTTGGCGTCACGTAGCACGTGAACTTATTATGAGCGGGCAGCTGATTAATTGTCCCTCTTATACAAACTAAACACACCAAGTCTGCCAGTACGAGACCCTCGTTCAATGAAATAAGGGAAAGAAGTGTATACCTAAGGGCTCGTTTTTCCGTGTTTTTAACACAATAATAATGAGATATAACAGACAGTAATGCCAAGGAATGTACAGGGGAAGTTATTAACATTAATGGAATGTAAATAAGAAGAAAGAAAAGTGGATGAAAAAATTACCAACTGTAAGCAGGAATCGAACCTACGACCTTCGAATTACGCGTTCGATGCTCTAACCACTGAGCTATTACAGCGGCGCTCCCTCCATCCACTTTTTGGGTTTATCTGTGAATTTTAGAAGTAGGAGTGACAGTCAGCGCCATCTATAAGCCAAACAACGAGTGTGAAAACACTCTTATGCGCATGTTTGGCGTCACGTAGCACGTGAACTTATTATGAGCGGGCAGCTGATTAATTGTCCCTCTTATACAAACTAAACACACCAAGTCTGCCAGTACGAGACCCTCGTTCAATGAAATAAGGGAAAGAAGTGTATACCTAAGGGCTCGTTTTTCCGTGTTTTTAACACAATAATAATGAGATATAACAGACAGTAATGCCAAGGAATGTACAGGGGAAGTTATTAACATTAATGGAATGTAAATAAGAAGAAAGAAAAGTGGATGAAAAAATTACCAACTGTAAGCAGGAATCGAACCTACGACCTTCGAATTACGCGTTCGATGCGCGTTCGAATTACGCGTTCGAAACAACGAGTGTTTTCACACTCGTTGTTTGGCTTATAGATGGCGCTGACTGTCACTCCTACTTCTAAAATTCACAGATAAACCCAAAAAGTGGATGGAGGGAGTGCCGCTGTAATAGCTCAGTGGTTAGAGCATCGAACGCGTAATTCGAAGGTCGTAGGTTCGATTCCTGCTTACAGTTGGTAATTTTTTCATCCACTTTTCTTTCTTCTTATTTACATTCCATTAATGTTAATAACTTCCCCTGTACATTCCTTGGCATTACTGTCTGTTATATCTCATTATTATTGTGTTAAAAACACGGAAAAACGAGCCCTTAGGTATACACTTCTTTCCCTTATTTCATTGAACGAGGGTCTCGTACTGGCAGACTTGGTGTGTTTAGTTTGTATAAGAGGGACAATTAATCAGCTGCCCGCTCATAATAAGTTCACGTGCTACGTGACGCCAAACATGCGCATAAGAGTGTTTTCACACTCGTTGTTTGGCTTATAGATGGCGCTGACTGTCACTCCTACTTCTAAAATTCACAGATAAACCCAAAAAGTGGATGGAGGGAGTGCCGCTGTAATAGCTCAGTGGTTAGAGCATCGAACGCGTAATTCGAAGGTCGTAGGTTCGATTCCTGCTTACAGTTGGTAATTTTTTCATCCACTTTTCTTTCTTCTTATTTACATTCCATTAATGTTAATAACTTCCCCTGTACATTCCTTGGCATTACTGTCTGTTATATCTCATTATTATTGTGTTAAAAACACGGAAAAACGAGCCCTTAGGTATACACTTCTTTCCCTTATTTCATTGAACGAGGGTCTCGTACTGGCAGACTTGGTGTGTTTAGTTTGTATAAGAGGGACAATTAATCAGCTGCCCGCTCATAATAAGTTCACGTGCTACGTGACGCCAAACATGCGCATAAGAGTGTTTTCACACTCGTTGTTTGGCTTATAGATGGCGCTGACTGTCACTCCTACTTCTAAAATTCACAGATAAACCCAAAAAGTGGATGGAGGGAGTGCCGCTGTAATAGCTCAGTGGTTAGAGCATCGAACGCGTAATTCGAAGGTCGTAGGTTCGATTCCTGCTTACAGTTGGTAATTTTTTCATCCACTTTTCTTTCTTCTTATTTACATTCCATTAATGTTAATAACTTCCCCTGTACATTCCTTGGCATTACTGTCTGTTATATCTCATTATTATTGTGTTAAAAACACGGAAAAACGAGCCCTTAGGTATACACTTCTTTCCCTTATTTCATTGAACGAGGGTCTCGTACTGGCAGACTTGGTGTGTTTAGTTTGTATAAGAGGGACAATTAATCAGCTGCCCGCTCATAATAAGTTCACGTGCTACGTGACGCCAAACATGCGCATAAGAGTGTTTTCACACTCGTTGTTTGGCTTATAGATGGCGCTGACTGTCACTCCTACTTCTAAAATTCACAGATAAACCCAAAAAGTGGATGGAGGGAGTGCCGCTGTAATAGCTCAGTGGTTAGAGCATCGAACGCGTAATTCGAAGGTCGTAGGTTCGATTCCTGCTTACAGTTGGTAATTTTTTCATCCACTTTTCTTTCTTCTTATTTACATTCCATTAATGTTAATAACTTCCCCTGTACATTCCTTGGCATTACTGTCTGTTATATCTCATTATTATTGTGTTAAAAACACGGAAAAACGAGCCCTTAGGTATACACTTCTTTCCCTTATTTCATTGAACGAGGGTCTCGTACTGGCAGACTTGGTGTGTTTAGTTTGTATAAGAGGGACAATTAATCAGCTGCCCGCTCATAATAAGTTCACGTGCTACGTGACGCCAAACATGCGCATAAGAGTGTTTTCACACTCGTTGTTTGGCTTATAGATGGCGCTGACTGTCACTCCTACTTCTAAAATTCACAGATAAACCCAAAAAGTGGATGGAGGGAGTGCCGCTGTAATAGCTCAGTGGTTAGAGCATCGAACGCGTAATTCGAAGGTCGTAGGTTCGATTCCTGCTTACAGTTGGTAATTTTTTCATCCACTTTTCTTTCTTCTTATTTACATTCCATTAATGTTAATAACTTCCCCTGTACATTCCTTGGCATTACTGTCTGTTATATCTCATTATTATTGTGTTAAAAACACGGAAAAACGAGCCCTTAGGTATACACTTCTTTCCCTTATTTCATTGAACGAGGGTCTCGTACTGGCAGACTTGGTGTGTTTAGTTTGTATAAGAGGGACAATTAATCAGCTGCCCGCTCATAATAAGTTCACGTGCTACGTGACGCCAAACATGCGCATAAGAGTGTTTTCACACTCGTTGTTTGGCTTATAGATGGCGCTGACTGTCACTCCTACTTCTAAAATTCACAGATAAACCCAAAAAGTGGATGGAGGGAGTGCCGCTGTAATAGCTCAGTGGTTAGAGCATCGAACGCGTAATTCGAAGGTCGTAGGTTCGATTCCTGCTTACAGTTGGTAATTTTTTCATCCACTTTTCTTTCTTCTTATTTACATTCCATTAATGTTAATAACTTCCCCTGTACATTCCTTGGCATTACTGTCTGTTATATCTCATTATTATTGTGTTAAAAACACGGAAAAACGAGCCCTTAGGTATACACTTCTTTCCCTTATTTCATTGAACGAGGGTCTCGTACTGGCAGACTTGGTGTGTTTAGTTTGTATAAGAGGGACAATTAATCAGCTGCCCGCTCATAATAAGTTCACGTGCTACGTGACGCCAAACATGCGCATAAGAGTGTTTTCACACTCGTTGTTTGGCTTATAGATGGCGCTGACTGTCACTCCTACTTCTAAAATTCACAGATAAACCCAAAAAGTGGATGGAGGGAGTGCCGCTGTAATAGCTCAGTGGTTAGAGCATCGAACGCGTAATTCGAAGGTCGTAGGTTCGATTCCTGCTTACAGTTGGTAATTTTTTCATCCACTTTTCTTTCTTCTTATTTACATTCCATTAATGTTAATAACTTCCCCTGTACATTCCTTGGCATTACTGTCTGTTATATCTCATTATTATTGTGTTAAAAACACGGAAAAACGAGCCCTTAGGTATACACTTCTTTCCCTTATATATATATATATATATATATATATATATATATATATATATATATATATATATATATATATACATACACATTTGTAGGGACGCGTGGTAGAGCGTCAGTGGTGGAGCATCGAACGCGTTATTCGAAGGTCACAGCACGACAAGTTATCTTTCCACCCACTTTTCTTTCTTCACATTTACAATACGATTGGGTTTAATAACTTCCCCTATACATTCCTTGGCATTATTGTCTGTTATATCTCAATAATATTGTGTCAAAACATGGAAAAACGAGCCCTGAAGTATACACTTCTTTCGTTTATTCATTAACGAGGGTCTCGTACTGGCAGACTTGGTGCTGTTAGGTTGTATACGAACGACTATTGGTGAGCTGTCAGCTCGTAATAAGTTCACGTGCTACGTGACGCCAAACAGGCTCCTAATGAGTGTGTCACACTCGCCGCCATGGCTACAGGTGGCGCTGACTGACACTCCCACGTTCAAATTCACATATAAAAAACCCAATGAAGTGTTTGGGGGATAGCCGATGTGGTAGCTCGGTGGTGGAGCATCGAACGCGTTATTCCAAGGTCGCAGGTTTGGTTCCTGCTCACGGAAAGTTATCTTTTCACCCACTTCTCTTTCTTCACATTTACGTTACAATTGGGTCTAATAACTTTCCCTATACATTCCTTGGCATTATTGTCTGTTATATCTCATTAATATTGTGTCAAAATAAAACAAAACACAGAACAGCGAGCCCTTAAGCAAACACTTCTTTCCCTTCGTGGTGGTTAAAGGTGGGAAGTAGACACAATATATATATATATATATATATATATATATATATATATATATATATATATATATATATATATATATATATATATTGTGACGGGGCGAGGACAGGACAGTGTCCACCGAGAATCGGCAGCCGAACAAGATGTCTGAGTAGCCTCTCGCGCAAGCGCCTAACGCACAGGCGTCTTCTTCATCTTCGCTAAGTGCCACGCTTGCTCCTGTCGATGATGCACCGTAACATCACTTCCCTGTGGCGGAAGCGCCGTCACAGCGCTTAGTACGGAGGCGACGAACGAGGAGGGTGATACGGTCTCAGTCTGGAAACGTGTACAACGTCTGTCTGGAGTGAGGTGGTCGAAAAGGCATTGTTTAGGGGTGCGATCTCGTAGCTCACGTCACTAAGTTGTCGTAACACTTTGTAGGGGCCATGGTAGTGTGATAGTAGCTTCTCTGATAAGCCGACTTGGCGGTTTGGTGTCCAGAGAAGTACCAGAGACCCCGGCGAGAAGTGCACGCTTTGGTGGCGACTGTCATAGCGATCTTTTTGCTGCGCTTACGACAAGTGCAGCCGATCACGGGCAAGCTGACGGGCTGCATGGGCTCGAGAAACGACATCGCTGGCGTACTCAGTAGACAAGGGGGCAGCCGAAGGAAGGAGCGTGTCAAATGGTAATGCTGGATGTCGGCCAAATAGCAAATAAAACGGCGAATAACTAGCTGTGTCGTGCCGTGAAGAATTGTACGCGAACGTGACAAAGGGGAGTGCTTTGTCCCAGTCACGGTGATCTGGCGAAACGTACATTGACAGCATCTGCGTCAGCATTCGGTTCAGACGCTCGGTCAATCCATTTTTCTGTGGATGATAAGCGGTGGTAAGCTTGTGCTCAGTGGAGCAGGCGCGGAGAATGTCATCCACAACACGTGAAAGAAAGTACCTTCCTCGATCAGTAAGCAGCTGCCGCGGAGCGCCGTGATGAAGAATGACTTCATACAAGAGAAAGTCAGCGACGTCAGTGGAACAGCTTGTCGGCAGTGCTTTAGTGATGGCAAAGCGTGTGGTGTAGTCTGTGGCGACTGCAACCCATTTATTTCCGGAGGTGGACGTAGGAAATGGGCCCAACAGGTCAAGGCCAACACGGAAGAATGGTTCCGTCGGTATGTCAATGGGCTGTAGGAGGCCAGACGGTAGCACAGAGGGGCGCTTGCGGCGTTGGCAGCGGTCGCAAGCAGTGACGTAGCGAACCGCAGAACGATACAGTCCCGGCCAGAAAAAGCGACGTCGCACACGATCGTAGGTACGAGAGACGCCTAGGTGACCGGCTGTAGGTACGTCATGTAGTTCTTCGAGAACGCTGGTACGCAGGTGATGGGGAAGCACGAGTAGTAATTCCGGGCCATCAGCGTTGAAGCTGCGACGGTACAGAATGTTGTCGTGCAGTTCGAACAGGCGAACGGAAGGGTCTGTTGGAGCAGAGGTCAGACGCTCGATGATGGATAGTAACGACGGGTCACGTCGTTGTTCGGTAGAGATATCACCCAAAGCGTGGATGGAAAGAACGCAGGGGTCTGAATCAAGGTCTGTCAAGTCGGGCGTTTCAACCGGATAACGTGACAAACAGTCGGCGTCTGTGTGGAGGCGTCCCGACTTGTAGTGGACCACGAATGAGTATTCTTGCAGACGGAGCGCCCAGCGACCAAGACGTCCAGATGGGTCCTTTAGCGATGACAGCCAGCAAAGAGCGTGATGGTCCGTAACAACGGAAAAAGTTCGGCCATACAGGTAAGGTCTGAATTTCACCACGGCCCACACTAAAGCTAGGCATTCACGCTCAGTGATGGAGAACTTCCGTTCGGCAAGTGAAAGAAGTTGACTGGCGTAAGCAATCACGCGGTCCTTCCCGTGCTGTCGTTGGCCAAGGACCGCTCCAATTCCATGGCCACTGGCATCGGTCGGAAGCTCTGTAGGTGATGCTGGGTCGAAATGGGCCAGTATTGGTGGCGTAGTCAGCAGATGGATAAGAGCCGAAAAGACGCCCGCTTGCTCAATACTCCATGGGAAGGGAACGTCCTTCTTTAAGAGATCAGTAAGCGGTCGAGCGATGTCGGCGAAGTTGCGGACAAATCGACGAAAATAGGAACATAGCTCTACAAAACTTCGGACGTCCTTGGTTGAGCATGGTTCAGTAAATTGTTGTACTGCTCGTACCTTTTCAGGATCTGGTTGAACACCATCGGCACTGACAAGGTGGCCGAGTATGGTGATTTGGCGACGTCCGAAATGGCATTTTGCAGAATTGAGCTGGAGAGCAGCTCTTCGAAAAACATCCAGAACGGCTGACAGACGTGTTATATGGCTGTCAAAGGTAGGTGAAAAGACGATGACATCGTCTAAGTAACATAAGCCGATGGACCACTTATATCCTCGGAGAAGGGAGTCCATCATGCGCTCGAAAGTTGCCGGCGCATTACACAGTCCAAACGGCATGACTTTGAACTGGTAGAGGCCGTCGGGCGTAACGAAAGCGGTTTTTTCACGTTCCATGGGGTCGACGGAAATTTGCCAATAGCCGGACCGAAGGTCGATAGACGAAAAGTATTGGGCACCATGGAGGCAATCGAGGGCGTCATCAATCCGAGGCAAAGGGTAGACATCTTTGTGGGTCACTTTGTTTAAATGGCGATAGTCCACGCAAAGCGCCAGCTGCCATCTTTCTTCTCAACGAGCACGACTGGGGAGGCCCAGGGGCTGGATGAAGGTTCTATTACGTCTTTAGTAATCATTTTATCCACTTCATTTTGAATTACTTGGCGTTCCTTGTGAGATATGCAATATGGACGCCGCCGTATAGGACTGGCATCACCAGTGTTGATCCGGTGAGTCACTGCAGTTGTTTGGCTGAGAGGGCGGTGGTCAAAGTCGAAAACGTCTCTATATGATGTTAGCAGACTATGGAGGCTGGCAGCTTGCACTGCAGTGAGGTCGGGAGCAATCATCTTGTTAATGTCATCTGCAGGCAGAGTGTAATTGCGGCCAAGACAGGGGGATGTAGTATCGGTGTCCAAAACAGTAACATTGCAGCTGTCAAGTGGAGATAGGGTGGCCAAAGACATGTCTTGCGGAATAACTTGAGTCAAGAGACTCACGTTGAGTAGTGGTATATACTCTGTATTATTAGCGACGGCGACAACAGTGTGAGCAAGGGCGACGTCTCGGGCCATCAGTACGTCGACTATAGGAGTGACGAGGTAGTCACCGTCGGGCACATGACGTGAGCACGACAAAGTGACATATGTAGCAGCTTGCGGAGGCAAGCGAACGTGGTGACGAGAGCATAAACGGGGAGAATAGTCTGCTGGAAAATCGGCAAACTGCGGCAGTTCAAGCTGAAGAGCACCAGTGGCACAATCAATGAGCGCAGAATGCCGTGACAGGAAGTCCAAACCAAGTATTAGGTCATGAGGACACGTTTCAATGACGGCAAACTGAACTGGTGTAGGATGACCGGCAATGGACACACGGGCTGTGCACATTCCTTGAACATCAGGGGTCCTCTCATCAGCGACACGAAGTTTGTGGGAAGCGGCAGGCGTGAGCACTTTATGTAAGCGTTGGCGAAGGTTCGCGCTCATTACAGAAATGTGCGCTCCAGTATCTATGAGGGCAGAAATAGGCACACCGTCAACGGCAACGTCTGACCAATTTTGTCTCGTCGGAAGTGTCAAGAGAGGATTTGTGGAGGGAGTCGAAAATGCAGCGTCACCTCCGGGCGCTGCACCGTTTAGTTTTCCGGGTAGGCAGGAGCGGGTTTGAATGGGGACGACGGCCTGCGAGTCTGCGGTGAGCGAGACGACTGGCGACGTCCTGGAGGCGAACGCGACTGATGACCATGCGGTGACGGAGATCGGCTGTTGAACCTTCTGTAGTTGTTTTGCGGAGAAGGCTGTGCGGCAGACGCGAAGCGGGTGCTGTCCTGTCGGTAGTGAGGTTGAGATGAAGTCCGCGGTGGCGAGGACCAGCGGTAATTGCAGTAACGGACGACATGACCGATACGGTGGCAGTGAAAACAAATTGGCCGATTGCCGACGGTTCTCCACGCAGCAGGGTCACGAGATCGGGCCGTAAACTGCTGCTCGTGATAGGACGAGAGTGGACGCCATGAAGCTCGCTGCGGGCTGGGCAAAGCGCACACCGAGGGAATACCTATGCTGGCGAGTTCTTGGCGGACGATGGCTTGAACCATGTTAGCAGTGAGTGGGGTGGTGTCACTTGCAGCGGTGTGAGCCGGAGCAGAGGCAATGGCTTCAAGTTCGCGTCGTACAATTCGGGTCACCTGATCCGATGAATCTAGAGGTGGTGGCTGTGTTCTTGCACGGTCTTCGCAAGATGATGTTGCAGCCGTATTCGGAAGGCGGGTAAACACGCTGTTAATCCGCCGGCCCTTCGCTTGCTCAAAGCGCCGACATTATTTTATAATGGCGTCCACTGTAGAAAAATTTTTGCAAATGAGGAGGTTGAATGCGTCATCCGCAATCCCCTTAAGAATATGCCCGACCTTGACAGCCTCCGGCATCTCGGCATTGGCTTTGCCACACAACGACAACACATCTTCTGTATAGGAGACGTAAGACTCGGTCGAGGTCTGCGCCCGAGACGCGAGCATTTTGTTCGCGGCCATTTTTCTTCCAATCGGCTTTCCGAACAGGTCCAGCATTTTCTCCCTGCACACTGCCCAACTCCCAAGTTCCGTTTCGTGGTTCTCATACCACGATTTGGCGGTTCCCCTAAGATAGAATAACAGGTTTGCCAGCATAAGAGTCGGGCCCCATCGGTATCGAGTACTCACACGTTCGTACTCTGCCAGCCAATCTTATACGTCAACTTCATCTGGATTGCCGGAACCGCTG
Organism: Rhipicephalus microplus; assembly: GCF_013339725.1. Taxonomy (NCBI): domain Eukaryota; kingdom Metazoa; phylum Arthropoda; class Arachnida; order Ixodida; family Ixodidae; genus Rhipicephalus; species Rhipicephalus microplus. The sequence goes on from NC_051173.1 coordinate 15,603,081, forward strand.
AACGTGCCAGGATCCCGCGGGGGTTCGAGCACGAAGGTTGTGGTCGCAGAAGGAGATGTAGTTACCGCATCATCTCCGGCTGCAGGAACACCAGGAGCTGATGCAGACGCCGTACTCTCCGTCATCGTTGTGGAATGACCCTTCAAACGTCGGCCGCTGCGAAGTTCCGTTGCGAGGCGGTTGCCCAGCACTTCCACCAAATGTGACGGGGCGAGGTCTTGGCTTACAGGACAGCGTCCACCGAGAATCGGCAGCCGAACAAGATGTCTGAGTTGCCTCTCGCGCAAGCGCCTAACGCACAGGCGTCTTCTTCATCTTCGCTAAGTGCCACGCTTGCTCCTGTCGGTGATGCACCGTAAATATATATATATATATATATATATATATATATATATATATATATATATATATATATATATGTGTGTGTGTGTGTGTGTGACGTATGAAGTGATGAAGTGAAGATTGATAGAGGAAGAGGAAGTGCTTTTAGAATAAACATGGCGTATGAGCCAGGCCACGTCGCCCATTCAACATAGCGTCACACGAGTCGACAGGATGAAGACCTCGCAACCACTTCATCAACCGGCCATCATCATCGAAGACCTCAGCGAGACGCAGTGACCGAACGCGGACCACAGAAGTGCATCACCACTGGACACCGTTGCAAGCATTATGACGGAACCATCGACGGACCTTCCCATCCCCAAGTACACCGGAGCAGTGGACGATGGACCCGTGCAGGACTTATTCTACCTGTTCGAGCTCCACGCTACCGCTGCATCATGGTCGGAACGGGAGATGGTCGCCAACATTACCGACTACGTCTCCGGTGATGCCTTCAAATTCTACCTCACCCACATATTTCAAAACGACGAGTCATGGGAAAAGATCAAACAAGAAATGATCGTTTGGTTTAAAGAATACAATGACGACTACGACGAAGACTTGCTTATAAACCACCATCCACAGACAACCGCAATCGGTCGTCACGGTCAAAAGCAGCTTTCACGCATTGACCAACCTCCTGCTTTTCCATCGCGTGGATCTTCGGTCACTCGCAACGCCCACCTCACGCCTCACACGCTCGCTACGGTTGGTATACAGCTGAGGAACTCCAAATATACTCAGCCAATCCCTGGGTCCATCGTCCATATTCATGCATCAGAACAGTCAACCTCCAAAGTTGCGCAGACAGAGAAACAATCCCAAGCAAAATCCGACCAAATCAAGTGTTTGTCAGTGTCGCCATCGATGTCCCAGCCACCTAAGAGTCCAACGAACACAGTAAGTTTGGAAGAATCAACTCTCAAGCACTGCCCTGTACCAGAAGCGTCTATTAAGAAGGGCGTTGCAAGAGCCTCCAAAGACCTCCCTGCCGATTCTAGTGCATCTCATTTTCTTTCGAGAATAACAACCCAATGACTACCAACTATCTGCTAGTCACATCAACTATCAAGAAAAAGCAGGCTCGTGTTACTAAAGGAGTACCACCTCGTAAGATTCCGCAACATCAGCAGTGTCATCAAGAACTCAAAGAACTCCGGAAACTACGGCAGTTACATCAAGCACAACGACGAACTGAAATGAGATCACAAGCAGATTTGTGGCTTAAGGATGGTCGTCAGAAATGACACCAACTAAAGAAAAGACCAAGTCCACATCTGAGCCATATTCGTAGAAGGAAACGTCAAGGAAGTCTTCTGTACGAGATATCAAGGCTTCATGTACAATCCTACCGATGGAGATACCACCACAGAACACCACGAAAGAGATTGAACATTACCATTTGCAAATTGCAGGTACACAGACATCGTATCATCAACTTCGGTTCTCGCGAACGCAAGCTTGAAGCAATGCTTCTGTCTCAGCCACGACAAAGAATACAGCACCCATGGCAGAAAACTTGGAGCCTACGACGTCCGACCTTCAAATTCTACAAGGACGTCTAGCCTCGTTGGTTCTTCGCAGCTGCTGAAGCCGTGTCATGGTCAGTGCAGTTGCGCAGGACGCAGTTATCTTCTCCAGAACGCCAGTCAGCCTCGCCCACCAGAACTCATGCGTTAACCGGACTGCTGCACTCGCCCCTGAAGTCTTTGAAAGTTTACGAAACTCCCCTGGAGCATCGAAGCAATTGTGAATCTTGACATTTGTGACTTTTTAACCTCTTGTTTGCTTTTTCTTGTTCGTAATCCATGCCTTCTTTCGGGGGGGAGGGGGAATCGTGTGACGTATGAAGTGATGAAGTTATGGTTGATAGAGGCAGAGGGAGAGGAAGTGCTTTTAGAATAAACATGGTGTATGAGCCAGGCCACGTCGCCCACTCGTCCTAGCGTCACACACACACACACACACACACACACACACACACACACACACACACACACACACACACACACACACACACACATATATATATATATATATATATATATATATATATATATATATATATATATATATATATATATATATATATATATATATATATATATAAATATATATATATATATATATATATATATATATATATATATATATATATATATATATATATACAAACACGGTGTGGTCAGTCAACGATCGTGCAGCACGAGAGCAGTCATTTTTTTCAATCAAGTACCTCGCTTGCAATCGCTCCCTGCGTCGACGTTGCGAGTCGAAAGAGGGGGAGCGGATGCGTATGCCCAGTAAGGGCGGTCACACCGCACACCGGATTGAGCTCGACCCTAAGCAGCTTCGCATCTAAAAGCCCGGCCACGCTACGCGTCTAACAACGGTGTACTACCGAAAGCGCTTGCAAAGAATATGGTGGCGTGAGGTCACGTGATGCGAGCAAGCCAATCGCATTGGCGGCAGCACGCGGAAAGTGGATGCGATACTGTGAAAAATTTCCAGTGATTCTATTTACGTTGAAACAGACAAACGGTCGCTCGTAACGCCCGCTAAAACAAACAACATGGTAAGGCTTATCACCAGGGTCTCCAACAGCCGCGAAGGGCTGGGAAGGACAACCTTCTCAGGCTGTACCGCGCCTTCCTAATTAGCTATCTCACGTATGTGGCCGCCAAGCATCGCTGGCAGGGATACGGTAAGGCAGATCTCGAAGCACCAATCCACATGAGAGCATCAAAAAGGTGCTCGGCATCCCCATGGGACCAGCACAAATAAGCTTATGCAGCTAGACGCCCAAAATGCCCTCGACGACGTTGTCGCGGAACAGCAGACGGACGAGATAGACAGGCTCTCTTTCTCGCCTGCGGGGCAGATGGTCCTATAGAGGTCCTTGGCTGCTATATCACTGCGATCAGGGAGAGGCGGCGCGCGCTGGACGCACAGACGCGAGAAGCCATCATGGTCTCGCCAATCCCGCACAACGTGCACTCGACACAATGTTGGCAGACGAAGAACCAGGGCGGCCGCGCTTCTCAAATCCATCGCCGTCGGTCCACAATCTGTCACGTTCGTCGACGCCGCCCAATACGGTTCGTCTGACTGGTTCGTGTCGACCGTGGTAGATTTCAGGGGCAACATCCTTAACGCCGCTTCGTTGCGGGTTTCATTTCCGGTGCTGGTGGAGCAGGTGGCGATGGCCCTCACCCTGCAGGATGAAATCAGACCATGCATCTACATGAATTCCGGGGCTGCGGTCCGGGCCTTCACCTCGGGTTTGGTCTAGGCGGAGGTGGTCTCCTTGCTTTGCGGCAGGAGCGTGGGGCCCCATGTCATCACTTGGTTCCCAGCCCATATGGAGACTACGGTATCCTCCGTCATTCCCATCGCCAACGAGCTGGCCCATGCCCGCGAGCGCGATCTTACCCACTGTGCAGGGCAGGTGGTGCATGTGCCGACGCGGGGCTTCACGAGGACTCGCTCCAGACGTTCAACGAGGAGGTGAAGCATTATAACCTCAGCAGGAATGTCTATCCCCCACCTCACGCCAAGCTCTTGAAGCGGCCGCCACGAGGGAATGCGATACGAGACCGGAGGCAGCATCCCATGCAGTGCTGGCATTTTTTTTTTCTATTCGAGTTAAGAATAAATATGATGGAGGGGGAGAGGGAGACATGTTTATTGTACGTATGATCGAAACGCGCCGTCAATATTTTTAGTACGACAACTATTAGGGGCGATGGCTCATTATAACCGCACGACTTCGCTTTACAGATCTGGCCTTTAAAGGTAACGTACGCCCTGATGTAAGCGTTACAGTCTACATAACACCTATACGACATGAACTGAATACACCGGAGGCGAAAGTACGTGAGAAACTTAGCTCTAAATAGTCGCGTGTCTATCCGTGAGAGCTGTAGATAACAAACATACAAGATGAACGAGCAAACTAACAGATGACTGTGCTAATTAGTGAAGTATGAACGAACAAACGAATGATTGGGTTAGAAGGCAAAGGAACGCATTAAAAAGAAAGTGAATGAATTTATGGATCCGCTGGAATGAAAAATTCAGCAAGTGAACGAGTTAGCAAAAGCGTGTCTTGTGTACTTAGTCTTTTGTCTTTTGCAATGAATGTGTTGGCAGCAGTATTTTTGTGCCCACTTCTGTATGAGCCTTTGGCTTACAGTACTAATAGATGAATAGAAAGTAAATACTCCAACTATAGAGAGTAAATGCACAAGGCATCAAGCAAAAAAACGCATAGAAAGTGGATGAGAGATTAGCGAAAGAGCGCATGAATGCGAACACTTAAGACAGACGAGTGAATGAATTAGGATGAAGACAGCTTGCTTGCGTGTGCTGATGAGCGGACGAAAGAGCGAATACAATAACGAGAAAATGAATGAGCGAACGATGAGATAAGTGAGCAAATGGGTGGACCAACCAGTGAGCACGAGAAATGGTATTTTAATCAACGAGCGAACGAACAACTAAACAAACAACCGAAAGCTCTAACAAATGAAAGAGCGAATCAGTGAATCTCTGAGGGTGCAACTTGAACGAACGCGCGGGTGAGTGAGCTAGCCAACGAATTTAACCCTGTGCAAACTAACGAAGACTTCGTCTAATGAGTGGGCAAATAATTGGGCTCACTAAAAAATGAGCGGGCTAATGAAAAAAAAATAGTGAGGGACCAGACTAATGGACGTTGTAATATAGCGAGTGAAAGCCATCACAGAGTTAATTGAGAAGGAAGCGAGAAATTTAGTTCATGAAGGGTTGCATATACAAGGGACAGTTTTTTTTATTAGAGTGATTTGAGTGTAAAGATGTCGAGCTTAGTGTGCTAATTATATAGTGTAGAGTCATACTACGCTGTAGAGAGTGTTTTAAGTGTTGGTTCACGCGAGAGCGTTAAAGAGCTCGTTTCGCAAAATTTCCAGCGTCGACGTCGTGAGCGGGAAACCATAATCTTATGCGTAAACGTAAAATCGAGAAATATTCAAATAAAATAGATAATGCAATTTTCTGGTCCGAGTTAGGATCGAACCGGGGCCGTTCGCGAGGCAATCAGGTGGTCATAGCCACGCGTCATGCTTGTAAACACGGTTGAAATAACTTCCTAAGCTTGGCAGTAAAAGTAACCTTCCCGCTCTACAAACGCGCGCATCCTGTATACAACCATAATTACGCATTAAAAATATTAAACCATAATTAAATAATGGTTCCGTGCACCTTAGAGTCCTTGGATTACTTAAGGCACTAATGCATTCTATACAGAAAAAGGACAATCTTCGCAAAAAGGTCAAGGCAGAACCATTCAATCATTCACTCAAATGTCGGCTAAAAAAATGGCAGCATATCCACGAAGTGAATCATGGAGAGTGGGGCGAAGCATTCGTCCATCCATGCGTCCGTCTGTGTGACCGTTCATGCGTCTGTTCGTGCGCCCGTCCCTGCGTTCGTTCATGCATCCGCGCCTGCGTCCGTTCATGCGTCCATCCATGCATCTGTTTGTGTGTCCATTCGTCCATCTATTCAACACTCCAAGTCCCACCATCTCGCATCTTTTTATCATATATTCCCCATATAGAAGCACCGCCATTCAGTGGACATTCCAAGGACTAAACGAGAGGTGGCACTCGCACACTTTCTTACGGCTTGCGATTCGGGTCTACTTCCCACCTTCAACCACCTGGATTTCATGGTATAAACTAGTTCACTGTATTCATGGCACTGCAGCCCAATGCTCGCTAAACCTTTCTAAAACCAAGGAGGTTACGCCCAGCGATTATAACGTAGTAACCTTTTCCTGTCAGATAGTGCTCAATGTACATGCCAATAGCTGCTAATGGGAATCGCAGCGTGCGCGTTACATAAAGGCCAAACGCTCCTGTCTCTCATTCTCCATTAGCAGCCACTGGCATGTAAATTGAGCACTATTTTTTATTGTTAAACGACGCACAGAAGATATCTCTCACCGGCACCACCTTGGAGGTCAAATGTTATACCTATTTCGGGTATGTGCCACTGGTGGTTACGTACTACGAGGGACGCCCAAGCCACGTCATAAGGAGCTTCGCCCCTAAAACTTATTGCAATATTCTGGGAGCTGCCCTAAAGCACGCTAAACGGGAATACTATCAAAGTAAGATTAGAAATAATTGTGGCAACACAAGGCAGAAGTGGCAAGTAAATAAAAAAATTCTGAACAGCAATGAGCCTAAATCGCGCCCAACTGCTACATCTGTTAACGAAAACAGATACACGGATTCTGATTCTATTGCGGAGGTTTTCAGCTCTCAGTTCAGCACCCCTGTGAGTACTATTACAAACACTCAGTTGGAACTCTCACTTTGAAGTCTTCCACGTACTCCTCAATCTTTATTTTTGTATCCCACGGTAGCAGATGAAGTTAACAATATCATCTCATCATTAAAGAATACTGGCCCAGGGCTTGATCAAATTTGCTCTTCTAAAATTAAACTTTTATCAAAAGAACTTTCCCAATCTTAGCCTATTTAATCAATAAGCTTTTCGCGGCTGCTGTGTTTTTTAAAGGGCTTAAATCAGAGAAAATTATCCCCATTTTTAAGAAAGGTGATCGTGAATGCTGCAACAACTATCGCCCGATTTGCATTTTACCTTTAATTAGTAAAGTCATTGAAAAAATAATTTGCAACCGTTTAATGAATTACCTATCTAAATTCAACATATTATCTGATCACCAATTTGGCTTTCGTCCAGGTCTTTCGACTGAAGTTGCACTAATAACTTTCCCTGACAGGATTAAATTGACAATTGACGAAGGTCTTCTTTTTGCAGCGGTGTTTATTTATTTTACTAAAGCTTTCAATACAATTAACCACGCCATCCTATTTCATAAGCTTGACTGTTACGGCATATCTGGACCACCTCTTCAGATCATTAAAAGCTATCTTGGTGATCGGACGCAGGGTGTTCAGATAAACCAGAGTTTTTCATCTCCAAAAACCACTAACATTGGCGTTTCTCAAGGGTCAATCCTGGGACCCCTCCTGTTCTTGTTATTTATAAATGATTTACCACTTCGTCTGAATCACACTAATGCTCTTCTCTACGCTGATGACACTACTATTTTTACCGCACACAAGGATCCACTTATGCTACAAGAATCACTAAACGTCGACTTAACGTTCATTTATGGTGTGTATCGAATCTGTTACTCATCAATCCATCAAAAACTAATTTCGTGGTATTCCATTCCCCGCAGTTGTTTTCAAACATCGCTTCATTAGCAGTGACGCTTGATGGACACTTAATTCATGCATGTTCATCTACTAAATTTCTTGGTGTGGTATTAGATAAACATTTGAAGTTCAGTGAGCATGCGCAGGCCTTAATTCAAAAGGTGTCTTTCGGTATTCACGTGATCATCAAAACACGACCTTAATTCTCCACTAAAATCCTTTTATCTTTGTATTACGCACTCATTCATAGTCACCTGTCATACTGCGTATCATCATGGGGAAATACATATTGGTCACATGTAAATAATCTAGAACGATCACAGAAGCAAGCTTTGAGACTCATTACTTTCAAACCATTTTCATCACCATCAGCCCCCCTTTTTAGCAACATGAACATTTTACCTCTGCATAAACTCTTCAGCTACAAAATTCTAATGATCATGTTTCGTATCCTTATAATAATGAATTATACATTTCCAGTTTCTCGGGAGTTACTCTTGTAAATACTAACAACACGAGGTTTTCAGCTAACCGTAATCTACCTCTACCTAAAGTACGTACAAACTATGGTCAAATGACAGCAAGATTTTCATGCATAACACTGTGGAACATGCTGCCTGTTGCTCTCAAACATGCTCAATGTACTCCTTTAGTAAGCGCTTGAAGGTCTTATTGTTAAATTACTTATGACTTGAATGTTTTCTTTTGGGTTTCTTTGTTTCAAGCACATTGTCATGATTGCTCATATGGCCCTACATTCTTGCACCATTTTGTTTTAAATATTGCTGTGATTTCGTCGCTGTTTGCTGACTAAAAAGCTAATCCTTTTTTTCCTTTTTGTTAGGAGGTCCCCCTGACAGTTTTTACTTTGGGACCTCTGATTGTGCATTCGCCGTGCAAAAAATGTATGTATTTTTGAATAAACAACACCAACAACTACAACAACAACAACAACAACAACAACAACAACAACAACAACAACAACAACAAGCTTCACAGTTGGACACGCACCATCACATTAACATTGCATGGTACAAGCGTACTTTGCCATCGGGAGTGAGAACATGTGATTATCATGACGTGTACGTGGTTTAAAGCAAGCCACCTGTTACAAAATGCAGACACGTTACTGCACGTATTCCTCGAAAACCACGTTTACTGCGTGCACTGCAAGTTCGAAAAGGATTTCACACACATAATTGCTCCTGGTTTAAAACATGCTACCTGTTGTAAATAAAGGAGAAAGAAGGGGCGGTGGGCACGAGCAACGAGCACTGGCTCGCTCAGTTGATCCCTTGACCTTCAACGCAGCCGGACGATCGGGTGCGGGTCCCCTTCTTCGTTTCTCACACTGCCCATTACACAGAATGCCGCAATATGCGAAAGCTTCAGTGGCAACAAGCCACTTTCAACTTTACCAATTGCACTGTATTAGTCCACAATTTAAACTTCTCGGGTAATATATATGATACAATAAAAAGTAAGAACAAATTGGTTGAAGTACAAAAAGTATGCGCACAAAAGTCGAGGCTAAAGTGTTAAAAGCGAAGCTTAAAACTCCCAATTTTTTTTCTTTTTTCAGTGTGTGTGGTTGTTGCTACTAGACGAGCATATTACATAATAGAAACAGTTTCTTAAGGGAAAAAAAAGGAAAATGGCGTCATTCCGATATAAGTTTATAGTCGGTCACAGCTTTAGAAGCCGGCGGAATTTCTTCCTCAAAGGCGGATGCACACAAGGCTGTACCAATGGGAGCGCACTCCATAATGACGTCATAAGCCGGACGGCCATCGACCCCGCCTGCAGACAGCGTTGGCGCGAGCAAGAGCGCGGGACTATTTCTTCAGTCGCTGAGGTGAGTGGCTGCTGCGCTTCAGTCGTCCGGGCGGGGCCTCCCCTGACTTCTTAAGCAGATAAAAGAACGGTAGTGGTGAAAACAAACCCCAGACACTTAATCTACACAACCCGCTCTACAGATGTATAGTTGCATAACTGAGGCGAAGATCACCTTTTGCTGAAGAAGATTTATTGAAGTTTACATTGATCATCTGGCGAAACATGAAAATAATTATTTAGTTAATTAACGTCGTGAGTCGTAGTAATCGTATAATACAAAACGTAATAATTTACATCCATACGCACCGAGAAAAAAATCACAGCATATCCAAGGACTGAATGATGATTAGTGGGGCGAAGCGTCCCTCAATCCGTCTACGCTTCCGTCCATCCGTTCGTTCTTGCTTCTGTCCGTGTATCCGTTCGTCCGTCCGTCCGTGCGTCCCTCTATCCATCGGTCTGCTTGTCTGTCTGTCCGCCCGTGCGTCCGTCCATCTAGTGATCATTCCAATTTCCATCAGCTCGCATCTGTTTATCACATCTATTTTGGTTTATTCCACCAACAACTATCCCCTAGTGGTGAATCCTGGAACGACGTGTCTACGTACTGCATACATCGGCGACGACCGACCCATGACTTAAGAAACTTCGCACTGAAGCGCCGACAGTTGCTCTCCCAAGTTGTACGCATATATATATATATATATATATATATATATATATATATATATATATATATATATATATATATATATATATATATAATGTTACGGGTAACTTATTTAATAAATTAAATATGAGGCACTGTGCTTGGCGAACAAGATGGCGACAGTTCATAAACAACCAGCCACCAACGTCGTCTTTCTCTTTCTTCCAGACCGGCTGTGCCGGCTGTTGCGTATCATAACCCCCCGGTGGTAGAAGCACCGTCTCGGTGCTTGAGCGACTCGGATGCGGTAGAAGGAGGGTGATAGGGCTTGAGTCGAGCTATGTGCACGATGTCACTCGAAGGTGACGATGATGACGTTGAATCGGCTGGAACGATCTCGTAGGTAACGTCAGTCACCTGGCGAACGACACGGTATGGTCCAGTGTAGCGTGACAGCAGTTTTTCAGAAAGCCCTACACGCCGAGTAGGGGACCAGAGGAGGACAAGGGAACCCGGTGAAAAGTGCACGTTTCGATGATGGGAATCGTAGAGCTGTCTTTGGCGGTCCTGTGAAGCCTGCAGGCGGCTGCGGGCGAGTTGGCGTGCGTGGTCGGCTCGCGCGATGGCTTCGCCGACATACTCAGTGACCGAGGGCAGCAAGGTGTCAAATGGTAGGGCGGGTTCTCGGCCGTATAGAAGATGGAATGGTGAATAGCCGGCAGTGTTGTGACGTGACGAATTATATGCGAACGTCACAAATGGCAAATGAACGTCCCAATCCCGGTGGTCGGCCGCTACGTATTTAGAAAGCATGTCGGTTATGGTGCGGTTGAGGCGCTCCGTAAGACCGTTCGTTTGTGGATGGTACGAAGTGGCAAACTTGTGCTTGGCAGAGCAAGAGCGCAGGATTTCATCAACGACAGCTGATAGGAAGGTGCGGCCCCGGTCAGTAAGAAGTTGGCGTGGAGCTCCGTGTACTAAAATAATATCATATACCAGAAAGTCCGCCACATCGGTTGCGCAACTCGTCGGAAGTGCTCGTGTGATAGCGTACCGTGTCGCATAGTCAGTGGCGACAGCGATCCATTTGTTGCCTGAGCTGGAGATCGGGAATGGGCCAAGCAGGTCGAGGCCAACTCGAAAAAAAGGTTCGATGGGAATGTCGATTGGCTGAAGGAATCCAGCTGGTAGGGAAGATGGCTTTTTGCGGCGCTGGCAGGGTTCACAAGCGGCGACGTAGCGTCGAACAGAGCGGGCAAGACCAGGCCAAAAGAAACGACGACGCACACGGTCGTATGTGCGAGAGACGCCCAAGTGGCCCGCCAAAGGAGCGTCATGAAGTTGGTTGAGAATAGTCGCACGAAGATGTGCTGGTATGACGGGGAGCAAGTCATGGCCATATGGATCGAGGTTACGGCGATACAGGATGCCGTCTTTTACCAGGAACATTTGTAGAGATGCGTCGCGAGGCCTTGACTCAAGTTTGCCAATGATGGTTCGCAGGGAAGCATCCAGGCGTTGTTCGTGCCCAAGGTTGAGTAGCTGCGTCACAGACAGAAGGTCTGGAAAGGTGTCAGTATGGGCAGCCTCCTCCACGGGGTAGCGTGATAAACAATCAGCATCTTGGTGTGACCGGCCTGTTTTGTACGTTACGGTGAACGTGTATTCTTGTAATCGTAGGGACCAACGAGCGAGGCGTCCTGTGGGATCCTTGAGCGAGGCCAGCCAGCAGAGTGCGTGATGGTCGGTGACTACCCGGAATGGACGCCCGTATAAGTATGGGCGAAACTTGGCGACTGCCCACACGAGAGCGAGACACTCACGTTCCGTGATTGAATAGTTGCGCTCGGCTGTAGATAGTAGGCGGCTTGCATATGCTATAACACGGTCATGTCCGCGTTGATGTTGCATTAGCACTGCCCCGATGCCATGCCCACTAGCGTCAGTGCGAACCTCGGTTGGAGCTGATGGATCAAAATGGGCTAAAATCGGCGGTGTTGTAAGGAGCGTCGTGAGCTGGGAAAAAGATGAGGCTTGATCAGCGCCCCAGAAAAACGGGGTGTCCTTCTTCAGGAGGTTTGTGAGTGGGCGTGCAATGATGGCGAAGTCCTTAACAAACCGTCTAAAGTAGGAGCACAAGCCCACAAAACTGCGAACGTCCTTTGTTGACTTCGGAACAGGAAAGTCCGTGACGGCGCGAATTTTCTCGGGATCCGGGCGGACTCCTGCGGCATCGACGATGTGGCCAAGTACGGTTATTTGACGACGAGCAAAGTGGCATTTCGACGAGTTCAGTTGAAGTCCGGCTCGACGAAAAACTTCAAGAATCGCCGATAAACGCTTGAGATGGGAGTCGAATGTGGGCGAGAAAACGATAACGTCGTCTAAATAACATAAGCAGGTTGACCATTTAAACCCTTGGAGCAACGAGTCCATCATTCTTTCGAATGTGGCCGGCGCATTACAGAGACCAAAGGGCATAACTTTGAAGTGATAAAGCCCGTCAGGAGTGACGAATGCGGTCTTCTCACGGTCCATCTCATCCACAGCGATCTGCCAATAGCCAGATCGAAGGTCGATAGTGGAAAAATACTTAGCACCGTAAAGGCAGTCTAAGGCATCGTCAATTCTAGGCAACGGATAAACATCTTTCTTCGTAATTTTGTTGAGATGCCTGTAATCTACACAAAAGCGCCATGTTCCATCCTTCTTTCTGATCAGGACGACAGGAGAAGCCCAGGGGCTACAAGAGGGTTCGATTATGTCCTTTGCAAGCATCTTTTCGACTTCCTGTTGTATGACTGTGCGCTCGGACGCGGAAACACGGTATGGACGTCGGTGAATGGGACTCGCGTCACCGGTATTGATGCGATGAGTAACAACACTCGTTCGGCTTAAAGCCGTGCTGGCGAAGTCAAAAATGTCACTATAGGACTCCAGGACGTGACGAAGGGCTTCGGCTTGATCAGGAGCGAGGTCTGATGGTACCATGTGGTCAACGTCGACGCCCGATGAACGTGTTAGAGTTGGTTCATTGTCTGAGGTGCAGCAATCATCCACTCTGAAGGGTTCAACCGTATGGTCTTGTAGAGCAGTAATTTCGGCCAGGGAGATACCTTGTGGAAGAATTTGGGCAGTGAGGGCAAAATTCACAATAGGAAGGCATGTGCGGTTTCCAACGATTGTCAAAATGGTGTGCGGAACAGCGACGCCATGCGTAAGCATCACGGCATGAATTGGTGCCACCATGTAATCGCCGTCAGGTACAGGTGGTGTAGAGAAGAGCTCGATATGTGTGACACAGTTAGGCGGAAGGCGTGCGAAATCAATGCAGCAAAGGCGACTTTGGGGTGGGTTGGTCAGATCAGTAAGTACAGGCATTTCAAGTTCAAGAGAGCCGGCTGAACAATCTATACGGGCCGAGTGAGCGATTAGAAAATCCATGCCTAGAATTACTTCATGAGGGCAATTTTCTATAACAGTGAAAAGAACAGCAGTGCTTCTATCGGCGATAGTCACACGGGCAGAGCACATGCCAATAATCGCGGCAGTTCCCCCGTCGGCGACTCGAACGGCTCGGTTCAAGGCGGGTGTGACAACTTTCTTTAGGCGGCGACGAAGAGCAGCACTCATTATGGACACATGCGCGCCGGTATCGATCAATGCGCGCACAGGTACATTGTCTAATGTAACGTTCAATAGATTCCGGGTCGTCGGTAATAATACACGAGGATTTCTTGCAGAGGTCGTCGTCAATGCAGCTTCACCTCCAGAAGCTGCACTGCCTAGTTTTCCGGTCGGGGGCGCTGCGAATAGGTCGGAGATGCAGGACGGCGTTGTGGGGGTGAACGAGATTGACGGCGAGCAGGGGATGGTGAGCGGGCGTAGCGAGGTCTCGTCAGAGGTGCGGCAGAATCAGAAGATGTGGTCGGCATAGGGGAACCAAAATCAAATGTTGAGGACGACTGGTGGTCAGACGTGGCTTGGGTAGGAGGCCCATAGCGTGCCGGCGGAGCCCAGTGATTGCGGCAGTGGCGAGCAATATGACCGACACGTCGGCAGTTGAAGCAGATGGGCTTGTCGTCCGGTGTACGCCATTCGGACAAATTGCGCTGACGAGAGTAGTTGGACCCAAATCGAGGGGCGGATGGACGACGATAAAAAGGCTCGGCAGAGTAGACTGGTTGAATGGGGTGTAGGCCGACGTTCGATAATTCTTGACGAACGACGGCTTGTATCAGTGAGATCGTGGTCGGTGAAGGATCAGGCGTTGGAAATGGAGTAGCTACTGGTTGGGCTGCCTCGACCTCACGACGAATGATGCGGGTGAGGTTGTCACATCGGGGAACTGGGCGGACGGAGTCATCACAAGAGGAAGTAGCAGCTGTGTTCGGCAGGCGCGTGATGCCGTGGGTGACGCGGCGGGCTTTAGCCTGTTCTAGACGGCGGCACTCTGTCAGGATCGTGTCGATTCTCGTGACATTATTAAAAACTAGCAGGTTGAAGGCATCGTCAGCAATCCCTTTGAGGACATGGTTAACTTTTTCTTCTTCTGACATGCGCTGGTCGACCTTGCTACAAAGCGCCAAGACGTCAAGAATGTATGAGACGTACGATTCAGTAGACGTCTGGACGCGAGTGGCGAGAGTCTTCTTGGCAGCGAGCTGACGACCAGATGAATCGCCGAAAAGATCACGGATCTTCGATTTGAAAAGATCCCAGCTTGTGATTTCGGCTTCGTTGGTTTCGAACCATGTCCGCGGCGTGCCGTCGAGGTAGAACACAACATTGGCGAGCATGAGCGTGGGATCCCAGCGGTGGGTAGCACTGACTCGCTCGTACCGGTGCAGCCAGGAGTCAACGTCGATGGTACCGTCAGCGGAGAAAGTTCCAGGATCCCGCAGGGGTGGCAGGGTGACGTAGGTTGTCGACTCGGATCGAGAGACCGGTGGGGATGGGGCACTGGCAGTTGAAGTAGCCGAAGAGTCCCCGGTGTTGCGACCGCTGCGCGTCTCCATCGAGGTATGGGAGTCGTCCACCTCCACCAATAATGTTACGGGTAACTTATTTAATAAATTAAATATGAGGCACTGTGCTTGGCGAACAAGATGGCGACAGTTCATAAACAACCAGCCACCAACGTCGTCTTTCTCTTTCTTCCAGACCGGCTGTGCCGGCTGTTGCGTATCAATATATATATATATATATATATATATATATATATATATATATATATATATATATATATATATGTATATGGCGCCGACTGTCACTCTTACTTCTAAATTCACATATAAACCTCCAAAAGTGGATGGAGGGACGGCCGCTGTGATAGCTCAGTGGTTAGAACATCGAACGCGTTATTCGAAGGTCGTAGGTTCGATTCCTGCTCACAGCTGGTAATTTTTTCATCCACTTTTCTTTCTTCTTTCTTCTTATTTACATTCCATTGGTTCTAATAACTTCCCCTGTACATTCCTTGGCATTACTGTCTGTTATATCTCATTAATATTGTGTTAAAACACGGAAATACGAGCCCTTAGGTATACACTTCTCTCCCTTATTTCATTGAACGAGGGTCTCGTACTGGCAGGCTTGGTGTGTTTAGGTTGTATAAGAGAGACAATTAATCAGCTGCCCGCTCATAATAAGTTCACGTGCTACGTGACGCCAAACATGCGAATAAGAGTGTTTTCACACTCGTTGTTTGGCTTATAGATGGCGCTGACTGTCACTCCTACTTCTAAATTCACATATAAACCTCCAAAAGTGGATGGAGGGACGGCCGCTGTGATAGCTCAGTGGTTAGAACATCGAACGCGTTATTCGAAGGTCGTAGGTTCGATTCCTGCTCACAGCTGGTAATTTTATCATCCACTTTTCTTTCTTCTTTCTTATTATTTACATTCCATTGGTTCTAATAACTTCCCCTGTACATTCCTTGGTATTACTGTCTGTTATATCTCATTAATATTGTGTTAAAACACGGAAATACGAGCCCTTAGGTATACACTTCTCTCCCTTATTTCATTGAACGAGGGTCTCGTACTGGCAGGCTTGGTGTGTTTAGGTTGTATAAGAGAGACAATTAATCAGCTGCCCGCTCATAATAAGTTCACGTGCTACGTGACGCCAAACATGCGAATAAGAGTGTTTTCACACTCGTTGTTTGGCTTATAGATGGCGCTGACTGTCACTCCTACTTCTAAATTCACATATAAACCCCCAAAAGTGGATGGAGGGACGGCCGCTGTGATAGCTCAGTGGTTAGAGCATCGAACGCGTTATTCGAAGGTCGTAGGTTCGATTCCTGCTCACAGCTGGTAATTTTATCATCCACTTTTCTTTCTTCTTTCTTATTATTTACATTCCATTGGTTCTAATAACTTCCCCTGTACATTCCTTGGTATTACTGTCTGTTATATCTCATTAATATTGTGTTAAAACACGGAAATACGAGTCCTTAGGTATACACTTCTCTCCCTTATATATATATATATATATATATATATATATATATATATATATATATATATATATATATATATATATATATAGATGAAATAGATGATCAGACTTTCTTCCGGCTACCGTAATAAAAGTTATAAACTTCGAGAATAGTGCAGTATAGGAAACAAAACAATAAAATATTTAATCCTAACAGTTTCGGCTGGTGGACCAGCCTTCTTCGGAGGATGTAAGTGAAATAATACAAGTTCCTGTTGCAGAGGGTCACCCTCACAGTTTAAAGACCCTCTAAAAAAGAGAGAGAGAGAGAGGAAAAGACAAGCGGGCGAACGAGGTAGCAACAGACAACAAGAAGCAGAAGAAGGAGAGGAACTAGAAAGGAGCGACGGAGAGCCGCCGAAAACGAGCGGGTAATTCTGATTGATTGATTTGTGGGGTTTAACGTCCCAAAACCACCATATGATTATGAGAGACGCCGTAGTGGAGGGCTCCGGAAATTTCGACCACCTGGGGCTCTTTAACGTGCGCCCAAATCTGAACACACGGGCCTACAACATTTCCGCAGCCGGGAATCGAACCCGCGACCTGCGAGCGGGTAATTCTGGCATTGTTACTATATATATATATATATATATATATATATATATATATATTGTGAGGAACCGGTTTATTCGGCCAGGCTCGAGCTCAATCACGCTGGTGATGATATTCTTAGATGAAGAAGATGGACAGGTGATGATGATTACAAAGAGAATAAAGAGTCATTCGCTTGTCGCGCTCACACTAATTCCCCCGCGCGGTGAAAGCGGCCGCCTGGTCGCTTGACAGTATTATGAAATGCGTCGCGCATAAGGCTTTAAACGAGATACGTGCACTATCTCTGTTCCTCGGCAACGGTGATCAGGACTAGAGCTAAGAGGAGAAACGCGGTAATTGACAGGAGATGTCTGTTCGACCACCGTGTATGGCCCAATGAAGCGACTGATGAATTTGTCGCATAGGCCGGGGACGCGTAGTGGAGTCCATAGAAGAACTTCGTCACCAAGGGAAAAACTCACAACACGGCGAGACGAGTCGTAGCGAGATTTTCGAGTGTCTTGAGAGAGGCCGGTGTTAACACGGGCCTGGTGACGGCAGTGTGCGAGACGAGATAGGATTTCTTCAGAGAAAGGAGCCGTCGAGGGTGCAGGGGCCGAAAGGAAAGAGACATCCAGAGCGAAACTCGGCGAGCGACCATGGACGAGAAAAAATGGAGAAAACCCGGTAGTGCGTTGAGCAGCCGTATTATAGGCGACTGTCACGAAGGGTAGAATTGCATCCCAGTTCGTGTGGTTGGGGTGAATGTACATGGCGATCATGTCCGATAGGGTCGATGAAACGGTTCAGTCAATCCGTTGGTCTGCGGGTGGTAGCTAGAAGTGGTCTTGTGAACAGTGTTCGAGGCACGCAAAACTTGCTCGACAATGGAAGATAGGAAGACTTTGCCACGATCACTGAGGAGAATGCGTGGAGCTCCATGACGCAAAAAGATGTGGCGAAGAAAGAAATCGGCGATCTCAGTAGCAGTCCCAGATGGTATAGAAGCTGTTTCTGCGTAGCGGGTAAGGTGGTCGACTGCCGTGACAATCCAGCGATTCCCATTGGATGATATAGGGAGAGGGCCATACAAGTCGATTCCAACGACTTCAAAAGGTGAGGCGGGACAAGGAAGAGGTTGCATTAAGCCAGCCGGAGCAGTTGTCGGTCGTTTTCGCCGTTGGCAATGGACACAGGAGGCGACGTACTTAGCGACGGCTGAAGAGAGGCCAGGCCAAAAACAACGACTTCGTATTTTGTCGTAAGTCTTGTGGTAGCCTAGATGAGCAGCGGTTGGATCATCATGAAAGGCTTCCAGAACTTCACGTTGCAGAGAACGTGGGATGACGGGTACCCACTTGTTGCCATCGATGTGGTAAATGTAGCGACATAAAGCATCACCGACAAGCTTAAATTGTTTAAGTTGTCGACGGAGTTTGGCGTTTGGAGGAGTAGTAGAGCCGGTCAAGCGGTCAACAATGGTGCGGCAGTATGGGTCGACACGTTGTTGTGAAACAAGGACGGATAGGGTGGCAGGTGATGAACTTAGCGCTGCGATTGGAGAGGTGCTGTTGTTTTGGAGTATCGATGGTGAATTGCTTCCGCTGGGCAAAGGACAGCGCGATAGAGCGTCAGCATCTTGATGCTTCTTCCCAGATCTGTAGGCGACATCGAAATCATACTCCTGTAAGCGAAGCGCCCAGCGACCAAGGCGACCCGATAAGTTTTTCAGCGATGAAAGCCAGCATAGGGCGTTATGGTCGGTCACGACGGTGAAATGACGGCCGTGAAGATATGGTCGGAATCTTTGCACTGCCCAAACAACAGCAAGGCACTCCTGCTCGGTGATAGTGTAGTTCTTTTCTGGAGCGGTAAGAGCACGACTTGCGTAAGCAACGACGCGTTCGCGTGAGTTTTTGTCACGCTGCAAGAGTACCGCACCGAGACCATGACTACTTGCGTCGGTGTGAAGGATGGTGGGTGCGGTGGAATCGAAGTGGCACAGTACCGGATCCGACGTGAGGGCTTGCTTCAATGCCGTGAAAGCGCTTTCGCAGTCTTCGGACCAAATGAAGGGGACGTTCTTTGCGAGGAGTTGATGGAGCGGAGACGCAAGTTCCGCGAAACCACGTATGAAGCGCCGGAAGTAAGAAGATAACCCAAGAAAGCTGCGCAGGTCCTTCTGACGTAGTGGACGAGGAAAATCGAGGACAGCGGCAAGTTCTCGGGGTCGGGCCGAATTTCTTCTTTGCTGACAAGGTGGCCGAGAACCTTGATTGTCTTGCTAGCAAAGGTACATTTCTTGGTGTTAAGCTGTAGACCGGTTTTTGCAAGGCATGTGAGGACTTCGTCAAGACGTTGTAGATGCTGAGAGAACGTGGATGAAAACACTACTATGTCATTGAGATAGCACAGACATGTTTTCCATTTCAAACCACGCAATACGCCGTCTATCATGCGTTCGAAGGTGGCGGGCGCATTACAGAGTCCAAAAGGCATCACATTGAACTCGTACAACCCATCTGGTGTTGAAAAGGCGGCCTTCTCTTTATCAGACTCCGACATTGGTATCTGCCAGTAGCCTGACCTAAGGTCGAGGCTGGAAAAATACTCTGCGCCCTGTAATGAATCCAGTGCATCGTCGATCCGAGGGAGGGGATAAACATCCTTGCGCGTTATTTTGTTTAGCGCACGGTAATCGACGCAGAAACGCACTGTCCCATCTTTCTTTTGAACGAGAACAACTGGGGATGACCAGGGACTCGAGGAAGGACGTATGATGTTGCGTCGTAGCATGTTTGAGACGTTTTCCTCGATGATCTTGCGTTCTGTCTGAGACACGCGATATGGACGCCGATGTACAATACGAGAGCCGTCAGTCTGGATTCTGTGAGTAGCGGTGGTAGTCATGCTTAGGGCGGGCAAGTTCACGTCAAATAGAGAACGGTGTCTATTTAACAGGGCGAGTAAATCTTCAGTTTGATCAGGTGTTAAGTCATTGCTTATTGTCGCCGACACAGGTGTGGCAGAGGCATTGAATGGCAATGATTGCGACTTCGGAACATTGTTGTGGTTGTTGTTCGGAAGAGTAACAATCGCAACAGGCTCACTGTCGACCGCGCAAGATACTGTTGAGCCACAGGGGAGCAGTACACACTCGGGCGTTTGATTTATGGCGGTTAGGTACGTACACCCATCGAAGAAGCGAATAAGCCCCGGTGTGATCACAATGCCCCTACGTAGGGTATGACCGTAAGGGAGAATTAGTACGTCGCCATCCACAATGTCGGTGCAATTAACACTTATAATTTCTTCGATGTATGGCCGAAGTACATAATCTGACTTGGTGACAAGGCGGATGCGTCCATCTTGTTCAAGCGGAGAAGAGTCAGTGGCGTTTAGATGCAGGAGGCGCTGATGACATGATATGAAAGTGGACGCGGAAGACAAGAAATCCCACCCAAGAATGAGAGCGTGGGTGCACTAACGAAATACCGCGAAAACAATGTGATGACGAATGCCTCCTATGCAGACACGAACGGTACACTGTGCAAGTGGACGAATGAGAGCGTTGGTCGCCGCACGTAGAGGTGGGCCGCCATAAGGTGTGGTGACTTTTCTAAGGCGGGAACAAAAATCAGCACGAATAATCGAAACGGCAGCGCCAGTGTCTACCAGAGCCTCAACACGTACACCTTTTACAAACACTACTATCAAATTCGATGGCCGCTCTGGAGGAATTGTTAGCTGTCCAAGGGATGCAGTTTCCCCTCCTAAAACTGCATTGGGGAGTTTTCCGCGTGGGCGTTCGTGGAATGGGAGGCGGGCCGTAGAGGCGACACTGAACGGCGACCTGGCGAAGGCGACCTGCGGCGAGACGTACGGGAATTCCCAGGCATGTCCGTGTGGTAAGTAGGTGATGGTGGGTGGTAATAGGACGATCGGGAGGGTGGCCGTAAGTAGTTCATGGTCGGACGGAAGCTTCGATGTTATTCGGGAGCGTAGCCACGTTGCTCGTCTTGTTGGCGCCTTCGACAAAACCGAGCGATATGTCCTCGATAGCCGCAGTAGTAACAGATTGGTCGAGGTGGGCGCTGAGGTGCGTAGTAAGGTGGTGCACGCGCTGGCGGTGATAACGAAGCCACAGGCGTATGGTCTGCTGTTGTAGGCACAGAAACGGTGGGTGCGGCAGAGAGCGCGGCAACTTCGGCGTACGTGCGCGTCTGGCGCACGCAGGGACTGTTGGAACACGTCGCACGCGATGCGGAGGCGATCTCTTGTTTAATCAGGTCTCGCAAGCTATCTTTTTCAGGAGGTAAAGTAACTTCTGCAGCACAGGAAGAGCAGCGGCCGTTGAGCTCTTCACGAACGATGTCGCGAATAAGCGCACGCGAGTCGAGGGGTGCAGGCAAACGAACGTCGGTGGCATCGTAGCAAAGGCGAAGAGACTGAAGCTCGTCAAGTCGCTGACAGATGCTTATCACGTCCTGGGTGGTGGCAGGATTTTGCGTGGCGAGGGCGTTAAAGGCGATGGTGTTAACGCATTTAATAATGTGGCGTATTTGGTCGTTTTGAGACATGCCGGTGTTAACGCGCTTGCACAGTGCAAGGACATCCTCAATATAAGAGGTGTAAGATTCACCCGGCAGCTGCGTGCGTTGAGCGAGTTTCTTCTTTGCTGCCTCAGTGCGAATTGCAGGGGCACCAAATACCTGACGAATTTGCTGCTCGAAAGTGTCCCAGTCGGGAAGATCCTAGTGGTGGTTCCAGAACCAAGTTTTCGCAACATCGGACAAGTAAAATGGGACGCTGCGCAACTTGTGTGGATTGTCCCACTTGTTCAAATTGCTGACGAGGTCGTAGTTCGTGATCCAGTCTTCGACATCATCGCCTCGGAGACCGGAAAACACAGGTGGATCACGCAGGCGAGTGTTGTTGGGCGGAGCGGGTGGCGGGGGCTGCAGTAAGACGGCGACGTTGGATGGGCCAGGGTTTTCTTGGGCCGCCATGGCAGGGGGTTGTATGCGACGACCCGAGCGGAGCTCCAGCGAGAACGGGCGAGAGGACTTGAGGGAACGAAAAGCACAGTCCACCACTTGTGAGGAACCGGTTTATTCGGCCAGGCTCGAGCTCAATCACGCTGGTGATGATATTCTTAGATGAAGAAGATGTACAGGTGATGATGATTACAAAGAGAATAAAGAGTCATTCGCTTGTCGCGCTCACAATATATATATATATATATATATATATATATATATATCTGGCTAGCAAACTATATATATATATATATATATATATATATATATATATATATATATATATATATATATATATATTGACACACCTCGATGGGCGCATGAAGAGGAAGAGGTGGAAGCGGTCTGGCTCACGAGCAGCTCGGTCGCCGGTTTTCTGGCTCTGAGCTGTACCGATCTCAACCATTTCCTGTAAATAAACGCGTTCCTTCGTCACAGTTGTGGTGGAAGGTGCTGGGTAAGCCAGCTACTGTCAAGCGAGACCGGAGAGCAGCCGTCTACTAACGACGGAACCGCAAGAGCACGAGCTTCGCCGCAGCCGTCGACTAGCGGGCTTGCCACCACTACCTCAAGATATGAACTTGGACGGAGACATCCAGCAGCCGGTCGCGAGGGCGCCGTCTTTCCACTACCGAGAGCCACGCACATTTACAGGAAAACCTGGCGATGACGTTGAAGAATGGCTCAGCCACTATCAACGGGTGAGCCGAGCCAATGGCTGGAATGCGGCCAGCCAGTTGTCCCACGTGGGTCTATTTCTCGATGGCAGTGCTTTAGTGTGGTTCGAGAATCACGAAGACACCTTGACAACATGGGACCAGTTTATGGAGGAGATCAAGAAGTGCTTTGGCGACCCTGCGACGAAGAAGAAACGTGCAGAGCAAATGTTGTCGCAGAGAGCTCAAGCTTGTGGTGAGACATGCAGAACCTACATTGAGGAGGTACTGAAACTGTGCAAATGTGTGGACACCAACATGACGGAAGAGGACAAGGTGGGCCACATTCTCAAAGGAATTGCGGAAGACGTCTACCACTTCCTTATCGGCAAGGAGAGTCTTGAGTCTGTGGCCGATGTGATTGGGCACTGCCGAACGTTTGAGGCCCTGAAGACTCGCCGCATCACTACGAAGTTCGGACGCCTTGCCAATGTTACGACCGTCGCCACTGTCGATGTGTGCCAAGACTCCGTGCCTACCGACCTTTCGTCAACGATTCGCCTCATTGTACGTGAGGAACTTCGTCGTCACCTTTACGCGCCCTTGAACGCCCGAGAACCACCGTGCGATACACCGTCCACAAGTATCAATGCTACGAGTTTCGAGGAGCGCAGCTATTCCAACCGCGGCCCTCAGCTAAGGGCTCCACCACCGGCGTCTTCTTATGTAGAGCCGCCTTATGCTCCCCACAGTCGTTACGGCTACAACAGCCATCCACCTCCTTTTGCGTCTCAGTGGGAACAGAGCGCCGCGTACCCTCAACATCCAGCGACGTTCCCTATGCCCCGTGAACGGCCCGTCTGCTACCAGTGCGGTGTTCGTGGACATATCGCCCGATTTTGCCCAATGCGACGTAATCCACGTTCGACATTCCCTCAGAGATCCGCGACGTTTGCACAACGAAGCCAACGGCCTGACTACACCTACTGGCCCCCCAACCCAACTGACGAGCGGCACGCCTACCAGCCGATCAACCGGAGTGATTCGCCCGGATCTGTGCGCAGCTTAACGCCGCCCACCACCCGTCCACCTCGGTCACCATCTCCACGGCGCCGGTCACGAATGTCGTCTCCGCCACCGGGAAACTAGCCAGCGCGGCCGACGGAGGTGAGGTCGCTGGACGTACCGATTTTCATCAAAGAATGCCTCCACCAGTTTCTATGCTTCAGAATAAGGTTCAGGTACTTGTTGACGACGTTCCCACGATGGCATTGATAGACACTGGCGCAAGTGTTTCCGTGATGAGTTTAGTTTTTAAGCAACGACTAGGCCGTAAGGTTATGTTTCACTGGGACAAACCTGCCACATTTCGGGCAGTGAGCGGCGCATTCTTGCGTCCTGTCGGCATCTGCACTGCGTCTGTTAGTGTTGCCGGTAAAACGTTCAAGGCGGAATTCACAGTACTGGCTCAATCAACGCATGACGTTATACTTGGCATAGACTTTTTGCGAGAGTGTCGTGCGACCGTGGATTGTGGAGCAGGTGAGGTTCTGTTGTCTACTCTCGCCCAGCAGCCTGATTGTGAGAAAGGTAACCTCACTGTAGCTAAAGATGTACTTCTGCCAGCGTGGTCCATGGCCAGCGTACAAGTGACCACTTCGGAAACCAACTCGAGTTTGAATTCACGTGACATAGTGATTGAGCCGTTGCCTGTAGCTTGTCTCAAGAAAAACATCTTTGTACCACGATGCATTGTATCTCTCGCAGACGAGACGGCTCAATTATGGGTGATAAACAGCTCACCCGAGTCGGTTGTACTACCGGCTGGTATGCGCCTTGCCCTGTTCGAAAAGCAGAGCAGCACCTGCATTGGAGCTTTAAGCGATCTTGAAAGGGCGGGTCCGGAAACTTCTGGTATGGAAGCTGAATTTTCAAAAATGGTTAGCAAGTCCATTTCCTCACAGAAGCGCAAAGACCTGGTTGCACTGCTGGCGAGACATGCTAAAGTATTTGATTTTGCACGGAAGGTGCCTAGGGCTCAGATACCGACCACGCGCGCTCGTCACAAGATCGATACTGGCTCTGCTCATCCTCTCCGACAAAAGCCCTATCGCGTGTCCGTGTCCGAACGCAAAGTTATTGCTGAACAAGTTGGCGAGATGCTAGCCACTGGTGTAATTCAAGAATCGTCAAGTCCGTGGGCTGCGCCTGTTATTTTGGTAAAGAAAAAAGACGGGTCCTGGAGGTTCTGTGTTGATTATCGGCGTCTCAATTCTATAACCAAGAAGGACGTGTACCCCCTCCCCCGCATTGATGACGTAATTGACTGCCTTCATTCAGCTTCCTACTTTTCTTCGGTAGACTTGCGATCCGGGTATTGGCAGATTCCCATGGATCCAGTTGATAAAGAGAAGACGGCTTTTGTAACGCCAGACGGTCTATTTGAATTTAATGTTATGCCGTTCGGCTTGTGTAATGCTCCGGCAACATTTGAACGCTATATGGATACCGTCTTGAGAGGCCTTAAATGGGAAATTTGTTTATGTTACCTGGACGATGTGGTTATTTTTGGACGAACTTTTGAAGAACATAATCATCGCCTTGACGTTGTTCTAACATGTTTGGAGAAAGCCGCCTTGACACTGAACTCAAAAAAATGTCGTTTCGGTGAACGGCAAACACTGGTTTTAGGACACCTTGTGGACAAAGCTGGTGTTAGACCGGACCCGCAGAAAGTGGACGCCGTCAGCAAGTTTAAGCAGCCACAGTCTATCCGCGAGCTACGAAGCTTTCTGGGCCTATGCTCTTATTTTCGCCGCTTTGTACCTAATTTTGCTGAAAAGGCCCAGCCACTGACTGACTTGCTGCGCAAGGACGTCCCTTTCCACTGGACACCAAATTGTGAGTCAGCGTTTAAGCAACTAAAGTTCGCTCTCACTTCCGGGCCAATACTATGCCACTTCGATCCCTCTGCTTCCACGGAAATCCACACCGATGCCAGTGGAGTTGGTCTCGGCGCGGTGCTTATTCAACGACACAACAATGCTGAACACGTCGTCGCCTATGCAAGCCGGTCCCTGAGCAAGGCAGAGCGTAATTATACGGTTACCGAATTGGAGTGCCTCGCCGTCGTTTTCGCCGTACACAAGTTTCGCCCCTACATCTACGGTCGTCGTTTCTCAGTTATCACAGATCATCACTCTCTTTGCTGGTTGGTGAGCCTACGTGATCCATCTGGTCGACTTGCGCGATGGGCCATACGGTTACAAGAATTTGACTTCACGGTCCGCTACAAGAGCGGTAATCGCCACGCAGACGCTGACTGCCTGTCACGGCTTCCTCTACCAACGACCGAGTGTGAAGCTGATAATTTTGACGATTTTATCACAGCTATTGACTCTCATTTTCCTGACATCGCGGCTTTCCGGACAGCACAGCACGAGGATCATTGCTTAGATCACCTGTTTGCCTCCGCGAATGACCCGGCCAGTTCAAGCTCTTTTGTAGTCCATGACGCCGTCCTTTACAAGAAGAATTATTCTGGCCAAGGCGCCCGTCTGCTTCTGGTAGTTCCACGCACTCTACGTCCCCAAATTTTTCGGTTCTGCCATGACAACGCAACCAGTGGGCACATGGGCTTCGCCAGAACGTTTCATCGCATCCAGCAAAGGTTTTACTGGCCCAAGATGCGACGCGACACAGAAAAATACGTAGCGGGTTGCGAACAATGTCAACGTCACAAGCGTCCCACGACTACATCACCCGGACTTCTCCATCCCGTACCACCTCCTAGCTCTCCCTTCGAGATTGTTGGTGTCGACCTTCTAGGTCCGTTTCCGCGTTCAGCCAGTGCCAATCGATGGGTCATCGTGTGCGTCGACCACCTGACGCGCTACGCAGAAACTGCGGCTATACCTACTGCAACAGCCTTTCACGTGTCGCAGTTTATGCTTCGGCATATCATTCTCCGTCATGGCCCTCCACGAGTCGTCATTAGCGACCGGGGACGTCAGTTCGTCGCTGACGTCGTTGAAGAGATCCTACGCCTGTCTGCCAGCCAATTCCGCCACGCAACCCCGTATCACCCCCAGACGAATGGCCTCGTAGAGCGGACCAACAGGACGCTAACGAACATGTTGTCAATTTATGTTGATGCCAAGCACAAAAACTGGGACGAAGTACTGCCCTATATCACATACGCCTACAACACCGCGAAACACGAGACAACAGGGTACGCGCCCTTTTTCCTGCTCTACGCCCGCTCCCCCCGCAGTTGCCTCGACACCATTCTGCCTTTTACGTTAGATGTGGAAACATCGGTTGCCGAGTCACTATGCCGCGCTGAAGAAGCCCGTCGCGTCGCACGCCTTCGAACCATTGCATCTCAACAGCGCTCCAAGACCCGGTACGACGCCCACCATCACTCCGTTGCCTACACAAAGGGTGACCTGGTGTGGTTGTGGACACCTGTCCGCAAACGTGGTTTATGCCAAAAGTTTCTGGCCCACTACTCCGGACCATTTGTAGTCATTGACCGTCTCAGTGACGTCACATACGTCATCTCCGGCGTCACAAGCAATGGTCGGCGCTCTAGCAAGACACAGCTGACACACGTCGCGCGCCTCAAGCCATATCACCACCAACCTTCCTATTGACTCGCCCAGTGGGCATCGTCTGCGAACGGGGGAAATGACACACCTCGATGGGCGCATGAAGAGGAAGAGGTGGAAGCGGTCTGGCTCACGAGCAGCTCGGTCGCCGGTTTTCTGGCTCTGAGCTGTACCGATCTCAACCATTTCCTGTAAATAAACGCGTTCCTTCGTCACAATATATATATATATATATATATATAATATATATATATATATATATATATATATATATATATATATATATATATATATATATATATATATGATCTCGACAATGTTTCACTAATACCTAAACGGATGAGCTATTACTAAACAAAAGAGATGCTACTCGAAATACGCAAGTTTTTTTTCTTTTCAAAATGGCATATTTTTGTTTTCACTCCATTTCCAAGCTTACCTTCTTTGCATTCATGGCAGAAAATAGCAATGTTTGAATTATTCGAAGTAGGCTAAATTCGCTTTTAGAGATCACATGGTGTGTATTAAAAACTAAAGAGAGTTCGTTGACTAGAGTCCCTTGGAAATCGTTGCCTGGCTGCTTCTCATTCCATTTCGAGTGAGGAGTTTACCAATGCCACGTGCTCAAAATAACCACAATTCCCAAGCTCTCATTATAGAAGAAATTATTTTTAAAAAGAACATCTTTGCACATAGACTAGTGTTTATTCCTACGTTTAAAATGCGTTTTTTTTCCAAGAGGAAATTTTGGGCAACTTCTTGGGTTCGGACGTTATGTTTCTGGCATTTCCGACAATCAGATCGCAATGAATTTTTTCTTAAACTTTAATTAACAAGTGACGAGTGTAACTTTTTAAAATATCTGACATCACCTATATAATTAATATGAACTTAAGCAATTATTATTAATATGAATTTAAGCAGTTATTATCCCAGTTTTTCTTGTTAATTAAAGTGCCATATGCACGCTTTTAAGTTAGTTTTTTGTATTCTAGTGTTACTCTGGATCACTATGAGTCATTTAGAACTCAAAAACTTTCAGTGATGCAATTAGGTCCAGCAGAATCTCGCTTTGTGGGATTATGATAGAAGAAATTATTTTAAAAATAACATCTTTGTCACATAGAGCTTTTTCTCCTACGTATGAAATGGGTTTTTCCCAAGAGGAAACTTTGGGCAACTTCTTGAGTCTGGGCATCATGTTTTTCGTACTTCTGGTAGTCATATCACGATGAAACCGTACTGAAACATTGCTTAACATGCAACGAGCCGAAAGAAATTAATACGAACTTTTGTGGTGTGTGTGTGCGTGTGTGTGTGTGTGTGTGTGTGTGTGTGTGTGTGTGTGTGTGTGTGTGTGTGTGTGTGTGTGTGTGGTTTTGTGCTACAAACTGGTAGTTGTCCGTTTGTCTTTCTTAAGATTTTAGTCGCAGAAAAAGAGTGTCAAAAAAGAGCTCTGTTTTACACATTGTCATGGTACAAAACAAAAACTATTAACCTTACTATGAAATTGATTGCATAATTGAAGTTAAAATGAAAGATTCTTTAAACAAAAAAAATCACTGCCCTAAGCTACAGACTAAAAAATCTTTTTTTTTTGGAGTAGCATATTTTTAAAATGAATGACTTCCTTTGGAATGATTACTTCACCACTTGCTTGAAAAATGGGGCTGACAATGACACCATACGGAAAGGCATGTAACAGCGTTAATTTCCCAGCCAGCAAACTAGTCAGTATGACAAGTACATGAAGAAGATTCGTTCCCTTTCTCTCGCTTTCGAGATATGCGCTACATGTATTCTCCATAGTGTGTAAAGATAATCCGTCGGCCACTAATGCCGTTAATTGGGGAAGCAGTCACCAGGCTGATTTTAAAGGTGCATGTGTGGGCCCCCGAATCGCAATACAAAAGCACGGACAATTTAGAATTGGTTTATTTAGAGCGCCAGCGAACGCCGGCCGTGGTCCAAAGATTCAGAGAGGGTCCAGAGTCGATAACAAAACATAAATATATTCTCAAATACGGCAGAGCCTACAACACACGCAAACATACACACTCGGCAATAGTCTAATACAATACGTCACCAATCACAAGGTACTCAAACAACGGGCTACCCAACACAACCAGATACACCCAAAATAATGGACACAGACAACAACACAAGCCTCAATGCAATCTCATGCATTAAACAACCAAGACACTTATATACAAAAGTGTTCGTCCAAAAAATTCAATACAAAGTTCTTTAAACAAAGCTTGAAGGCTTCTCTTCAAGGACACACTAACTCAGCTTCCAGCGCCGATTGTCGACCCGTTGCACTCGACGTTTCTTTTCCAGGAAGCTCTTGCGTCGTTAAATGCAGGCACTTCAATAACAAAACTTCTTCGCCAGTAACTCATCGGCCAGTCACGCGCTGTGACTGCAGAACACGCCTTCGCCTAGGTTCGGTACACGCACACACTCTTCTTCTGCTTGTAACACAAGCCTTCATTCGCAGGACCGGCTAACCTCTTTGTCCTTCCTCCTTCCTTTATTCGCATGTGGGCAACCTCTTCACCTCCTGTCCTTGGCCCTTGTAGAACACAAGCCTTCGCCCGAGAGGGGAAAACTGTCTTCATTTTCTGATCTACACACGCTAGCGCAAAACTCTCATCTCCTCCTTTGTCACTGAAGACACAAGCCTTCGCCTGACGGCGGAAATACTTTTTTCATCTCCTGCTTTGTCACCGAAGACATAAACCTTCGCCTGACGATGGAATAACTCTCTTCGTCCCCTTTTGAGGCTCCCTCTACTGCTGGCTTATATGCATTCGCCCCGGGTTCTAGAAGTTTCTAGCCGTTTCGTCGGCACGGCGCACAGTCAAGGCTGTGGAAATGACAGGACCTC
Organism: Rhipicephalus microplus; assembly: GCF_013339725.1. NCBI lineage: Eukaryota > Metazoa > Arthropoda > Arachnida > Ixodida > Ixodidae > Rhipicephalus > Rhipicephalus microplus. Next base: position 15,633,427 of record NC_051173.1, read on the forward strand.
CCTCGTAACGTGACTCAACTCTGCATTACCACGCCCCTTTCCTTCGAGATGTTTCCAGAGATCACTCGCCGACAGATGCGAGGAAATCGGTCAGCATACCGGCGCTTTGGAGGGGGAGAGATGGTAAGCTCGAGGAGTCTTTTGATGCATGTTTTCCATTAGTTTCTGTCTGAACGGAGCCTGGTATTGTCGCCGTCGCTAGAATTCGGAGGCGCGCACTTTTTTAAGCGCTCGTTTGTGACACCGTTACGGTGTCAATAGGAATAGCCATGCTCACAGATGTGGGTAATACCTGCAACTTTAGACGTCTGGATTGGCACATTATCACGAGGGGAAGGGGAGAGGCAGACAGATAGATTTAAAGTCGTAGCGTTGTTTTCGGCATTAAAAATACATCAAAGAGGAACAATGACTTGGTTCATATTGACAAACTGCACCGTTTTTTCTAACGCCATGCATGTCATTATAATAAGTTTATTATAAGCGAAAAAAAAAAGCATGGTTGGAGTTTCATTTTTAAGCTTCGCGCCAATGTCACCGCGCGTGACGCAATGCATTTCAATATCTATTTTTTTGTATTTTAGTAGCATCGGCTCAATGAAATTTTATGAAACCTCGTATGCGAAGTCTATGGTACCTACAAACTACAATGCCCTTCATCGTTATTGATTGTGATCTACGTTGGACCCAGTAGATGCCTTCAAAATGTATTATGTCACGGTGTTTGGCGCAGGAATCTCAAAGAGGCGTCACCAGCCACCCTTAATTCTCGCGCGTTTACTTGCTTACTGAGCGTCGTGTCGTGGTAGTTGTGCTGTTTATGGGATTGTGAAATCATGCTATACGCGCTAAATCGTACCGCTCTTTAGAATGCCTTTAAAGGAGTGCCAACGCTATTTCGAGACTTTGCAAAAAGAATATTTTTTTTTACTTTCTTGACGAGACACGTTGCCGTGGTCCATATGCCAGACTCTGTCAAAACCGACATATTTCATTGTCATTGCATATACACATAGCTTTTTCTCCTTCCCATCATCATCCCTCATCAATCCTTTATTTACAGCGAAACCTATCACGAGATCAAAACACAGGTTGCGTGCAGCGCCATAATCATCCACCGCCACCGCCGGTGTCCGTAGCCACTATCGCACAAAAAAAAAACAGTAAATAAGAACACCAAAACACTGTAGCCTTCAAACCGGGTTCCTTGTGCGTCAGCCCAGTGCTTGAAACTGCACCGCAAACTTGCCTTAGGCAGGCTTGATGTCGGGAAACGAATCGCGTTAATGTGAGTAATGAAGCGTTTCAGAACAGCGAAAGAACAACCAGGCGTTGCACAATGCGATTTGCGTACCGAGTAGGTCATTCAATGCTCAACCCATTACAAAAGCTTGTTCTTGATCACCTATTAACGGTCGCGCATACCCACTTTACGCATAACTCCTCATCGTCGTCAGCCACCGCGTGAAAAACTGGCGCAAAAGTCCTCTCCTCTCAAGTGTTTAGCGATACCACGCTTCTCAAAAGAATGATGCAGGATAGCATAGTGAATGCCGGCCTACTACACAAAATGTTATAATTATTTATGACGTAAAGGGTACCCAGCAAGTGTGGTTGTAGCAGTTACACAAAGAGTGTTTAGAAAAAGGCACTGAGAGGTCACTCTTCCAGCTTTCGCTGTGGCTCTGCTGCGCGTTCCACGAAGGCCACGTGTTTTTTTTTTCTTTCCGTTTTATCCTGTGCGGAGAGCAAGCGCACTCGCTCAAGCTGACCTGTGAACCTTGAAAAAAATCATCTATCTCTCCACGCACCAGAACCAGGAAACGCTTATAAAATATTTTAGTTCAGTTTTAAAGTTTTGGTCACAGAACATGTGCAAGTCAGCCCCATCGCAATTAACATTATAATGACGAATGAACACAGTGCGTTTGGTTTGTGAACTCTGAGTCTTGCATAATGTCGAAATTGGTGGCAGAGTTACCAGATGAGAAGTAAATTATCGGTGTTTACATGCAGCTGATAGCATGCGACAGATGTTACTGCAAACATGTCATGATTTGCCGTCTCCACGTGTCTGTTTTAACAAAACACCCTTCTGAAAGCATCTCCTAGGTGTCAGAACCACAAGTGTATTTTAAACGTAACGAAATAAAAAGATATTCGATGCATCCCGAGGTATCACAACGCTTTGTCGGAGGTTTTCGACACCAGTTTTTATTTATAGCCACAATCCTAAACTTTCTTAAATTTATGTCAGTAATCTTTCCAGTGTAGGTTCACTTCTCTGCACTAAGGACGAAAGCCCGCTGGTTGGCTTCTCCCAAAACATTGAAGCGCAGAGTGAAGGCTTCGTGGGGCGGGTGTTTTTGCGGCTGACTGCGCAACAATACAGGGCTCACTTGTTCGTCTTTATATTACTTAACTGAGAAAGCCCATTTTGGCGTCTCTAATAAATACAGCAAGAGATGCCGTATGGCGCTCAACATAGCAAAGACCTCTCAAAAACGAGCATCGTGTCTAAGTTGTATTGAGGTTGTTTGATAGCCCTACATCGGGGAAGGGTCAGAGCTGATCCGAATAGGAAGAGATAGGAGTGTAAGAAGTGCAACTAGTGACAAAAATAAGTTGAAATGCGGAAGGGCAGGTTATTTATGTGTAGTAGAGTAGAGCTGAGGGCATGTTCTTGACCTTCATAAACAAACGACCACGACTTGCAACATTTCATTTCGTGACCACAGTGATTCATATCAACCATGAAAGTACTTCGGCGAGTGCAACGTCGGAACGGGAATGTTGTGGTTCGTTACGTAAGATTTATTGTGATAGCTGCAATTGCTTGAATGAAGTCTTACGCTGGGAATATGCTGTATTCGAGGGAGGTCTGCATGCTAGTGGAAACCACCATGCCCACTGGGAATAGCTTCTATAAGGTACGACT